>OZ026572.1:30004432-31204432 GCA_964020215.1 Aurelia sp. 3 sensu Dawson et al. (2005) | reverse complement strand
AACATACGGAAGTTTCCGTACTCAACAATGCAGTTGAACTGATCAAGAGGTACAGGGCAGCAAACCCATCAGACGAGAAGCCACATCTGTATCTTTACACGAGACGCAGTCCTTGTTGTTATGAACCAAACGATAATGGTGAGTGCTCCGGGGGTTGTTCTTCAAAGATTCCAGCCTGGGTTGCGTTACATAAAGAAGAAGCGGGGGCGGGATTCAGCAAATTGACCGTCGCTTGGGACATGAACTATGTCAACAGAGGTGGAAAACCACTTGCAGACAAGGAATTCATAACTGGTCTGTATACCTTGCTGAAATCTGAGCCGATAGAAATATATTACCGTGAAAAAGAGGGTTTCTGTTTAACTGGTGCTAAAAAGCTCTGGCTTCAAAAGGAAATGTACAATTGTATCATTAAGGACATCGACGCATCCGTTTGCAAAGTAGATCTGAGCAAAAACCTTGCAAGGCTAGTGAACCGCGTTACATGGAAATGTGGTACAAAGACACACAAAGAAAAGAAGTTTCGAACGCATGGAGCCGAGAATCCGAAGTGCTGGTCTGATGAGGTTGGAAACATTGTCGCAAAGGAGGAGCACCGAGAAAAATTGAAGAAACTTGCAGAGAAGTGCATGACAAACAAGGTTCAAATAGGACCAGCTTTGAATCCATCCGATCCAACAACATTTAGCAACGACGCAAAAGACTATAAAGACATCGATGGAGACCTTTGTTTTGAAGTAATCGAGCCAGACTCTACACATGTCGCCTGAATATTCCAAAAGAATCAGCGAGCCGTGAAACCTTCTTTCTCTCTCTGTCTGTCTTTCTTTCGGTTTGTGGAAATGTGGCCGCTCTAAATAACCTATTTTTATCACATTCGTTCGAGGCGGTGCCACCAAAGCCTTCTTAATTGTCTCTGGGTGAGGCAGTCATTTTGTGATGCAATGCCAACGGAACTGAACTGACTTGCTGTGCATGACGAGCTCGCCAATTCACCTAAAAACGTCTCGTTTTTGTCTCAGTTCTCCGGAAAATTAAATGGTAAATAATCTATTTTCGTTTCCACCGCGAAGTGGTGGATTAGCAAATAAGTCATTTTGTGATGCAATGCCAACAGAACTGAACTGACTGCAAGAATGAGGGGTTGCGAGACAGGGGGGGGGGGCAAAGGCATCTTGTAATGTCAACAGAATGAGAAAGGCCTATTGCTTTTATTCCATTCCATATGATGGTGCAGTTTGTTCCCATTTCCCAAAACGCTGCACTCACTAAATGTTATTGCTAGTTTTAAGAAAATAAATATTACATTGTGCATGGATACAGACAGACAGTTCAAGTCACATACAGATACTGAAATTCTCTGCTTAATACAATTTAAGTTGCTGACGGATAGCATTCTTTCAGACTATAGCCACTGAAAATGTATAGTTTGCGCAACGCGCGGCTCGCCTTTGTGTAGCGTGTGCTTCAGTATTTACCGTGAATCCTTGAATTGGCGCCCCCCCCCCTCGAATAAGGTTTGTTTCACCCATTTCAAGTCATGTGATCAATCTCATGATAAAACATCTTTTGATTTCTCTAACATATTTCGTACCATGCAAAGTCGTGCCACGAGTGGAAATAGTAGGATAATACTGAACACCCACTGAAACTTCCCAAGAATATGCTCACTACGTCCATTGCACAAGGAAGGCAAACATCTAAGACGAAAATTCCCTTGAGTTGAATAAAATAATTGAGGAAAATACATTAAGAAGTACAATAACTATTCTAATGGCAGCATAACGAAACTTACAATTTGCATTGAAATATAAATAATGCTATGCCCAAAACGTGACGCTTATACCAGTTTCATTCTAAGGTTATTTACATATGTCATTTCATCATAATCTAAAGAATCGCCAAATTCAAGAAATATTCACTTGAGCAATAAAAATCGAATTTCACAAAATCAAAACTTTAATCATACTGTACCAACATCGACAAAACTTAAATATAAAACATTTTCAAGAACACACGTATTTTCTGGAAGAAACTTTTGTAAGAAATTGATCTTTGGATTAATAAAAATCAAGAAAATTGGGGGAGGGGTACAGTATTTATTTAGGTGGGACGGGATAAAAATAATCCACACTTACACGAAGTTCTACATGACCTTATAGAGTCAAGATTGAGCGATAATTTCTATGCTGGGTGAGTAGAAAAAATTTCATGTGTTTGGTGGGCTATAAAGTGAGAAGTATGTGACCGATATTCACAACTAAAATCTTATTCTGCCAGTCAAAGGCTAACTTAGATGGTAAAATTTTATTTGGTTAAATCACAAATCCTTATGAGCCAACAATTAGAAAAATGCCTGTAAAGAGGTTTCTATGCGAATCGAAAACGCTATGTTCCATCCTGGTCCATAATTTATGTGGCATTGAATTTGACACTGTCCAGTTTCAGGAATAGTATTTGATTTCAATAGGAACCAAATGATGGACAAAAATGGAATGTGGAATCCTCTTTCCAAAACATACCTATTACCTGCATTTTCCCTATTTCTGGGTCTAAATGATGAGTGATTTTGCCAAGCGAATTTTTTGATTGATCAAATCAGGTACAATATTTTTCGATTGGACGTCACCATACCATGTGTCCAAAAAAGAACTCCTATTTGAAAAATCACCGAAATTTGATTATCATCCTTTCATAAAACTTTCGTTTTTATCCCTCTTTTTTGATCCCTCTTATACATGACCCAAATATATTCCAAGATGATAAAAAGTTTATTTTAATTACTTGAAAAGCATGAAATAACGCATTAAAAACCTCATTCTGAGGCAAAATCTTTAAGCACCCTCGTTAATCTTGCCTAGATTCATTATATTGAGATTTTTCATGACCTCTACAGTCTACAACAATAATTTCCACTTCTCGCTGAACTATATGACAAAATTTGAAGCTTGACATACGAAAAGAATTAATATGGTAACTATGAGTCTTTCTTGCAGTATGCTTCGAAGCCATGCAGCCCTACAAAGAGCTAAATTCAGTAGCGGATTTAGGGGGTGCAGTTGGGGGCAACTGCCCCCCTTCATGATGAAAACTCAGCTTGGCGCCCGATTTTCAGCAAGAAGGGTGCCTTCCCTTTATCCTGACCCAAATGCACTCTTTTTTCGTGTTTCGTTCTGAATGTGGGAAACATATAAATTAAGGCGTTATTCAATTGAAAAATTAGAGAATTTTTTCCTGAATAAAGGCCCGAACATTTCTGCGCGCCTTCGGCGCGCTCACTTTTCGCCATGTTTTTGGCGCTCACTCTGCAAATTGCCTCCCCTACAACTTAGGGCTGGATCCACCCCTGGCTAAATTCACTGATGTTGATCCAATAAAAGAAGGATCTATGCCACGAAAATTAAGTTAGTCTTTGATCTCGTGGCAAAGAATAATTGAGAAGATCGGCCTTATAATTTTGGTGATTTTTCAAACAGGAATACCTTTTTGGACCACCGGGTAGCTTGTATCACTAAATGTGCACATACGATAGTTCATCGGATTTCTAGCAAACGCATAAAAATATCTCTCGATCGAGGAGAGCCCTTTGTGAAAAAGTCATGTCTCGTTCCAAGCATACCTTGACTATCCCCCTGGGCAGCCTGGAAGGTCAACAAAATTTCTTGTACAAACGCTCGAAGGGCTAGGGTAATATCTTTGGCAAATGTCAGGGAGCCGGACACTGAAAAAAGGAACATCCCCCGCAACTTTATAAGAAAAGTACCTTGTTATGTCAAATGTCCCAGGGGCCGGCAAAACTTGGCAGTCAAATGCCCAAAGGACGGGATTTTTCATGAGCACATACCCAGGAGTGCCCCGGGGGATGGTCAGGGCAGGAACTGAACAAGACATGGCAGGTCTATTGGTAAATTTAAAAAGTCTCTGATGAGCTCGAAAGACGGCAATCTTGAATAGATAAAAAATAAAATGTATAAACATTGTGCTATCGAAACAGAAGAATGCAGCAGCTAAGTGAAAAAAGCAAATTACTTTCATGAAATTTGATGGTGTGTGATGCACAGCCTGAAAAGGCTTCTACATTGGTGAAGGTCTAACCACAGATGGAGTAAACAGAACTTTTTTCCACATTTTTGCAGGATGTTTAAGACTGTGTGTTGGATATAGCGTCTTCACCTAGAGTCTTGCATAGATGTGTCTTTTTAACGGCAAAAGGCCTATGACTTGGCAAATGTTTGAAAAAGATCGGGACTGTAATTCCTTGAACTGAGTGACAAAGAAAAATGGCCATTGAGTAGGCACGGTTTCTAATCCTGTGGTCTTGTCCTAGTAGTAAAGTTTAGCTCATAAACACTAGAGTAATTGAGTAATATATCTAGTAAGTTTTTCACAGAATGAAAAAAATTTGCTTGGCGATCATGTCATTTTTCAAATATTTCCGTGGAATAAAACTACTTTTCCAAGAGTATGGTCTTCAAGCTTTCTCCAAAGTAACACATAAGAGCCTGCAAATTTTCAAGTAGCTAACCCGAAGAGCTTCGTATATTTGGCGAAAGTTACCTGTCAAAAAACACTCTCTCTTAAAACATCAATCATCGTATCAAGCCAACTTTCCACGGGCTTTTCATCCCACTGATCTCTAAGATACAAATAAAAGATTTGCTGACAATACTTTTAAACGCCTCTTCGAGCGAACCTTCATGTTCATGTTCGAGAAAATAAATCCCTTTGTCAACTATTGCTAAAATATTGCTAGTATCAAATCCAAACTTACTACTTGGTTCTAAATTCTGGTCTGCTTGCTTTCACCTCTTGAGGGTGTGGCCAACCTTTTCGGCACTGGGACAGCAGCCTCGCTGGTAATTCCAGGTATGTATGTGACATGTATCTGAAAGAAAAAAAGGATGATGGTAAGTTGAATTGACCATAAATGTTTAAAATCAAATTTTAAAGACCTTGTGCTCACAAGCATACGTTTCAAATCTTTAAAAGGATTGCCGTAAAAGCCTATGACTGACTTCTTTGATATGAATGGCTTCAGGCGCGGATCCAGACCGAAGTTGAAGGGGGGAGGGGGACAATTTGGGGAGGGGGTGCCAAAAATATAATGAAATGTGAGCGCACCAAAGGCGCGCGAAAATTTTTGGTACTTTATTCAAGAAAGTTCTCTGGTTTTTCTACTGAATAACGCCTTAGTTTATGTCTTTCCCCGCATTCAGAACGAAACACTGAAGAAAGAGTGCATTTGGGTCAGGATAAGGGGTGCTTTTCCTGCCAAAAAGGGAGCACCAAAGCTGAGTCTTCATCATGAAGGGGGGAGGCAGCTGCCCCCATTTGCCCCCACTACGTCCACCACTGAATGGCTTCGTAGAAAACTTCAGCGCTTTCACTACAATCCTACCATTGAATTTTTCTCAAATCTTCAATATTTTCACAGTTGGAGTTCTTTCTCTAAAAATGTCGTAAACTTATATTTTTGGTTTTTTTCAAATATATACCAGATCTGACCCCTCCTCCTCACATGCCAATAGAAGCCCCCCCCCAGGGGCGTCTTACCCTTTGGTAGCAATGATCTCCGTGCACTATGTCTCACTATGTCTATGGGTAAAACTACTCCTAATAATATGCAGCTAATTAGGTTCAACATAAAAACAGCACAGTAATATAGTATAACAAGAAGGCGTGTTGAAAAGATAAAAACAATCTTGTTATCGAGTCGCACCCCAGGTAACTAAAAACTGAAGAATGATTTGACAGCGAAACCTGCTTCTTTCTAATTCACCACAAGGCCACCTAGCAGCTAATGACATGCTATTATTGAAGATAATAAATTCTACAAGCAGAACACATGAATTCAAAGAACTGGCCAGAAGAAATCGCAATTTTCAATTCGTGTCGTTGGAGGATTAAACATGCATACTAACAATGCAACAGCCCTTTAGTAGTTCTGGGGAGGAGTTATGAGGCTGTCGCAGAGGAGTTGTACGTTCTACTTTCCGATTGTTGATTCAGTTGCAAAGAAAAGGCTTCACCTTATGAGTCTGGGACCTTTCTTAGCCAAGCTGACAGAAAAATGTTTGCTGATAACACACAACAGTAAAAAAATTACTGCTTTCTTTGTTCTCCAAAAATGTCAAAATCGAGTAAATACTTCAAGAACGGGTTTGCAGAAGGATTTATCAAAGTGGTTAGTTAGTGATGACGCAGGAACACTGAACTTACAAAACAAGAAATATGTACTCAAGTTATAGAACAAGGAACTGCACGGACATTCAACTTCCGAGATACAATCTTGAGTACTCAAAGAAAAGCTTTCACTATTCGGGTCTAAAAGCTTGGAACGAAATCCCCAATACCATCAGGGAACTCTCTACCTTACAACAATTCAAAAAACACCTCAAGATACATTTGAGGAGCTGAATTAAACTCAAACACGACTCCCTGGAAGATCAGCCCCATCCATTGAATTTTTATATATCTATTTTTTATGCTTATGTATTTTAAGGTTTTTGCTGAAGGGATTCCTCGTGTATAAATAATGTATATAATAATAATAATAATAATAATAATAACTAGAACTATTGAATGTGCCATAATAACTTCGTAAGATATCACCACTGGAAGCTCAGGCAGTTAACTGAACAATAATAAGTTAACGATCTTAAAAACGTTAATTGTATGATACCATTGTGTTATTAGTTGCATTTCTCCACGGCTGTGTTGTATCTCATTGACTTCTGCACTGCACTGCATAATTGTCGAATGCGAGAGTTCAATGTGAAATGACTTTCTGGTATTCTTATGTAGGTTACAACGAATGAAACTTATCTTCAAGCCAAATTCAATAAACTGTTTTGTCCTCGCTCGTAATCCGGCATCCATGCTCCAAATTCGCAACATAACATATCAAAATGTGCATCAGTCATCGAACTACCGGGCGTCCCAAAAAAGTATTCAGAAATACCTCGTTTGTTGATATCGGTGCGTTGAAATTGAAGATATTCCCCTGAGACAAGCTAGGTCAGGCTTCGCAAGTTGCTGGATTACAGACTTAACAATTTACAGTATGATATATGAATGCACTATGGAATTCTGCATCCTGTACTGCCATACTTATATCTGACGCCGTTAACAGCTATTTTGATGAAAAGTAATATGTTCTAAAGACAGGAGATACTGAATTTAAATCCCATAGATTAAAAGTGATTTGAAATTGTTTTGTCAGCCTGTTTGAACACAACCAAGCTCCAACAAAGCCCTACCGCATTATGTATAAAACCAAACTAACCTGACGAATGTCTATCGTATATCCGCGTGTACGGTTTCAAATGTGTCAATTTCTGTTGGTTTCCATTTTTTGGATGTTGAAATTTGGAAAAAGCGCCACTCAAGAAATTAGCACCCTTTCTCCAGTTTTTTTAAAGATTACTGCCAGGCAAAAAGATCAGTGAATTTGAAACTGTAAAAGCGATTCAAACAAATTCCTGTCACGTGAACTATAGTTTGTTGAATTCATGTCTGCAAACTTCGGCAAACTTCGGCAAACAGCTTCAACGAAACCCAGTAGCCCCCCCCCCCGGGGGATGGTACTTGGTCTACGAAAATATGGGAAGGTACCGCTGCTCTGAAAAGCTAACCTGTCCCGAAATTACATTTTCATAAACAACACCCTGTCTTTGAGTTCTGCACACGAAATTGTGCGCTGCCCTGGAAATTTGTAAGAAATCTATCAGAAAATGCGGAAATGTTGCCATCCTAACGATTCAAGTCATATTTGCGGAGTGCAAATGTCGAAAATGAAAAAATGGACCCGGTCACAGGGCCGACTATACAAAAATGAAGCCCTGTTCCGGAGTCAGAATACCGAAAATGATCCTGTTCAGCGGCACGTCCCGTACCCAAAAATATAAGAGTACCCCCCTCCCCAGCAGCCCAATAGCAAGACTTTCTATCAACTGCAAACCCACTCACTTGATCCATAAACCAACAAATGCGAAAATAACATCAATCTCATAACATCAATGAATAAAACAATAAAAATCCAAGTCGGTATTTTGAGAGAGCAACAGAGGGGTTTCAAAGGAGACCAACGTTATGCACGTCAATGAACTGTTGCAAGCAAAAATAAGAAATGGGATTAATAAGATCTTTAATTTAGTTGCACTGTAAATAAGAAATCGTGATTAAGATTATACAAATCCATAATGGGATTAAGTCTGGTTTTAAAAAATAATGGTACCTGGTTGATCAAAGAGGTTTCGATATCTGCGTAAAAAGTGAAACGTTGAATTTTCTTACAAGTTCATGTAATCGCATGTCACTTCCTTACGGAAAGGCAAACTCATCTGTTGTGAACGCTTATTTCACTTTTATCATTATCAATTTATCAAAAGTAGGCATACATATCTATAAAAGAAACTTACAAGGTAAATCAAATATCTCCAGTTTCTCTATTTCAACTTTGAAATGGTGAAGATTGCAATATTGGCCTTACATGAACCTCATAAAGGCCATGGTTACATTTCCAAGCAAGGAATAGACATTTATAATTTTGTTTGCCTCCCAAGGGCAGAGTGGAATAGTCCTAAACGTTGTTAGACTTGCACGTTGTCGTAGTTTTGAAGCTAACTTGGAACAAGACCCAGAGTTATCAAATTTCTATCATTTTCAGGCTTTTTTGTCAGAAACAGTTTGGAAGCAAAATTGCCACTACTTCAGAACAATATGAGAGTGACTGATTTTGATAACAAAATTTTCACACCAAATTCTGCTTTTCGTTGAAAAGACCGTCATTCGATAGCAATTTTCCCATCGGCAATTGAAAAGTGCGATTACAAGGGTATTACAAACATTCTACAGTTACAATACGCGTATCTATGAATTTTGTCAAGATGCTATTAAGCAGACATGATTATGTTGGTAGATGTATTAATGTCAAAACCGACGGCTCCCACGTGCACTTTACTATGAAAGCTACAACAATTACTCTTTGTTTATCAATCAATCAATCAATCAATCAATCAATCAATCAATCACACTGCATATCAATTTCTTCATCTATCCATCAATCACTAAAGCAAAGAAACAACCAAACGAAAGAGAAGAATGAATGAATAAATGAATGAATAAATGAATGAAGGAATCAAGAAGGAATAAATAAATAAAATCAAATAAGAGAGGAAACGATATTCCAGTTGATGAAAATAAAGTAAAAGGTAACTAAACAATACTCCTTGTTCCGTTCTGCAAAGAACTAAAAATTAAACAAAATTTTGACGCTGTACATTTCACAGAAGTTCTGAATGTGTTTAGCAGTAACAGTAGCTTCAACACCAGTTTATCCAACCTTTCAAACAAAAATGTTTAATTTCAAAAATCACTGCACTTGTTCCAGACTTTTGTAGCATACAATATCTTCAGAAAAGGTCTTTTCTTGAAACTTTCCACATATTTCCTTAAAATACTGTCATGGGTTCCCAAGATGAAACTTTTTCGAAAGATCTTCATGTTTAAGAACTTACAATACAACTCAAAATAATAGTGAAGAATGAAGATAATGATATGGTATATGTGGACAGATTTTCTCAACTAAAGAAGCAGTCTCTGTAGCTTTGAAAAATCAGAACTGAGTTTCTTGTAATCAGTTTCTTCTCAAAATTTTGTGTACAAGAGTTATGCAGGGACAGCAGGTGAAACTTATCAAGCTGGTTGAGCTAAAACTAGAAACTGAAAGTTATAAAAAACAAAGAAGTCTAGCTGTCACATGTCTGACCAATACTATAGACAGCCAAAACAAGAAAGATCAGAAAGACACCATCTGAATAGCCAAAACAGGAAATATGAAAAAAGACGCAATCTAAAAGTATCAAACATAAGTGGCTGAGAATCCAAATTAAAAAACACTTGGATATAGTATTCATTTCTTGTTTTTGTGGTTTAAATATGGTTTCCTGATCTGCCTCCTAGAATTTCAAGCATGTAGGCATTGAAAGACAGATGGCTTATGGCTTATGTTCTGTTTTATTAAGTATTTTATGGTAGGGCCCCTTGAAAGCCAGCACTTGTGCTGAAGAGCTATTCTATTCATTTAAGGATTGGAATATTAAACATTTATGTTCTGATGAGGAAGCAAAAGAATTCCTATTCAAGGGTGGTGCCACAGGGTGGACATGTCCACCCCATATTCCTCAGGTCGGTTTCATTCCTAAGCAAAAATGATATTAAAAACATTTATATCTTCTGGCAAACAATTTTACCCCTTGTCCACCCCACTTTCTCAAAGCTGGTGCCACCTCTGTTCCTATTCATATTTTGTACAAATCAAAATACCAAAAATCTTGTACCCTGTTTCCTGCATTAAAATGCAATGAGTTTTATTAAGTATTTTATGGCGGGGCCCCTTGAAAGCCAGCACTTGTGCTGAAGAGCTATTCTATTCATTTAAGGATTGGAATATTAAATATAAGCATACAAAAGGAAAACTTTCTCATTTAAAGAAAATATAATAAACAAATGACAAAGTGAGTGCTCACAGGTCACTGGTTTTGAGATACCCCACTAACTTTAACATGTCCTACAGATGAGTTCATAATTCTATATTTGACAACAAGATGACAAAACTTGACATTTGCACCAATTTGGTTGGCATAACTTATTGCTTTTGAATTTTTTCCACAGATAGGGCAAAATTACTGTCTGCTGTATCCAAACAATCACTGTGTAACCTCTTCATATTATAAAGTAAGAGACTTTGGCAGCTTCCAACAAACTTCCAAAATGCATATGAATTATATATTAAAGGCATTGGGTCAGTATAAATAGCCTGCTCATGACCAATATCAATTTCTTTTCAATTATAAACAAAGGTTGTCATTTAATTCCTATGGGAATTAAGCCAAAGAAATTCCTGAGGACAATGCAAGGATTAAGAAGTCTTTGGTCTCCACTGCTGTCTCTTTAGCACAATTGTGCGATAACGAAGGGCCATCAGCGGTTTGTCAGCAAAAATTCAGGAGAGCCTTGCCCTCAAATGTTTATATAGACTCATTTCCTTTAACTTTGGAATTTGCAAACTCTGCCTCTTCTGACGGGAGGCAGCCTGGCACTTTAAAAGTTGGTCATCCATCTTTATGTTGTGGTTGTGATGAATCATTTACAAAATTGGTTTTTAAATTCCATAATCCTTTTGTAACATTTCTCTGTGGCCTTCAAATTTGGGATCATTAATACCATGACCTTTGGCAGTAATCTGGCAAGGGCCTGATATTACAAATTAACATAATCAATGATTGGAAATGTAATACTTTACAGTTTGAAAGATCATACTGCAAGCTGTTGTGGGCTGTCTCCTGGTCATAACTCTCATGATGTAATGAATCCTTGACAATCTTTTAAAATCCTTAAGAATTCTTAGGAATTCTTGCCATGCTTACTTCATTAGCTATGTTTCTGTTTGTTATCAGATACCAGGGGCATTGAGAGGCAGCCTGGGCCCCAGGGGCAAAGGTCCTGAAAGGTGAACCATTGGAAATTTTTGGGTTATATGCCGTCCTATGCACAATCATGACAGTTCTTTTAGCTGAAAGGTGTGGTTCCAAAAATTTTTCTGGGGGCTGCTTGCCCTTCACACTTGAATACCTTTAGTCACTTCTTTGTCTGGATCCAACCCAGGAAAGGCAGCTGATTTTGTTACACTGTATAAATTTCATATCAAAGTTTGGCCCTCCACTTTTTGGGTCCTGTTGGAGGCCCTTCAGTTGTCATTCAAACAGGGAGTGTTTCTTTTACCTCCTCCCCAGTAGTCATCATTGTGATTCCTACTTATTTTTCAACAAATCAAAGTTGATCAATTTAACTGAAATAAATAAGAAAAGAGAAAAGATTTAATACCTATGATTTTTTGCTTCCTCTTGGTTTGATCTCTTGTGACTTGTCCCACAGTTCATCTTCTGACAAATGATCATCATAACCATTGAAAAAGTCAATTATCTTCTCATTCTTTGGAAATTCAAATTGGCACTCTTTGAATCGTTTCACAGTGTCCAAAACATTATACTGTTGCCAACATTTGACAAAATTCACTTTGCCATCCGGAAGTTCATTGACATTTCCCAAGTGAATAAATGTCATATCTTGCAAGATGAGACCCAAGTATGGAATGCAGGGTGACTGGGCTTCAGATAGGGCTTGTCTATAGGTTTTGAATGCTGATGTACTGTCAATTAGCTGACAATACTCTTGCAGGATGTCAGTCAATGGTTTTGGGAATTCAAGTCGTCTCAGAGGGCTGCAGTCAAGTGCAGATAAGATTGCCAGATAGGAACTGAAATTGCTCAGCCTTCTGCAGTGCTTCATTATTTTCAAAAACTTCCTGAACATCTTTTCTCTTTCTTGTTGTTTCAGTTCCTTCAGAATCAGTGTCCGGCACCAATATGACATCTTGTTGAAGTGATCAATGAATTCTGCTAGATTTGGGCTGACAGCTTCATTTTGCTCTTTGCCCCACGCTAAGATTTCAGCTAGCCCTATTTTCATGAATAGATCAGAATCCATCATGGTCATATGCTGTGCTAGCTCAAGACTGTGAAAATCAAGAAGAGAATATTTGCTTCCAACTTCTATTGTGACAGGTGGCTTTGGCAGCATCTTTTCTTGCAATTTGAGACAATAATTAACAATTTTATCCCTCAGTAATTTAGCAATCTCCAGTTCTCCAAGATTCAGTAACCTATGAACTTCAGCACGTAGTTGGTCAAACAATGATTTATCAAGCTCTTCATACATTTCATCAATAACACGGACAAGCAGCGACAATGCACCATGGGCAATATTCAAACTGCCTCTATCTCTAAAACGATTTGCACGATACAGCAACTTACATATCAAATCCACTGGGGACATGAAAGTCCTGTAAGTTGCTAAAAAGGCCTCATAGAAAATTTTGTGCTTTGCTTCAGCATTTGTTGCATAAACAATAAGCCCATCAATTGTCCCTCCAACCAACAATGGCCCATTTCTGTCATCTTTTGAGATCAGAAATTTACTTGGATCAAGGCAGTCAAGTGCAGGGACATTATCTTCTTCATATGTTGCTGTTGAATCTCTGCGTCTCACCTCCTGACGAACAGTCCTTGATTCTGCTTTGAAACTTCTTGTTGACAATTTGTCATTTCTAAGTTTTGGTGATAAGCTACGGCCAGCCTTTCCACCCACAGTTTTGCGTCTGTAGGTACCTTTCTTTGGGGGCAGCAATGGCGGTTCTTCAATGCTGGCAAAATCGCGTATCAACTGATCTCCATCAATTTCATTGGCACTAGGAACAGGGCAGTTGACATTGTCATAATAGGATGTTGGCCTTACTCCTTTTGATGGCTTGCCATACTTGTCAATGTCAAAATACTTGAAATAATTTTCCAGTGCTGCTCTGTTCTTCTGCTTTGGGGGGACAGGGGGTAGCAGGTCAGTTGGTGACCTTTCGTCAGTTGCAGGGCCAAATATTGATTCATCATCATTTTCATTTGAAAATAAAGACATTGAACTTGCAGCTAGGACCTCATATCTTTCTGAGTATTTCTGAATCTGACAAAAAGTTTCATCACTCATACCAACTTCATCAAGATCAATCTGCTCTGCAATTGAATCATTGGAATTGAAAGAGAAATCAAATTTACGTGAATTTCTAAGCAGATATTTCCGCCTAGGACTTATGACAGCAGGGTCTTCAACTGAGCTAAAGGAAGATTTGCTACTATTTAAACTTGATATTGACGTTGATGAGGATATGGTGGATCTATTCACTTCAAGGAATTGTCCACTGCTTGCATTTGAGCGGACATCTGAGCTGGGCCTAGGTCTAAGATGCACTGGGGAAAATGGTGTCTCAAGGGTCACTGGGTTGCTAGACGTTTTTCTCATACTTTGACCAGGAAATGGACTATTTCCATAATAAGATCGGTCTTCTTTCCTAGGCAAAGGGGGTTTGGCTGGTGCAGGAACATCTCCTTTACTTTCTGCAGCTAAATTAGAGTTGCTCATTTCACTAGCAATTCCTGAATCCCTTTCACTGCTCCTGGGCCTTTCAACGGAGTCTCGATGTCTGTCTGAATTTGATGCTGTCCCGTTGACTGTATATTGTTGATTTGAGCTGTTTGAACTTTTACGTGATTTTCTGCCCGTAGTTCCTTCATCTTGGGAATCTAACAAATCATCCAAAGAGTTTGAACTTGAATGAGTTGAACTTGATCGACAATACGATTTTAATTCTTCATTTACGAGTAGCTTTTGTATCCTCGGAAGGATCGACTCGCACAAATCATTCAAAGATTGCAAAACGGAATCGATTGCTCGGAAAGCAGCATTTCTATCCGGCTGACAATTTGAGCCTGAATCAAATAAAACATCATCAGAAAGTCGAATTAAATTTGTGACATTCCGATGCAGCGTTTCACGGCTGGGCGCTAAGTCGTCCACATTTTCGTTGGCCAATTTCGAGTAATGCAAACACACATTAAATATTGTCTCAATACTAACAATGCTCTCAAGTACGACAGTCGCCGTCCCTGGCAACTTTTCGTAAAAACCTTTCTCAAAAATCACCTTATAATATTGTAAAGCACTTTTGATATCCTTCTGATAACGTGATAACTTTTCTTCATCTGTCTCAATATTCACTTTGGTCGTGGCAGTTGGTGTCTTGCTGTTCACAGGCGAAGCGACATGTTTATCTTCCTTTATCAAAACCGTCTTCGGTCGAGCTACCGTCGATTTTTTTATTTTCTTGAGTAAGCCTTGCATTCGATGAATATGCGGATCTAATGTCTTGACGAAGTTCGGTTTGTTATCCGAATTAGTCTTGTTGTTTCCATCGACAGTGGCGGCCATTTGCTGTTTGTTATTCGACCTTGCAATTTAGGCCACAATTCATCGTCACAAGTTTTGGTTTCCCTTCGCTTCCCTCGGGTTTTCGCTTCGGTTAAAGATGACCACTTCAAGCCAGAGAGCTTCTTGGTTAGCCACAGAACATTACAGCAATTTCTGTGGCGGCTATCGTAATGAAATTAGATAATCCTTGGAGCGACTGCGATTTTACTGCTGCGCTGCCATGTGCAAGAATGTTAAGTTGTTGTCTTGCCTTTCGCCCCGACTGAAACCAAAGCGGGACACAAGGATTTCGTCAGGATTAGCTCATCTTGTAATCCGGATTTCACTGAATTCGCAGTAAACGCAATCCGCTACCAAAGTTTTTATTCCCAACTTATCAAAATCGCAATATGATTATAAGAGCACCTTGGGAATGCTAGTTAAGGTATCTTATGCTACACTACTTCATTAGAGTTGTTTTGAATGATATTCTAGTGCCTAACTCACATCAAAAAAATTTACACCAATTTGTTGTTTGTAGAAATGTGCAGTTTTGCAATTTTTTCTGATCTTTTTAAAACAATAAACAGGATATTCTCCAAGCTTAGCTCACCTGCCAACTCGAAATCAGGGTTTTTACACTACCACATATAATATTTTTGGAGATTTTCCAACTTTATGAATCTTGCTAACCCCAATCAAATACTTTTTCAGTTTTTATCTGCCCTCTCTTATTTCTATAGTCCTACGGTTATCAGAGCTGAACCCCATCCTTTTTTTCCCATAAAAGTCAACAAGAAGTTCTTGCCAAGCTTCACATAATCTCGTCGCAATCGTGTATTTGAGAAGACCCGATTAATTTCGGTTTCGGAGTGTTCGGACGTAATCAAATAATGAAACCAAAGAGGGGCTTTGCTCTTTGTTTGGCACGGGGGCACAATTACACCAGTGGGAGGTATGTTTGGAGCATCAAGACACAGAAACGACTGCTTCAGACTTTCATTCAAAATTTCAAGAACTGAATCAAAATTGAATATATTTTCCATTCACGTTGGATATCGGGTGCTTCAATGCCTTTACTTCAAGGACTTTGTCTGGCTATTATCAATTATCAAGAAATTTATCATAAAAGAGGCATAGCCAGACCTGATCCAGATATCAAAACAATAAACAGAGATTTTGCTTCCTTGTGTGGTAATGCATTGCTCATTTCTTGCCATTTCATGTCCAAAATTTTAGTTTATAAAAGTACATAGCATACAATCCAGACCCTTAGCTTTTGTACAGGCAAACCCCTGTGCAGGCAAACAGCAGCAAAAACAAACTGCACACAGCACCATGGAGGGGGTGACATTCATACTTGAACAGACCTTGTGAAAAGAAATTCCCCCTATCTGGACTGTTGAGTTGAAAACCCCCTTCGAGCAACATACAACTCGTTTTGATGCGCAGAACGAAAGTGGGAACATCTGTGACAAAGTAGAAATGGAACAAAGAGGTGAAATGATTAAAAAGAAAGACTGTGAGGTCATGGTCCACACGGTGAAACCAGGAACTTCCAGGAAAGTTTCGAACATTTCTACGTCATTGGCCTACGAATTTCCTTCGACCACGTAAATCTTGCATGTTTGATCGACACCCAAATTATCAAGTGGGTCTTATTCTATTATCCACTCACCACAAAATTTCGGTGTTGACTGATGTATCGCGGAAAGTACTCATCGAGCTGACATGACTTGCAAATCAACATTTTGCTCAAGACGTGCTGTCCATCTTCAGTAGAAAAAATGAGAAACGGGAAGCATCACTATCACCGAGGATCCTTTCCAGGCACACTGGATTTTTCAAACTTTCTGAAAACCAAGTCTGGTTCAATCTATGATGGATCCACACTGATTTCATCCACAAAACAGGTCGGTTTGATCAAATAGACCTGAAAAGTTTGTTTTACTCCAATCAGCCACTGAGTCCTTTTTTCATTTTTCACTTGTTTACATCAGGGGGGAACTTCTATATTGGTATGTGAAGGGGAGGTCAGACACAGCATATGTTTGAAAAACCCAAAAACATACTAAATTTAGGAAATTTTTAGACCCCAGCCAAAAATTTTCTCATCGCTTCATGGTACATTAAAACTACAGGTTTTTTGCGTTTTCCACAACTGCGCTTCAATATTTTGGTGAAGAACTCAGCCTAGCACTCACCTTGTCAAATTTTCTCATCAGCAACCCAAATAGCGTACCTAAAGGTCTAATAGACCGCTTTTCGCAAACCCAAAAAATGTCTGACCCCTCATCACCTACTAATAGGGAGCGCCCCCTTGGTTTACACCTGGTTCACATTGGATGTTGGGTAATGCAGTGTTATGTAGTGCAAATGACAGTTCAACTCTCACTTTAATTTCAAATTTCAGTGAAATTTAGAGTCCATCCGATGTAACATTAAACTCATACATCCAAAACACAGCAATTGCCCGACATATATCGCGGTGCAAAACTTTGCAACAGTTTAGAAAGAGAAGCAAAATTGGCACCTTCCCTAAAAACTTTCAAGGAACGACTATAGAGGGCGGTATAACTTTAATTTCTATTCCTTTTTCATATCCATTGTATGTTATTGTTAATTTGGTATTGTAGCATGTTATATTGTAAATTAGGTATATAGACTTCTTTCCTTTTTTCCTTCTTTTTTAAATCTCTTTTCCTTTGATTTTTATTGTAAACAGGTCAGTTTGAGGAAAACATGTATATATGAAACTTATACCTGTATAAATATTTTGAAATGAAGAAATAAAATGAAATGAAAAAAATGACATTCAATGTGAACATGACTCTAGTATTTATCAGTAGTAGAATTTGATTGTATATTTAGATTTAGTTTTAGCAAAGTCTCTGGCTTTTAGTTAGCTGTCTCTATGTTTTGGCCATAGGGTAGTCATACTTTTCTGCTCCTCATGGCATCGTTCTTAGTGTAGTAAAGTAGTTTTGAAGTGTTGTTCTACCGGGCGAGTCAGAAAAAAGTTTACGCGTTTTTGGCGGGCTGTGAAATAAAATGATGTGATCGATATTCAAAAGTAAAACGTTGATCTATCAGTCCAAGTCAAAGGACAACTCATATGAGAATATTTTGTTTGGTAAATCACATATCTTCAGGACCTAACAATTAGAAGATTGCCTTTACAGAGTTTGTATGTGAATCGAAAATTCCACATTGAATTCCATGAGTTTTGTAGCATTGAAGTTTTCATTGTCAGTTTAAGAATTGAATTTTAATTTCGATAGCAAGTAAATTATGGACCAGAATGGAATGTGGAATTCTTGTTCCCAAATATGCGCCTTACCAGCATTTTCCGAAATTCTTGGTCAAGATAATGAGTGATTTTACCAAATAAAATTTTCATATCTAAGCTAGCCCTTGACTGATGGATTAACATTTCATTTATGAAGATCGGCCTCGTACTCTTTATTTAATAGCCCGCCAAACGTTTAAACTTTTTTAACTCACCCGGTAGGTAAATTTGTTCCTATAAATGTTAATATTGAATAAAAAGATCCACACTGCCGCAATAGTTAACTGATAATTATTTTTAGGCCTAAACTTATTTCAGGCACTTTAATGTTCGAGTCTATGTCTGAACAGAAGACACATCAAGCGAATTTGTCAACTCCGCGCAACCGGATCGTTAGGATTCGTTCAAATGCCACCGAAACTCGCCTTCATTTTGAGGTACCCACTCCAGCAAGATCATGGGTGACTGCAGGCCCACAGGAAGCGGGGGCAGGTAGGTCTCAAGCCCCCTAATGATTTTAATAACAATGGCGCTACGTCATAAGCATTAATTAGATGCGTTGTTCTCAATTTTTTAAGGACAAATGCCCCCCCCCCCAATCAGTAGCTGCTTCCTACGGCTCTGCCCTGGAAAAACGATATTTTCATTTTTGCCATGATTTTAATCAAACTGAAACTGCCAGAGAGAAAGACAGACAGAAGCAACGATACAGACATAAGTATATGTATGTATGTATGTATAATTTTGCCATCAAAGTAAATATATAACTATTAATAAAAGAAAAGAAATCTAATTACAATGTCTACAATTTGAAATAATTACAGGCAAAAATTACATATCTTATTAATAACCTAATTTAAAAACACCCCATGATAAAAGATGGCAGGGATAGCATTAAAAGGTCAATGCAACCTTGTTTCCATAATGGTCCCTCCAGGAGTGCTATTCAAAAGGAAAATGAAAGAAAAACATTTTTGTTATTGTTGAAGGATAATTTCTGTTACAGCTTTTAGGAATTCAATAATATATATAAGGACTATTTTCTCGCTTCTGAAGATCATTAAAGAATTTGTCCTTGATCTTATGCTTGAAGCTGTTGACATTGTTTGAAGATTTGAGGTCCGACTGTAGGCTGTTCCAAATTTTGGGTCCTATATAAGAGAGACCATTTTGCCCCATGTTAGTCTTTCGGAACGGTAGATTTAGTTTGTTTTTAGATCTGCGAGTGATCCTGCCCTGGCCAACTGGTGAGAACATCTCTGACATATAGGAAGGGGCTGAATTATTAAAAAACTTGAAAACATTTGTAGCAGTGCATTGCTCAAATCTCTCTTTTGTGGGGAGCCAATTTATATCTTTGAATTCTTTGATTCCTACGTGTGCTCTATTATTCAGATTCAAGCAGAACCTGATACATTTATTTTGCGCTGTTTGAATCTTTTTGGTTAATCTTTTAGTAAGCATTGGAAACCAAGCACTGCATGCATAGTCAAAGTGTGGCTGAATCAGTGCATTTGCAAGTAACCTACGGAGAGAGAAGTCAAGAAAGTTTTGCTTTCTGTAGAGGAACCTTAGTCTGCCATTGATTTTACTCAGGGTCCTGGCTGCCATCGACTCACCAGACAGGTTCTCATCAAGAACACAGCCCAGATACGTCACTGAGGTGTATTGTTTAATCTTGATGTCACCTCTTCTGATATCCAGTTCCTTGCTGCCAGATCGTTTATTTTTCCTGCCAAAGAGTATAGACTTTGTCTTGTCCTCTCCGAAGTGAATGCTTAATTTGTTATCAACAAACCAGTCACAAAGGGAGTTAAAATTTTTATTCAGTTTTTATTTAGTTTTATTTAGTTTTATTTATTTTTATTTAGTTTTTATGTATGATTTGTTTATACATTTTAGTAAAGGATAAACATGAAAACAGCTTGTTTCCTTACACCCATGGCAAGATCAAACGGAATTATGACAAAATAGTCTGCTCAAAACAGTTTTCTCTTGACATGTTGCTCAAAGCAGTGGTAAAAATATTACTATGGGATAGTTTGGAGCAAGAGATTTATGACTCTCTGTCAAACGAAATGTTCAGTGAGACATCACGAGACTTGATCAGCTGTGATTCTTCGTGATCGTCAGCGGCGCCTGCCCACTGCTTTCTTCTTGATTTTAATATCAAGAAGCAACGTGGGACTTATATGAATCTCATCACACCTTCAGCAAATCCTTTTACTTTTAATGCCACGAAACACAACAATATTGGCTACTTGTGGTTTTGCTTCGTTCGAAAGATCCTTACGTCTTCGCAAAATAATTAAACCAGAATCTTCTTATCCAAGATTAAATCGAAACTCGATTACAAGGCTAAACATGCAATCCAAACTTGCATGTTTAGTTTGCAGTGTGAGCAACAAAACACTCCATAATTTTGTTATAAATATTTATGTTCATGCTGTCACGGCACTCAAGGGCCCTCAAGTAATTTTGAATTTGCTATTTAACAGAAAAAGTCAATGTTACTAACAGCAATAAAAGGCGTCTATGTTAGATGGATCATAGGAAACATTGCGATATACTCCTGTTGTGGTGGATGACACGATGACCAAACTTTTGATGTTGTCTTAGAATCTGCTGGATTGCTAATTATTTTGTTCCGGTATTTCCAGCGCTCTAAAAATTGGCAACATCTTGACACCATGAAAACCTCAAAAGACGCCAGTTTCAACATCTTAGCCCTTACTTCTCCGGACAAAGAAAATACTCTTTCTTTCACTAGAATTAAAGAACTATTTATTCAAATCTACAACAAAATGCTCCACTCTTTAGTCTCTCTTCTCAATTTTTGCCTTTCTCTTCTGTGTTTCTTTCTATTTTAGGATTGGTATCCTTGTGTTCTCCAGCCTTAGCATTGATCTGGTGAGTAATGCTCAACAGAGCGGCTGGGAACAGGTCAGTAATGTTCACAGCTTATGAGTCTGACATGACTGGACCTGAACTTGTTCAAGTCGTCTCGAAAGAAAAAGAAACGACATTTCGAAACAACCTCTTGTCAATTACTGACCTCACTTGGCCGAAAGTTGAATATATGAATTAACCGCAAGCACCAAACAATGTTGCCTGCCGGACAAGAAATCATCAACCTATCCAGCATTGTGCTGTTGGGAACGGGCAAGAACAGGTTGTAATTTCTTTTCTTTCAAGACGCATTGGACAAGTCCAAACTGGAAGTTGAAGGTCAAAATTTTCGCAAATTTCAATCTCTCAAAGTATTGAGAGCACTGCTCTCTCGTAAAAATAAAAATGATAAACGAGAATGGTAGCAAGTTGTGGAAAAATATGGATAAAACCGCATAAATACCAGCACATGGATGATCAAATATTGTTCCGACTTCATGCAGAAAATATGAAGCGCTGATAGTTTTAAATGAATACACTATCTAGAAAACTTGGATCTCTTTCACCGCAATATTCGGCTGTTTCTCGGTGAACAATCAAATTCGCTTGCTAAAAAACCGAGTGCCAAAATCGCATCAATCTAATACTGAAATTACAGAAAAATTTACTGTCAGCAGAATTCAGCTAAAACCATACGGATTAAATAAAATGACCATTTCGGGCGATTCTTGAGATAGCTTTTATACCAGGCCATAAAACTAACAAATCGAATCGTGGATTTAGCTGGATTGAAAAATAAATCGTGGATAAATAATCCACCGCAAAACGTATACGGCAGACGTAATGCTTGACGGGTATTTGTATTTTATCAAAACATAATAAATAAATTACTTACATATGCCGCAAATGATGGTGGTCGCTGCTATCAGTAATGTAATGGTATTGAAGTTGTCTCAAATTAGCTAGCGCATGAAATTTTTCGCGAATAACTACAATTCTCATCTCATTTCATTCTCATTCTCAATTGACATGAGTAATTTTGCGTCATCGAAAATCTCACATAACATGTAGTTTCATTTAATTTCATTTTATTACGGAGGGTTGCCCTTCAACCGGAGTTGTTTTACAAGGAGCCTTCGACTTACAAGCAGTCCAAGATAGACTATAATTTCATTGGAAAGTTCGGTACTCAGTCAAATCCAAATGAACAGAGAAAGCAAAACATTATGGGCGGCTGTGTTAAAGATGTGAAATGTCAAATCGCTTCCCAATCGCTTGAACATAACTGTATGTATTCTTCGTTTTCCAAAATTCGTCCTTGCTGGACAAAATAATGAAAACCGGATACTTCGTTATAAATCAAGGGTTCGTGGGATCTAAAAAATCTGATTTTGCAAAAGGAATTGGATCATTTGCAGGAAATTGAACAGCAAAGAATACGGCTTCCAAATAATCATGATATTCATTAAATTTGACATGAAGTTGCTGTCACAAATTGCTTTATCATTTAAAATTAGCCAATAAGCAGCCCCAAATATAAAGAATTTATATATGAAATTGAGACAATATTCTGTGTAACACAGTGGAGATGTTGTCTACCGATGTGAATCATTATCAGGTAGACAGTCTGATTGATTCGATAACATGGCGCTGTGGCGGGTCAGATGTGTTTCAAATCTTCAAAAGACTATTGAACTTATTAACCTGGGGTACCAGACTCTCTCTCAAGAGAGGAGAGGACTGAGCCAATTTGCAAGGACAAACCAGGAAACGTTACAACAGTATCTAAGTAGCAACAGTAAATACTAATTCCCCCACCTGGAGGTCAGTAGCATTGTGAAAGCCCGATAAAAATTCTTGCCTACCAAATTTTTTGGCCCGTCTTGTGCTGGTTCTTGTACGAAAAGGCTGATTTTTTGCACATTTTACCAACCTTGGGGCTGCCACCTTCCCAGCCCTCCAGGCTCGTACACTAATATGGAACGACATTTGAGTTGTTAACAAACAAGGGCAGACACAAATGCCCGCTTTCCCATTGATTTATAACGCTGTTTGGATTATAGACAGGCGAAGCCTCGAACGATCTCAAAGCAAAAAAATCTCTGCTTTTGACAGCGACGTACAATGATTTTCGCACTCTCCCTTGTCAAAACTTTAGCTGAAAGTGATTGAATTGTTAATTCCTCCAACGCATATTACGTCATTATACCTAACTTTTCGAGCAGCAATTGCTCAACTGATTGATTTCATAATCCATCTTTACTTCCTCTCAGTCATTTGTGACAATCATTGTCGTCCTTTCTTTCGTTTCTCGCTGTCATTTGCGGTGTTTAAAAATAACATTCGGACAACGGCAAAGAATAGTATTCTTGTGACAAAAAACATTGATAGGAATCGACTCCATGAAATGGAATACACGAAATAACATTTTCGAGATTCAACTGATGATGGGAGGAAGATGGAGGTGGCTGCAATGAGTCGGAATCAGGTTGCACAGTGGACCCAGAATGCTAAGTTTTGGAAATAAGTCTTCAGTACAGTAATACGGCAAGATTAGTTGGTGATTTGTAATCGATCAAAAGGTCTCAAGAAGCGGTGTTTGAAAATTGAGACCATTTTGAGTTTTGAGGTAGCAAAGGGGGGTTTATTCCCCTGGGAATTCTAGCAACTTCTTCGTTTCAAATCTTAGCAACATCAATTTTACGTCACCAGTGAGTCCATTTCCTCCTAATGCCAAATCTGTCCGCATGTTCATATCACCTGTCCTTTTAAGGTCATAAGCCATATTTGACAGGCAGGTCACAGATAGATTTGCTGCGGGAGGTAACCGACACTAGGGTTCAATCTTTGGTAAATATTTCCAGAATGATGACATTTACGAGAAATTGGATCACATACTTGAAATCAACGGGAGATGGGCTTTCAAATGATGTAAGATTGATATTGATATGATCTAAAGCGAAAAAGTTGCTAGAATTCCCAAGGGACCAAACCCCATTTTCATACCTCAAAACTCAAACTCCTCCCAATTTTCAAACTCCGCTCTTTGAGATCTTTTGATTGACGCCTGTTTGACGATGCTGTGATGAGGAATATAAACTTTACGGCTTTACGGTTCCAGCGACCAGTCCAACATGTCAAGGACATATTACAAATTGTTTTCTAAGCTTAGTGCAAAATGATTTGCCTCTGGTCCGTCTGGTCTTTCGATCTTATTATTCGAGGAAATTTCTTCTTTCGTTACTTTATAATTGTCTAGTCGGTCGATGGCCTCATTTTTTGCAAGAAGAAGCTTCAGCAAAAGAAAAAGAAATGGTTGTTGCCATTTGTATCATTTCATGCACGTGATGGTACAACTCTTCAAATCATTTTGATGAGATTGTTTCAAGCAAGGCAGCAAACAGGGATCCCTATAGCCAGCGGCATGTTCAAACTGAGACATAACAAGAGATATTGAAATGATTGGGTCTGTGGGCAAGACCCCAGGAAAATTTTAGAAGATAAGCATTTTACTTTGGCTAAGAATGCCTCTTCCAGCAGTATTCAAGCATTTCTTAGAAAGCAAAACCTTGCTGCGAACCCTTGAAAAACCATTCTGTGCTTGCTTTTCAAGGATCTCAGAGACCACTTCTTGACAGATCTGTCCGACTCCCCCCCCCCCACCAATTTTATTACATTTTTGTGCGAATCTTGAGGATCAACTTTTTGAGAAGTGGGGGGGTCCGGACCCCCCATTCCCCCCTTTGGGTACGCCACTGTGTCAATTTTGAATAATCTCTCAAACCAATCAATCAAAAGTTGCATGTAAAGGTTCTTTGAGCCATTCATACCCGCGTATGAATCATTTTGTGATCTTAGGTTGCTACCGAGAAAGTAATTCATTGGGTTTTGTAATGAGTAAAGGTAGCCTTTGAAAAAGTATCAATTACTTCCAAACTGCTATCCAAATTCATAATTTTTGTACACCATTCGAAAGCTTATTAAATATGCTTTCCAAATATCATATGGTTTATGGGGCCCATGGATGGGGATCTGACTCTAATTTACATCCAAACTCAGCCACTTGGGTGAAAATGGCCTAAAAACAGGGAAAAACTGTGGGTTGGTGCTTCCGACGACCCAAAGATTTTTATACTTTCTTCTTCAATTTTTGTCATCTGAACGCTGATTTTGAATAATCCATCAACATAACCCATCTGAAATCATGTGTGAAGGTTCTGTAGCTATTCTACACTTTTAGGAGTCATTTTGTGACTTCAGTTGCTAACGATGGTAAAATCATCGGCTTTTGCAGGGGTAAGTGTAACTGTTAATAAAGTGTAATTTATTTCTAAACTGCTATCCAAATACTTAATCGTTATACATAATTTGAAAGCTTGTTGAATGAGCTTTCCAAAAATCATATGGTTTAGGGGGCCCATAGGTGGGGATTGGACTCTAATTCCATGCAAACTGAAACCGTCTGGGTCAAAATATCTTAAAAACAGGGGAAAAACCGTGGGTCTTTACCTCTGAAAACCTTCAAATTTCTGTTTTCTTCATAAAGTTTTGCCTCTTGAATGATGATTTTGAATAATCCATCTACCTGATCAATTAGAAACCAGTTATAAAGGTTATCTGAGAAATTTTGTGCCTCTAGTGTTGATTTTGTGGAGACAGGTGACTTTTGCAAAATAATGTGACCAAAGTTGTCAAGACTTCTGATCTTCGATAAAAACTGTCACTTCAAAGTACGATATTTGTACTTAGAAAAGAGATATTGACATGGGGTTTCTTGCATTTTGGTCACACAACTCTTGTGCTTCATACAAAAAATTTGAGCTGGTATAATAGAAGAAAATTTTTCTGACTTATTTCCATCCCTGGGTCCACTGTGGGTTGCTTCCTCAACATATGGTTAAAATCTTTAAAAAAAGGAGGTGCATGATTCCATTGCCTCTTCTTTTTAATTCAGTAGCTTGAAAGGCACTTAGGGTGGTTAGCTGACGGCATTTACCATATTTAAAGGTAATGTGTCGTTGTAAGTACAGCCGTGTATCCGTAAACGTCTGTCAAAATATGCCGACAAAATTCTGAGGAAGAAATGAAAGCAGGGTACTGTGATTGGTAAAATCTAACTGATCACATGTAAACTAAAAGTCAAATTTCTTAACGAGCCTGCCTGCCGTGCCTCAGCCCTAGAAGCGAAACCGCAAGTAAGTCATGAATCTGCCTATATTAAAACGGATCTCAAAAAACCACTTCTCAAAGTGATCACAAGAAATTTCACGTGAAAGTAGCAAAGGGGAGGTATTTTTATGGGCACATTAAGGCTATGACTTCATAAAAAGCAAAGAAAAACTAACCAGAGGAGCGACTGACTTCTGCTTGCTATCATATTGCAGACCTTCAGAAACAATAAACTGTGATCTTCTTGAAGATTGTATCATTTTCCCCTATCAACTTAAGATGACTTTAATTGTCCCAGAACTTTCCATGACTGCTTTCAATAAGAAGAAACACGCCATCATTGTGAAAAAATCGAGATATCAAAAATTAGCCAAAGTCCAATCAATGCAGCTGAAGTTCATTTCAAGCTATTCAAGTTAAAGAAAGCGAAAATAAAGATTGTATAATCTTTTCAAAGATTGCAATGCTTGCTTCTTGTAAACTATTAACAGTGATATTTTAGTAAGTGGTTTTAGCGAAAAGCGAGCTGAAATTAGGGAAGACGTCATACGATAATTGATAATCGATTGCCTCGCCATCTGGATTTAATCCGATTAAACATAAGGTTTATGGTTCAAGCTATTGCAATCCAAGTTGCTAAAGCAATCCAATCCATTCAAACACTAATCAGTAATTTCAAAAACATAATCATTTTAGCTCTCTTTATGGCATGTTAAAAACAAAGCAAAACAAAACAAAAGAAAAGAAAAGAAAGTACATGAAATTTCAAAAATTTTCAAGAATGACGGAACTTAGTCACCTTAATTCCATTAAAAGAATCCATGATTCTTCGAAGCATATCTTTATCTGAGAAATTTTGAAGCTTCTTCATTCGTTTGTTATCCTAGAAATCTTACTATCTGATTTTGCGTTTGTTGATTAGTACGTCAAACATCTTATCTGAGACATGCCTTTAACCAAGGTCAAGACTTGGTTGAATGTTATTATCAAAAAATCAACTTACCAACGGAAGAATGTCATCCAACTTTTTCTTATCTTAAATCATAGAATCGCAAAGACACCCACGGTTTGTTTGGTTTTTGCATGATAAATGCAATTAAGAAAACAGATCGCTTGTAAACAACTATGATTCATCTCAAGGAGGGCGGATAAGATGCGTGATAAATTCGAAAATAGAGTCATTTCGAATGTGAGACAAAATCTGCAGTCTCAGCGAGATGTAGGGTCTAGAATCTTACAAACTGGCAACAATATTTTGACCATATTATTCCTAAAATAGTGATTTCTTTCTACTCATCCAGCACAAAAGTAAGACTTTTACAGTTCCTATATCGAAATTGTTCTACAAATATGCACTAAATCATCGTCGAATCTTCACTGAGAATAAGCAGATTGATTGATAGATCTTGGAAGTATAATTTCTCAGACGGTCGATAACTTCTTGCCTCTCATCCAGTATAAAATTAAACCCTCACAAGTTGGAAAATTAGATTTACCCTGCAAATTTTTCGCTGAGCATTTCTGGAATCTTCATTGATTCGTTGAGGGTAAAAATTGATAGGAAGGTCTTTACAGTGTAATTTTCTCAAGCAACGGATAATGCCTTGTTACTCACACATGCAAGAAGGTCGCCTTAGTGCTGAGATTAAAAGCATTCTGTGAATGTTCGTTGAATGTTCGTTAAATGTTCGTTGAATGTTCGTTGGATGTTCGTTGAATCTTTATCGATTAATCGAGGCTAAAAATTGCCAGGAAGGTCTTTCTGGTGTAAATCCTCAAGCGGTCGATAATTTCTTGCAACTCACCTGTAATCTTTCTTCAGTGCATTACAATTACTCTGCAATGCTCTGGAGTGTCTCTGGTGTTGCATTTGATGGAATCTGCGCATCAGAACTTGATGGACTGGATGTCAATACATCCTGATTGGGAATTGCAGCAACTCTTGTGGTATGAAAGAGAAGAGGTATTTGGGATACCATACCAGAAGACCAACACTGAAAAGTAATCACAATGTTCAATCAATCAATTAATCATCAATTAATCAATCATCAATCAATCAATTAATCAATCAATCAATCAATC
This sequence comes from Aurelia sp. 3 sensu Dawson et al. (2005), assembly GCA_964020215.1. Classification (NCBI taxonomy): domain Eukaryota; kingdom Metazoa; phylum Cnidaria; class Scyphozoa; order Semaeostomeae; family Ulmaridae; genus Aurelia; species Aurelia sp. 3 sensu Dawson et al. (2005). Next base: position 31,176,147 of record OZ026572.1, on the reverse strand, counting down.
AATCAGTCAATCAATCAATCAATTAATCAATCATCAATCAATCAATTAATCAATCAATCAATCAATCAGTCAATCAATCAATCAATCAATCAATCAATCAAAAATTTAATCAACAGATCGATCAATCAATTGATCGCTTACAGAAGCAAACAGCTTTCAATTGATTAGAGTTTGAGCCCGGACAAGCAAGCACACAATATTGCCTGTGCTCGGTGCATCCAGACCTGGGTTGCCAGATTCAAACTTTAAATATATGCCAAAAGTGCTAAAAAGCATGGCAGATGGCCAGAAAATAAGCAAAAATCGAAATATCTGCGCATTACGCCATTGTTCCTATCCCGTTCATGCCCAATTGTTTCTACTGAGCATGACGTCAATAGCTCTCCTCACAACGCATGCCCAAACAAGCCAACTTTTTGTCTACGACCGTCATTCAATTAAGTATGACATCCGAAGATGTTCTGATTTGCTAAAATGGTGCATTATTACAACAAAAAAAACTTTGAAAAAGAAACTTTTTTAACGGAAAATATGAATTGAAAAAACGCCAAAAATATACCGAATATAAGAATAAAGCCAAACTCAAATATTCCAAGCCAAGCAGCTTGAAAAAAAGCCAAAATCGTAAAATTTGGCTTGAAAGCATTGAGTCCGTATAAATAGCGCTCTCATGACCAATATCAACTTCTTTTCAATCATGAAACAAAAGTTGTCATTTAATCCATATTGGAATTAAACCAAAGAAATTCCTGAGGATAATTGAAGGATAAAGAAGTCTTTGGTCTCCTCTGCTAATGACTTTAGCACTATTGTGCGATAACAAAGGGCCGTCAGCGGTTTGTCAGCAAGATTTCAACAGCGTTAACGCTCAACTATTTATATGGACTCAATTCCTTTAAAAAAGCCAATATGGCAACCCTGATTCAGACCCAGCTCAGTCTAATCATGCGCTAACAGAACATGGATAGTAACTATACCAGATGCCGTCACGTGCTGCAATAATCCTCATTGCATGTGCTAAATTTATGAACGATAAAAAGTACAGTCAAGAGTCTAAAATGACAGACTACGTATTGTTTTGGTTCATACAACCAAAGATAGGCTTTGGTGATTAAATTCAACAATATTTTCAAGATCATTTTCAAGACGCAGAAGACTGACAAATAACAAAAAATAACTTGTACTCAGGAAGCTTGAAACTCAATCGGACACTCTTTCAATACAAATCAGGAATGGCTAAGAACATCTCAGAATATTTCCCAATACTCAAAAGCTGGATAAGTCCTGTATTGAGGTCATCTATGTTCTTGGTCGCTTTCTTTAATATAACGTAAAAGCTCTATTAAGCCCCCTCTTTAATAAGCCCCTCCCCTCTGAATCAAAATTTGAAAAAACTACCCCCTCTATTAAGCCCCCCACTTATATCAAATTCTATGATTTACCAAATATTTTCCGCTTTTTTAGCTATACAACCTTGCTTGTTAATTTTGATATGGTTTAGGATAAAAACTGCGTCGAATTTATGTATTTGAGCTGTCCGCAAAATATGGGATAAAAGGACTAAAAAGCTCCCGAAAATATCCTTGCAACTTGATTTTGTGAATAAGCCCCCCTCTCTAATAAGCCCCCCTCTCTATTGAGCCCCCCTCTGGGGTGTCGGAAATTAAATAAGCACCCGGGGCTTAATAGAGCATTTACGGTAACGTAAATCATACCAACGCATTGCAATATTTATAATAAAATACTTTATACATGAATCGAGTTGGACTCAAGCAGATCATCACGAAATGTGGTCGCTGAAAAGGAAAACAGCTTTGAACGAGTTGTCAAAACACCTGCATATTGACTGGAGACAAACTTAATGAATCCACTCAAACAAAATGTTGTTAGTCTGTTTAAAGTTTGTAATGTCCAAATATTGGAACGTCCTTCTTTGATAAGAGCGGCCTAAAAATTTGTTGACGGAAATAAGTAGGTATCTCAAGAGATGCATATACAAGTCCAAAATTAGGGCCTGTTTATATGAGGCGGGACAGGCGGGATGATTTTGATTCGTCTTTATATGAGAGAAAACTACCCCGGCCAGGCAAGCTGGCCTCGTAATAATGCATGTTAGGATGCATTATGGGATTTTGAAAGAAAATCGCTTGACAATGACTTTGATATGTAACAATGAACACACGCCTACGCGAAATCAACTACCTTCACCTTTTGGTCAACCGGGCCAGCCCACCTGATGCTGTTTATATGATCCCGCCAACCCAATTCACAGATCTCGGCTGACCGGGCTGTCCCGTTGCTCAAATAAACGCAGCTTGATTCAACAAAGGATGTCTCTGTTCACTCAGATCTCGCCTAGGCGAGCCAGCCCGGCCTCATATAAACCGGCCCTTAGACTGCTGTATTTGACGAAACGTGCGTGCATATTGTTTGGCTAAAGGAACAATAGTGTGCGTGGGCGTTTCTTTGTCTTATTTATAGATCACCTCTTTTTTTTTTTATTCAATTTATTTAACGTTGGCTATATAAACAATACAATTAATAGCACATGGTGCTAATTTAGGCCAATTACAATCATGTAAAAAATAATAATAAAAATAAAGAAATTAAATTTACCCTAAATTTTCTTCTAAATTAAATGTAACCTAAATTTTCCACATATCGCTTGCATAGTCTACAGTCAAAACTAACCGTGTACGTTTTAATTTTTCTTTTAAACACTGAAAGAGATTTTAGTCCTGTTTACATGGACCTCTACTTAGGGCCTGTTTACATGGAAATTTTTAACTTTGAATGGAATTGACATAGCTATATCTCGTAGCCGCTATAAATAGGCTTATGAAAACTCTTACGCACCCATTGCCTCTTTGGCTCCACAATGAAACCGTATGTGTTGAAGTTATTAAATACAATAGGTTATATCTTTAACTTGGCCTGAGCCAGCTCTCAACTATGTCATTTTGGTTGCTTTCTCTTCCAGGATGTAGTTCTTAGAAAAACAAAGTTTTTTATCGAGTTTTCAGCTTCACTCAGAGAAAGTGCTTTGAATCTCAAGAAACTAGAAACGTTTGTGAACTTCAACTCACTTTGAAATTTTCATTCAAACGAAATAATCTTCGCAATAGACTCACGCCTATCTTAATGTGGTTTATCGGTTTTGACGCTCACTCTAAACTGAAAATAAAATTCAGAAACACTTAGAAACCTACCACCATCAACAAGGCACCTCTTTCGAAATTTGGAAGAAAAGAAATTGCAATAGGGAATTCATCCAAATCTCCATTGATGAAGCCACTAAAAAGCAAAATGAAAAATTGCGCATCACTTAACTATGTTCAATAAGAAAAATACTTCGGTAAATGTGTTAAGCGGATCATCAGAAAGTGAAGTAAGTAAAAGCAGTTTGATAGTCTTTCTCTTGCCAAAGTCTACTCAACCGACTTTACACCTTACCCCTTGGTCACTATGCTTAGCAGCATATAGCAGGGTGCAGCCACAGACGGCGCTCGGACCAGGTACCCATATATACTCCTGGGTGGAGAGAAACACAATTTGAGTTAACACCTTGCCCAAGGATGTTATCCTCAAATGTGGCCAGTGCTGGTATCGAACCCACAACCCTTGGATCATGAGCCCGACACCCTTACCACTATGCCACCGACGCCTAACCACTATGCCATCATCAAGAAGTTGTGTCATAAATCTGTGTCATTTTCAGACAGACTTTCAGACATATATCAAATAAAGATACATGAAACGGTGATTAAATAAACCAAAACAGATCATTGAAATAAGAATAACTCTGAAGGATTTTGTTGAAACTTTACTAAAAGCCACTCCAAGGTCAGTTTCAACAGAATCTTCTTACTTTCGCTGGAGCATAACATTAATTCAATTTAAGATTCGAAGATGGGGAGGGGGTGTAGGAAATAAGACTACTCCAAAGGCTTCATTCACACTACAATTTAAACCGGCTTAAACTAAACCAGGTTATCGAATGGGGCCTTCTAATTGGTCAGTTCATCACGTCCAATACATCTGATTGGTTGAAATGTAACCTGGACTAGACAACGCTGGTTTAACTGTGTCAGTGTAAATGCAGTATAAAGTGGTATGACCTTTGCAAAAGTGAGAATATTTTGGGTCATTTGATATCATATGGTATTTATGTCTTATGTTATATTCATAGAACTCGTATGACCAGTGATTCACCAATGAATCAACAGTATATTGAAATCTCATACCACATAAGAGCCTAGATAATCATGCTTCAATTAAGAAAAGAAATTCATACACACCTGGGTAAAATTTCAAAAACAGGATCAGTCATCGTGCGGAAAAGACCAATATGTCTTTGAACCATGCTTGGACTTTTCGAATCTGAAAAGATACATTTTCCTTCAATCATGAATTTTGCCATCGTGGGAATCTATTATGTACCATAGGCGTGTGTATGTAGTTAACGATATCAGTTCACAGTAGCTTGCTTATGTATTTGACTAAATCTGCATGTATAAACGACGATTGAAACAAGGAACAGCAAAAAAATGGCAACTGAAAACACATGTAAGGTACCTTTGAATAGCACAGCAAGTCTGCTCCCCGTGGGATCCCATGCCATTGACTGCACCATGCCGCCAGCACTAAGGAAAGCAAAGTAAATACTTATCTGTATCTTAGGCTAGCATAGCTAAAGTGTTGATTAACTATTTTCTCAACAACTAAAATTCTTTTACTATATCCTTTAACAATGAGAATTAAAGACCCAGTGTTAACCATGATTGCACTTTTAACTGTACAACTAGCTTGATATAAAGGTTTACATTAACTTTGTTGTTTTAGCTTAAAGCAATAAGTAGAAGCTGCACCAAAGTAGACGTTTGTATTCTCTAAAAGTCATTTTTGGCCTACGTTCTGTTTTTTTTTCATTTGGTCCAGAAAGCATCATGGTTTGACCGTAGGCCTTTAACTATACTCTCTGCTCAAAACTGTGATGATCTACTTTCAAATTTCTTGGAAAATGATTCCCTCTCTCTACCAGACAATTGACTTGGTGCAAGAGACCCTTCACCACTAACACCTTAGCGAAATCTAGAAGATGTGGAAAATCTGTACCATGTAGCCTGAAAAGGTCCCTAGTGGCAGATGCTCGTTAAAAAGGTGTATTGTGTAGTAACTTATGTGAATTGACATAGCCTCTTGTTCCGGCGTTATCGCACTGAAAGCAATGCATAATAATTTACCAATAGCGTAGGAGCCAATGATTTAAAATTTTCTTTCGGAAGGTATTTCAAAAACTTTTCATTCAAACCTGACATCTTCCAGCTCAGTTTCCCAAGAGTACTCAGAGAAGTCGAAGCATTTTACAGCTACGCCATTAGCAGATGATGTTGTCTTTTGCATGGCTGAAGAAATTTTTTATCCGTTAATATCAAAACATTATCAAGTACGTGGCACGGGGTGCGCTAATAAATGTTCAGGTGTATGAAAGTTTGTAGTTCCTAGAATGAAATATGGATTGGAATGAATCAATTTATGCACAACATCCGAGCCACCGAAACATCTTCTACAATTTTTCTTTCCTCTTCTTGGCACTGAATATAAAGGTAACTCCAACTTAAGGAACAATTCTAGCTTGCAAAATTCTTGAGAAAGGCCAAAAGCTTCAATAAACTTCCAAAAAATCTCCTTACAGAGAAAAATACGCAAGTTTAGTTTACCTCCCTCAAGTGCTATACTAATTGAACTTTGAATAATTACAAAAGTTTGTAACCCCAAGGCAATGAATTTGCCGATTGTATCTCTAACCCGTGAACAAATTTTGATTTAGCCTACATTCGTGTTGTCTTAATATCTGAGATTAAAGTATTTCTTTATTTTCACATGCAAGGAGAGTTTTTACGATTTGATTGAGTGTTTGGGCCCCTTTTCAGTCATGTTGCACATGCATTCGTCTTCAATTCGAATTTACCAACATTTCAAGTGTTTATAAAACTATGATAAAAACTGCAAAAATACTGATCTTCCAGCTACCAAGCCAAAAGTCGATTTATTTAATTTAATCTATTTAATACTCTAGATATCTCTAGGTAATGAGAATTCTCAAACACTTAAACTTTTAGGTGCACCTCGGATGCCTCTTTTCAGCTATTTTTCTTCAGTCTATCAAATGAGGACATATAATTTGGAAATAGAGGCTACAGTAGAAGAACCTAGTTATTTTGTTAATCTGGAGACGAAGTCCACTATGCAAATATAGTAAACAAATGTTAAAATAAAATGGCGCCATGTAAACAATAAATCTTGTGAGAAACATACAACAACCTCATTTCAGCGTTTGGGTAAAAAAAATCTTGAATTTCGTCAACAAACCTTGATTCTTTTGGAAATATAAATAATACAAAGATGCTTCATTTTCAACTGTGAACAGAATGTATTTTCCACAAGGACTCCAACAAGCAACCTTTGAAATGAAATGTAAATGGTAAGTGGCGGAAACCTTTGATTCCAGTAATACAACTCATAAATGAAGAAATTTAGCTAATTGGCTTTCATTAAGATGCAAAGGTTTCAGAAGGTAAACAGGTGTCAATATTCTTCCAAGCGCCTTATTGGTGATCTGAAGCAAAAATCTTTATTGATGCAAATGAACAGGGCAGTTGAATCATGAAGGATTTTCTTATAACTTGTTTCATTTTCAAGTTATTTACTTTTTTGCACGATTGGCTAATGACGTCATTTTGTTTGCAAAAAGTAAAGAAAGTGTAAGAGGTTGACCATGTTTCCAAAGAGAAATTGATTAAAAAACGTTTCTCAATTAATATGCCTTTCTAAACATTAGACTAAGCCTTGAAACAATTTTTATTACATTCATTCAGCTCGATTGAATTGACTCCTACAACTGCAACTGTTCAAAGATCCGATACAAACATATTCCATATATCATCCTGGTCATTTGTAAGCAAAATGACGTCATCAGCTGAAACTTAAGACCAGCGGATAACATTATTATGAAATGAGATATCAAAGAAATGTAACCAAGATTCCGTATGATTCGACAGTGCCGATAATTTGCATCAATAAAAATTTTCACTTCAGGTCACCTTTAAATTTAATTTGAGAGGTTTAAAATTGGTCCTAACATGTTGAAGACAACATCTGTGTATTAAACCGGCATAAAAGCATCAAGGTCCGTCTGTCTGACAAATCCGATTCCCCTAGTTCCCGGATCTACAATTCCAATATTCCGTAAATTTACAGCATGCTAAAATTGTAGATCCAGGAACTAGGGGAATTGGATCGGTCCAACAGACATTAGGAAAGAGACTTGGGGGAAGTCTGTCAAGTCAGATGGTGAGAAATAAACCACAAGGGAGACATACCTGACATCGTCCATTTAGATTTGACCATTTCTCACATGTCCATGTATTAGTTTCCCAAATTCTGTTCATAGTAAAAAATCATGAATTTACATGCTAATCTTTAACATTACCATTTATATGCCGGGTTAGTCAAAAAGTGCTGTCACTGTTGGAAATATCGTACAGGAAAACAATGCAACAAATTTGCAAAAGTTTAAATCTATCATCTTACTAAGGCTGCAACATAAATTCGGAGATTTTTTTAGAATTTTCGGTGTATCAATTCCTTCCAAAATCGAGAATTAACTAGAAGTTCTATGTCGCGATATCCCCAAAAACTGTAGTGGGCCATAAAGTACCATAAAGTAAAGAGTAAAGTAAAGTAAAATAAAGTACTTTTCAATACAGCACGAGCAAGCTTGCATAACTCAGAGTGAAGAAAAAAAACATGGCAGTTCCACAGTCGTGGTCAGAAGAGCGTTTTGAGAGCAATTAGGATATTAAGGAAAATTTTGACTTAATTTCACAAGCAACGCCACTTTCATTCACTCACAGGAGGAAGAATTTAGGATATGAACTAAAGGACAATTCGCAACTTTCCACCGCCCTGATGTGAATCTGTTGCATAAAACATTAGCGAGATAAGATAATACGACGTACCTATTCAATTCTGTTTCCTTACCTGAACATATCATTCGTTGAGGATGTAAACAAACAGTCTTGAGAAGGTGACCAACTTATGAATCCCATTCCAGGCCCCAATCTTCGTAGTGCAGTTGATCGTTGTGATAACACGTCCCAAATCTGTGGAAAAATACAAAGAATTACAAATCCTATACAGGACTTTTTCTTCCCTGAAAGAACTTGGCTGCAATCCTGAAAAAGAATCCTGAAAATCGTATTTTACGATACATCCTCTGAAAGGTCCCATAGCTAATGCAAAAACCAATATTCAAATAATTCACACAAAATGAGCAACATACTCGTATACTAACCTGGTCCTGAATTTAACAAAGTTCATTGTCGATAAGAAAATAAGTTACTGGTACCTTCTCTTCATTGAACAAGAAAAAGATCAAAGAACGTATTTCTATCTATCAAAATTTACACACGAGAGCTAGACTCAGGCCCCGTTCACACGGGAACGCAATCGTTCCGTTCCATATCGTTCCGTTCCGAAAAGTGGAACGCTCAGGGGTTGCGTTCACACGGGAACGCTTGAAATAACATCGTTCCGTTCCATAAAGTGGAACGATAAAATAAGTGATACGGAAAGTGGAACGATACGCAATCGTTCCGTTCCGTTCCCGTGTGAACAGGCAATGAGGTGCAAGACTGGTCCAAAAAACGGAACGATAAGATTTTTGCCCTAAACGCATGTGTGAATGTAGTTGTTGCTGGAAAAACTAGCAAGGACTTAAGAGAAAACTGTGGAACGGAACGATTGCGTTCCCGTGTGAACAGAAACAAAAACCGATACGCAATCGTTCCGTTCCCGTGTAAACAGTCTATTTTTGCGTTCCAGAAACTGGAACGAAGATGGAACGGAACGACTGCGTTCCCGTGTGAACGGGGCCTCAATTTCCACTGTCCTAGTTATCACAACAACACCTTTTTACACTTGTGATTAAATTTTTTTGTTCCTCTACAGTGACGTATTTCATGCTGTAACAAAGGAATAGGGAGAAAACATTGGGACGAGCGGAGTAAGTCTACAGCAAAGCTTGGCTTGAATAACAGCAGCATCATGTCGTGACAAATATGAAAATCAATTTACTAACAAGTGGTGATTAGAATTACCATTATAGACGAGTCTTTGGGTGATCCCGATGCCAACAAGTGACCATCTCCACTCCATGTTAAAGATGTAACTGGGAGATGACTTGAGTTCGTCAGAAATCTGTGCTGATTTGCCCCTGGCCTGCGAAAGAATTAATACAAATAACTGTGAAACTTTTGAAGATATGAGCAAATCTTGTCATCATACGACTGAAAAGGTTAAGAATGGACTCGTTTGCAGCTCATTACGATTTCGTTTTGCCTGCATCTAATATACTACAAGCCTTGTGCAAGCTAACATTATAAGAATACTTTACACTATGATAAAAGTTCTTCAGCCACGTTGAAGACTGTAAATTTTTTAAACAAAGATCCTTAGACGCGAAAACCATGTTAATGTAAGCAAGGCCTGTGCTGAAAGTGCTTTTCTGAGACGTACAAATAATCAAATTTGTTTTAGAGGAAAGCTTTTCTCAAATCACTCATAGAATCACGGAGGAAAACTGGCTTTCCTTCTCCTTAGACTCTCATTGAAAAATCTAGTTCTTTGAGGATCCAAGTTCCTTTTTTCTTATTTGTTAACAACTTTCTTGAATGCTGACGAAGATTTTTGATCGAAACGTAACCAGTTTTTAACAGTTCTATTTCTTTTTCAGCTTTCTTGAAATTAACTACCAGGTGCTAAAATATTATTCTGTATTCTCTCATCTCCTTCGACAACAGTATCTAGAATGCTTGTGATTTCTTGACAGCTTTCAATAGAGTCACAAATTTCTCATAAAATTAACCAATAACTAGGAATCACTTACCTAATGCCACTGGTATTTGGATCCAAGAGCCAGAACACGATTCCAGTTTTGCAGCCAACAGCGATATGAGCAGCAGATAAAGGCCTAATGAGAAATTTTAGCAGATTAAGGAAGCAGGTGATCTTGACCAGTCTCTGAGTGGAAATATTGACATTAAAACTCTTCCAAAAGCAAGTTGCATGAGAAAAGTTAAAGTTATTCAATTGCTTCTATTGTTTCAAATGCAAATAACTGCCAATCACCAGTGTTTTACTTTTCATTAAATTTGACAAAATATATACGTCTCTAATGATAAAATATCAAGTAAAAACAAAATATTTCTTAAAATTTTGTCAACAGTTTTGAGAAGGGTTGCCATTGTACACCACATTGAAAAACAGAACAAGTCACTGATCTAGGTGCTAATTTCAAGTCAAGTATGATTAGAAGGAAAAACTTCTCCACAAAAATGAAGCACAACTAAATGAGGTTAGCATGAAAACATTTACCTGAAAGCTAGGCAACCCACATCCTTTTGCTTCTTGTCTTTTAGGATGGGCTCAAAGTCGCTTAATCTGGGAAACAAAAACACAGTAATTCTTAAGAGTTATTCTGTAATAGAGGCATGCAAAATATTGCAAACAAACTATTTTTTTCTTGCATCTTTCAAAATGCTGAAAAGTAACATAAATCATATTCACATTTTATCATGAATTAAGTAAAAGGTGGAATAATCTTCCTTTAGCTGCTACTTTCATTCATACAAAGAAAAGTATCAGTATGTATTTTACCTGTTAGCAGAGAAGATCTTTACAACATCATCCTAGATAAAAATGAAGTTTTTGTATTATCTGTATCATTTCCATGGCAAATGCGGGCAGATCGTAAACAAGCAATCTCTCTAAGACAGACTCATCTGATGAAGTGATGTCCATTCTTGATAGAGACCTGACTTTTGTAAATAGGGATACAAGTAAATGGGAAAAAAGCAATAGTTACCTTATATGCGACTGCAAATGAATGAATATGAGGATGAGCACCAAATGTCTTGATGATACATTCTGACCTGACATTATAATACAAAGGATTTGTACAATCAAATTTCTTAGTGCATTGGTATTTGTGACTTTGACTTTACGTAAATCTATCCACCAGCAGTTTCTACTGAGGCCAGCAGAATTTTGCAAATCTAAAGCTAGTGCCAAAATGGCCAGAATCACAGAAACAATTAAGTTGCTGAATGTATAAGAATTAACATATCCATGGAATTCTTGAACTTATGTGATTTCTCAAAATACTTATTTCAATAAAAACAGAATCAAATTCACAATCTAAACAAGTAAAGAAAGTACAGGAAAATTTCACAGGTAGAATCAAATAATATATACTGTACATTACCATTTTGGAATTAAACTGTAGGTTTCTATGACAACTGCATCTGGTATCTAGTACAGAAAGAAGACTAGAATATCAAAAACTGTATTCTAAAAAGCAATGAGAAATGTAGCTTCCTGTAAATCACAATGCTGCAGATATTTGGATGTTAGTTAAAATACATCATTGCAAAGTTTTCCTGAATTTCTTTGCCAGATCTTTGTGTGCTACAAATGAGATGCTTCTCAAAATTACAGAGCATTCTGGAAACAGAATATCAATTTGGCCTTTACCCAGCACTTTAAGCTTTGCACAGTATCTTTTCACATTTGTGACAAAAACAAATTGCAATCTGTGGTTCAAATGAAAAATTCATTTGAGGAAACAACGGGTACAGATCAAAGGGGCTTACCTCATTCTGGCTGAAAACCCTCTTTTGGGAACTTTTTATAATGGTGAGCAGCTTCAAAATTGCGGAAGATATTTTCTTGATTGCATTTGGTGCTGGGAAAGAAAACAACAATGCATCATCACCAGATCTGACTCTCTTCCTTTCAAACTTCTAAGATATGGAGAGTGTGAGGAGTTGTGCTTGAAAGAGAGTATATCATTCGCGGAGGGAGGAGCAATGGGTAGATTTTGAGTTTAGTTCCTTGTAGCTCATGAGAATGACTGAATGGTCTTGTTGAATTCATTTAAATAGGTCAAGGTCCTTTGCGATCTGAAGATACGCATATTCTTACTTTTATTAAAACTTGGATGAGCCATATCCGGTGAGACTATAGCAGGCCATTACAAAAGACATCAAGCTAAAAACAGAAGGTTTGATTTGCAAAGGTTTTAGTGAAATGCAATTCTAAATGAAAGGACCATTAGAACTGAAACCTTTAGAAACAATTTCACTTTGGTAAAAAGTCATCCAGATGATTACTCCTACAGTAGATGCCTTGCCCATGCCTTGGTTCCATTGTGCGAGAATTGTAAAAAGTTCTTTAGAATTTTCAAGAACATTTCTGTGTACTTTCTGAGGAATTCTTCAAAATAATTACCTACAGTCCTTCATATGATTCAAAACTCTTACCAAAATGCGAAGACATCTTGAAAGTCCTTGAGAATGCTTGCCATCTTACTAAGCCCAAGACCTGTTGTGTATCACAGACTGTCATAAAAATCCAGCAATTATTTGCATATCACTGGTTTTGAAGAAGTTCAAAAAAAATTTTAGGAGTTTGTTCTTTATTTCTTGTTGGCAAATGCTGTGTAAACATTTTTGGTTCATACCACAACATCCCTCACATGTGCTACCCCTTAACATTACTATTTACTTACCTTCTGTTGATTCCAAAACATGCTCTAAAGCTCCTTTGAGACCAGCAGTTTCCCTGGAAATAAAAAATTGAAAATCATTAGGGTGTATGTTACAGATGGAATAAGGTCTGAAATATCGAGGGAAGTCTATCTGCAAAGTTCATCACTGTTTTGAAGCATGATGACACAGTCTACAAATTCTCTTGCCTAAAAATTCTTAAGAAAATTTCCAATTCCACAAGAATTCTTGTTTAAAAATTTGACCAGTGTTTTATACCATCAAATCATTTTTATCAGAATACTATGAAGAATTCATAAAGATTTACCAGTCTTGCCAAATTCTTGACATAATACCATCTTCTGCAGGTATAAAAGCAGCCTTGTTAAGATCATGTGCAAGACTTTGTGGAGATTTGAGAGCTGCACCAGTCAGGTCATATCTTCTGTATTCTGGAAACTTCGTCTGTAAAGAAAGTATTTTCATCAAATCAGGAAATAAAGAATTTAATGTGGAGCTTGCACTCACCAGACAAATTGTCCCAAACACCTATGGTTGTTTTGCATTGTTTTTATTATAAAACTTGTCTGCCTTTGCAAACTACTGTAAATTTGTATGCCGGGCATCTTTTGGTGTACCGTCAAGCCTGAAACTATCAATACCAATGCCAAATTTGGAGCATTTTGAATCTATTTATTTGCAAACCAATCTTACTGTGATTTGAAGTTACAAAAACAAAGATGTGACAAAACGCCTGAAATAAGTACTACATGCAAGGAGTACAATCTGTTGCCCTGAAACAAACAAACAAACAAACAAACAAACAAACTACTTCATAAACTGCCACTTCATGGTTCATGCAAAATGCAGTAGGCCTAGTGATAATTCAGTTCAACTTGAACTTTGATGAAGGCCCAGACTGGAAAGTTTGCGTTTTGCGCGCGCAAGTTATTTTTGACGGAAGCAAGCTGCGCGGTTTGAGAGCAAACCGCCTACAATTTTTTCGCGGTGAGCGGAAGGCCAAGTCTGCCAAACATGACAAGAACAATTTGTTTGGAAGAAAAATGGAATGCCTCGTAATAAAGGTGACATGAGACCATCAAATATCGATTTGCACAATTGAAACAATGCACATAAGATATTGAGCAATTTACTCCAATATTGGGAAAAGCCATAATATAACGGAAATCTTTTTATCGCTCTTATAAAAACATGAACAAATGGTTATTATTCTTAACAGATAAGAATCCATGCTCAAAAATAACCACGACTAGACTATGAAATGAGGAAACCTCAACATTTGGAATAATTCCCTTCATACAAATATCCTTGCCTTTTATTCACATCAATACACGACTTTGAAATAACTTTCCACTGGTGATAGGGCGTAAAAACTTTTTGAAAATCTGGTACAACTTGGAAAGAATTTTTTTGTTTTCAAGAAATATCAGCGCAAAATCCCTCAAAATCCCATTATTGCTTTAAAAAATCTCCACGCATTTTAGGCCTACGAGGAATGACACTTTCAAAGGATGAACATGTTGTAGTGCGACGCGAAGGACTGGTAATAATTCAGAAATTTTCTACCATAAAATTCGATGTTCTGAATGAACTGTTTGAGTTGCTTTGACTGTAGGTCATTTCCCCGCATTCCTTGATTGCTTGAGGTTCGATTCTGAGGAATATCCCGCCTACAGTCGAAAATATAAGTTGGATTTCAGTAAAAAAAACTCCCATGTAAAACCTGTGACCTTTTGTAATAGAAATGGCTCCCGATGACTTTTACGTTTATATGTTTATATGGTGGTTCTTACATAGAAGGTGGTTAAAGGGCCGAAATTAAGCATGGGGTTGGGGGCCTAAATCCATAGTTTCTTCTATGCGGGTTTTTACAGTAAAGGCAGCTATTCTCCAAATGTTCGCACAAATCAATATTGATTTTCGCAAAGTTGCGTTGTCGGAAAGAAATTTCAAAATAAACCTTTCTTTTTTAAGAAACGTTCTCTGATATAGCATCTAAATGAGAAGATAATGCTACTTTTCCTGCAAGGTTTCTTGTAAAAAAACGTGAATTCCCAAATTTGTTCCGAGATGAGGTTTACCTGAGTCCCGTTCTAACTACTGGCATGCACGTATTTTCTAATATCGCCTCTCATGTCTCCAAACTCCTGAATTGGAAAATATACTTAACACATTATTTATTATGATAAAGGAAATCTTTGACAAAGTTCTACTTTTTCCACTCGTTTCTTGTATCATATTACTTGGATTGTATTTGAGCAAGGTCCAGAAATTGGAAAGGCCGATTACATTGTTTTGAAATGTTCTCAAGGGAACAGGTCGAGGGGCATTTCACTCGTTTGAAAGAGCGTACGAGATTTTTCCAAGACAAAAGGATTTTTACGGATTTTGGATGGATTTTTCTTAAAAACAAAAGAATTTTTGCCAAAAGTGTACGAGATTTTTTAGGAGCGAAATGCCCCTCTGAACAGGTAGTGAACATGTCATGGAACTTCCTTAACAAACTGGTAGGAAACTCTTAGTACTTAAATCTGATCATCTTAAGAAACTTTCGGCACTGGGCGAAATTCTAAAATGGAAATTCTTTGTGTGTAACGTTTGATCTGGATTCCGTCGAGAGACATCTCTATTATAAACCTGTTCAGTATAATAAATCACCTACAATAAAAATGGTAGTTTAACTTCTTCCCCCTTCATTCGCTCCAAAACTATCGACAGTTTACTAAGATTTCGCACAGAACGTTTGTCTTTGTACACTGGAACATAGTGTCTCGAAAGACTCAACTCCTTATCCCCTTCGATGTACAATTTTGCCATAGATTCCAGGGCCGCATCACATTGAATTAATGATGGGAAGCACCAATCAATCTTTGCACGTGCTGCTAGGGTACTGATACTTTGACCTCCATCCATTTCCTGCTTTTCGACAACTCGGTACAACGACTCAACGACTGCTTCTGTCCCAGTTTTTGCGTACATGATGTCGAAAATGATACAAAATTCTTGCCCCACCAAAGTGTAAAAGTCTGTATCAGTGTAAAGTGCTTCAATTACTGCATGTTCTTGCAACGACACTGTCTTTTCATCTCCATTGCTAAATCTGACAGTGAAAACTTCAGCTAGTGTGAATACTTCTGGCATTGTACTTTCAAACTCCACAACGCGAACCCCTGGCTGTGTCAGATTCTTGGGAATAGCCCTACGGCCATCATTCTGCTTGCCCGATGGCGAAACATCAACAAAAAATTTTTGGAAGTGCGTCTCAAACAAATTCCCCCAAACGACTTCAATTAAGGCTGATTTCAACTTCCAAAAAACAGTGAAGGCAAATTCTTCATTGATTTCTAAATTCATCTCCCGCACATGCGGGAGGTCTGCCACAAACTTGGCGCATTTCTTAAACTCCACCAAACCTAAGCGCGAGTAGTCACCCTTATTCACTGGTATACTGCCTGTTTCATTAAGACCTCTTTTGCCACAAAGCCCAACCATCAAAATTCCAAAATCCAAGCATTTCGCTAACAAGATATTTAGCTCCGAAAAACTTGAATCATACCTTTTACGGAGCTCATCGCAAATATCGCCTCCAAGCTTTCTCAAATCATGCAGGCAGTCCTCGACCTCTCTTGCTTCCCATTCAACCGGCATCCCATCTTTCTCTTCAACGACCAGCCAACCAACCTCTAATTCACTCTTCCCGTATCTCAACTTCTTGATCTCTTGGAGACGGTTACCAAGCCATGGACACACAGATTTAGAGGGCTTATCATTCCTTAATTCTGTGACCACGTTACTTATCCTTTCCTCCGCTTTTGGCAGGTATCGAGCAAACTTCCAACCAGGACACCATTGAGCTTGTCCTTCTAGCATCAATAGAACGACTGGCCACAGGACATCAAGAAGACCTAACAAGTCAACGCAAAAGTCCTGTCCATAAAGCTTATAACCAATGTCTAGCCTGTTGTCATGATCTTTGTAGGCTTCAATGTATGCTTCCAGGCTAACTGCAAGATTTTTGAGGGACAAGTAACTGGAACTCATGAACCTTTGTTGGGCAAAAGAAGTTGTCACTCTGAAGGGAAGCTCTAATTCCTTTGCAGTCTCCTTTGCAACTGCATGCATCTTGCCATATCCAAACATCTGGTGATACAATGATGTTCTTTTCAGCAACCTGTCAACGAATGGGGTTGTTCGAAATGCACCAAAAACTTTGTCTAGCCAATGTCCTGGGTCCCATTGCACTGGCCACCAAAATTCGTCAGATAAATGAGACATGTCGACTTGCATCTCATCTTCATACTTCTTAAGCAATTCTCTGATTGGCTTGTTCATTTCATCTGAAAATGGCAAATTTAAGTACTGTCCATCAGTACACTTACCCTGCATTTGCATCAATCGACCGTCTGAGATTCCAGCATGCTTCCGTAAATCAGACAGAATAGCCTCTGCCAGCTTTTCACCTCTGCCAGTGTCCCCATCTGATGTGCCATAGACAGCAGTGATGCTTAAGGGTATAGCCTGCCTTTTCCCACAGACAACAGGGCAAATCATCGTTGCTTGGTTGACTACACGATGGTTTGTTGATTTGTCTGCTGTGACATAAAAATGTGGCAACATTCCTGTATTTTCAAGGGGAGTGGTTAGGAATTGCTTTGTGCGGTTGTCAATGAATGCACATGCTGCTTTTGTCATTGCAGGGAAAAGTTTCCTTGAATGCCCAAAGTCACCAATATCAGCCCCAGCTGCGTGAAGTTCAGCAAGTCTTGTTTCATAGTGCAAAGCTGCACTCTTAGACTTAATCACACCAAGTGTAGTCCTAAGCTGGTTCTTCACAACTTTCAATCTTCTTTTTTCCCCCTCACGGATTGCCTTGCTATGTTGAAGGGCAAGAAAATGAGTATCACATGCAATGTGACTGCTGAGCTTGAACTTCATATCGTACCATTTCTGGCAGTGGCCTTTAACCAGCTTCTCATAGTCAGCTCCCGTAATTGGTAATCCACTTGCTATTGAGCCTTTTGAGCTTGTGGCTACTTTCCTTGCATCTGACCTTCTATCAAGTGGACTTGAGATGTATGAATAGCAGCGAAGGCACCGCAGTACGTGTACTGCTCCATCCTGCCTTATTTCAAAATCTGGA
Source organism: Aurelia sp. 3 sensu Dawson et al. (2005) (assembly GCA_964020215.1). NCBI lineage: Eukaryota > Metazoa > Cnidaria > Scyphozoa > Semaeostomeae > Ulmaridae > Aurelia > Aurelia sp. 3 sensu Dawson et al. (2005). The sequence goes on along the minus strand of OZ026572.1, from coordinate 31,158,378 downwards.
AATTCATCTAAGAACATTTCAAAATTTGCCACATGTGCAAGAACATCTCTCACTTCTCCTTTCTGCGAAGTGGATGATCTACCAAGAATTTTTGCAACATTGTCTGCAACGTGCTTGGCAATACTTTCAACATCTGCTTTTGATAGAGCTGTTGGCTCCGCACACCTTGTTTCATGTTGCTGTTGTGGGAGGAGAGCATCTAATGAACCTTGATATGATATTCTTTGTACTGTTGTTGTAGCAGTTGTAGGGCTGAAGTAAAGGATAAAAAGCAAATTGTACTTTTCTGGTCTTGTAAAGACCAAGCAGATGGGATTATTTCCAGAACATGAAAATGATGTAACATGACTCATAGCTGAACCAAACTGTGATGATCAGTCAATCCACAACTTTAAATGTGATTTAAAATGAAGGAAAAATAAATTTCCGAGCATTGAAGTCATGTTACCAAACGTATTCTTATCAAAGATTAACAGAAGGATCTAAACAGTCAACTTGCTATGGATCTTTTCATGGATTATACTTTACATACATGATATTTGACCTTGATTGATCAATGCAAATGGAATTTCTGCATGTAAGGTAGAAAACCTGACGAAGGCAGAAAAATAAGTTTTTTCTTTCCTGTCAACTTTAGGAAGACTTTTTATTCCAGGTGTCCCAAGAAAGTTTCCCTCTTTTAGCAGTTCCACAAAAACAACCAATGCCTCATTTCAAACCCGGTAAATGGCAATCTCTTGCTTGAAGGTTAACTTGGGTCCACATAATTTTCTATAACTTTACTTGCTCATCAAAAGACCTCCAGAGCATGGAATAACCACTTGTAAATTTCTTAAATTGGTATTCAAAATGGGCAATGGGCCACTGGACCTTGTCTTGTGTGGTATACTTTTCTTACAACATGAAGCAAAATTGTGCTTTTTATAGACGAAACAGAAAAATATGATTCTTCTTGGGTCCCTGTATGGAGTTCAAGCTGCATTCTATATGAATTCAGTTAACATAAAGAGTTTCTGTGGACTTTGAGGTGAAAGTTTAATGACTTTATTCATAAACCATTTTTAACCCTTTTGTGTCCATTCCAGGTATTGATTTAAAACAATATATACCTATCTTGCCCCATAGAAACTGTTCTCTCTTGTAAGTGATCACCCTCAACAGGCAGGTTCTCCTCCATTTCCACAACATCTGGCATATTTGACAAACTAAAGAAGAATGTAAGAAAAGTTCCAGTTGTAAAATAAAGGTATTCTTCATAAATGCAGTACATACATACACCATATAATTCTAAAACTATTTTCTGCAACTTAATCCCCAAGAAACTCCTTCAAATATTTTGAAGTAGCCTTTTTAAATTCTGTGATTTGTAATTCAAATATTAGAAAGAAAAGGAACATAGTTGCGAACAGCAATGAAACATCAGACATCATGATTAATGATGATTATGAATGATGTTTGGCATCACTTCTTATCTTTCATGATTTTAATATTATTTCTTCAAATCAAATCATTCCTGCAGATGAGAAATACTAATAGTTATTTACCTTGAAGCTAATGAATGATTTGGCATGGAGCCTGGCAACAAAGTTTGGTCCTCCTTTGATGATGTTTCTTCAACACTAAGAAAGAAGAATTAATCATTTTAACAGACCTACCCAATTTTAACAGTCCAAAGAATTAATCACTACCCAATTTACTACAGCCTGCTCACTTTAGCCCTGGTACACCTTACACAGTGGCAGTGCCGCAAGAGGGATTTGGGGGAATTTGTCCCCCCAGCTCCTAAAAGTCAACAAAAATTGTCAAAAAAGACATAAAACAAGTAGGGTATACCTTTTGACTGAAAAATAATGCCAACTTCCCTCCCCCACCCACTTCATTTGGCTTTTTCAGAGCTGATGCCACCACTGACCCTACTTTGTTTACCACGTACAGACTGTCACAAATAACGTTTTGAAAAGGTTATAAAGTACAACTTGTTTTGTGCTTATCACAGAAATGTTTCATACAGAGTAGCTTCATACCTGGCATTCATGGTTTCAATCTTTTCTTTAATCATCTTTACCCTCTCAAACTCTTTAAGAGCTTCCTTGGCTTTGACTGAATTGCCTGGGACAACCATACTTGCTGCTACATTTTCACCTTTGTGTGTTGTGTTGATGTGTTGTTTAATGGTAGACGTATTGTATCTAGATAGCCAAAATTTCTTTTTCTTGTTCTCGAAACATTTCATGCAAAAAGCCATGTTTGTGTTCCCATGTCCTGATGCCTTTCTCTTAACAGGTGGGGCTTTGGCACTCAAATCTGCCGGTCTTTTGAATTTTTTCAGGAAAGCTGCAAGAGGGATAGCTTCCAATCAGAAGTAGTTATTCAAAATAAAGAACAAGTAACCTCAGTGATTAAACCTTTTTAGAGTTCATAGAAACTACATGAAAATTTCTACAATTTGAGAATATTTGACTACTGGAATGCTTGCTTGACCAAAATCAGTTATCAATTCCCGGTCTCTGTAAACTCTCCAAAAAACCAAGTTGGCAGATCATGCTACAGTAACTTCTATTTCTGTGTGGAGTCCCCGATTCAAATAAGACTATGACACATCATCATATCAAAACAAAACCAATACCTTTGACATTGTAAAAGCAAAGTGAGACAAAGAAAAATACCCTTGTGGCTTAATAGAAGTGTCATGGCTACTTAGCTTGCATCAAAACTGTACATACCTTTTGATTCATTATTGGCACTGCAATTTGCACAAATCACATTTCCACCATAGCCTTCCTCACCCACAGGTTTTCCACAAGGCTCAATAGCATGACAGTTGTTATGGCAAGATTGACATTTGTGAGCAAGGCATTCTTGCTTACATATTATGCATGTTCCACCTTGTTGTGCTGAAAATAGAAATAATGGGGGAATCAGAACATAAGCACACACAAGAAGAACAAATCTAGGAGACTGCCCAATGCAAGGTCCAAAGTCCATTGCAAACTTTTGCTCACATGGGGCTGACTTTCAAAGAATTTGATGCAACCCTGGCCCCCCACCTTGTACCCATGAATACTGCATGTATCGAAGTCCCAAAGGGGTTATATGAAAATCATAACTGTGTGCAACAAAACACATACTGTATCTGCAAATTCGGGGGACAAACTGCACTTAATAGTGTTTGAAGGGGAGGATTGCCATAAAATGAAAATTTACAATGTTTAGATGCTGAAAATAGATACATTGCTCTTCAATACAGATCCATTGGTTAAGTTGACCTTATTTCCAGGAGGGTCACCTTAAAGACAAACCCTAGCAGAAGGAGGTTAAAGGCCCAGGGTGTTGATGGACTTGTGATAACTTGGTTCCTATATTGATTCAGTTTCAGTTTTATATTATTTAAATACTCTACAAACAGTTTATAGTTCTAACAATGCAAACAAATAACTAAACTACAAAGATAATGATATTACAAAAACTTAATACAATTGATACAGAACAACTGATACAATATACAAAATACAAATAAAAGAAGAACTAAATAAATTATATGCAGGGAATTACTTAAAGGAGGAGCTCACAAAAGGTGAAAGAGCAATGCATTTCACAAACAATTTATCAGTCAATGACAAGGGTGAGGAAACCAAAACAAACCAAATTTCTTGATAAAGGACATGAATTGGTTGGTTCCTGCTGGTCATAGGTGGTAAAAAATATACAGTAAAACCTCACCTTTCTCCATTTTAACCAACTTTGTCATGAACAATGCAGGAATATTTGCTCCAGCTCCATTCTAATCAAAATTGACTCAATCAATGCTGGTGAGAAAATGATAAAAACAGTAGGGTAAATGGCAATCTTTTTAACCTGTGCCTTTCAAGTGGCCATGGGGTTAATCAAGTGGCCACATGACCAATTCAGCACTGGGAAATGGCAGCTTCCTTTGTTTTAATCAAATTAATAAAGAATTTTTACATGGTATTTGCTTGTCTAGCAGTGAATTTTTACATGGTATTTGCTGGTCTAGCAGTGCTAGACAAGCAAATACCATGTAAAAATTCTTTATTAATTTGATTAAAACAAAGTTCCCAGTGCTGCATATTGGTCATGTGGCCACTTACACTCCACTTACTTGATTAACCCTGTGCCAGACAAGCACTAGGCCTATATTTCATGTTTGTTACCTTTTCGTGCAACTGTCCCTTTCATTAAATCGTCATTGTTCAATTATTCCCCGTGAGGAGACCTAAAGGAGGAATAAAGGAGGCGCTCTTGGTTCTTTCGATACGATAGGACATCACACATGGCGGGCTGGCCATCGGGCTGGCCATCGCCTTCACAAAGACATCAGACACAGTTCTCAAACGGCCAACGATAACGATCTAAATAAATGCAAAATTCTATAATATGTATACTTACAGAAGGGCCATTTCTGCTGTCTTGACATACATTAACAATAAACTCTAATAATGGAGGTAGGTATTTCTTGGTTTTCTCACTCAGATCTCTGGCGCTCTGCTCCTCGTGGTGGTGATCGTGGTTCTTGATGAGCGCGCGCCGCCTTTGTTGTTTGTCATGGCTGCGCGCGCGGCAAATTTTAAACGGACGCAAACCGTCCGTTGCGCGGGCAATTGACCAAACCGTGGGCAGTGGTGCGCGCGCAAGTTATTGCGCGCGCACTACAAACTTTCCAGTCTGGATGAAGGCCTAAAATCTGCGAGCTGGAGAGGCCTTGTTCTCAAAGTAAATTTACCCTGTTTGCTTTCCTTCTCCTTGAAACGTTTGCTTTTTCATGACATAACTCAGCATTCTTTTCTCCAATTGTTATCTTTCCAAATTCTGGAGGAGGACCATCGCAAAGTCCACTCATTTCTTTTCTTGGTCAGTTCGCGTTCGATGTGACTTCCTAACTTCTTTTTCCTTTTGAAATGCGTTGTTGTTGCTGTTGCTTTCGCGCGCCAATAAGACCCAAAACGAGGCTATCTCAAAAGGCTGCATCATTACATTCAAATTCAACTTTCAATTTCCTGCACAACAAGCAAGCTTGATGGAGATGTGGCAAGTGCAGTAAGACGTTGGTCGATTTGCAGTTGATTCAACATGCCTCGAGAAATAATAACATTGCAGATTGGGCAATGTGGCAACCAGAGTAAGTATGGAAGATGTGATGTGACTGTACATTTTGGCTTCATTTTAAGCATCAAACGGACGGCACCGGCTTAAAAGTCTAAAAAGAGGCAAATACTGAGGCCCAACAAAAACACACAAGCTAATTGCCTTTCAATAAATACCCAATATTTTGACCTTTTGGAATTGCAGGCTTTAGGCCTGAATAGTTTCAACTGATTTAAAGCAACCAGCCTTTCAGACAAAACTACAAGAATAGTGTGGTCACAATTTCAAAAGAAGAATATTAATGCTATCTGAAAAAGACAAAGTCAGTGATATGATACTAGTGTGAGGGATGTTTCATAAATGAGGAACACTCTCAGTTGTCAAGGAAATTGGTTCCTTGGAAACAATTACAGCTAGGACCCTCTGTTTATTTCAGTTTAATGCAAGGGCTTCCAAAAACAATGTTAAAGGGAATAGACATAGGTATATCCCATAGTCGCTATAAATAGGCCAGAGAAACGCCCACAAATCCATTGTTTCTTTAGCTACACAATGAAACCGGATGCGTCTAAGCTGTCGAGTACAATAGATTATATTTTTTACCTGGCCCGGGCCAGCTTTTAACCATGTCGATTCCCTTTAAACAGATATGCATGCTAGAGAAAAGTAATAGAATATACTATGAAAAAAGAAGATTTAATGGTATGCATCAGGTCCAAAAATACCATATTTTGCACACTACCAAGAGTTTAGATAGAGTATACAATGTCCAAAACTGATTCCAATTTAGTCACATCATTATAAGGTTTACTGGATCTAGTTTGAAGTTTGATGATCCAATCTTTAGTTAAAATCCAAATTATGTTTTATGATTTACTGTATGTTCCTTTTCTTACTCCCTATTAAAAATCTTATGAAATTTATAATCCAGAAACAGATTAGTTACTCAATAAAGCACACTTGCTAGGCAGGGCAATAACAAATTCTTTGAGACTTTAAGAATCTACTGATGGAAATTTTGCTACATATGGACATTTTGCATTTGAAAATCTACATATTATGGAACTTTTTTCTATATATTATTAGATACAATTAATAAAAAAATCAAAACATTAGGCAACCTTACAATAAGAAATAGAGGATCCTAGGATTTGAAATAAAGTACTTGTTAAGTTTGCTCAGCTTATGAGACAATAAGCAATTTATTCACCAGTCATGATCTTTTAATCAATATTCATATCAATTTACAGTTGGATTTGAATTCTGGAAGCAACTCTGCGCAGAACATGGAATAAGTCCAGGTCTGTTATGGTGTTACTATACTTTGTTCCAGACTGCAATTTTTGTCAAGATCCTCTGTAGTTCCACACTCATAATTTCATAGCACAATTATTAATATATCTTTTAATGATTCTCAGCCTTGTTATGGCTTTTGGAATCTTTACATTTTTTCCACTGCCCACTTTACTGTTCCAGCAAGCACTATTCATTCTTAATGTGCAAGGCTCTTCTTATCTGCTCCTTCATTGTTTTTCCCTAATTTCTATGTATGTCTTGACAATCCTATTGTAGAAGCTGTATGCAAACCAGCTAATCTCCGTCACAATTTGAAGTATGTCTTCTTTACCAAGTGGCAAAATGGATGTGAAATTTGCGAATTGCAGAACAAATGTGCATCTTCCCTTCAAGCAAAATTGGTTTTTGAAAGCCTTTCTCATGAGATGTTGTACTTTGAAGTTTGTCAGTAAATCATTTTTCTCTTTAGAGGGGATGCTGCAAGACTTTGCAACAGATGGAAGTGACAGAAAGGATGTTTTCTTTTATCAGGTCAGCGATTTTGTTGTTGAGTCAGATCTCATTTTGAAATTGTTTAGGAGAGAAATCTCAAGTCAACCAGTAAGACTGCCTTATGAAATGTATCATCCACAATGAACACTAATAAGAAGACGCAATAGCATACTAGAGATTTTCGTTGAAGTCTTCATAAAATTCTTAATGAGGATTTTGAGAAGCTTTTCAAGTAATCTTGTTATCTATTTTCAGGCAGATGATGAGCACTATATCCCAAGAGCTGTTCTCCTTGATCTTGAACCAAGAGTTAGTATTTTTGGTGAAATATTTTGGTTTGTAGTATCTGAATCCAATTGCCTGCATTGAATTATATACATGCCAGGAAGTACATAGAATATGTATCAAACTATCATGTCATGAGAAACTGCTTGCAAACAAAAACGTTTTACTCCTTACCTTGATTTCTTGCCATTTTGGTTCATTTGAAAAAGCAGATAGAAAATTTCATGAAGAACTGTTTTTTTACCAGTTTACAATCCCGTCTTACATCTTATCCCCTTATTTCTAAATCATTAATTTTTTTAGATAAAAGTTGCTTACACTAAATACAGGTGGAAAGTTTCTGAAAATTCATTCATAACTGTTTTTATTTTCAAGGTGATTGATAATATAATGACATCAACTTATGCAAACCTGTACAACCCAGAAAATATTTACATGTCAAAACATGGTGGTGGTGCTGGTAATAATTGGGCAGCTGGCTTTGGTCAGGTAACTGTTATTGCCTTTGTGGTCATATGGCAGGCCTCATTGAAAATGTTCTATGCCTGTGAACAAATGATTGACAAAATTGTGTCTGTAGTCAAAACATTGTGAGTACAGTAAATGTGCAGTGACAGTGCCTGTGAGCAGCACTTGTGCACTCCTGTAAATAAATGAGACTTAAAATGTGGAGCCTTATTCTTTTAAATTGTTATGGAACAAATTCTAATGAAGGATCAGATACTGTAAGTTTGATATTTACTTGAGGCAAAAGATCTAATGATATAAAAGTAGTTTTTTGGATCTGAGTCAACAGCCCATCTTTTTACATACCAAATTTATTTCTTTTTTCAGGCAGAGAAACTCCATGAAGAATTGTTTGATATTATTGATAGAGAGGCTGATGGAAGTGACAGTTTAGAGGTTTGTGATTTTCATTAATTGTGTTAAGTCATTTTCTAGCCTCCATTGTTTCTTAGTTTAAATTTGGCAAAGAAAAATGTGTTTTAATGGTTCTTGATTCAAGTGTAGGACTGCATTTCTTATTTTCTGCAGGGCTTTGTTATTGCACATTCAATAGCTGGTGGTACAGGATCAGGAATGGGATCTTATATGCTGGAAAAAATCAATGATAGGTGAGATTTAATTTCTTGAAACTATGATGAATATATTGAAAGACAAGCAAAGTTAATAAGGACTAATTATCACACAGGGACATTACAGTACATATGTATTATGTATTCATCATTCTGGGGAAGTTTTAAATTGGTATTACAGTAGCTGCAGTCCATTGCTTCTCAGCAACCTTGATGAGCAGCCTCCTCACAGAACAAGTAAACATTGAGGGTAACACATATGCGTATATATCGTTTTACTTTGATTTATGATGTGTCTTGCTAGGTGCATAATCTGATTCACTGTTATTTGTTACTTCAGAGAATTATAGTCTTTTCTGAAATTTTGATATGTGATCTAAATCAAGGAGCAGTTCCTATTCCAAGTCACACATTGTAACATCAGGTTAATGTAGCATTAGACTGCAACATTAGGGCAATCTTTTTTTCTTTAATGTGCCTATGAAATGAAATTTCACTTTTCCAGCTAAAGACAAATTCTTGGAGAGCAAAATTTCATGATTCAAATGGCGGGTTTTATATTGAGTTTGGTGAAAGGGAACTGCTCGAAAATTGGATTTGAAAATTGATTTTTTGCGTTTTTGAAAGTGGCAAAGCGTGGCTTCCCGTGACGTCAGTTGGTTTGCAAGAAGGTGGGTCAATTGCAAGGACAATATGGAGTCGCTTTGGAGCGACTGTGAAACGAGGAGGAAATATGGTGTTTCTGGTTAAAGGAACTCATGATTTAATTCCTTTTTATTTCAGATACCCTAAAAAGTTGATTCAAACATATTCTGTATTTCCACAACAGGTAAGTTCAGGCAAGGGATAATCGAAATGTGTTGTTATAGATTCTTTATTGCCGTGAAATAAAATCATGACAAGAGCATGTGAAAAAGATATCACCAAGTCACTGATGGGACATTCAAGTTGTCTAGAATAGGAGATCTACAGTTTGTTTCAACAGCATGGAGTTGTGTGGGTTAATTGACAGATGGTAAATCATTTGAATTTGGTACCAAGGCTGACGTTAAATTAACAAATATAGTTAATGCCAGGAAGTGCATTTCTCACTGTAACGATGTGGTATGCATAGTGATTTGGTTGAATCGCTAGCGAATAAAACTATTGTGCATCAATATTTCTCCATATCTAACTCAAAGTAATTATATTTTTGATTGAAGGAAGACGTGTCGGAAGTTTTGTCGTGAAGTTTTGTCAAAATAACGTAATCACTTGTCTAATCATTTTGTTGTCATTTTAGCCAGTGAAATTCTTATTTAGCAAACTGATCAGTTTATTAGAATGATTTTCAAGTCAACATTGGTATTTTAGATAATGGCATGTTTTGTTGCCCTTCATTTTTGCAGGAAGATATCAGTGATGTCGTAGTGCAGCCATACAACTCAATATTAACATTGAAGAGATTAACTCAAAACGTCGACTGCACCGTAAGTACACTACAGATCCTTTTGAAGGAAGAAGAGTAATTATAAGACAATACCAAAATAGATAGATGGCTAATCAGTTGATCGATGCTGGGTAAACGTGGATGTCTGCAAGTTCAAGATCATTTTTACAAAATGTGGAAATATGAAGTTTTACTCGTGTAGTATGGAAGAAAATTATTCATTTTGCAACCTTGAGCGTACTATAGATTTTGCGTTTGTCAAAGTGGCAAAAGTAATTGTTTTTGAAACGCAGTTAAACTGCAGTTGTTCTTTGCGTATGCTTAGAGCTCCGGACTGTGTTGTCAAACATGGGGTCATAAAGGATTTCATTTCATGCCTGGTTGTATCAAACATCTAGAGACTGTTAGGTCTTTGAAGCGTTTTAATTTTTCTCATTGCATATTCGTTTCTTTAGGTCGTACTGGATAACACTGCCTTGAATCGGATAGCAGCAGACAGATTACATATTCCTAATCCAACATTTTCGCAAGTTAATCAGCTAGTAAGTACCATTGAAATACTACCTGTTGCCCACATACTGCAGTAATACTCCAGAAGTAAAAATACGTTGGTTTGTGCCGGTCTCAACAGTACACTTTTCGGACGTCTAACGTAGCCAATGGTATACTTAAGTTCAGAACTGGCAGCATTTCGGTAATTTTTATGAAGAATTTAGTCTAAGATAAAGTTGTCATTTTCGTAAGTAAAATTGATACAATCAACGCTGATGATAAGGGTGATACATTTTTCATGTCTTACTGTGACACACACAGTAAGACAGACTACATTCTTTGTTGTTACTAAGAGTTTCACGCTATACAGCGATCATTAGACAACTTAGAACTCTACTCCTGCTTACGTATTTATTCATTGCAAATGTTGGTGACATAATATTTGTTCTTTACGTTGAGTACCATTTCAAATTTATCCGGTATTATTTGTTTTTATGGCGGCAATTGCTTTGCCAATGCTACAGTTTTTAAAAAAGGTATGACCCCGTTTTCACACTGCTCCGTTTTTGTACAAAAACGTAGAGAAAAACATCCGTTTTTGTGGAGGTATACACAGTGCACTGATCTGCACAAAAACGCCGCAAAAAATTGAGGTTTTCAGAAGCGCTATCGAAAGTGGATATCCAGAAAAAACGGAGGTTTTTAAAAACGCTCCGAATCAATGTGAATGCACAAAAAATGAAGGTGTTTGAAAACGCCCCAGTGTTCAACTATGGTGTTAACAAAACCAAAGCAATGTGCACACAAAAACGGATATCTTTGGCTCCTTATTTGTTATCACGCAAATCAATGAGAAGGGACAAAAACGGATGATCCCCCCCCCCATTTTTGTACAAAAACGGAGTAATGTGAACGAGTAGCTTCCATGCAACAAAAACGGATCATAACAAAAAACGGATTGTTGTAAACGGGGCCTATGTGTGATTCTTCCAATGTGTTTATTTCAAGAAGGGAGCTTGAAATGAATGACCAACAGAATTCGTTACATGTTATTGTTGAATCTCTTTGCCGTTGATTTTATCTCTACAACAAGCAAGAATTGATGCACGCAATGTTTGATATTATTCAGTTGTACAGATTATTATATCAGTTGAGTCAAAAAGAGTTTACTTGTTTGGCGGGGTATGGAAAAAAAATGTGGCCGATATTCAAAACTAAAATGTTTATCTATCAGTTGAAGGCTAACTTAGATCAGAAAATTTTGTTTATCACACATCTATAAGACCCAACAATTAGCAAAATGCCTATAAGGGGTTTGTATGGGAATCGAGAATTCCACGTTCCATTCTGTTCCATGATTTATGTCACATTGAAGTTTAAATTTGATGTCATTGTCAGTTTCAGAGATAGAATTTTAATTTCAATAGGAAGTAAATCATAGACCAGAATGGAGTATGGAATCATCGTTCCCAAACAAGCTCCATACCAACAATTTCCTAACTTCTAAGACTAAATGATGAGTGATTTTACCAAATAAGATTATTCATTTAAGTTAGCACTTGACTTAAAAGATAAACATTTTAGTTTTGAATATCGGTCATATACTTTTAATTCAATAGGCCGCTAAATGCCTAAACTTTTTCTCTGACTCACCCGGTATATCCTCCAGCTCCAAGTGTATTAATCTACCAGGTAAGCCAGAAAAATGTTCCCACTTTTGAAAATTCATAGCACCAAGACTATTTCACGGATTTGAATCATTCGAATTCTAGTTAAAAGTCGAAAGATCAAAGTATTTTTGTGATTTTTCTCGCTGTCCTACCAGCACTAGAAGAATTGGTAAATTCAACTTTATAAAACTTTCATGGTTGCAAAATAACGGAAAAAGAGCCTAAAACATTGTTCAAATCATAAGGACTCTATTCAAATCGAACAATAGGCCATGGGCGTTTCGCCTCCCTCAAAAGTTATAAGACATCGATTTTCAAACAAGTGCAAAAGATTTTCAATCCTAAGGCAATTAATGCCTAGAGGATATCTTTCACCCATGAGAAGTTGCATTTCCTTCATTATTCTGTGCGAGAAGTCATTAATGAATTGACCGATGTTTTAGGCCATTTTTCAGTCATTTTGCAACCATGAAATTTTTGTAAAGTTGAGTCAACCGATATTTGTAGCGCTGGTAGGACAGCGAGAAAAATCACAAAAATACTTTGATCTTTCGGCTTTTAACTAAAATTTGAATGATTCATATCCGTGAAGTAGTCTTGGTGCTATGAATTTTCAAAAGTGGGAACTTTTTTCTGGCTCACCCGGTAGATTAATAAGGAATATTTGCTACTTATCTGAATTTTTTCTCAGGTATCAACAATCATGGCAACAAGTACAACAACTTTAAGATATCCTGGTTATATGAATAATGATTTGATTGGTTTAATAGCATCACTTATTCCAACTCCAAGATTACATTTTCTGATGACTGGTTATACACCACTTACAACGGATCAAAAGGTGACAGTTTGTTAAGTTTCCCAAATAGTGATCTCGTTATACTTGCAATAAATTGAGATAATCAAAAACCTAAGTATAGCTGTATATTTTCTGGGTGTCTTTATGCCATTACCAACCTTTCTTATACAATCAAATATATTTAGGCTACCAATGAGAAGCCTGACAATTGTATGCCTTTGTGTTTTCCTCATTTTATGGGAGGTGTGATTGAAGTGTTTTCGCTACCACTTACAGTGTCTCTTGCAGTACAATCTTCCGTAGATTTGAAAACTATCGGATAACTAAAGAAGACAGCTGTGGTCTTTACAAAACCTGGTGACTGCACAATGCACGGAAATGAAAGTATTATATCAATCCGTGGTATAGAAACGAATCGAGTATCCAACACTGTATTAAGATCCCTATCATCAGTTGCACAAATTATTTCAGACTTTTGAATATCTTTTAAATGCTTCGGTATGCATGCACAATGAGCAGTTTTGCTAACTGCTGCTTCTCTTTTTTCACAGTCAACAAGTGTTCGAAAAACGACTGTGCTCGACGTTATGCGGAGATTACTTCAGGTAAATTGTGTTTAAATTGATGTTTGGTTGGATCGATGATGTGCTAATTATGAATAATCCGTCATTCGCTCTTCAAGCTATTTTTTAGATTTTCGACTTTAAAGTAAATCAACGGGGTTAATAGCAAACTTAGCTAAGGGGGCTGGGTAATCTAAATATAACCTATTGCATTTGATATTTTCGATCTTCGAAAACAATAAGAAGATTAGTGGCGCCTGCCGTTCTTTTGTGCTATGTTTAGATAATATTGCTATATCTCCGTTCATTTACTTTAAAGATTTGTATCCAATAAATTCAAATATGACAGTACTTCGTGATACTATATGTCACCAAACTGTGAAACTTTTTGTCACATGCAGTCTAATACTTTGCTCTGCAGCCAAAGAACATGATGGTAGCAACACCAAGAGATCGCAAAAGAAATCATTGTTACATATCAATATTGAATATCATTCAAGGTGAAGTTGATCCTACACAGGTGAGAAAAATCATTTGATGCAGTATTCCTTATTTGCAAGGACTACTGATAATATCCTGACAATCAAAACAACGCTCAAGTCAAATTAATTTCACCTAATTCTTTATTTTCAATTTTTATTTCCATTTCATTTCCTTCCGTAGTAATGTCATACTTTCAGCATTTATTCGATGATTGTTTGCTTCAATGTGGAATTCAGAAAAGGGCCATATGGCTCGCAAATGTATCTTGAGTTCCTTCATATGTTTCACTGAAAATGCAATTCTTTTCATTGTCAAATAAAGCGTTTCAAAATGTATGTGTCAACATTGTTTGCAGTGGATTTTTTTTTAATTTGCTCAAAATATAAACTGAATACGTGAATACTGAATATGTTAGTAGGTCCAATGTGTCTTGGTCATTATAACAAACTGAATGTAGAGTCCATATTGACTCTAAGTGTAAACTATAACAAAGCTATCTGTAATTCTGTCCAGGTACACAAAAGTCTTCAACGGATACGAGAAAGAAAGCTAGCAGAATTCATTCCTTGGGGACCAGCAAGTATCCAGGTAACTGATCATTGTGCGATGTAGTTTCTTTTATCATCTTTTTGAAAGAAGAACGGTGTTCAATGTTTGGATGAGTCTTGAAACTTCATTTTCCGGCCAGTACTTCAGTCTACTGTATAGATGGCTTTGTTTGGCAACACTTAATGTTTCGCTTCATATGTGTACCTAAAAGTATGGATTAGGTTATTCTTTCATCCAGACATGGTGAAAGCATCAGCTAGCTGATCAGACAGCTTTCAAGTAATCATCAGCGAAATGTTTCTTTAGTTGCAACTCTAAGCTTTAAATTGTTATAGAATCCTTTTTCCTGTAAATTCGATGAAATTGTTCACATCTGTGGCAGACGTTAGGTACGATGCTAATAACTACGAATGCGCTCACACGATGCTGGCACATTTTGAAAACGGTGAAAAATGTGACAGATAGGCCTCCCGTTCACACGAAAACAGATCATATTTTGCCGGCAGATTTTGAAAACAGTAGATTTTGAAAAATGGAACTCTAGCCGGCACATTTTGACAACGGCATCGCATGAACACTCGAAAACCATGAAAACGGAACATTTTTCAGCGCTTTCAACACGAGGCCGATCGAGCACTCTCAAGGTGCAGGTACATTTCTTTGGCATCGGCAGATTTCAACGACTTTTTACAGTCAAATGTCCTACCATTTTCAAATTGTGCTGGTATCCTGTGAACGCTAGCTTAAATTTTGCTGTCGTCACTGTTTTCACTGTTTTCAGATTGTGCATGTGTCGTGTGAACTTATTCTAAATTCCAATTCATGAAAGCAAATCTTTTGATTATCTAGATAAAAGTCAAGTCTGAAAAGATGCAAAAGATTACCCTTCTTCTGGTTAGCATGCCTGTTTTATCGTAGGTTGCTTTATCACGCAAATCACCATACGTACAGACAACACATCGTGTCAGTGGTCTCATGTTAGCCAATCATACAAGCATTTCCATGGTAAGATGCTTCTTGGTCATCTACGATTTACAACTTAATCTTGAAATGATCTTTGCTGCAAGTGTCTAAAGGTATGCATAATTTTCGTTTTAAGATTTTTTAATAGTATTTCTGTCCTAATGATTTTATTTTCTGTTGTAGGTATTTGAAAGAAACTGTCGGCTATATGACAAACTTCGGAAACGAGAAGCTTTCTTAGAGCAATACAAGAAAGAAGATATTTTCAAAGACAGTTTGGATGAGCTTGACGATTCGAGGTAATTTGGTATATTCCTACTTTGTTCCGAATTTACCAGATACATCTAAACAGGAAGTAGTGAACAACCTTCCATGCTGAAACCTGAACCCACTCCTCAGAGCTTTGCACAAGTTGATTGTTTTCGAAATGTACCAGTGAGCCTTTTCATGCCAGCACAGGTCCAATTGCCAATGGAAAGTACGAATATTGCAAATGGATTGCGTAGTGGAATCATTTGCAGAATGTATCACATCTCTCTTGACCATGATGCCAACAAGTTTTTGATCTCTGTAACCAGCCAATTCAGTATTTCTTCCAAAATATCAGAAAATCTGTCAGGAAATTTTTTCGGCGAAAGGTTTCCGCCAAAGATCTTAATGCTCAATTCAGCCGTGTGTATATAGAACATTTCTTTACCTCATTCTCCAAGCCATGTATTTAGAACATTTCTTTAACTTATTCTCCATTTTTCAATGTTTTGCATTTACATTTTCAGGGATGTTGTTCAGCAACTAATCGATGAATATCATGCTGCTACAAAACATGACTACATAACATGGGGAACACCAACTCAGGTATGCAAATGACTTTTTTCATGTTTAATGTGCCAGGAAAATTACTGAATTTCTAAGTGAATTTCTGAATTTCTAGTGATTGTAGAAAACAAAAAAAAAATGCAGGAAGAGGCTAGACTTATGACGATGAGTCTCTTGTTTCCCTGTGCTCTTTGACTTGATGATGGCGCTTCGGTCAATAGAGACTCATAGTATTACTATGAAAAACCTGGCCCTATTTAGGCCCAAACTGAGCAATTTCTTCAGTACCAATCAGATTGCGAGATTTGTGAATTACCATTGTTAACGTGTAAATGTGAAAGAATTTTCGATTCGATTGAAGAATTGAAAACACTCCCATGGGATAGAGATTCGAAGCCGTGATTCTTTCCTAATTCCATTGATGATTGAAGAAAAATAGGGCCAAGTTTTGTACTGTTTCATGATGAGTCCCTCTTGAGCAAGGTTTATCGCAGGGATACAAGGGACTCATCGTCATCAGTCTAGGAACAGGCAGCCTGTGCACATGCTAAATATCAATTTGTTTTTTATCTGCGCCTGATTTCAGGCTAAGGAACAGGCGAATAGCATAGGCATTGTCAGTTTGAAAGTTACTGCATCAAATTTATGGTATTTGACAGATTTTGTGTATGGTCATCTATCAGGAAGGGGTGGTTTCGATCCGCTTGGTTTTGGTAAACTAGAAAAATAGGGCTGGAGTTTCGTTTGAAACGCCGCACACTCTGAAATAGATTTGATTCACGCATGCGAAAACCTCTTCTTGTAGCAGCGATCAATCATATCAAAATCTGAAAACATTTTCAGCGAAATCTTTTCCTTGTTCTTGAATCACGACATTCCACCCACGATTTAAGCAGAAATTTATTTTAAATCCCCCGTCGGGAGGGTTTGTTCGAATATATGTAAAAATACAATGAGATACCTGAAGTGTCCTTTACTTCGAACATTGCAGGTATCACAAGAGGGAACGGGTGCAACGGCAGCTGCATCAAGAAAAGAATGAAAGAACAACAAATTACATGATGCAAGAACTTGCATTGATGAATAATGGTAGTAGCTCATAGGCTGTAATGTGCACTCTTATTTAATCATGTGCTCAGTGTAGTACAGTCAACGTTGCATTAGCCGATGCGCATGGTCTCCAATTCATTATCGTTGTAAAATCAAAATCGCGAACTCTAGGAATATGAAAATTTGCAGTTAGACTAGACTTTTGGTGCTGAATGCAAATACGTAACTAGAGGTTTCTTATCAAGAACTTTCCAACACGAGACAGTTAATTGAAAAGGTGTATTCTAAGAAATGTATACTTTGCAGAGACGGAAATATATTTTCAAATCATACATAGAAATTGTCAAAACAGCAGGTTTCATATTCATCATGGCCAAAATGAAAAATTGCCAATGAATACGAAGATTTCTCCGAAATCTGCCAAACATTCTGCATTTTGGAAAAAAAGACTCAGAAGTCTTCTAAACATACCAAATCAACTATAACATTTTGAGAATTTTGGAGTCAATCTAACACAAATTCCGAGTCTTCCAAGGCCACTGTGTTTAGAATCGGTACCAATCAAGGAATCAAACACAATATTGAATAGCCTGAAACGAACAATCACTTAACTAGCCACTAAACTATGATTATACAGTGGGTTTCTGTTTGATCTCTTGAATATTTCAGAATTACTGCATCTTTATCTTTCATGTTGTTTTGAGGTCGTCACGTCATCAAATTTGCTAAATCTTAAACCAGAAAGGCTACAGATTTCTGCTCTCCTTCATGTTGTAGATGCATTCTTTTTAAATTCCGCTAATTTTCCTCCGTTAACTTGGAACGTTCGAAGATTATTTTACAGAACAGGTATTTCGTAAATAACTTAGTTCTATTTTCGTGGTAAACTTTCGCAGATCGGGTGAAGACAGTAGTTATCTGCCAGTCCGTTGCCGAACAGAGTAGGAAGACTTTCCGTTATATTTCGAGGAAGCAAAAAGAATTTAGAAGTGTTAACTTCCGTAAGACCTGTACTGTAGCATCGTCCTAGGATCCAAGTTAACGGAGGAAGTTGACATAATTTTCAACAAAATCATGGTTTATGAAGGTCTACAATATGAGGGTAAGCAGAGATCTGTCGCTTTTCTGTGATTTGATGACGTCAAAACAAGTTGGAGTGCTGTAATTCTGAAAATACTAACGATATACATCAGGAAATCGTGTGGAAAAATTGTAACAAAGTAGCTAGGATGCCTTTCAAGCTAGCATTCAATCCAAAGAAAGATGTGCAGTGGAACCTCCATTAATGGACATCTTTATACAACGGACACTTCCGAGCAACGGAAAACTATTTTCCTCCCAAAATACAGTGTAACAAGATATGACTCCTCCATACAGCGGACAACTCCCTACAGCGGACAATAAAATTGCTCCCGCAAGTGTCCGTTACATGGACGTTCCACAGTAATAACAAATCATACAAGCTTGTTCAAAAATTTGACTCGAATGGTAGCGTTTCGTAAATCGTCCTCGGTAGAAATCTTTCCAGCTGTAAATCGGCCCTGCAATGCTCATCTTCAATGTGGGCTTCATGATAATGCAGCGATTTTCGCATTCGTACCTCGTAATTGTAAATATTGTTGAACATTGCGTGGATTGCAGCGGTTGTGTAAGTTTATAATTGATAACCCTGCGAAGAACATATGCTTTCTATCTTCACTGTTGTTATGCCTTCTGTGTTTGTGAGGAACAAGACGATTTTATTCATAAGCAGAAGCAAATCCATCAGCAAGTGCCAAAGAAGGGCCGCAAAAAATCAAACTATACCTGAATATTATTGAAAACTTAGATTGTTTCAGCAACCACCGGATTTCGCATAAAAAATGTCCAAAAAATTTTTTGTGATATATTTCTCATGCTGAAAAGTTCGTTTTTAATGTACAGGTCACGGTTTTCTGGGCCCTCACTGAAAACTATATATTCCTGCAATTGTCTGTGTTATCTAGCAGGTAAATAAACTTTGTAGCTACGTTTTTGTAACAAGTCTTTAAAGAAGAAGAGGCCCGTAACTGAGCCCTGTTGGACACAGAATACCAAGATAAAATACCATATCAGGCTACCATGTTTAAATGCTGTTCATTGTGAGTTCAGAAGGTTGCAATGCAAATTTTAAATGAACTTTCACCAAAGAGCAGCAAAATAAATTGTTGGGTTACCTTCAAACCTAAAAATTTCTGATGCACCTGGTACCACAGTTCTTTGTTGGTACTTTGCAGAAAACAAGAGGGAAATCAGACAATCATGGCACTAATAAAATATCAAACCATTGTCAATCATGATGGCGTGATAAAAAATCTATTTAATCTTTAATCATGAGAAAATCCATGCCATTCATACAAAGAATATGGCAAAAATATCATTTACATACCGAAAGCACTCTGTTCCGCAACTGACTGGCAAATAGCTACTGTTTGCACTAACTTTATCCACGAGACAAGAGTAAATGGGGGTGTGGGTGAAATTTCCTGCAAGACAGTGAACACATGCAAAATTTTTCAGTCTGGTAACTTGTAACATTCATTGGAGGTTTTGCTTTATTGAATGATTTTCTAGCCATATCTATTGCCTAGATATCAAGGGAGCAACAGTAGCCTTTCAATAGGGACTGTTTTTCACTCTTCCAGTATTAAACCAAGGGTGTTAGGACACAGATGTTTTGATTGATTATTTGTTTACCTTGTTTTGAACCCTGTGTCTTGTTTTGTTGTCTTGTTTTCTGTTCTGTTTCGTTTTCAAACCGCTCTCAAGTTGTTCGAATAGTATTTCTGTATTTCTTGTATTTCTGTGTCTTAGTGCGCCTTCGCACAAGATCGGTTTTAAAACCGAAAAGCCACATCAGGAAAATCGGGCAGACATCATCAAAAAGTGTTGCGCATTGGACGAAAAGGCTTTGTGAGAGTTTTGCGGTGGTTACCCTCCCATAAGATTTTCCTGTTGTGGCCTTTCGGTTTGAAAACCTATCTTGTGCGAAGGCGCACTAAGACACAGAAATACAATGGAGCTCTATTCAAACAACTTGAGAGCGGTTGGGCCTAAGACGCTAAGTTGAAAACGAAACAGAACAGAAAACAAGACAACAAAACAAGACACAGGGATCAAAACAAGGTAAACAAATAATCAATCAAAACATCCGTGTCCTAACACCCTTGATTAAACACAAAATACAGCTTGAATCAATTTTCACGTGATTCACATTTCAAGAAAATCAAAATCAATGAAGTAAGGATCCAGAATAAGAATCTTGAGGGTGGTATTTCCAATAATCAATAAGCAGGGACAATAATTCCAGGCTAAGAGCTGAGGTAAGGCAATAATTATAGAATACATTTTTTGGAATTGAAGAAAGAGAAAACTTGGCGTTAAATCTGGTGTTCCCATTCCCTTACCAGTGCTGCCAAATATGTAACAGAGCGCCTTCAAGTTATAAAAATATTTTTTAAACCTTTCTTTATTAAATACCCATTACATCATTAAAACCTGTATTATCAATTCCTTGTGTTATGATCAGTTACAAAAGAATCAAGCATTTCAATATGTATGCATAAATTTTTTAAATACATTTTGCATAAAAAGCATCTGTTTCATGATGCATAATTCTAGCGGCTTGACAATAGTTGCAAATATTTCTATCAAATGCCAGTTTTTTAGGACAGAAACTGGAGAGCTAAATCAAAATCATAACTTTACGTTTTGTAAGTACATTTCATCATCTAATACTGATTATATAAAATCCCATAGAATACCACAAATGTCTGTAAAGATTTGGAAGTTTGTCAGGAAAATGCTCCAATTCTAGCCCAGTTTTGTGTCCCAAAATTCTGGCATTTAATGCATGCAAGTACAGTCATACACAGTTGAAGCTACTGTATTTAGGGATTAAAATGGGAAAATTGCTTCAAATCAGGTCAAAATCACATGATTTTATTGTTCTTTTGGGATCTTTAGGGTGCAACTGTCCCTTGCTACCCCCATGCTATGAATGCACCTGCATGCATGCATACGATAAACAGAAGAATCTCATCCTAATCTAAGAATAGTTAATGTGTCTATAGCAACTTTAACTGATAAAACAGATCTTTGTTCAGGATCTTGAGATCTGACACCAGGTGAACAAACTGCAGCCTACATTCTGAAGGGAATCAGTAAAGAGATGTTCCTCCTGTACCAAACCAACACAGTTTTCACGAATAAAACACCACTGCACTGATCTTGCTCTTTTTACAAAGTTCTTGTTTTCAAAAACATGTTCAGCCATGTCGAGTCTTTTGTAAGAGTTTGTCAAAGTCTGAAAAGATAGCAGGATTTGTGCATTTGATTTTGATCTTATTTCATTTGAAATGAATCAATCAATGCTTTGGCAGAGAAATATAACCCAAACGCACCTGCCACTGCACCAAAAATCATTACACAAATGTCCAGAACAATAACAGCCCTGCTAATTTTGTGCCATCTCAATTTAAGATGGAAAAGGCATGGGAAGATGAAACAAAGACATGTGCCAGTGAAACTGCCAACAAGTCCCATAAGCAGGCCAAAATGTGGAACAATCAAGGCAATTAAGAGTGCCGCACACAGCAACATTGGTCTTGTAATAAGCACCCATATCCAGTTGTATTTGGTATCTCCATTGAGGTGAGGGAAGTATGGAAGGAAGGCATCATCAAATGACAGGCTGACAACAAACATTGCAAGTGGCACTGCAGTCATAACATTGGTAATGACAAGTGCATTGGCTGTGATGCTAAAACCAGCACTTTCAATCAAATTCACTGTTGCCACTTCCTTTGTATCACTGCCAAAAGCCAATACCATTAAGATGCCCAAAACAGCCTTGACAACAGCTGCAAAAATAAATGCCCAGTTCATCATTGTTGGGAAACTTTCCGGTTTCTTCATGCTGGATTCAATACTTGGGAAAACTGCATGGGCGCAGTAGCTGAATACGACAATGCCAAAACCAATTGGGAATGTGCTGGGATTGAAACCAGGAATATTCCCCAATGTCATTGTTTTATATTTGGATATTGCGAATGCAACCATCACCACAATCGAAGACATCAATGCAAAAACGGAGAATAGACTAAGCCATGAAATGATGGACATTCTTTTGATAAAAAGAGAAGGGAGGGCGATGGTGCAACTGATTGCTGCCCATTCAAAGGTGCCCAATCCAGTTTTTGCTTGAAGCAATTCGCCAAGGACTGTCCCAAGGAGAACAATATACATAGTAACACCTCCAAACATCTCGACGCATTGCACAACAGATACCAAACGATACCCGGCCTTCTTGTAAACGGCCTCTCCAACCTCTGGGTAATTCACTCTCAGACGTCTTTTGACGCCGGTCTTTTTAGATTCTTCATACAAACAGCTAACCAGCAGCCTTCCCGTGTAGCAACATATAGCAGCGACCAGGAAAATAGCGGCAACAGCAGCCCATCCACCTTGATGCACTGCAAACGGTATGCCAAGGATGCCGGTGCCTTGAATCAAATTACTGACATTCCACCCTGCGAGTAGTGCAGAAGCATGCCTATCATCGGATGGCTTTGCAAGCATAGATATGCTCAAGGAGGCTGATCTAAATCTACCAAAACTTGTCTTTCTGTTTAGTTCATTGATTTTCTCGGAAATCTTTCTTCTTGCAGCGAGTCGCTCTTCATGATGGCTGTGTCCATGATGGCCTAACGACTTGTAGCTGCCTCCAGCTATATTCACGCTGTCCTTGTCTGCATCCAAAAGTTTCGTTGTTTCCTCATCTGAATCAGAGCCTTCCTCAATCGCCGCAAATCCTCGCATATCTCTTGGTATACTCATCTTGGTTTATGATAGATTTCTAACGAATAGAATGGAGATGAAACGAGTTGCCGTTAGAAAGGCGGAACCACGTTTGTCCAATGCAAAAGTCGCTGTTCACTGTTGCGTAAACACGTGTGTGATTTGTCAATATTTTGTCGACGGGGGTCAACTTTGTGATGTTGATAAAATATCAAATTGCACTTCACAGGCAAACACACCGCCAAACTTAAGTCTAAGTTTGTCCTACCTTTTTCAATAGAGCGTTTACACACAGCTCCAGTACAGAACTATCCATAAGCGAAAATGTTTCAGGCAGACAGGAACAGGAAAATCCTTTTGCAATGAATTTTATTCAAAAATATAGATTCAATTCATTCAAGTCATTGACAGTAGAAAAAAGTTATACCTCGCCTGTAAATGCGTCTCAGTTATGTTCTAAGGTTGAAAGATTTCCTAAAATTTTCCTTTTAAGCTGGTTTGTTTTCAAAGGGTATGTGTGGCCGACACCTAGCGACAATAGACAATATGCCCACCTGTTTTTCGTGTGTACCTTTCATTCGTGCCCATTCCCCCTTCCTAACAAATGGCGGGAAATAATTATTGCGTCAGCACCAGTTTGCAAACCAAAGGATCAGGCCTAAGAAATATGGACGCCAAGGAAACACACAAAGGAGTCACTGATAAACCACAAACAGTCATTCTCAATGCATCACTGCAAAATGGAGACATTCATCAAATGCTTCAAGGAATGAGCTTTTGCCGGGTGCGAGGTAAGTAAAAATGCTTAAAGGGAATCGACATGGGTAAAAGCTGGCCCAGGCCAGGTCAAAATATGATCTATTGTAGTTGTACTCGACAGCTTAGACGCATACGGTTTCATTGTGTAGCTAAAGAAACAATGGATTTGTGGGTGTTTCTCTGGCCTATTTATAGCGTTTATGAGATATACCTATGTCTATTCCCTTTAATGCGAAAGTAGCACAGCCTTATCTTCTTCTTTAGGCATGTTCTATTCGCTGGACCCCAAGACCCCAGGACCCCAGACCCCGAGACCCCAGACCCCAAGACCCCCGACCCCAGACTCCAGAAATAGATAAAGATACTTTTCATCATGTAAGTTTTTGATATCAAAGTGGTGGAAAATGAGTGAAAATTCAGGAAAACTGGAAAACACTACCAGATATAAGTCTAGCAAATGAAAACCAATAAATCTACCATGTAAAGAGCCATTTGACTACTGTACTGTACCGGACACATGCCAACAACGGAAGGGCAACTACTCCTTATAAATCACGGCAATTTTTAAGGACATTGTTTTGTTTCCTCAAAACAATTTTAGAGATTCTCTCATTAACCTGAAATACATCGGGTCGCGCGCTTTTTGATGGAGAGACACTTGCACTGTGAAAATTCCCCACCAGAGAAATTCTTGCAATGAAAGGCCCTGGCCTGAAACAGCTGATGCCATTACTCAACGATATTGTTCAAGAAAAGTCTCTTAGCTCTTTCAAAACTTTGCATGGAGTTCCTTAAATTTCGGCCATCCTGGTACTGGTATGTTATAAACAAGTTTCTTATAAAAACCAATACAGAATAAAGGAACTGTAGCCGCAACATGAAAAACCAGCATGTTGTGAAAGCTAACCAGCAGAATAGAAAGTTAGAAGTATTGCAAAGTCTCCAATGATTCTGTTAAAATCAGGAGTTTTACGCGCAACTACCAACGATGGAGATAAATTTTCGTCAACATAACTGCGATTATAACTCAAACTAAGAAAACTATAATGTTGCAGTTCACAGCATGAAAAATGTGCTATAAAAACGGAAGTAAAACGTCACTCGTTAATAACAAAACAATAGGCCTATTTTTTGCATATTCTAACAATTTCTTTGATCAGGTGATCGTAACTGTTCACGACAAAGGTGAGCTTTTTTTTCCACCAACGCTTCAAATACTTCAGATTAACAGTAATCTCTAATTTCTTTCCTGGGATTGCCCAGTTTCAATATTTTTTGGCTCTGGTACCCAGGGTTACATCCAGGCAAAATCTTAATTTCATAGTATGTTATAGCCTGTGTTCTGGAACACAGGCTAAGTATGTTATAATTCCAAATGACGCATGCATACCTTTTATTTACAAGAAACCCAAGATTAAGCTCGAAAAATGCAATTCTGATTTGAAGAAGTGTCGAGACATCTGTCCATTTCTCATGTCTATTACCACTTCATGGAGACCAGCCTTGTGAAAGGACTATCACTGCCCTCTTTCAAGATGTCAACAATCTCAGTACTCAAATTATCTCACAAAGTTTTCCTATTTTCCTCTCTTTTTACCCATCTTCCAACACTTTGATATAAAAAGTTGCATGATGAAAATTATTTACATTTACTTCTGGGGTCTTGGGGTCCGGGGTCTGGGGTCCTGGGGTCTGGGGTCCTGGTGTCTTGGGGTCCAGCGAATAGAACATGCCTCTTCTTTAAACAATCTTCAAGCAAGCATGGTTCCTATCGTTCCAGAGTGTCATTTTATCGATGCGGACGACAGCTTATTACTTCAAGTTTGGTTTACGAACTTGATGAAATAGGATTTGTTATCTGATATTTCCTGCATGCCGCGCGCTTCGGGTTCGGGGCGATGTGGGCCCACGGAAACGACCCAGCTTGACACAGCATGGCAGTGAACGGGAGAAGATGTCTGACACATATAGGAAACACTGCAGAAACTACTCTACCCTTTCGAATCATGAGTAGTACATAAAAATAATTACAAGTTGCCATAAATAAGGAGGCTCGTCCCCTCTCCATATGATGGATACCATATCTTCATTGAATGGATGCCATCAGTAATGGTTTTTCAAAAGCACTTTCTGGGTATTTTTCAGGGATCAGAGGAATATCCCTTCGAAACCATGTGTGCAATAGTTATATGGCAATATGCTACGCTAGGTGGCGGCGCCAGCCCAGAAAAATCCAAAGGAAGTGAAAGTGGGGGGATTTTGGCGTAATTCTTCTCTCTAAACGTATATCCAACTAATTTTATGTAATTTTTCTTTGACAAATCCGCCAAGTGGTGCCGCCATTGACTTCATGTTACTCAATTCAACTGCATCCATGTCAAAACATTTCTTCTCTATTTTAGTTACAGAAGGCACAGCAAAGAACTCCATAATTTTCCCAACAAAATCTACAGCATATCTTGTCCTTGCTATCACTGAAACGACAAAACAATGGCCTCCGATTGGCGGTAACTTCTTGAACGAAGAGACCATTGGCAGGTATGCAGGTTTGGTTGTGAGAGTTCTTGACTTAGTAAAATTCAGTCCTTGCCAAGAAGGGGCAGGCAAAAGGACTGCGATTTCTGTGTCAAAATCTGGAAAATTTATATGAAATCAAAACTAACTAACATAAAGACATAGATACTCTACCGCCCTTGGCGTTGGAATACACAAAAGGTCATCTGGTCTACACTAAGAATGGTACTTACAAGCTTACAAATACAACTTCAAAACTAAAAAATATAAGCCAATACAAGGAACAAAAAACACATTCGGTCAAAAGAAAAGATGGGAACTGCCTGTCATGCAATTAGTCTAACCCATACATATCGTAAACTTCCATCAGTTTTTTTACCATAAGATCTAGCCATCTGTCTTCTTTGAAGGCGAAGTTTGGTTTCATATGAATATTTTCTTTGTATCATATTGATCACAACATTGGTTTTCTGTGTCTTATATCAGGGTACAGAAATTCTACAGCATTCATCGAAACAGCCACCTACTTCTATTGGCAAGAATGACCACTGAGAGTGAATTCAAAGTGTTTAGGGAGATTCAAAGGAGGTATGAAGCTTTTTACATCGCAAAACCTTATTATAAATCCTGATTTCAAAAAATCTTGATACTTATTCCTAGCCTCTACCAAAAAGACTTACAACTTTTCTGTAAAAAGGATTTGGCTGGAAAAGGTTACCCGATTTTGCAACGGCAACCAGAAGAGACGATGGTTTGCGCACAACAATTAAACTTTCGAAACGGAACATAATTCATGGTTCCAAAAACTATAGTATATAGCTCAAATTGTTTATCACTTATGGACTGAATAGTCTCTGTAACATCTGAGGCATCATGATATATAATTTTTCTACCTGTTAGTTGGACAAGAAATTAGGCCTCCTAGACCCTCAATCTTGTGTAACGAAAAGTATTAACTGAAAAGAACTTCACGGTGGACGTCTATGCACAAGCTCTACATTGATCGTTGGTAAGTTAAAAAGTTCTCGTTTTCAAAACAATTCCTTCGCATATAACGCAATATTACAATCCAATTTTCTTGGTTAGGTTCTGGAAATCACCTTTGATCATTTATCCTGTCTCTAGTGCAAAGCAGTGTGTTAAAATCTTACAGCAAGTCTCAACTAAGGTGAGTGGAAGGCAATGAAACTAAAGTTTAACATGGGCCTTTGATTATCCCAGAAATAAAAAGGCAGACAACACGTGGGAAAGTGGCCCAGATTCTCATCTGTGCTCCTTGCTACAAGACAGGAAACGATTATGAACATTATCCATTACTAGTGCTGGTGCAAAGCAGTACCTTTTTATGAAGTAATGAAGGGGGGGGGGGTGTCTTTCAATTTCATCGATTTCTAAGGTAATGGTTCTGATATCTTTTCTTTGACGTGCTGGTGTATGAATGATTATCGACAGTAGTGATACAGAGCACAAGAGCACAAACGTTTCATCGCTGACAGCAAAAAACAAGCCTTTACTTCACAGGACATATTTACTTAAACATTACCTCATTCCTGTTGACTGGAAGCTTCCTTCTCTTCGATTTGCATCGCAATAACCAAATTTAATCAATACATTTAGGGCACAGTACAGAAGGATCCTGCTGAGGGAAGTGATCTTCGTCATGGGAAGCTCGGCGAAGAGATGGCGCAAAGAATACTAGAGAAAAATCTTGGTGTCAGCTGTCATCGTATCTTTTCGTTAGCTAAGAAACCAAAAGATTTAAAACAAATCTTGCAGCAATAATATAGAATCTTAGCCCCCAGATTTGAAGATGTTTAGCGACATTTGCCTTCGCAGTCAAAATAAAGCGGTTTGACTTTCATCACAGAATCCCCCATGACAAATCTTTCCACAGCCGTTAAAAGGAGCTATTTTAAAAGGGGAAAGCATAGTTATTTTTGCCTTGAAATGGGTGTCATGTGAGACCTCTCATAAAGCAAACTCGCTCGAACAAGTTCGTTAGCTTTATGTTCATTTCAACATTTTGCATCTTTGACATCTTGGTGAGATAGCTCAGACCAACTGCTAAGATAGCAGGAGGTCCTGAGTTTTCGAGCTCTCTCAGAAATGCTTGTCGAGTAACAAGTCTAGAGCGTAAGTTTGTCTCTTTACCATACAAGCACAGGAGGCCCAATCGCATATTATGGGAAAGGTTTTGCTTCACCAAGGCAATTTACACTGCAGCTATTTCTTAACTACAACATTAAGACAGAAGCACGAAACTTTTTAATCTGAAGAAGAATGAAATTCACATCATAAATGGTTGATTGTTTATTGCTGTATCGTTTCTCTTGCTCTGAATCCACTGAATCATTCTGCCGCTTTGAGATCATTCTGCTGTTCTGTTGCTGCTGTAGCAATGCAATAACGCAACATTGTGGATTGTGTATATTGTGCAGAAGGTTAGAATAAAAATAATGTTCTTGGGCCTCCTGTAATTGATAGAAGGTCTTAAAGATTTATATTGATCTGATCCTTAACTGAATTCAGAATCCCTGGTGCTTCTTGACGGATGTCAGAATATTGCCAATATCGCATGCAGTTCCACCGAAGATCTCTTGGAAAGGAGCCCACTTCCAAAGGAGGTTGCCCAGAGAGTAAAACATTTCTTTGAGAAGGACTGTGTAAGTGTATGACAATCACAATACTATATGTATTAACACCAAAATACTACACCTGTAATACCAATGTTTGACAATACCAATCAACACCACAATAAACAAAATCAGCTAAGGTTTGTTTTACCCATTTCAAGTCATGTGGCCCTACTCTTGGGAAGTTTTAGTCTCTTTTGCATTCATGGCACGAAATATGTTAAAGAAATGAAGAAATGTCTATCAAGAGATTGCTCTCAACTGACTTGAAGTGTGTGCAAAAAAAGAAGCTTTAGCTGAGTTTGTCTATGGACCAATGCTGACAAATTAACGGAATATGATGACTTACTTCTTAGGGTTGGACATACAATAATAAAATGCAACGATACTAAAAAGATCAATCTGATACATAGTGCGAAGTAAAACAACTGAGCCATATCTGACCAAATGAAAGTTTCTCCTTGGAAAAAGCAAAAATTACAATAAAGAAGAACATTTCCTAGCTTTGCATATAAAAAACGTTCTGCTCTTTTTGAGGATTTGCCTGATGACTAAGTTTCCTGGATCCTTGAATTTATGAATATGTTAGGAACATTCTTCAACGTATTTTAGGATAATGCTAACGATTCTACGTTAAATGTGTAAAAACAGTTGGGAAACATTTAGTTAATTTGTAGTAATTTTCAAACTACAAATGTCAAATGAAAATTTAATGTTTTGCAATTGAATCTTTATTGTTAGCAGGGCAGTCCACTTCATCTGAACTAGGAATACTTTCATAGTTTATCAATAGGCAGTGTTTATTCAGCTATCAAAATCTGCATCAAGCAAATAACCATCAATTCGATGCTTGGTATTTTAAGCCTAATTCTTAGATGCAATTTTATAGATAGAGAAAGATTTGATGCCAGGCAAGCAAATACGCTTTCGACTTCAAGGGTTTCATTCCACAGTCATTCAGCTACAAAGAGCTAGTCCAAGAGTGGAATTGACTCAAGAGTTCATTCCGCTAAAATAGGATCTTTTATTTCGAAGCAAATCGTTCCAGCAAAACGTTATTAATTTGGAACAAAGGTCCGATTTCCACATGTTCTGCTATCGAATTCAAATAGACAATGAAAATAAGCACTTGCAAATGCGAAGGAATTCCTCTTGATTCACAATACCCTATCATCCATCAAGCCTTAGCATAGACTAGTAACTGAAGTCTGCGTGCAGGCTAACCCAAGACCGATTTCTGAAGAAACTATTCAAATTATACAAGCTATATGTTCTGTATCACAATATACTTTCAAATTGATTATATATCGACGATTTTCTCCCTGTGGAAGTTCTCATTTCTTTTCATACATTCAATCTTAATGCTACTTTACTGTTTGTGTCCTTACCAGCTATTTCAATACGACAGTCTTGATGTATTTACCTACTATTTGATAATCAAATCACAAAGTCACACCAACACTCAACTCCTAGGAGCACAATCGCAATTTGAGACCATCTGATATCTAAACAAAGGTATCTAAAATCCTTAAAATATGAAACAAGATGTCAATTTATTCGCCGAAAAAACCTGCTAGCATTACAAAACCTCCAGCAATGTGTATGTTCAGAATATTTTAAAAGCTTCCATACTCTTCTTCAATGCCTAATAGAAAAGATACTCTGTGTTCCTCATTCCCTTGTAATGATGCTGTTACTGTTTGGGTAGCTTGTTACTTAACAGGGCGTTTCCAAAATAACGTGCGTCCCGCTTGGACAGTGCCCTCTCTCGTGCCCTCAAAAGTTCAGGGGGAGACATGTCTTCAAGGACCGAGATACAGGGGGGTCCAGGGGGGCCATGGCCCCCTCAAAAATTTTCAGTAGTTGCTGCAGTAAATCTTTATTCTTTTACTATTTTAGTATTTCAGAATATGTTCTTATGTTTTTCTCGTTCATTTTCTACCTTTCATTAGTCTAGGAAGCCGTTTGGTGTATTTGGAGGTTACAAGTTAACAAACTTGTCTCAAACCGATGTCAAACCACAAAAACTTTTTCGTTTTCTTGGGGATGTGTACATCCCAATGTAGATTTACTTGTAGAGTCTGTCTGTATTGAGGTACAAAAATTAGCGTTGTTTGAACCAAATCTGCAGAAAGTGGTCTCGAAGTTTTCCAGGTGAGTAACTCAGACCCCTTCAAGGTCTTGGTTCGCTTTGCTCTTCACCCGGTTTGCCCATGGCCCCCTCATGTAAAAACTTGTATCTCGGTCCTTGCATGTCTTCGGTAAGATCTCAGATTTTACAACTTAATACGAATACGGAAATGGCGACCAAGTCCGGCGACAGTAATAAACAGTGGCATTTCTTTAGTACTAAGAACTCGAAAAAAAATAAATGAAAATAAAAGGTACCTTATTTCGTTCATATACAGACACCCTCATATGTTGAAGAAATTCCATGGATCATCTTCTCGAATTCGCATAAATCGAGCCCTTCTCCACACGTTATGGGTAAATTCATTTAGGATTACCAACATCATTTACAGGAATCAACTTGTGTATACATTCGTTCAGCGTTTTCTTCGTCGCCTACGATTTAAAAAAATGAGTGTCTTTAAAGGACTTGTCCAAAGTCAGCAGCTTGCATTTGCAAAGAGTGAAAGAATCTAAAAGTAGCTTATTCAAATAAAAGTCCCACACGTGCTATTAACAACTGACAACCAAAGAAACACGTCTGAGTGCTATATTAGTTCTATCTATAGAGAAGCCTATATGGCATTGGATACTGCTTGTAATGTTTTCAGTCCAAAACTCTCTCTTCTGATTATGATTCAACAGAAATCAATAATTTGAATATAAAATTTATTGATTCTTACCATACAACGCAAGAAAAAACGTCGGCAATTTGCAATTCATTGATGAAAAGCGTACTTATATATGAAGTTTTATTTCGATGAGATTGGTTTCACTGCTCCATACTTGAGATAAGTTTTACTATGACAGGTTTGCTGAGATTCAAGAAACAGGCCTGGCCTAAAAATGTTATCAATTTCCACGAAATGTGAATTTCTAAATGATGGCATACAAACTGTCGCCCTACCGGAAAATCTAGAAATATAACAAAATCCAAAATCTTCCTGAATGCAAAAAGCCGTAAAGAATCTATGTTAGAATATGCGCATACTAACTGGTTATGTGTTGTACAGGAAAATATAAAGCCCGAGGTCTTAAAAGTACAGACCGAGCTTGCGAGGTCTGTGCATTAAGACCGAGGGCTTTATATTTTCCTGTACAACGACAAAACCGGTTAGTATGAGTTTTATTACCTGACAACAATCTTGACTGGCATTTCATCAAACACATTTTGTTACAGTCATGCCGTTTGAGTTCACTGCAAATCTCACAGGCCTAGGCCTAAAGCAGTTGCCGTGGCGACAAAAACGCGTCCTTGTATCGTACTATACAAGGCTACGGGAAACCCGCGGGAAATGTGCGATTAGACAATAGGAATGGCGGAATTCTGTATTGCCTCGTTTTTGAAACTTCAGTCAGGTAATAATAGTATAGTACAAAATTGAGAATAAACAAGAGGCAAAACCAGATACAGTTGCAAGTTCTAGGCGTGGCAAGGCAAAAGTAAACATTGGCTAATAACCTACTATCTGGTTCAAAACAATTTTTACGGCCTCCTTTGATAATAGCTTCTGATTTGTTTTGTAAAAACAAGATTTGTCATTTGGCTTGAAAACTAACCTTTTCCAGACGTAAATGATTATGTTGATAAAGACAGGCCATAGCAAGAAGAATAACATTCGACGTGAAGGAATGTAAACCGCCCACCATGGACGATTGTGTACCTACAATAAAGTAAACACAAGTTAGGGAATCGTCAATTTGAAACGTAATAAGCCGAGATCTCATAGGCCCATAAATAGTCCATTATGTTCGATATCATCGACACATGCACAACAAAGCTAAGACAAAGAAACAATGATGCGTGTGGGTTTTCTGCATTTTGTAGAGCTCCAAATCCGATGTTTTGAAAGTGGAGCTTCAAAAAAATAGCTCCATAATAAACAGCGCTGATTTAATTTTGCAAACCCTTCCAAAGCTCGAAAAATCATCATCAGCTGTCATTTTTCCATGGCTAGTTCATAAACTATTGTTGTAAGGTTCGAACTGCTATAAAACAACTATGAAAGAAGGTGATTTACACCCCAATATTATGTGAATTTCCTTCGTCATATCTTAGGCCTGAAGTTCAAGTTTCGAATCAGAACACGAAATGTTGTTTCGGTTTCGCTGCGATTCAAAATTTTCACTTCGGGCCTAAGACAGCCTGAAGGAAAAGCACATAATATCTGGGTAAAAAAATCATCTCTTTCATATACATTTCACGGGCAGTTTGGGCATGACAACAATAGTGTCCGAAACAAAACAAAACCTATAAAGAGAAACAATATCCCCAAGAGATCCTGCAAGCACTGAGCAAACAACAATACAAACTGCGTTCAACATCATCAAGCCATTTTCCAGCAAAAAGAAATCTTTAAAATACAAACTATCTTTAAAGCCTTATTTTCACACTGTGGCATTTAGCGAGCAAGCAAAAATTTCATTGTTTATGTTCAAAAGAAAGTTAGGCCTGAGCGACCTTTTACTGTGTAAAATTCTGCTTGCTCGCAAAATGACGCTGTGTGGAAATAAGATTTAAGAGACCCTACAAACACTGGGCAACAACGATACTCACAGCATCACTAACTGTTCTAATTCTGTCTTCAATGGAATCAAGTCGTAATAAAACCAGTCTCATATCTTGTTCAAGCCTGCCTAAAGCCTTGACGATTTGTTCACCAATAGTTTCACCTGATACCTCTGAACTTTCACTGCTATCGTTTGGATCTGAACTACTGTCTCTTTGCGTCCTCTGCGGCCTGCGTGAAGATCCAGTTCTTTCTGGTCTTGATGCTTGGGCTATGACGAAAATAAGGTCATAACTTCAAAATATTTAACAGGTAGATATTCAATCCATAACATGGAAGTCGTTCCAAGGATCAACAACATCTACCCATTACGTCATTAAGATCTACCACATAACTGAATAAACACAAAAACTGTCAAAAATAGAAATCTATTGTTTTGATTATATAAAATGTGAACAGATAGCTTAAAGGAGAGGAACATACAAGAACATGATAGAAGTTCCTTTGGAAGACAGTTTTCCAAAGGCAAGGAACGTTTCTGAATCCTGATTTCCACTCAGTCGAATTTTTCCAAGCGGTCGGCATTGTAAAAACCAAAGGTTTGTCATGCGTGATATTCTACTCAAATTCAAAGCGACATTTTCTCCCGTAAACAATACATTTCCAGTCCGCTTGTCAAATCGGACTGAGTGGAAACCAACCTTTATAATGAGGGAAGGATGTGAAAACAGTGCATATGGTGTAACCAACTGTATTTGACATTTGCAGGTAAAAACAACCTATACAAGATAGGCATTGTCTTTATTGTAGCAATTAGAGTCGTCAACACACGTCGTAAGCAAATGATGGCAATGGGGGGGGGGGGAGGGGGGTTCTTTAAAGATTCGTGGAAAGAAACGAACTCTTTGCGACAAAATATCGCAGGCATCGTGACTTGTTCGCACAAATTTGAAGAAACGACCGGTTGTAGCATTCTGTGTCACACCAAATGTGTTATCGACTCGAACTGTTATGCCAAACAGACTAGATTTATCAAGGAAAACTGACAGCCAACGGTACCTTGAGACTGTTGATTTCCTGCTCTTTGCCCCTTTTCTTTCCCATCTCTATCATTACTCGCTAAATCAGTTTGACTGTTTCCTCCTCTGGCACTTAGAACTAAATCTTGCTTTCCGATTCCGTTTTGGTGATGTCTTGTGCCATCCTTCGAGCTGCCTCTATGTCTGTGTCTGGATGATCGTCCTTTCCTAGCTGGCCTCGGCCATCTTGCTTCAAACTCTTCTTTCAGTTCTAGTTCAAGCTCCCCCACGACTGCTCTTGGTTTTAACGTGTCCTCAGTATGTGTCCCATTCTCATGAGTCCGGTTTTCATGAGTGCCATTTTCCGGCGCCGACAGGGAACTGAGAGTTGAAGTATCTGTAGAATGGTCTCCGTTCTGATTTCTACCACCATCGCTGATATCATGATTATTGAATGGCTTCATTTTGACAGCAGGTGTGCTGTGAATATTTTTCATTTCGAGGCCAGTATCACCTTGTATAAGTTGGCTGTCTTCTTTCAACAATGAGCTGTCTTGTGTCACATTGGTAAGATCAATGTCAAATTGGCTTCCTACTGTTCGTTCAATTTCAGTGCTCATAGTAGACAAAGGAGAGACCATGTTAGCAACCTGCAATTAAGGAAGTCAAATTAAACGGAGTTCCTAGTTAAGTATGTGACAAGATACCTACTCTTGCTAACGATCGGAAATTCAGAGTTTAAATGACTTCATGACTACAAATAGACGGACGGCAAGTGACTCAAAATATTGAAATACTCCACCCACTTAGTTGTACTACGAATTCAAAGTGGAAAACTTTAATACCACTATTAGCTAATCTGGAAAGGTATCTGAATCGAACGATTTTTTCCTGCATTTGGAGAAACTATCGAAAGTGTACAATAGTGAAAGAAATTTTAATGCCACTCGATCACGCCTTGGGTATGAAAATGCACTAAATCTCGCTTAATCCACGCTTTCTTTTAGAATAGCTGAACGGTATATCGCAGAATAATACATCTACTGCTGTTTCGTAAATTTCTTGGATGCAACTCGAATTGAAGCTCTTCAAAAGACGGTGTTGCTATTACGGTTGCTTCTAGTTGCATCAAAAACGATGTGAAAATCCTCCAAATTTTCTCGGACTGCAAATCCAGACGTTGCCTATTTATAGAGACAACTATTTTGCCTAGCCAGTGGTCATTTTGCGACTTCGTACTGCTTACCTAAAAGCTACACACACTGTGATCCAGCTCTTTAGAAATCATGGAATTAATACCAAAAAATGAAAA
Source organism: Aurelia sp. 3 sensu Dawson et al. (2005) (assembly GCA_964020215.1). NCBI lineage: Eukaryota > Metazoa > Cnidaria > Scyphozoa > Semaeostomeae > Ulmaridae > Aurelia > Aurelia sp. 3 sensu Dawson et al. (2005). The sequence continues at coordinate 31,122,579 of OZ026572.1, read as the reverse complement.
TTCGAGTATGAGCTATTTGATAATTTTATCATATAGAAGAGACATGGTACTATTGGACAAAACAAAAATTTTTCAAATCGTAGTTGCGAGTCCAGAGTTAAGATTTTTTAAAGTTGGCCTACGATGCAAAGTTTTGTTTACATTACCATTTCCGGCCTAATGTTTGTGGCATCGATGAAAACATACAAATTGAAATTACTATATATCCTCAACGAGAAGGCCGATTTTCAAAAACTTTTTATATTTTACAGATACATATCTACTCTTTTCGAAAATGCAAGTTTAATTATTAAAACCTCACGCTGAAATAGACTTTTTTTAAAAATTGAGTCTGGTATTTTAAGGCTCAAAAACAGTGGAAAACATCTGAATTTTGTCTTTTATAGTGTAAACAAAGAATCTAACTATATCTAACTCTTAGCAAAAAATATTAGAATTAAGTTTGATGTGTTGGGAACATCTTTGCCAAAGGATTCGTACAGATTCATGCAGAAAAAATTTCCACGGCACTTTGAAGATTCTTGGCCCTATTCGGGTTTAATGTTCATTAATTTACGTAAGTGATAATGTTGGGAATGGCGATGCAATTTTTATGAGAAAGTCTTTGGTCCGGTCCCAAAAACTTGAAAATTACTTGCCATGGGCATGATAAAAGCAGGAAATCTACTTCTTTGCATCAACTTATCATCTAATCTCTTTGGGAGTAGGGCTGACTTTTGATGGTTGTTCCGAATTACCGAAATAAGGGAATAAATTAAAAAAAAAATGAAACTTGTAAAATTCAAAATTATACTACATGGTATTAACAAGCATACTTTGAAATTCATAATAAAACAAATTTCAGCAAAATCGGACTTCTAGATGCAGAGATATGACATTTTGAAGTTGGAAGAAATTGATCAAATCGGTCAATGCAATTTCCGGTCGAAATTCACATTGTTGGCAGAATTTTCATAGCTTTAAGGCAGAATTTTATCCACTTTCCGAGCTCCAATTGCGGCCAGTTTTGTTTCGTTTTGTAGGTTGTTGTCTTTATTTAACTACTAACTATTCATTCATACAATTTGTTGAAGGATAGTTTGTATTTTTCATGTTTATTAGACTATGCTGTTTTCGCTACTACATCTCCAAAAAGCTGAAGAATTCTAACTTTGAGGCTAAAAACAAAAAGTGGGCGGAAAAGGGCGGAAATGTCACCTATCCCGTATGGAAGTGTTATTTCAAATGGACATTAGTGCCAAAGGATTCGTGCAAATTTGTACAGATAGGAGAGCAATGCGACTTTGAAAGATATCACTCTGTCTACTTGATTTTAGTGAAAAGTCAGTGCTTTTTCATAATTTTGCATTTTCTTTGCAATAATCCCATTCTAAGTGTTTTTACACCATCCTTGCTACTTCAAACTAATCTAATTTATTATTCTCCATTATTCTTATGAGCTTTAACCTACAACAAAACTATTTTTTGAGTCCGATTTCCTCGCTAAATCGTCAAGCATGATCGTACATAGATTGTACAATAGCCTCTGCCTTTGTCAAAGGACACTCCTCAATTCTCTTTTGGTGATTTGCCTTACAAGTATGGAGATGACTGGTGAAGATGTAACAAGCATGGTCAAAAAATGTTGCGAGTGTTGTTTTGGATAGAAGTTTGCCTTACCCTACACCCTGCACCACTTCTGAAACTTTCGGAGTCCGCTCTCGGACCAGACGACCATTGGCTTTCCTTCTAGAAAATAAAAAAACACCCCCGAATATGTGCCAACATTTGGTGCACTGAGGGACTCATCTGTACCCAAGGGAAGTCATTTCCTCATCAGTCATCTCCGAAGCCATAGGCATCCTTGTAGAGTGAAAATGCCAATAGAAAATTGAGGAGCATCCGTTGATAGAGGAAGAGGCAATCATACAATCTATGTACAATAATGCTTGACAATTTAGCAAGGAAATCGGAACCAAAATATAGTTTTGTTGCAGGTTAAAGCTCATAAGAATAATGGAGAAAGATGAATAAGATTAGTTCAAAGTAGCAAGGAAGGTGTAAAAACATTTAGGATGGAATCATTACGAAGGCAATTCAAATTATGAAAAAGGACCGATTTTCACTAAAATCAAGTAGCCAGAGTGATATCTTTCAAAATTGCATTGCTCTCTTATCTGTACGAATTTGTACGAATCCTTTTGCTCAAATGTCCATTTGAAATACCACTTCCATAAGCGATAGATGCCACTTCCGCCCTTTTCCGCCCTTTTTTTGTTTTTAGCTTCAAAGTCAGAATTTTTCAGCTTTTTGGAGATGTAGTACTGGAAAGAACATAGTTTAATACACATGAAAAATACGAAATATCCTTCATCAAATTGTACGAATGAATAGTTAGTAGCTGAATAAAGACAACAACCTACAAAACAAAACAAAAATGGCCGCAATCGGAGTTCGGGAAGTGGATAAAATTCTGCCTTAAATAAAGTTATGAAAATTCTGCCAACAATGTGAATTTCGACCGGAAATTGCACTGACCTTTGACCTAATCAATTTCTTCCAACTTCAAAATGTCATATCTCTGCATCTAGAAGTCCGATTTTGCTGAAATTTGTTTTATTATGAATGTCAAAGTATGCTTGTTAATACCAGGTAGTAGAATTTTGAATTTTACAAGTTTCATTTTTCTCTATTTATTCCGTTGCCTGGATCACTATGCACACTTAAAAACAAATCCTTTGAATGCAAAACAAGATAATTCTTATTTTGTTCCAAAGTTTTGATGTTTGGTGCATTCTCTTTCAAGATGTAAGTTTCAGTAAAAATTCTATAGAAGCATTACCTCATCAGGATTATAAGAATCGCAATATATATCATCATCACTGCTCTCTGCATTTTCATAAGACGAAGTTTGCATTCGGATCGCTGTAAAAAGAAATATTACTGTTTCAGTATTGTTTTCTTTCTAATAGCGAAGAGGCCATTTTTTATAAACACTGTTATAATTTGATTGAAACATTTTTTAGCTATTTAATGCTGTTCTTCATTGCAGTTACCAAATTATTTATTTCCTTTCAGAGCTTAAGATAAATGAATTTTTCTCTTGCAGGGTTAAACAGTTTTCTCTCTACTTACAGGTTTATTACGGTTGCTAATCTTTAGCAGGACTTCACAGTTTTCTCTTTGCAGAATACAGCCTTTTTTTGCGTTTCATGGGTTTAGTACGATGAATCCGTTCTTCAAGGCTTTTTTTCAAATTCTGTACCACAAATCGTTTGTTCAAGCACTGTTTTCTTGCCGACGAATTATTTGAAGCAACTTGCTAGAACAGTTGCTAAATTCTTCAGAATGCTTGTCAGCTGGTTTAAAAAGAATTCTTATAGAACAAGGATCTTTACAAAATCCTCCATTACATCTACACATGGAAATCGTCATTGTCACTAAAGAGTTGTCATAAATCATCCAGCTAAAACGCCATACTCAAATTGTAAAATTTGTCAGAAACGAGTTCAATATATAACAAACGTAGATTTTCCTGTCAATTTCAAGAATGGATGTCTTTTAGACTTAACTAGCACATCTTGTAAGGGCCATAGTAAATTACTCCCATCATAAACAGTCTGGAAACAATCCCCCTAAATTCAAGTAGAACATAATGAAATTGAAATTAAATTACCTTGAGATGCTAATGGCCCATTCTCTGCTTCTGCTACTGAGCTCCCATTTCTACTTCTTGCCACTGAACTCCTATCAGTTGGCGTTTCATTCCCATCTAAGGAACCATTTGATTTGGATTGGTCAATAACAGCACTATCTGCTATTACGTTTGTTTGAAGCAATTCAATATCATCACCATCTATTTTGACTAACATATCCCTTGATCTGACATCAAAATTAAGCCTTTGGCCATTTGCTGAACCATTGAGCTGATTAGCAGCATCTACTTTCTTTCTTTCCTTCTTCTTCTTTTCAATTTTCTCGTATTCAGCAATTTGATCAGGTAGTTCAATGTTGTTTATTTCACAAAATGGAATGATAGCATGAGCAAACTGTTTTTGAGTTTCTGCAAATTCATCCAGTTTTGTCAGTCTTTCAAATAACTGTAGGAATGTTAGAAATTGACATTGAAATCAGGATGGAATAGGCCCCTAGATGGCATAAAATTGATGTTTATACAAGTTGAAAGAAAACATTTGTTTGAATTCTTAATGACAAAGAAGAACCTTGTACTGAGAGCAGAAATCAAATTCACCCTAAAGTTAATCTATGCTCTTCAAGATCTCTCTATTGACACTGAAGTTTAGATGGGTTTGTTTCATGATAGCAAGTTAGGACAAATAACAGGCAAAAATTCACATAAGATACAGTGAGATTATCTTTTTGTAAACTCCAGTTTAAAATTCATCATTTCCTTCCTTCATTGACATTTGAAACTTCAAATACCAAGCAAATGAGGAAACTTAACAAAAAATTTTGTCAAGGTTAACCTTTTGCTTGTATATATACCTTTTTTATTTCATTAACATAATTTTCCATTGCCTGTGGCTTTGGCATCTCACCAAGTGTGCTCCATGCATCCCTATAAAACAGAAAATTTGCATTTACTGAATATATACTGTTCTGTCAGTTGATATCAAAAGCCAATCTATGAAAATGTCTGATGCACACCATGTGTCCCAGAAAACATATGCAGAGATCTAATTGGGTCCAGCAATGTGAATTTAGCTTTAACCAATGGCTAATCACCCTGAAAATATTTCTTCATAGCTAACTTTAACACAGATACTTTTTCTGTTGATACTGGTGTTTAGCATAGAAATATCTCTCAAAAGCTCAAAGTTGAATCCACCTCCAAACCATTTCCATTCTGTGTCCAAACCAGAGATCTGGACTTCTGGCCTAAAAAGGTTCTTGAGGCATAGTGAATGAATCAATGATAGTCTTGATAAAATTTAGAACAATATTAAATCTTACTGTGATCTGTTTGCCAGAAGTGATCCCCCAGTCATTCATTGTGAAACTTTCAAATTTTTCTTTTACATCAATTTTTAATTTGATCCCCTTTAAGAATTTCTTAGGCCAAAGCTCTGGCTTGCAGGTGAAGGTAAGTTTTAGCTTTTAAGATTAATACTTCTGCTGTCAAAGCACATGCAAATAAGTGAGCTATGTATACTCAAGTTAACCATGCAGAAACGTTTTGAAAAGAACTTTGTCATGATTAAAGCTAACATCACATTGCAACATCAAATCAAATCTGCACACTTTTTCTGGGACACCTACAATAGTAAATGATTTAGGTATATAGTTGTTTATATAAAAATTGGGAATCAAAAATTTTCTACTATCAAAGAATAACTTCAGTCTTATTTTAGACTGAATTTACTGCAACTCTTAATCCTGATTAACACTGTCATTAACTTTTTCATATTCAAAAATGTATAAATTTCAACAGTGTATACAAATCCTAGCCATTTTCATGATAAAAAAATCAGCAACTGGCTTTTTTATGCTTTGGTTCAAATATTAAAAGCTGAAAGTAAAATCCTCTAACAGACAATTACAAAAAGTTGAAAGTCAAACTGCAAAATGGACAAATCACATTAGCTCAATGTCTACAAGCTGATACTTACCATTTTGCTCTTCCAAGAACATCCCAGAAACTAGGCCTGGCCTGTTTGCATGGTCCTAATTGAGCTTGTTTATAATATCCATACACCTAAAAGAAAGAAAGAATTAAATATACCATTTTGAAAGTGAAATAAATAAAACAGCATTAGTGTTGCTTGTCTGGCATAGCTGATATCATCATCAGATAGACACTGTGCAGGAGATCTTTATAAGAACTTACACCAGATGCATGGATTCAAATAAAATACTTGCATCATTTCAATAAATATGACACAAATATTATATATATAAATTTTATTTTTGTATTGTGTCATTTGTCAGGCATGGCTGAAAAGCAATCTGCAAGGAGATCTTTTAAAAAATTAGATGCAAGTATTAGAACAAAATACTTGCATCATTTGAATAAATATGATACAAATATTATATAGATTTGATTTTGAATTGTCAAAGTGTCCATTCAATGAAATCAAACTTGTGAAGATCTCTATTTGAAGGGACTGAGGAAGATATCATTCAAACATCTAACAATTTTAACAGCACTGTCTTTTGAATTTTGAGAGAAATCTGAAGGACTGCTTATTTCATTACATTTTAAACAAAATCACCAACCTGAAAGCAAGAATGAGAGTCAAGTAATTAAGACTTTGTCAATTGTAAAATGAGACATTGATCAGTCATGTCATCCTGAGAGCTTCCTATATCACCATATTTGCAAACTGAAAAATTGTTTTTCGTGGCTAAAGCAGCAGAACAGAAAGAAGTCCCTTCATGATTGATCAATACGTCATAGCAACTTCACCTTTACCCTCACCTATCTCACAAAAAAATCTTATTACCTTTGATGCTTCTCCATATGATGGCTGGAATGGGCCTAAAAACAAAATCAAGAATTTCAGCAAAGACTACAGAGATTTTTCATAAAATTGGCAATAACACAGAATGGCTTTTCATTTATGGCCTTCAGGGGCGGCTGGGAGGTAAATTAAGTTGCTGATACTTGTGAACGAAAAACTGGAGGTCCAGGGCTTCCCGGAAAAAATTTTTTAGGGCCACGCCCAGGGGCGGCTGGGAGGTAAATTAAGTTGCTAATACTTGTGAACGAAAAACTGGAGGTCCGGGGGCTTCCCGAAAAAATTTTTTAGGGCCACGCCCCTCACATTCGCGGAAACACTTTGTTAGGAAAAAGGGCATTTTTTGTCTCATTGCAGTTCCAAGTTTTTGCAGAGCTTTGATCACAATTCCTTGCAGAAATTGTTGCAGAAATTGTTAACATTGAAACAGAACATCGAGAAAGATTTTTTCGAAACAAGAAATAACAGCAAAGTAACAACAAACAGATAGCTCTTGTTAACAACTTTCATCAAATAGGTACTGCTTAAAGAATGCATAGGATTGATTTACAACTTCTCAAACGCTGTTGACTATTTGACTAGTGGTCAAATGTGTTCCTTGTGAAGGAACAGTTGCAAGTCATAGAGATAGTCCACCAACAGGCCCATCATCTCGAGAAAATTCCCTTAATTTGAATGTTGAACAGTATGTTTTGATTGACTATGACCTCCATATGCGAGTTCTTGAACTGAGAGAAATACTTCAACGTCGATATGATGTTTTAAAAATTCATACTTGTATCGAGTGATCAATGGCTTTTCTTTTGTTGTTCTCATGGTCGTTCGTTTCTTCCGCAGTCGTCTGGGGCTATGCGGCTCTGCTCTAGGATAGTTTGTTTAGCCTTTGCGACCACTTGCCACTTAGCGAAAGCCCCATTATTAATTTTCAAATTGTAATAGTACGGCCACCCGTAGTGTTTGCAAGGCATTTGTTACAGCATGGCTGCCCGGCACGGCTGTTGGCTGTCGAGCTTCCAGACTTAGTTGGGAATTCCATATGGTTTGACATAAAATTTACCAAGGCAAGAAAGCAAAATTATCAAAGTAATGATGACGCTGGTAAAATATGGAATTAGTTCCTGCAGTAAAAAAGGTTTCAAGTTTTCCAGACAGGCCATACTAACAAAAGTAAAACGAATCCTTTCTTTGAGAACACACTAGTGTCTTTGATGTCTTTTCTCAGGTTACACGACAGATCTTATTGTCGACAGATCTCCCATGACTAGACATGTCTAACAAAATACATATTTCTCTCGGATTCTCCCTCCACACATCCAAGAATACCTATCACTCACTCCAACAGAGGTTCGATGTTTTATGGTAACAAACAGGAGGATATGGTCGCCCGTCTTCTTGGAGACGAAGACGCTGTTCATGACTTAATTTTTCTTGTGTAGAAAATAGCCAGAAGATTTTGAAACACCCCTTTTAACTTCACTTGATGTGACTTCATTCATCTCTGCAATTTGGGTCAGATCGCTTTTGTGTAGCCTGCGTGCAGACTTTACTTGCCATTGTGAATGAGAGCCAAGGCGGAACTTGTAAAGTCTGCGAATTAGCGTCCATAATTGAGTTCTGAACGACAGGTCCCTCCTGCGAAGAGGAGCTCAATCTTGCGCAATAAATTGACTCCTCAAACGGGAAGAAATAATCCCGTCATGTGAAGAGATTTCCACCAACACAACTTCAGTGCGTACAATTTACAAGCTGCAGAGGCAATAAGGATATAAAACTCACCAGTAATTTAAAAACCCTCTTGCTAACAAATATCTAAGAAGCTAAGGGTACCAGCGACACATCATTGCACACATGACGCTGACGAACACAGGCCTAAGCCTGAAGTAAACGAGTCGAGTATACTTTCTATCCCCGGAGAAACTTTCGAAGAATTGCCTCTTGATCGTTGTAGACTTCCGTAACCGTGAGAACATGCTTATCTGTTTATAATTCCTTTCAAAACATAGTTTCATTCCAAGTTATCAAGTCCCGAAGACAGACAAACTGGGCAAACTTTGTCAGCGAACTTGTTTACCGCGGCACGCTCCTCAATCTTCACGTCACGATGACGGTTTGTTGTTTTTGTTTCTCAAACAATGATCACAAAGGGTCGCGAAACCCAAGACGATTCTGTCAACTTTGATTGGGTCCTTAGAATCTCAAACCAGGTGCTGATTGGCTGCAAGACAATACCTGGACAAAAGGCGAGAATTATTACGCAAGGTGTCAGAACTCAATTATGGACGCTAATTCGCAGACTTTACAAGTTCCGCCTTGGCTCTCATTCACAATGGCAAGTAAAGTCTGCACGCAGGCTAGCTTTTGTGCGGTATGTTGAAACGGCCACAGTGATCTGATGCTACTAACTTTCAAGAATTATTAGCACGGTGTCATCATTTGCATATTCCACAATGGGCAAGGCAAAACGAACAACGGTAAATATGACGCAAGTTTCAATTGTTTCTCTGCATTCACTATTAAAACTGGCTGAGTAATAGCATGGCCATCAATTGAGGAGGGTTCAAATATCAATAGAAAGGGAATGTAGGCGGTTCCTTTTACGGGATTAGACTAAAGAAAAGGATTCAAATGCGTCACGCAAATGATTGTGTGTGATATTGCAGTGTAGCGTGTATGGTATGTAGACACGCTGAGTTATTGACGTAGGTCATTAGGGACTTTCAAAGGACTTTCTGTTAGCATGTGTCATTAAAATGTATTAGTGATAATTGATGTTTCCTGTTGACTATACATTTAGGTAATCACATGTTGTTTGCTTGTCAGTTCGTGGATCGTTGAGATAGAAACAAGACGCTCAAACAGTAGTGTGTTTCTAGCGAGAGTTAGGCCCTTGGGCCTAGCTTCCTCTACTCTCTCTCTCTCCAATGGAAAGAACCCCAATCGTTACACTTGGTGACAGAGGGGGCATGGAGACAACGAGATGCGATTTGCAGTATATTGCGATTGAAGCTTGCCGTGTTATTGTGACGAAAGAAAGGATGTGATTTAGAGCGCACGAAGAACAAGAAAAATGAACTGACGGAAATGAAGAACGAGAGTCATAAATGTGGGAATGAGCAAGAGGATTTACGAGTTTATTATGTGTACATTTTGTTGACAATTTCTGATGATCAAAAATTTGGCGCGAACGGAAGAGGAATTACAGACTATTAAGCTGAGCAGCGGTGAATGATCTTGGATCTTTGGTTGATGTGTTATTGTTTCACAGAAAAAGTGGCATCCGATTGCTAGACTGTTGCGAGGACACATGACTTTGCATGGTGAATTACAAGTGATGTTTCATTGTGGCTAAAGCAACAAGAAAGGCATTTTTGGAGACACTGATTACTGATAACGGGATGATAAACTTTGATATGATGATTTGAGACTTTCAACAAAACTCAGAGCTCAAGTGTTTGCTTCTTTGCCATTGCTTCCGAGCTTTTCATGGTTGTCAAACTTTATTATTTTTTTAGACAGGAAAAAGAGAGAACTCGTCGTGTTTGTTGCAAATTAAAAGGGAGGGGATGGTGTAGCGTGTATGGTATGTAGACACGCTGAGTTATTGACGTAGGTGAAGGTGAAGGTGAAGTGAAGGTGAAGTTGCGTTTTTCAGCGCCAAGCGCTGGGATCGCAGAAATAGAGCAGACCTAATCGAGTCCGCGACCCCTTGTCATGACGCTCAAGTGGTGGGGCCCTACCGGGACTCGAACCCACTCCGCCTGACTATTCTGGCTGCAATGTCAGAGGATTACACCACTGCGCCACAACACCTTCATAGGTCAGGTAGGTCATTAGGGACTTTCAAAGGACTTTCTGTTAGCATGTGTCATTAAAATGTATTAGTGATAATTGATGTTTCCTGTTGACTATACATTTAGGTAATCACATGTTGTTTGCTTGTCAGTTCGTGGATCGTTGAGATAGAAACAAGACGCTCAAACAGTAGTGTGTTTCTAGCGAGAGTTAGGCCCTTGGGCCTAGCTTCCTCTACTCTCTCACTCTCCAATGGAAAGAACCCCAATCGTTACAGCAGCATAGTTGATTGCAGCAACCAAAAAATGCAAAGTGACCTCACGTTTTGATGGAATCACGAGGCAGTTTCTAAAATTTTCGAAGCTTCTTTTGGGCCTTATTTTACACAATTACTTTGGAAAAAAGTGCTAATAAAGTATTAGCATTATTAGCACTGTCCGCCGCCACTGATGGCCTTCATGGTGCACCAGCTCAGCTCTGTATAAGAATCTTGATAAAGTTTTATGTTTCAAATATTCTGAGATTTGACCTTTTTAGCCATTGGAATAGGCATTGAGATTTTTTCCAAGATTTCAGATTTCTTTCAAAGATAGTTTGATTTACATGAGATTTCGAAGATTTTACCATTTTTTCTGAAGATTTTGACATATCAGTAATCAAAGATTTTTTGGTACAAGGTTTTTGGCAGAAATATACTCCCTTTTGCAACTTGGATAGCAGCTGCCTCTGTGACCCTGTTAAGGGGCTGTCCAAAAATCCATTTTGTCACGGATAGCGGAATTTGGCCGTTACGGGGGTTTATCACTAATCCATTAGGGGCCATTGACTTCCGATTTTCGAATTTTTTAACGGCATTTGGCCGTTAAGATCGGAACCCCCTCCCCCTCCCCATTAACGGCCTTCTACCAAACATTCCTCTGATCGGCCTAGAATCTTTGGCCTAGTAAGACTTGGGGAGCAGCAAACAAATGTCTTGTTGAACACGCTGGACTTCAACCGAAGATACGCCATATCGGAAGGCATAGTAAAACTGTTCTCTTCTACGCTCTATGCGTTATTTGTAAAGATTTTATCTACGCTTTTCAAAAAAATTCCCTTACGGAGATTTCCGTACGATTTTTGTTTTCTTAACGGCCTAAGGGTAAGACCCCCTCCCCCCATAACGGCCAATTGCTGTTAAAAAATACGAAAATCGAAAGTCGATGGCCCCTTAAGCGTGATGGAATGGAACCTAGCAATGTTTTCAGTCATATTTTGCAAAGTTGCAACGCTGGATAATATCAAGCAGAGACAGAAACGGCCTAAGAATAGGTTCTCCGTCGTTGACAGTTGAAGGTTTCTAACGATCGCGATGAAACAGTTAGCGAGACAGGTAAGCACCAAGTTCTGTATGTCTGTTAAGAGGAGGGGGGAGGGGGTGTCTGAAGTTAGTGGCCATATTCCGCTATCCGTGACGAAATGGATTTCTGGATAAACTGCTAAGATATACTGCTTTTGTGCATGCTGACCAAGGAACAATTTCTTTTGAGTCTTTATCAAAAATGATAAACTGAACCCAAAGTGAATAATGAGTCCCTACTTCCAGAAGATCTTCAAAGAAGAGAAAGAACTCATCTGGTTTTTGGCACGCATTTTGGTGCAGAAAGGGGCTGTAAAACAATGTCCCATTGTATTAAACAATAGATATAAATTATTCTTTGGCGAAAACTGGTGCACAAAGTTGTTGTGCTCCAAATCGCTTGGTGCAGAGCAGCGCAGAGCACCTTTGTTTGTTCTATCTGCATGCAAAGATGTTGTTGGGAACTGCCAGTGTATGGAAAGTTAAATTTCTGCACACTGCACTTGTGCACCTAGAAACAATAGCAAACAATAGAAGCCAGGGACTCTGTGCACGTGCCCTGCACACTCGATCTTTTCTTTCCACACTGGCCATTGTTTGAAGCTATGCTAGAATTTTTTTCTTGGATTATCAACTCCTCCGCCAACGCGAAATCGTTCAGCACGAATGCATTTTTTTTGCAAAAATCGAAGAACCAAGATAGCGAAGATAATCATTTTAAATTTCATTTTCATTTTTGCAATATGTTCACCAATTATTAGCAGAGTCATTGGACTTGCTTCAAAGTCTCTCTCTATTATTCTCAGCACATATTGTATGATGAAGAATTCTCCCTTTTTCTGCTCTATCTCTTGTAATGATATGAGAGAGACTTGTAGCAAGTCCACAGAGTCATATCTTTACCTTTTTGTGGCAGCGATCTCACAAGCGCCACTGCACTTTGGAATTTGACCTCGACGTCGTTCGAAGCTGTGGGCATGGCTGCAAATCACATCATTGGCCTAAAGGACGACCCCACAACTTACTGCCTGCTTCTATGCAATTCGTAGATGCTTTTGTGACTTCTTTGTGGTACAGCAAACATATGCAGATATTTAGTGTTCAACCTAGCACTTTCTTGATGAATGTAACAAGTATCATATTATCCTTTTCGTGAATTAAAATTGGCCAGAGTCGGTTCGCACTCAAATCCAAAATCCAGCAGTCCATTTATGCTGCGCTAATGCGCCCTCGCATTTCAAAACAAGTTGCGTCGGGGGGTCTGGTGACGAGCAGTGACGCTGTTGAAAATGAACTGTAAGAAAAGGGAAGAGAAAGGGGGAGGAGAACGAAATTTCGCTCTCCTTCCCTTCTCCCTTCCCTTTTCTTCTTCCTCTCTCCTGTTTGTTTATTGATCAAGAGCGAGACTTGGAGCAAGTCCAAATGCGACCCAAAAACTCCTCAAAAGCTCCAATCAGTTCTGAAAACTGAACATAAGATCCTTTTGGATGATTACAAAGTCCGTCCTGAGCTAAACAAGCATAAGATTATCTGATTATTGATTTCTTCATAACCCCAAATGATCGTTGATTCTGCTTTTTGCTACAGTCAGAGAGATGAGTGTTGCTGCTAAAGTCGCCTTCAATGGAAAATCGAGCGCCTAGTATAAGGACAAGAATCGCCTCAAGGTCAAAGGCAATATTTTGGTCTTTATGTCAAACGAGAATGATACGCAAAAATCAAAAGTCATTACCCCTAGTTTGCTTATAGTTCGTGCACAAAACTATTGGTGCATCTGTGTCAAATGAGATGTCATGTGAGATTTACGATAACGCAAAATTATCCATGCAGAACCCTACAGAACGTTTCAGTTGTTGCTATTCGCGGGCATCTAATTTGAGACAAGCAGTCACGAAGATTCCTCTGTGCAGAATGATATGCATGAAGATGTTTTGGTTCAGTGTGATCACGTCCCTTCCCCCAGTCCATGGCGCCCTTGCTTGCTGGGATTCTGCACCTTTCGTCTCAACTTCACCTGCGATGATTGCATCCGTTGCTGTGTAGGAGGGGGGTCCTTCTACCTTTGGTTATGCTGCAAATGCTAGCCTCTGTGCAGTTGAGTTATTTGATTAAGTTGAGTTATTTGCATAATGAGTACTATCAATAAGTGGCTAATGATTCGTTCGTTCCAGAAAACGATTGTTTTGACATAATTAAGCTGCTAATGAAGTCAAGAACGTGCCAATTCTGGGTGAATTTGTTGCTGTGCCAGGGTAAACATCCTAGTAATTTATCCATCTTATGGTGTCAAATCTGTCTAACATGAAATAAGCCGACGTCAAATGTTGCTATAGGATCGCGGGAAACTTCTGTATCGCATGCACTTTCTGTGCGCTTTCTTTATTTCAGTGCTCATTAGCAGAGATAAAACGGTAATCAATTGCATTAACGAGCGTGACGGACTTTCTTACTTACTGACCTCGAAGCCCCTTCTTAGATTACAAAGTGGACTTTGTAATCAAAAATATATCAGACTTCAGCAAAGTTTGATAGAACAATTTTGTAGATTTTTAACTCTTATTCTTTAGTCATGTCAACCCTAGTTTTTTGTTTGAGAAGGCAGATGTCATGACACTTTTGCTATCAAAATATGAAAGACAATAGAGTAGCAAGCCCTATAAAAATATATGGTTGACTTAGTAAGAAACCACCTTTTGAAATGTACACCAATCCTTTTTACACCATCTTTACAAATGTAGAGGAAATACCTCCTTGAGTAGATTGGGTACATTGGGTTGGCATACCCACAAAATCCACACCTGGCGACGCCCATGCCAGCGAAGCATCCCATGTAAGAGATAAAGGGGAATTATAGGAAGCTGAATTCTTTTTATAGATTTAGAATGTTTCCAAACTGATCTAAGTATGAGCACTGCTTAGAAGCTAAAAAAGCGAGTGAAAGGATGTGATGCAGTATTTCCTTGCGATAGAAAGTTACGCAAAGGCTCTGACAAAATGGTTATTGTCATTCGCATATACCCGACTTCTAACAATTTCTTGACTCTACTTCGCACGGTATGCCAAGGTAGGGTAGGGCCAGCTAGTGCAAGGGGAGAAACAAATACATTTGGTACACAGACCATGGACTCCACTGGTAGGTAAGGTGATGCAGAATAATTCACATCAGGTGTATCAGCTGCACAGCGGACTTCAAATGCGGCTGACACTGGCTGACAATATCCTCTTCCCCTCCAACAAAAATTGTTGCGAACAGTATTCCTTGATCAAACCAAACGCACGTACGTAGTCAAATATCTTGCGAAAGAAGAATTTCTTCAAGAAAGATCAAGGTAGCTGATTACAGCCGCCCCCTGGATGCTGAGGAATTTAGAATATTGGGATGGCAAGATACATCAGAGGCAGTCAACGAAAGCATCAAATGTCATGATTGTCGAGCAGGAACAATAAAAACAATAGTGATGCTTTATCGTGGCTCAGTGACACACAGAGTAAGTGAGTTGGCCTTAATTAGCTGTTGTTGGCCTTAATTAGCTGTTATTTTAGCTATTTCAATTAGAAAGCCAACTTTAAATAAATCAATAATAATAATAATAATAATAATAATAATAATAATAATAATAATAATAATAATAATAATAATAAATAATAATAATAGTGAAGCAAAGAGCTGTGAAGGAGCGGAAATTTGAAAACTTACAGTTGCAGTTTTCACGCTATGTGATTGGTCATATTCATAAAGGCTTCACAATATTTAGCCAATCAAATTCGATAGAGTTAAAGTTTAAAGTTGTAAAGTTGCACGAAATTGACTTCACATCGAGGCTAGAGTTTCCGAAGCCCATGACAAATGAAGTAATTTCAGAATTTGAGCTCAGTTTGAGCCAGGGCTAATTTTTGTGGCTGAATTTTGAGTTGACTTTGGATTTACTTTTCAAAAGAGGATCATCAATTGCAGTCAGCAAAGACCAAAAGGTTTCAACACTCAAAACATACAATCAACTTTGTTGATCGTATGAAGAGTAAAGCTAACAACGGTTGCCTACCCAAGATTGTGACAAGGCGAACGTTCTGCATGTGATCTTGGGCAAGAACCTCTGCAGATCCTAGGCCTACTGCACACACAACACAGCACCATCACACTGAAGATCTGTTCATAATCGTAATCGTGGCGTGAAATCTTAGTAGCTTCCTGCAAATTCACGGATGTTGCTGTGCCCACTGGGCGGAAATCAACAATTTTACGACCGAAGCACACACTGAAACTGTGAGATTTATGTTGCCCTCTCTGCGTGAACGTATTTTATCACCCATTTTGTGGAAGGTTGGATGTTGAATGCAAAATCGCAGAAATTATTACTCGTCGCAACTATCAGATGAAGCTAACAGTTTCTATGTGTTATCCTATCCTGCCATCTTGGCCCAATATTAAACCTTTATGTGTTTACTTGGTCAACTCTGCGGTTATCCAGTGTAAGCGACACTAGGCTTGGCGATCTTGGATCACACTAGGAAATTCAAAGCGCGCTCAAGCCAAGCGAAGTCGTTGCAATGTGAGCGAGAAATTTCGACAGATCTTTGGGTTTCAAATTGGAAAAAGACAGGGATCGACTGAAAGATAATTGCATCCATGTTTGTATTAGAATAAAGAATTCATCAGAGTGATAAAGATGTCTGGAAATGAACGAAAAATCAGCACGGGACCTGAAGCAGTCATCGGGAAGGTTCAGGTGAGGCCTTGAAATTTTTGTTTTGTTTATTTATCAAATGCAAATAAAGTAGCGATCTATAGGTGGTAGAATCCTTCCCCATTCATTTATAAGCATTTCATTCAACAGGGTATGAATATTGAATACAGGTTTTCGTACGATTGAAGTTGTACCTGCTTTCGACATGTTACGTGACCTATTTGCATGTGTTGACACGGCCTTGTAAATAATTCTATTGTGTAGCATAGGAGTACCATTCACATCTACTTTCCAACTGGCCTAAAGCTACCCCTGATTGGTTTTCGACCCGCAAAACGGTCGTTCCTTGCGCCCACTTTTCTGTTCCTTAGTTCAATCTCACTACAGCTCTATCTCATGGAAGGTGGGAGTGAAATCACACTTTTTCAGTCTTCAGTCATGCATGTCGCGCTTGCTTTCAGATCTTTCAAGGTCCATACATTGTCAACATCAAAGATGAAAGGACGCCGCCAAACAAACATCTGAAGAAATTTCACAAGGGTTTAAAAACCAGAACTAGGCAAATGAATTGAAGTATGTGATTTATTTCTGAAGGAAAACCCAGATATTCATTCCCAGTCTTTTAATTCTATGATACCGTATCACTGCAAGAACACAAGGAACAATAGATATATAGTGTATGCCTTCCACGGATAAGAACTGAATACGCGAGGAAAGGCTTCTTCTGCATGGGTGCAAAGACTTTTAATGAACTACCACTTACTGCAAGGATGTCTGACAATGTGCTTGCTTTTAGGGAGATTATGGACAACATATATGTATAAGATTTTATCATGTTGATAATATAAAACTGTTTTTATTTCTTAGACCTGAAATTGTAATATATTTATGTTTTCTTTTTATGTACCTTTCTTTGTACAGGACAAACAATGATAACAGCAATTTTTGTAATTGTTGAAGTTTTTATCCTGTTAAAAAATTCGTTATATTATTATTATTATTATTATTATTATTATTATTATTATTATTATTATTATTATTATTATTATTATTATTATTAAGAGTAAAGGCTTGATTTACCTGAAGTGCTGTCATTTTGCTGCATGTTAGACCATGTTCGCAAGGGTGAATTTTCAAATCAAATAGATTTTTTTCTGCTTTCTGAAAGACAGAGCAATCATTCTTAGCTGTGCGACAAAAGAGTCAGGATTCAGTTGCGGATTTAGGGTGGGCAATGAGGGCAATTGCCTCCCTTTTGTGATGAAAACTTAGCTTGGGTACCCCCTTTTAAGTGAGAAGTGCACCCCTCTTCATGACTTCAAGACACTGTTTTAAAACTGTTTCAATCAGAATGTGGAAACATGCAAACATGCAAGTCAGGACATTATTTGGTGGAACACCAAAGAATTTTCTAAAACAGGAGTCTAAAATTTTTCTCATGCCTTGATGCACATGTTTTTGATTGCATTTTCGATGCTCGGTATTTACTGTAGATAGTATCCAGTATGAAAGTGTAGAAAATGTATCAAGCTGCATGCATGCATTTTCCAGTTAGGAATCAGGCCCAGGAAAAAAAAACTAAGGAGTCTAGCTAAAGATTTATGAGTGCAATCATTATTATTGCACCTGAGAAGAGGAATTATTTGTCTCATGGACAGGATGGCTGTTGTTAATGGTGTAAATTTTGGTGGCATTGGAATGCAGCAATTGTAATCAGTATTAGGGCCCAAATTCATCTTGTCCTATATTTGATGGCAGTTGTGGATAATGGCCCAACAACTTTAAATGATCTGCCATCAAGAAGTTCTATTATGGGAAAGGAATTTGTATTGTTCTGGAATGTAATGATTTATGAAATCAAATGAAATATGATGGTGTACATATAACACATTTAATAAGACATATAACATGACAGCAAATGATCAAAGTGGGTGTGAATCCACTGTTAACACATTTTATGAACACTCTAATCAGGTGAAAGTACCTGGAAAATTCCATCAGCTGTTCCTTGCCAGGTTTGAAAACATATATGATTTGGCCTACACATGGCAGCAAATGAATTTGAATTGAATGGTGAGAGCTGTGAGTAGGATTGACAAAGCTGTGAGAGTCACAAGACCCAATGCGAGAACCTTAACAGCAATGCTCTACCTTCAAGAAACTACTTTACAAGGAACTGGGGCCCTTAATTTTGCTAGGAACAATGGAGAACAATTGCCTAATTAGTGGAGAACAACAGGCTGAAGTCTGTAAAGAAGTGGGTTTCTTAACTGTATTCAGTTGGGTTTCATGGGTAGTGAACTCTGATACAGGTTTACGTTTAGGAATGAATGCAAACTTTCCAGCAGAGATCATTGGAGAGAGGAGTCTGCTCAAGCAAGGGACTGTAGGATAAAAAACATTTTTGTTTAAGTGTATATTTTAGAATAATTAATGGAGATATTTATTCAAAAACTAAGGAAAGATGTTCTGCAGTTGGCAGATCCCATCAAAATTTTTTTGTGAAATTTCTGACAAAAATGTGCTTGCAAAATTTTTTTCAACAAATATTATCCAGCTCTCAGATGCCTCCTGTGCATCACAAGAAGCAGACTTTGAAAATGTGAGGGACATATTACTCCTAAAAGTGCGCCTTATGCAATAAATGTTTATCGTTCATGATATTCCAGATGTGAAACTTTAGTTTTGTTTAGAATGCTTCAATTTTCACAGGTGGCACCATATATAGTAGTTTCTTTGCGATAAAACAATGATCCTAATGTGTTACAGCGTGGAAAACTAGTTATGTTAACATATCTAAATCTGAATTTTTTTAATTAAAGCACAATTTTTTCTGTTGAATATGATTTGGCTACAGAGCTGAATTTGAATCAGATCTCTCTATGTCATAAATGGAAATTTTGTCTTTGACTTTTTCATTTGCTCTACGGCTTTTTTCATGTATAATCAATTAAAAGAATAAAACACAAAATGATACAACTACCATGCCGATCATGGTGGGAATAGACGCTAGGTCATCAAAGTTCCCACCATGAAAGGCACTTACAACTCAATATTTAGAATTTATCAGAAAAAAATATAACTACAAAGGAAAATTTAATGTCTGTCTCACATCTGATGCCAGGCAACAATATCAGCGAGTGTTAAGAAATTTGAAAGGACGCAGGTGCTAGGTAATGAAGAGAGGGCCCCATCCCGCCGACGGACAGCCACTGCCCAATGCCACAGGCGCCATCCCAATCGGGACAACGCCGATACCAAAGGGCAGCAGCCACCCATCCACACAGCAGAAACACCATCCCTCCACTCACTATCTCGCACATGCACTGAAAGATAATTTTAAAATTTTGGAATATTACCTAACATCAAATGTGAGACAGAAAGTACCTAAGTACAAAAACTACTCTGCTGCACAAGAGATGTTGAGAAAGGGATGCTGCTTTTGTTATAAAACTGCTCTAGTTGAGTCTCTTTGTTGCTTAATCGTTGCTTAATCGTTGGGCTTTGGATTGCAGTAAAGTCCAACGAAATGGCAGTAAATTTTTTCAATTTTCCAGATTCTTTCCAACATTACTGCATACTGCTATCTATTCAACAATTGTTCAATATTTGGATTGTTAACTGCTATCATGATTTCCAGCTCCGACCTCTCCTTTGATTGATCGGCCTGTGTTTGTTATGATGAACATCATGGAAGGAAGCCATCAATTCAATGACAGAATCAACAGACATACTTGCTGCAGCAGCACAAATGGAATGGATAATTTTTAAACATTTTGCGTTGAAAAAGCTTTGATCATTTCTTTGCTAGGTAAATTCTTTCCATTGAGTGGCAAACTTTGCCAGACTAAGACCATGATGGTTGTTACCCAATTTCTCCCAGTTGATTGTCAAAAACTTTAGAGAAGATCATTATTGGAAATCTCCCCACAGATATTTGCTGGATTGCAAAATGTGCCTGTGAGCAGCACTTGCACACTTTTGGCGATGCCTGACAGTTGGTGCATATAATAAACCTCTGTAGCCCAATTTGATATCGTAGCATGCAGAAGATGGTTGCCCTCTGGCATATGCTACTTGAAGTCATTGGTAACATTATTTGAAAATTCAAATTTGAAATCACTACAGAGAAAGCTTAAGCTAATCAATGAGATTTTTTAAACAACACTTGCTTGATATTTTATAGAGATTTCTTCCTTCCTTGTTAAACAGATGACTTTAGGAACAATGTTAAGGGAATTTTGCACTTTGATCTTTGCTAAAAGTTTTGTTGCTTTTGAAAATATCAGTTTCCAAATACTGTGGTTGGCTTTGTTTTGTTTAACACCACAAAAGTTATCAGGTATAGAAGACAGAAAATACCATGCTTAATATTAATATGGATATAACCAGAAAGTGCAAAAGATATTCCAAGAATAAGAACAAGAAGCCTAAACTTTTAAGAGTTTTTAAGATATTATCTATTGGGTTAGAAGGAGAGGGTGGACCCTCAATATCTACAAAATCCTATTTTAAGATAATAGTTTATTGTATATTGGGATGGTAATCATTATCTGCTTTGAAACTTTTCAGTGATATATCATCATGTCAAGGCTTAATAGCTATTAGTCCATTACTTGCATTTTGAGTAGCTGTAATCCAGAAAGTGACCTTAGCTTTTTGTGGTTTAGTATTTGAATAGAGTAGATTAACTTTGGATATGAAGGGGTTTGTGATTTAGAAGATGATGGGAGAAAGACCATTCCATTAGATTTAAATTCTATTTGAGGAGATATCAGCCCCTTGTACTTTACAGTACAGGCCATGCACACACTGATATGGGTTTGGAGAATTCTTGTCATAATGAAATCTTCTTGTCATTTTTTATTTGCATTAGGTGTTAGTGTTTTGTTGACAACCTTGCAAATGACATAACCATAATGTTGCAAGAGTCAACTGTTTTGTGAAAAGACAACATTTAAGTGTTAAATATGCATGAATGGTGCTAAATAAATTTTATGAATTTTCTGGTTGATTATAAAGACCCATCAGTTGCATATGATTCATATGAAACAATGCTTATCATGCTCAAAAGCAGCCTGTATCTCAGACCCCAGGCTAGCTCATCACAGCCATACATTTACACCACCCTTTCCTGAAAACCCCATTGGTTTCACAAAAAGCCATATGACCCACTTATGACTATGATATGACTAAAAACTCTAAAATCCTTTTAATCTAACAAATGCTTCGGTATTGTAATTTTTTGTTTTGTTTTTGTTTCTACAAAGCATCTAAAGCTGCTGTTACATTGGTCTCCTTCTTCTGTGTATGCATGGGCAATAAGAAACATATAAACTCACCGAATATGTTTTGTTTTTGTGTCAAAATCATAGCCAAGTCTTCTGTCAGCGCCATCGTAACTGATTGCGAATGGTGCTTCGCAGTGTTTTGCTTTATCACAAACACTGCGAAGCACCATGCGCAATTAGTTACGATGGCGCTGACAGAATATTTGGCTATGATTTGACACAAGAACAACACACCTTCGGTGAGTGTACATTGTATGTTTCTTATTGCGCATGGTTTATGTGTACGTGAGGTACGTGTCATTATTGTTTGGTTATGATAGAAAAATCTCCTATGCACGAATTAACTTGTGGGAAAGCTGCGATGAATTGATTCAAAGTTTTAAGAAACATTTCATATATATTTCTTTATTAGAATAACTTCTGTACGTATTGACTCCGTGGTGGTTGTTTTATATGTAAACAAAACATACTAGTAGGTAATTTGCTTTTTCGCAGTTGTTATTATCCTTTTGGAGAACTGAAAATATTTTTATGGATGGTTTAGCCATGTTCTGTTTCAGCATAAATATGTTTTCAATTTTAACAAAAATCATGAAATGAGAACAAAACACTTGCGTAGCTGGAAGCTTTCATATGCTTTTTAACGCTAAATTATGAAATAAAACAGCCTATGATCCTCCTGATATTTTGCTTTTCATTCTTCCTTTCCTGTACCAAATGATGGCTTTTCTGTTTGTCCAGCCAAGGTACCAGGTTTGAAAAGGAGCTTTCATTTGAGTGAAGATAAGACTCTAATATTTGAGGAGAGTTCTTCTGTTCCATCCCAATTGCGTGGATGAAGAGGGCTCATTAGGGGTCAGTCGCTATTGGCCTTGAGAAGCAAAAGAAAATGGCATGTTTTATCCTTTTGCAGCAATTTATCACGGAGAGACTCTCAAACCGAATTTATATCAGCTCATGTGACTCGTAGATTGAGAGAGAAGGTTAGCGAATGCCAATACCAGTTGTAATTAGTCTACGCAAACGCACTGCCAATCAAATAAACATTTCACCCTCTGAAAGCTCCTTCCAGACCCCTTCCAGAGAGTGGAAATCAAATATGTAGTAACGTGCAAGATGTTTGCTGAATATATCGAATATATCGTGTTTGTATATTTGCAAGTGAGTGTTTTGCAGAGCTTCCTTCATTGGTGTTCGTGTGGTTGTTGTCAGATATTATTCTGTTAGTGTCACTGCAAATTGGTGATAATTAACTTCAGCATATTTTGACTGCTTTTCATTCTTGTTTTTGTGGATTTTTCTGACACTTCATCTGGAATTGATGATGCAACTTTCCTCCTTCCTGTCTACTGTGACATTTGAGAATTGTTTTTGGGGTTGAACATAGAAGATGAGTTCACTATCATTGGAGTTTTTAGTGGTTTACAGATGGAATAGAACGTGCAGTTACTCAACAATTTAGGTAATCTCTTATTTCTATTTAGGGCAAGGAATTTGCTAGGCCATAAACACATTGACAGATTTATCAAGTAACGACAGGTTTATTTTAGATTTTAGGTCCACCAAAACATCCTATCGACCACAGTTTTACAGCCGCTGTTTAGGCCCACGGTTCAGAAAAAGTTGAAGTTTTGCGGCCGTGAAAGGACACCTAGGAAATTGTGGGTCATTATTGGCAACAGCAACTGGTTTATGAAAGTTAGGGTTATAAACAACGAGAAAAAACCCAAACCCTCCATGTATTTAATGTTCTTATTTATTTATGCGTGATAGTTTGAGGTAGCTTGCAACCAAGTAAGGAATTTTTTTTCTAACCTTCCTCTTTGGGTTTTGAATTTTTCGAAACTTTTAATCTGCAATTACTTGGTTGCAAGCTACCTTAACTCATAGCTTAACGTCGTATTTACTTGTAGTATGTTGTTTGTCTATGTTTTTCGTCCCCCCGTTGTTTTGTTGCGTACAGTTTCTTGTATTGTCCTCGTCTTGTTTCATGTAACCATGGGGTAGTCGTGTAATTTTCGCTCCTCTTGGTATTGTCCCTGTAGTGTCGTATAGTTATAATTAGAAAGTATAGTAAAATGTAACTAATATTGTAAATTTTTATCTGAATGTATATAAAAAAAAAACAACGAGAATGTACAGCGGATCTGGCTTATTTTGGACTTCAAAAATTGGGGCACGTCTTTGACTGTGGGCTAACAAACGAAATTGACATCAGGATTGACCTTTTTCTGGACTCTTTTCATTCGCACAGGGCTCAATACTCGGACCATTACTCTTCAACCTCTTTATCAATGATATCTTTCTATTTATTCAGCAGGGCTCCTTATGTAACTTTGCAGATGATAACACAATTTCTATCTCTGCTGAAAATGTGGATGAGCTCCATAGATTAGTACAGCTCAACGCCACTAAATGCATTGATTGGTTTAATTCAAATCATATGACAGCCAACCCATCTAAATTCCAATCCTTAATTATTGGCAACAATGATCATCATGTCAAAACATTTCAAATAAGCAATGATTTTGAAATAAACGTAAGTAATGAAGTAACGCTACTTGGAATTCAAATTGACGATCAACTGAAATTTGACTCACATATTGATAAGATCTGCAAAAAAGCTGCCTTGCAGCTAAATGCAATCAAGAGGCTAGCACGTTTCATGGGTAGCAAAGAAAGACAAGTAATTGTTAATTCATTCATCCTCTGTCATTTCAATTACTGCCCCCTTATCTGGTTATTTTGCAGTAATACCAGCCAAAAGAAACTGGAAAAAGTCAATGAGAGGGCCTTACGATTAGCACTCTCTGATTATACTTCATCCTACAAAGATCTTCTAGTTAACGCCGAATCTACTACAGTTCATATCCATTCTATTAGATTGTTGGCACTTGAAATTTACAAAACTTTGCACAACTTGAATCCAGCCTTTATGAAAAACTATTTTCTCCCAAAACCCACTAGCTATAATCTTCGAAGAAATGACGTTCTATCCATTCCTAAAGTTAAAACTACAAATTACGGTATAAAATCCATTAGCTTTTTGGGTCCCAAGATCTGGAATTCTCTTCCAAATGAAATAAAGTCGTCCAAAAATGCAAATCAGTTCAAAACTCTCATAAAAGACTGGTTTTTCGAAAATAAATGCGCGTGCAGCATTTGCAGTCAATAAGTTCCATAATGCAATCTCTAAAATTGCTTTATGTTAGTGTATATTAGTGCTAGCACTATCGTAAAACTAACATTAAAATAGGTATTATTATTATTATTCGCAGAAAATTGTAGCCCTGCAACTTGTTGTCGAACAGAGAAATTTTTTGGTTTGTTAGTTCATTAAAAGCTAATTATTTCGGTTTGAAGTAAAGAGAAGTGGATTGATTTAGAGAGCCAATTAAGTGGTTATGGCCACCATCGAAGTACCAAGACTTGAATACTGAGCCATCTTACTCGCCCACTATATTTTAAAGAATATCTGATATGAAGTCATATGGTTGTACTTAGCCTACTGTATGTGGACATCGCCTATTTCATTACGATACTGGTGATCCCTATATTGCAGTTTGATTATGAAGCGGAGGATGAGGCAAGCGACGACAATCATTGTATACTTCATTTCATCGAAATTCCTAGCAAAAAATACAGTAGTTAGTTGACTTTAAACGTTGGTTGACTTAAACGGTAGTTGACTTAAACGGTAGTTGATCCTTAGACTGATGCCTTTTCGTCCCTTGTTTCCCTGCGTTCCTTGGTCAAGAGGGACTAATAACATTACTCTTAAAAAGTGGGCCCACTTTAGGCCCGCGTAGGGTGGTTTCGTATTCACCAATCAAATCGCTAGAATTCAGTTTTAACCAATCAGGGGCCGCTATTCAGAATGTTGTTGTTGTTGCTCTTAAAGAACGGTTGAAGAAGCCTGGAGTTCTCGCAGCTTCGATGGATCTATTTTGCTTCTACAGAGGAAGATTACTGTCTGAAAGGTAGGCATTTTGCGTTTTATACGTCAAGACAACGTCGTTCTTTGTACTGAAAGTTTCTTTTCAATGTTCGAGCTCTTTAAACCAGATTTTGAAGCGATTTTGTTGAGTGTACGAAAACTCCCACCTTTTTAGGCCATTTTGACAAAGTGGGCCCATTATGTAAGCGTAATATTATGAGTCCCTATTGACCAAGTGATATCAGCAAATCAAAGAACGCAGGGAAACAAGGGACGAAAAGGCATAAGTCTAGTTGATCCTGTGAGATTTTGAAATTGTTCACCCGGGGGGGGTACTTCACTATAAATTCATACGGGGGTGTGCGCCGCAAGGATTTCTGTTACGACCCAATCCCAGAAATTTGGTCCGATATTGATACCCAATCCCAGAAAATATGTCAGATATTGATACCCAATCGAAGAAGTAACAAAAGCAATTCGACGTCAAAAGGATAAGGGATAGAGGGCTGGGAACGGTTATTTTGGTTCCAAGTGGCCATTGGAACGAGGTTCTGATCTGAGGACGTTTTTCAACACAAAAATACTTGAAATCAGTTCACCTGAAACTGACCACGTGTTGCTCAAAAATTTATCCAGTTGTACTTTCATTCAACACCCATTACAGAATTTTGAGTAACCCCCAATCCCAGAAAATTCCGAGTGAAAGTATACCCCAATCACAGAAATTTTCCAGTAAAAGGATACCCCAATCCCAGAATTTTCAGGCCAAAAACTACCCAAAACTGGCGCACATTCCCGTCTTACCCAAAGTGAAGTACCCCCCCCGGGATTGTTCACTTCTCCCCTTGAATAAGCCTGTTAATCAGGCCATGTTTAAGCCATGTTTCGGTAAATAGTCCACCACCTTCGAATTGGGGCTATTAGAATTGAAGTTTACATCCATTTTTACCCTGTTAACGGTGGTTTATATTGTTTTTAAGTTTTGTAAAATTTTATGACAAAATCCTGTGATTTTGAGCTCAAAATTGGGATGCACTTTCCTGTTCTTCATACCTTTGTACCTATGGTTGAAAATGCATCTGAGAAAGAAGCACACTTATGGCTACTGTTTTGGCTGTTTTGTTATCATTTCATATGGATCTTTTATTCGAAAGCAGAATCGAATAATCGAATATATCTGTTCGAAAGTGTTTATCTCAGTTCAGATATTATGTGGAATACGGAATGAAGCAAAAGTGATATTGAAGCTGCAAAAGTTTTACGAAACCATGAAGTTATCTGGTTTATGAAACATTTTTCATTACCACATCTAACTCATGAAGAGTGAAGACGCTCAATCTTTTCAAATCGGTTGATTGCAGCGGAATTTCGTTTTGTTTTGAAAATGCGGTAATCAACTTTCCATTAAAATTTTTTGATTCCGAGAGAGGCAAAATCTCGTAGTCTTCACAAGAAAGCAAAGTAGTTTGATGCTTTGCATTTTTGAAAGAAACATTCATTCAAAATTCGCAAATCGTATCACCTTCATTAAATTTTCATGGAGGAAGGCGTGATTTGGCGCCAAAGCGTTAGGCTTGGATGATTCCACTTAGGTAAATGATTATTTTTTATCATTATTCTGCGTTTCCACCTCCCCCACGGTCTGCACCGCAGACTATTGGAACATTGGTTGGTAAATTTGACAATTCTCTGTAAACTTCTTTGTTGTTTGTTGTAAAAATTATATGACTTTGTCGCAACTGGACTTGCTAGAAGTCTTTCTCGCAGCAAAAATGGGAGAATTTCCTTCTCCTGTTTTTTCGCGAGAGAGACTTATTGCAAGTCCATGTCTTGACAGGAGTTTGAAACTGTTGCGAGATATCATGTTTTGTGTCGTTCGACTAAGATTTGAGGCTGCCATATTGGAGGTTAAAAGGAAGCAGATTATGATAATGCCACGTGAAATTATATGCTGATAGCTATTCCTAGTTGTAAGCCTACCATCATGGGCATAAGCGTGCGAGCCAAGGGGGCTGGGAGGGCAGCCCCGCGAACGACCGGAAATTAGCACAAATCAGTGAATACAGCAAAAAGCTGCTTTAATTTTCGGGAAAATATTCGTTGACAATGGATCTTCCTAATTTTATTCCCCCTTACACTTTTAGTCAAAGGTCATGAATCTTCATATGTGACATCTGACGAGATTTATTGATTCCAAGTTACAAATGTTTACAGTTTACTGTTTACGGAATATTCCCTGGGGTGATTTCATTCATGTTTCCAAAGATTCAAAATTCTCAAACCCGAACTCCGAGTGCAAGATATTTTTGAGGAAAAGATTTTGAGAAAAGCTAACCCTACGTTGTTTTAGTTGCTCCAAAAGTTTGACGTTGAAAATTTTCCTCGAATTAACAAACTGTCCGACATCCTTGATTGATTTTCAGCAATTGCAATGAAGTTGCCAGAAACTGAATTTTATGGTCCTAAAATGTTGACTGTTAATCCTCAGTTTTAGTGCACATGAGAACAGCTCCTAAGTGGCCTTTTAGCGGTCATTTGATTCCTGAAAGCCCTGGAAGAAAGTTTCGCCTGTCATCATCTCGAGAGATTCGTCACTGTCAGCCGTGGGAAATAATTTTGTGATAAACAATCCAAAAGCCATCAAAGTCTTTTTTCAACATCTCATGGATTAAATTCACTCAAGAGTAAAACCACTTTATCCCACCAAGGTGACCCATAATGCACTGTAACTGAGCCCTCAAAAGCTTTAGCCAACAACGAGTGTTTGAAGTGATTGAGAATTGATTGCAAAATCGATGAATATTATTACTCTTCAATTTACTGATATTAGTTTTATATCCCAAAATTTGTTCTTAACTTTAAAAATTTAAACCTTTTCAACTACAAATATATTGCAATATCGATGAATGTTATTGCATTTGAATCATCGATTTGAACTTATTTTCATTCATTTATTCCTAAATCCAAAGGTGATAGCTATGACATGCACCTTTCTTCCCCATGACATGAAACGCGTAATTGAGCTCTCGAAGCTTCTGCTAATAACGAAGCAATACGTCAATCTAAAATCATTGCAAGAGGAATTCAGATGTAGAAAAGACAAAATATTAAGCATGCTGAGGTCTTACTAATTTGTATCTTCATCAGAGTGTGCAAACCATCTTAATTTTTTGCGCCCAAAATTCTTGTATGCTTATAGTTTATTCGTACATCTGTTGGGTGCTGTTCTCAAGACAACATTAATGAAATGTTGTTTTATTTTGCTTTGCTCGTTCCAAAACACAGCTAACAATGTATTAATCCATATATTTCTGTTAGTATCCGACCTTACAAGACCTTACACAATCCACAACGTCTTCACTACGGATGACTCTTCAATAAGGCTTTCAATAGACTTTTTACAATAAGTTCTAGTTATCGCTAATCAGAAAGAAACTACCACAAAAGTGAGACCGGTCAAACTGGTCTCAGTTGCACTGTCTGACATGGGCTATCAGTAGGAACTGCGATGTTGTAATCAGTGTAGACTTTTTCCCTAGCTTGTACTTGCACTTGTGCTTGTACTTGAGTAGTATCTGTTTCAATCATATTTGGATGAATTGAAATACCTTTGAAGAGCATATTGGTTCCAAACCTTTCAATCGGCCTGAAAGGGGAGGTGTAAAATTCTATGACCTATTTCTTCTAATTGAATCCATAATTCTACCGTTGAACTTCACAGCAATTTTGAATTCACTTTTAATTGCAGCGGATTTTATACTTTAGCTCATCAGAGTATCTGAAGTCTAGACTTATTACGTTGAGTCCTAGTAATCGCTACCTCCCACCCACCCCTCGCTCATCAAATTTCTATGGACTTTTGCTTGGTACCATATTGCCGTAGCGATTACTAGGACTCAACGTAATAAATCTATGTGAAGTCATCAAATTTCTATGGACTTCTGCTTGGTACCATATTGCCGACATCTACGGCATAAACTGTGGCTGTCTTTGAAGTTACTTTATGTTTCGTCAAACAGTTTTGAAATCGAGATAGTAGCATCTGGCCCGCCTTTTCGGAAGAGTGATGCACCCCGCGCTTGAAACCAAGGGTGTTAGGACACGGATGTTTTAGTTGCTTATTTATTTACCTTGTTTTGATCCCTGTGTCTTGTTTTGTTGTCTTGTTTTCTCCTCTGTTTTGTTTTCAACTGAGCGTGAAAACGTGATTAGGTCCAACCGCTCTCAAGTAGTTCGAATAGAGCTCCCTTGTATTTCTGTGTCTTAGTGCTCCTTCGCACAAGATAGTTTTGAAACCGAATTGGTCTTAAAACCTATCTTGTGCGAAGGCGCACTAAGACACACAAATACAAGGGAGCTCTATTCGAACAACCTTGAGAGCGGTTGGGCTTATCGGAACTCTGTTGAAGACGAAACAGAACAGAAAACAAGACAACAAAACAAGACACAGGGATCAAAACAAGGTAAATAAATAAGCAATTAAAACATCCGTGCCCTAACACCCTTGTTGAAACCAGCAAAAATATGTCAGCATTTGAATGAAAAGTTTATGAAAACCACTGATAAAATTGTAGGTCATTAGGCCATGATCTGCAAACCGAACTCAAGACCTCAGAAACACAGGAACACTGTTGCTCTGTTACATCCACATTAGCAAACAATCGCCCTCTTGGAGACATCGACTTTCAATACCTTGTTTTGATATTTGAGTCAAAAATCGTTTAATAATTTGATGACGTTGTTTTGACATAGTTGATCTTTGCAAGGGAGGACAATTTTTTCTGTTACATTTGACAGTGATTTTGATGGGATTTATTTGTTAGTTTTACTCCGTTGCTTGTTGATTTGACAAAGAACCCATTCACGAATCAGTCGAGCAGTCAATCTGGTGTCATTTATGTGAGGTCAACTCGTGAGCGCTGGTTGATTCATTTGGCAGAGTCAAACAGGTCGTAAGTGGTAGCCATTTGTTGTAGTCATCTTCATTATGAACCAAGTTTAAATGCTAGTTCTAAAGGATCTAACCTGCAGTTGTAGGAAGAAAGTTGTCAAGTTTCTGATATATTCTGTGCAACGAATAATTGTCAAATGCTGTCGAGAGAACTTCAAAGAACTTTGACGATTTTGTGAGAACCAACCCAGAACTTATTCTCGTTTTGCAGAAACGCTTGAAGGATATTCAGCAACTGTTGTAACTATTGCAGTAGTCTTTTGGTAGCCCTTCAGATGCTCACTTTGTCCAGTGTCAAAGTCAAAGATACATTTTCTACTCCTTTACTATGCAAAGTTTGGTTTTCAGAAACAGACCCACTGCTTTCAAACCTCGTCTCAAAATCTATGACAAATAAATGACAAATGTACTTAGATTTCGTGACTACAGCGCTGTGAATACAGTAATGACCAATAGAACTTGTTGATAAATGTGTTCTTACAAGAAAACGAGTTGATTTATTTGTTTATTCATTCATCATTCTTATTCATATATTGTTTATCAAAATCTATTAATATCTGAAATTTCAGAATATCGTCGCTAAATCATAATTTGCTGTAATTTCCGACCTTCCGAAGGGACCTTAACCCAGGGGTCCCATGCCTGGATGCAGCATACATAGTTGGCCTAAATTAACTGCAAATACCTAGAAGTCTTTCCACCTTATTAAGATAAAATAATGACAGAAAAACTTTTTATCCGATGAACGAAGGCACATGAACAAGACAAGAGATGATTTTTGAAAGTTGGATGCTCGAATGAAAAATATTCAGTCCAGATCTTGTCTGCAGCATCGATTGTCGAATTTCGATTCAGATATGAACCCATGTTCTTAGGTAAAACACTTTCCCCACTTTCGGCGTAAGTATGCCAGCTACCTCACCAGGAAAGCACTTAGAATTTGTAACGTAGGTTCCCTGTCAACAGAGTGTAAGTAGATTAACATAGCAGTTTCCAAAAGTAGTTTTGCCATTCAGGTGACAGATTTAGTTCTGTCACCGTCAGAGAACTGACAGAGCATGGTCGATCTATTTAGGAGTATTGTTGAGTTTCAGATTAACACACTGCCTGCGTTACGCTGCAAATCGTTTCATTGTTTGCCGTCTTTTTTGGTAACAACATTTCTCTTGTTTTCGTAGGCCTCCTCTGTATCACAGCCGACCCAGCGAGCCAGTGTTGTGACAAGAAATTGGAGTGGGCCTAGAACAATAACAGTTCCACGTGACCATGATGGTTATGGGTTTACGCTGAGATACTTCGTTGTTTATCCACCTCCTTCAGTGTACAAAGGGGTAAGTCACGCTTTATTGTGCTTTGCTTAGGGTCTGCAGGAGTATTGGGTGCAGGAGTAAGGCTGAAATTGGTGATGTTATGTTTGCGGTGAGAGTAAAACATTTTACTGTTGTTGTAAGAACAGTTTGCTGCTGTTTAATATCCGTTACTGATGAAGATGAGTATCGAAACGTTTGCACTTATGATCAAATAAATTACAGAACTGTTTTCACGGCCCTGGACAGCAAATCATCAAAGATTGCATTGTTGATAATAGAACAAGGGAGGTTCTAGGAATTTCCAAAATGCATTTCTACCATCAAATTCAATTTAGATGTATTATAGGCTTCAAGTGAATTATCCAAACTTAAAAAGTCAATCTGATGAAAAAACAAGCAATTTGTCTAAGCTATGCAGACGAAAGATCTAATCATTTAATTCGATATACTGATTAGCATAATCGTGATTTCTGATCAGTGATGATTGTTTTTCAACCCTCGTAGTGATTACATTAACTGGAATTCGTTGGAAATCCGTTTGGCAGCGTCATTGATCTATTTAGCTCCTAGTGTAGCTTCACTACTATGCATATTTTTTAATAAGAAACTGTTTGTAAGAAACACATCTCTCAAATCGGTTGTGCTAAACGCCGGAATTACCCAGAATCACCCAGAACCAGCCAGAATCATCCAGAACCAGCCAGAATCACCCAGAATCAACCAGAATCACCCAGAACCAGCCAGAATCACCCAACAACAACAACAGCCTGATGACAATTAAGAGCACGTGCTCATTGTGGCTGATCTTCAGGGATGTAAACCTTCAACTCTGCCAATTACCCAAGATCAAAGGATGGTGCGTCTGATTTTGACGATAAAGAACAAACAAAGGAATGAAACGAGAACAATAAAAAACAAAAATAACGGCAAAATTATAGTTGTTTTGTTAATGTAATCAAGTGTTTATCAATTTCCTTCATCTCGTGGTTGAGCTAATTTCTACCCCGATACGCCAGTATGAAGTGTGATTGAGGCCAAAAATACAATTTGATCATTAAAAAGACAAGTTGATAGCCTTTTATCCATTTGTACAATGCTACCTTGCTGGTCTCACACAAGTTGATCATTGCACATGCAACTCGATGGGGTAAGCGAGCATGGACACATGCAAGTTGATCATTGCACATGCAACTCGATAAGCAAAGCGAACATGAACGCATGTAAGTTGATAAGCAAACATGCAATTTGATAAACGCAATGAACCACTAAGTGATGCTTCGAAAGTTGATACTAATTAGCAAAGAAAGGGTGCAATAGACCTCTAACCGATGCAAATTAGTGTGCGATGGACCTCTAACCGATGCTACTTAGATCATTGGACCATGGATCGATAGACCTTCCAGTGAAAGATGACAAATTCTCATTTGATTGAAAGCAGAGCCATCTTGTGACTTTGGCAGAGCATAAAAATTTTACCAAAAGAATTCACATTAGCTCAATGGAGCAATGAGGAGGGTAATGAACCCTTTCAAAAATATAATGTTGCTTGAATAGACCTTTGTGAGGTGCCCCCTCCATATTTTTGTGTGATGCGTTATAGGCCATATTGTTAAGCTACTAACGGGCTTAACAAATGCGTGAGTCGTAGCGGAAAGCTAGAAACTATAAAAGGAAACTTACGACCTCAACAATGACAGCTTGGTGCAGCATATCCTACCTAACTTAAAATCATCGTGCTCAAGGTCTCAAGTAAAACCATTTGTAGTTCATCTTTGATTCGTCTCTTCAGTACTTCTTCTAAATCGTCTTTATGCGCGGCATCAACAGTTCTGCATCGACCAAGCGTTCGTCTCGACTCGACTGACTAAAAATCCCTAAAACCTAACTTAAATTGCAGGGCCATAAAACAATAAAGCACATCTAAAGTTTACCTTATAAAGAAAAATACAATGAAATAAAAAGAGGAATAAAGAATAAAATGTCATTCGCATGATAATAAAGTCCAACACGGAGAGAGTCTACTCTCGTCCAAATAATGCACATTTCTGGCATCGTTTCAATGATTACTTTCCTGTGTATGCCAACAACACGAAAACAACAACAAGTTACAAATTTGTCTGCAAAAGTATCATAACATTGGGCTACACGTTTATTTTTTACAAGAAACTTGGATCAGGCCATAGTACTTAAAGTTTCTTAATTTAACATGAAATTTTGTCCATTTTAGTACTAGTTTCTTATAAACCAGTTTCTTATGTAAAAAACGTGTATCGCAACAAAATTTTCGTGCATGAAATAGTGAAATCTCGATTTTTAAGCGTGATTTCGTGAATCAAGATTCCTGCATGAAGCGTGAAGCATGAATTTTCCCTGCGCCCTTGTCGTGAAAAGGCTTTAACTTTTTGTGAATTGTAGACATTCAATGTATGAAAGTAGTGCATTTCAAACACGGCTCTCTGGTAAGAAATAGGCCTAGCTGATATTACATTTGTTGTTTGCATGATTAGAGTGAAAATCCAATTGTGCAGTGCGTGAATGCGTGAAGAGTCAAAAAAATTGTAGGCCTATGCTTGAATCACCACCACTATGGAGGCCCCTTGCGAAAGGGAACGATTGGTATATTGCAGAGGGTTGCCTCGTGCAACTATTTCAAAAATCATAGTTTCAGCCATTGTTGTTATTATCGGAACGAATAGCCTTACCTCTTGTTGAGAAAATATAAATGCAACTTTTTCTTTAATGCCCAAAGAATTTCGTTTTATGTTGTTGGCCCCCGTCCCCATCACTTAGGGGCCCTTAGGTACGGTTGCTATCATGAGAATCAAGACACATGGAAATGGAGGCTGTGAAAAAGAAACTGGATTGACGCGACAGGCGTTTCGCTGAAGCATCTCGCCTCCTGAACAACCTTGTTCAGCTCATGTTCAGCTTTTTGGGTCTGATTCGTGCGAGTCTAGAGAAGCTCACCAGTCCTACAAGGCTGCTAATTAGTATCAACTTTCGAAGCATCACTTAGTGGTTCATTGCGTTTATCAAATTGCATGTTTGCTTATCAACTTACATGCGTTCATGTTCGCTTTGCTTATCGAGTTGCATGTGCAATGATCAACTTGCATTTGTCCATGCTCGCTTACCCCATCGAATTGCATGTGCAATGATCAACTTGTGTGAGACCAGCAAGGTAGCATTGTACAAATGGATAAAAGGCTATCAACTTGTCTTTTTAATGATCAAATTGTATTTTTGGCCTCAATCACACTTCATACGCCAGGGGTGGGGTTGACTTCAACCTGCACGGTGGTAAGCCCACAAAAAATCTTTACAATCTTTCCTTTCAAATGATAGCCGATTCTAAAACAAAATAGGTAAGAAGAATACTCCATAACACAAAAAGAGGAAACCACGTTGATTTGCACCAGCAACAAACTCTATGACGATGTAGTAAGTCTATTGAACAACCACTTTTGACCACGAGTTGGTGATAATGGCGGAGCTGAATTTACTCAAGGTGAGTTTAGCTTTAGTGATTTTCAAGTTCAGCGAAATTCAGCGATTAATTCAGCGTATAAAGTCAGCAATCATATCATTCAAACTAACAACGAGGACAATTACCTGAGAAATCACCAATAACTTTGCTACACGGATGTTCTCAATGTGCGAAAAGGTAGGCCTAATGTTTTGGCCTATTTTTTGTGTATTTTGTTTGAAGAGAGGGCAGAATGGAAGGTTTGCAGCCCTGAAGATCAGCAACACGGATCACTTGCTCTTAATGGTGATAACGCTGTTGTTGTTGTTAGGTGATTCTGGCTGGTTCTGGGTGATTCAGGCTGGTTCTGTGTGATTCAGGCTGGTTCTGTGTGATTCTGGCTGGTTCTGGATGATTTTGGCTGGTTCTGGGTGATTCTTGGTCGTTCCGGTGTTTAGCACAACCGCTCTCAAATTGCCAAAAATGAAGATGTAACTTAAGAAACTATTCAGTTTTATAAAATAGATACTTACATGTTTTTACTTTATTTGCACTTGTTTCTTGTATCGTAGTACTTATAAGATATTTGAGTGATGTGTAAATATTGGACAGGCTCAAAAACAGTGTTTTGAAATTTGTTCGAGGGAACGGGTAGTGAACATGAAGATTGTTAGGGAACCTTGTTTGAAAGTCTGAGTACCCAGAATCTGATAATTTTAAGAAGCTTTCAGTTTTGGCCAAATTTTTAGTTTCTTTAAAAGAAATATGTGCCTACTGAATGAATACACTCCTTTCTTTCACGGCAATCCAAGAGAGTCCCTTAATTTTAAGAATTGAAAATCTCTTGAGAATTTCTCTTGCAAAAAGAACGCTGCAAGAAATAAGAGCTATATTAAAGGCATTTGGTCTTCATTGCTAATGACTTAAGCACTATTGTGCGAGAACAAAGGGCTGTCAGCGATTTACCAGCAAAAATTCACGACAGCGTTAACGCTCAACGATTGATATGGATTCGATTCCTTTAAAGGGCATATGTCACGAACCTGATTGTTTTTTGCAATACAATTCTCTCTGTTGTCGCTTTTGTTTATTATAAAGGACAGGATCGAGGCTGGATTTTTATTGCTATGAAAATTCAGCCTCGGTCCTGTAGTGTTGTAATAAACAATAGAGAGAACTGTATCGCTTGAACCAATCCCGGTTAAGTAAGAAAAAATATAAATCCCTCTTTGAAAGGCCACGGATCCTAAGCTTTCAAGGCGATAATATTGGTAAACAAATAATTTAATGGTGTTCGAATCCATTCAAAATCTACCTGACTGAATTCAGCCTCTCTGTTCCGAAATTATGAGGGGTTTTCTCAAGAGAGCCTCATTAAAAACCTTCAGAGCTGATCTATTATCACGAATAGATTTTTTTTGATGTCATTTTCTAATATTTTTGCCTTCAGCAGTGACATCAACACGTTGTAGCACAAGCCTGTGGGACAGGCCATATAAGAATTCTTTGTTGCCTGCTTGTTCACAGGCTAACTCAAAACCCAACAGTGCATTTTTATCGATTGGATTTCGGTGCAGTCAGCACACGTGACACATCAATACACACATACTGAGCCAAAAATGTTTCTAATGTCTTTGGTACTTCTCATATTTTATGTTATATCGAAGCCACGGGGTAGACATGATATCTTGCTCCTCGTGGTATTGTATTCGTAGTATCGTAGAGTATTTTGTAAGTAGTGTAGTAAGTATCTTGTATTGTGATCTTTAATTGATGATATAAAAAGTATTTTAGGTTCAAGTTTTGTAAGTTTCTAGTTTCTATTCGTGGAAGTCCTATAAAAGTAAGTTACACCAAAATGGAGTTGTCTACAGATATATCAACCATATTTAGCAATATGTGTATGTCATCAATGATTGTCAAGGACATGAATTAAGATTTAGGTCAAATCTGTTAAATCCACGATATCTTGCTAGCAGTTTCTTAATGAATCCTATGTAAATTGTAATGCTCTCAGGCCACCAGACCAGTACTTAGTGTCACTCAAAATACAAGAAACTTTATTTCGGTTGTGAGCCTCAAGAGTTTCTTATAGGTAAGGGGCTAATCATTTTTCAGTAGCCTAAAAGTTTCTTTTAGGTGGTCTCTTTAATAGCACTACAAGAACAGCTGCAAACTTCTCGTGTTTCTAGTTTTGCGTAATTGAGGTTTTTATCCACTTGATTTTATCCACTGACCAAATGTCAGCCATTGATGACTTTCAGTCACACATGTGCTAATTCGGCCTCTTTGATCCTGAATTCCCCTCCGACTTTATTTGGAAATCATTTCGAGTACCAATTTTACTCAAGCGTAATGGCTTATGTTAGCTGACGTTAGGTCCGGTTTAGAGCCTTAAAATTGGTTTGTTTTGCATGTTTCGTGTGACGATGCTGTCATTGTTGGTCTCATTCAGGTTCATTCTGCTTGTTTCTGTGACAAATCACTAGCATTACCTGAATATTAGGAACAAAATATCTTGTCAGGAACAGTCAAGGAATTGGGCAATAAGATTTGGCAGGATTTATTGATAAGGGTAAAGAATGCGGCTTTTAGCTGCAGGGTTTAGCAGCAATTGTTGATATATAGCATTATGGACACAAGGTCGACTCGATCTTCTAATGCTATCCCTGCCACTATAATTATGGGTGTTTTTATTTTGTATATATTAAATTTGCTATGTAAAATGTATTGTAAATATTTTATTTATTTTTCATTTATTTTTACCTTTTTCTTTAACCATTGTAAATTTTTTTAGTGGCAAATTCATACATACATACATAGCAAAGAATGAGTCTTAAACGGATCTCAGTAGTCGCTAGTCGCAGCACGCCAGTAGATCTTTAAAGCAGTCTGTATTATCAAAGTTAGCGGTTGTTATTTTTTTCTAATTCAACATTATTTCGTTTATCGAAAGGATGATGATGATAATGAACAAGAGAGCTACTGGAGTGACTTTGAAACAAATGACGAAGAAGCCAGCGAGAAAAGACCAGAACCACTTGATACTTTCTTTGTGAAGAACGTCGCCCCAGCTGGTGCTGCTGATGCGGCTGGGTTGTGTGAAGGTATGTAGAAGGAATTTGTTAGGTGGTCTGTAATGCCTGTTTGTCCAAATGGCCCACATTGATAACACTTTCTTTGTGAACAACGTCGCCCCTGCTGGTGCTGCTTATGTGGTTGGTCTCTACGACGGGATGTAAATTTGTTTAGTATTTTATCTGTTATGTCTGTTGCCGCATTTGGTCCATTCATGATTCTTTTGTTTGTGAAGAATGTCGCCCTTGGTGGTGTTGCTGATCCTGCTAGATTCAGTCGAACATTCCGCAAAACTATATAAAAATATTGCTCGATTAAGGCTATTTTGGAGAAAGACTGAAAGGTCTATATTCCATTAGTGTTGCAGCTTTGGAGAACCTGTAACATTAATTGTCCTATTTCTTATACAGTTGCACATGATAGAGTTCAGCTCAAGAGTGTGAGACTTTAATGAGAGTCTGGTTGCTGATTTATGGCACAAGAAGGTCAAAATAAATTGTTGATTCAAAAGCAGCAGTCCCTTTGTTACATAAGAATCAAATAATTGAAGGTGTTGTGGCGCAGTGGTGTAATCCTCTGACATTGCAGCCAGTATGATTCTTCTGCTAGTGCCTTGATAAAAACTCTAAATTGGCCTACGGTAGCGGATATGATAAAAGTCGAAACAGCTTGCATGGTTTATAAATCAATAAATGACCTTGCTCCAGAGTATCTGTCAGAAATTTTTACGAAAAACTCGGCATGCAGTAAGAGAAGTTTGAGAAACACGGCAACTGATCTCCAAGTCCCTCTAATGAAAACGTGCAATGGTCAACGAGCTTTCTCATATCGTGGTGCGGGGGTCTGGAACCACTTAGATTTGGAAGTCAAGCAGGCATCCTCTTTCAAAGCATTTAAAGACGCTGTAAAAAAATGATTTGTTTTGCTGTTTCTTTTTATTTATTTATTTTTTTTATTCCTGTATTATTGTAATTAGGATAGGGTTTTTAAACGATAGAAATTTCTTTTTTTAGGTTTTAAGCACGGCCCCCTGAAAAGCAGTCTTCCTAGATTGACGGGGTAACCGTGGATAAATAATTTAAAATGAAATGAAATGAATGAATGAAAATGAAAATGAGAATAGTCAGGCGGAGTGGGTTCGAGTCCCGGTAGGGCCCCACCACGTGAGCGTCATGACAAGGGGTTGCGGACTCGATTAGGTCTGCTCTTTTTCTGCGATCCCAGCGCTTGGCACTAAAAAACGCAACTTCACCTTCACCTTCACAATAAATATTGAAAGGTATAGCACTCCATATTATATATGTTGCCCAATTAGGGCGTACACGGGATACTTTCGTTACGAAGAACGTCGCCCCTGCTTGTTCTGCTGATTCAGCTGGACCGTTTGAAGGTATGCAGTAGACTAACTTAACTATCTTGGTAACTTTATTGTGGTGCATGTTCTCGGAGGGAAGCAGTGGTCGTACTTTGTTGAAAATTTTGATTGAATTCCAGTCATGTGACCAGTCTTTTTGTGATGGGTTCTTCGCACTTTTGGGTTTTAAGTTTTTACTGAATCTTTTTTGACACAGGCAGATCATCTTTGAAATTAGATGTGCAAACATTGTCTTCAGGTATCGGTTGGTCTGAACCGTTTCCTAGCAAACCTAATTTTCAAGAAGAACGAAGTCGTTGTCCTGCATTAAAACCAAAAAGTCTGGAGTACACACTGATGTATTTAAAATGTTTCATTATTTCATTATAACGAGAGAGAAAGTCATCTTCACGTTTCATAGGAGATGATTACTTTTTTTCAGTTAGAAGGTACCTAGGCAAGACGGCCCCTAACCTAATAATTACAAGGCTAGAGTCATGCCCAAGGCAGCCTCAGCATTTAGAAACCTTTTTCTTAAAACCCCGACAGTGTCACTGTTACAGATTAAACAAGTCAGATTCGCAAATTTCGAATTTGACTGCTCTGTTTGTCCTTAGTAAATCCATCAGAACTGAAATGAGCTGGAACATCACCTTTTTAATTACTCTGTTCAAATATTAGGATAGTTTTCTACTCTTTGGTTTATTGGCCGTTTATCAGACTCTGCGGAAGATCAAGGATTGATACTGTGGTCACAGTGGGTGGAACCAATTTTTGTCGTTGGCTCTGGAGGTGTGCCAGTCTTTTGACTGCTTCCCTTTGGCTTGAAATGTTGTCTATGGTTGCTGCAGTACTGGTCGAATTCTTTCGCAGTTCTTGATTCTAGAGGTAATGTATTAAGACAGTGCAGCAAGGCTTTGATTTTGTTCTATTTCTAAATGCTCTGTTTTCATATTCTGTAAATTCCTAAATGTTTGCTGTTGTTTTTCGTCATGTTGTGGTGTGTTTACGCACAAAGCAAGCTGGTGTCGCAGCCTTTTCTTTCTTGATTTATTTTAAGATTTAGGCTGTTATGGCTTTCGAATACTGTTCATGGCAGCTCTAAGGCTGCTGCAGAGGGATATTCGAGGCCCGTTCGAGGAAACATTTTGTACTGCTGATGTTTTTGTTTCAGCGTAGAACGTTTCATGTTGGGATCTAGAGAACTTCAAAAGTTGAAAAACGAAAAATGAGATTAAATTTTATCATGAAGTAATGTTATATCAGAAGAGTTGTCATCGCATTAGTTTTTTAATTTTCATGTTCTATGTTTTTTTATAAGTTTATTAGATTTCCGATTAATTCATATAAAGATTTATCGATGCTAGGTTGTTGTGCTGAAGGTTTTCACAATATTGTGAAAAACGAGATACAGCTTTGTTAACTATTGTTTGGGCCATGCTTGTGTTTGTTGTTATTTTCTGTTGTTAGTCTGATTTTTGAACATTTGTCCATGGTTGATCGATAGGCCTTGCAAAGTTCAAAGAAACGTGGAGGAACCAACGTCACAAGATGATTTATCATTTAATTTTTCTTACAGATGAGTGTGTAGTTACCCTCCTGTCAGTTGCGTCATGCTATAGTTTCTTTATGTTTCTTTTTAATAAACTATCATGTTTCTTGGTTTGAGTTTAAATTGTATTTCAGTATGGCTAGGTTAATGCACTGATACTGGAGTGCGCTAAGTTCATGTACGACGTATCAAAAGGAAAGGTAGAAGAACATTTTCAAAAGCTCTTCCAATTAGTTAATTCAAGGCACAACATTCAAACGAGACAGGCAACTGCAGGCCACTTATCTCAGCCACTAGTCAGAACAAACTACAAACAAAATTTTATCACAAATTATGGAGTAAAGGTATGGAATGAAATTCCGAGAGAACTACGAGATGCTAAGAGCAAGAAAGTTTTTACTAAAAGATATAAAACATGGCTACTAGATAACTACAATTGAAAATAAACTTCTCCCATTAACTTTCCATATGTAACACCTGAAACTGACTAAATTCCAATATGACCATGATCATAGTAGCAGAACGGTTTTTTCCCTTTTTTCTGTTTTCCTTCATTTTCTTTTCTTTGAATTCTTTTTAGTGTTAATGTAAAAAAAAAATCTTTTTCATATTCATTAATATCTCTAGATATTAGCTTGACATAGGCAACGGGCACCTAGCTCGAAAGCTCATTAGAGTTCTTTCTAGGTGTCCTAAGCTACAATCTCGTTATATATTCGGTAGAAAGTAGTATATATTAAGCTTGTATCTTAAATCTTGTTCACATTCTTAGCTGCGGTAGATATATCGTATATTGGTTGATAGCTTGAATTTTTGATGAAATGAAAAATGAAACGAAAAATTGGAAGAAATATCAACAAAATGAGTCAAGTAGCGTCCTTGCGGCACGATTGCCAAAGGGTCATGCGATACTGATTTGGTTTCAATCAACAAATATACAGATTTGGTTGGGTCCAGTGATGTGAATTTAGCTTTCATCATTACCTGATACTCAAAAGGTTTGTCGAAAATTAAGATTTCTGCTCTCAAAGTAGACTACATTACTTAAGTCCCTCTAACTTACGCTTGTTGTTGTTATCGCTTCAGTTGAGGGACTATGTCCTTACGCTTCAATACAGGGACTACTTAGGCCAAGTCCACCACGTTCACGGTGCGACCAATCAGATCACTATTTTCTTAATATGGTCAACCCACGTGCCTACTTTTAGCGTTTGATTGGCTCATTAGTTCAAAGTTCGACTTGTCGAAGCGAAGCGACCTTCAAAGTGACCTTCGAAGGGACGTTGGAATTTTCTTTCGACGTTCGTAGGATGGAAGATGTTCTAAGTTTCTTCTGATTTTTCCTAAGATTTTATAGTACCTGTTTAAAATCCGTTTGGTCGTGAGTCCTTTGTATGAGTGAAATTAAAACATCAGATTATAAATGTTGAACGAATACAAGGAATCACGTCGTTAGTCTACTCTCAAAGTACCAATGCCAACAGACACATCAATCTTTGAGGAACATTCTGAGAGAGCCATTGATTAAAGCTAAATTCATATCACTAGATCCAATGAAATCCCTATACTTGTTGGGACACCAGCTACATAATTCCACAAAACCGCTTAAAAAAAGTCTTTTCTGGTGATGGAAATCGTTCATAAATTCAGGCGATGAAGGGACAGAACATGAGTCATTGAAAAGCATGTTCGTGACATCATTGTCGTTTTGGGGACAATCGCCAAGGGGCCACGCAATATTTCAAGTGTTTCCCAGAGTGTGTAAAGAATTCTTCCTTTGTAAATGACAGCGTACCTGTATTTAGACGGTAAGAAGAAACAAGGGTCGACGAGAAATACTCTCTCTGTTATTGTCGTCTAGAAAAATTGCCTAAAGGTGATGCAATATTTTGAAGTGGTAGTTCTTTATTTTTCAATATTTTAAAAGGGATCGTTCCTGTTGCATGACATCATTTTTCGAGTCAATCCAGCCATCTTTCGTTTACTGTTTGTTGTTGTTCGATGAAGTTTTGTCGCGCGAAAACTGCTTTGGAGACATGAAGTGCTTGAAGTTCTGAAATACTTCGATATACTGTGTACAGGACGACGTCCCTCATGAATGAGGTCATTTCTCAACCAGACCACAAAACAGAACCGTACAGAAATGTTGTTTACCTCAATCAGCAATGTTTTGACGTGTATTCGATATGCTGTGAAGGAAGCTTTCCTTGCGAGCGAATTTTATTTCAGACAAGAATAGAAAACAGTGCGTAAGTGTTTTATGTCGTTCTTCACATGGTTTCAGGGGTTGTGAAAAGTGCGACAATGTCTCTAAAGGCATGCTGGTTGAAACAGACCCTTCAATTTTGGTAAATTTGGCAATTTGAATGGCCAAAGCGTTCCATCATTTGGGTTCCTGTAATTCGGCTTAGTTTCTGTCCAA
Source organism: Aurelia sp. 3 sensu Dawson et al. (2005) (assembly GCA_964020215.1). Classification (NCBI taxonomy): domain Eukaryota; kingdom Metazoa; phylum Cnidaria; class Scyphozoa; order Semaeostomeae; family Ulmaridae; genus Aurelia; species Aurelia sp. 3 sensu Dawson et al. (2005). The sequence goes on along the minus strand of OZ026572.1, from coordinate 31,078,944 downwards.
GGTAGTAGCCAACTTATGATAGTTGCAAAGGATCTGCACCATCAACGGCTTAACAGCTTTCGTGGTTTCATCGTCCACAACACTCACTTTGTTGTGCCTCTTCACAAGTTTACATGGTAACTTGTTCGTTCTTCTTTTGCAGCTATTAATTATTTGTGTTTGTCTCTACAGGTGTTCGTGTTGAGTTCGTAGTTTACTAAAAAATTTACTTTTATTCTAACGATTTTGTTCTGTTGATAATTAGGTTCATTCAGTAAACGTTACGCGCGCAGCCTGTTATACGGGTGACCAGTTTTGTACCCCATTGCAATTTTATGACAAAGCATTTTTATGTGAACATTGTTAAATATCTACAGTTGTTATAATTATACTGTAAATACCGTAGATTCCTCAGCCCATCGATCAGATAAGACCATCTTTATTCAACCATCCAAGTTATTTTGGACAGCGATGGTACAGCGGTGGTCACGCATGATTTTCACATTTACCTTAGAACACTCCCGTACAAACAATGAACTGAACAAGATAGAAAAGTTTTGATCTTTTCTCGCTCTCTTTTCAGGCGATCGCATAGTATCTATTAATGGTAATCTAATTGGTGGAAAGTCATACAAAGACGTCGTCGACTTGATCCAAAATTGGTAAGTTCAGTTTCTTCTTTATATAGCGAAGATTTAGTGGGACGTGACATTTTATGTGTCTAATTTACTTCAAGTTATTTGCGTATTTGATCGCCATCAGAGGATAAAGTTTTCGACCTATTTTCTGAATTGCATTCTTCCTAAGTGTACATAGCCAAGTCAGTCGTTTGACTGTAGAATAAATAAAAAGGAAACTGTTTTTATAACAGGCCGAGTAGTTTGGAATAACATCATACAACAAATACAAAAAACAGAGCTAGCGGAAAGCTATGTGAGATTAGCCTGGTTATTTTGAAACCAGCTCAAAATTTAGTGGAAGTGCTAGTGCTAAACTAAATCCAAAGTTTTGACTTTACGTTGGTGAATCTACAATATTAGAAGTGATCACATGGTTTATGAAACAAAAACATTTGATGCGTATCGTAGTTTTATAATGACGTGCTGCTAGCAATCCCTTTTCAGCCTTGCATTGGCATCTACCATGCGCTCAGTGAGTACGTAGACTTGTCCCAAGTCTGCTTCTTCTGTTTGTCTGACCCATCCATTTACGGTAGTTCCTGGCTCTGCCATTCTAACATTCCGTGCTTTTCCTCTCTTTCCTCTTTGTGCTTCGACGGAATGCTGGAATGGCGGATCCAGGAACAACCGAAAAGGGAACGTTTCGACAGACTGACGGAATAGACTTGAGGCAAGTCCAGTGAGTACCCAGCTTTTGTCAGACAAAGTAATTCGTGGCAATCAAGGCAGGCATTGTTTGCTTGGCGTATCCCTTACACGTCGAGAGATGGCTAAAAAGAGGTGTTTGATATTGATTTACGCTGCCAAATCACCACATCTCAACTCCCAACATGTCTGGCGAAGGCGACGTAAGAATTCTCAGTGAGCTAGCTGATAGACCTAACAATTCTCTCTGTGCTTCAAAATCTGAAGTCTCTTGTGACTAAAGTCTGCTGCTGATGGTTTGTTCGGCTATTCAAAAGCAAATCTTATTTCGATTACCCTTGGAGACAGAGGTCGTGCTGATGCTTAAAAATTTCACAAAAACTAGAAAAAGTTCCTGCTGTGCCAAAAATCTTAATTCTAATCAAATATACCAAGAACACATATTGACAATTCTCTTGAAAACAATTTCGCACGTTCTTGCTATGTTTCCTCTTCAAACTAAACATGATCTTATCGAGCAAACAAGACGGCATATTCGTTTTTGCCTTCTTGATTAAATTTAACGATTGTTTACTTCACTAATTGTACAAGGATTTTGTTTGTTATGATCATGCTGTACCCATATGCATAAGCATAAAGGAAGTTACACAGTGGAATTTTTGCGGGAGTTGCTCGATTTTCGTTATCAGTAACGGTTTGTACGTAGCACGTATCACCTTGGCATTATATCATGGAAGGAATACCAGCAGTTGTACAGTGATGTTAGCCAACATAGTCAGATGTTGTAAGTAACTGATCTTTGCTATAATGCTTATGATACACACTTATATTTGAGTATAAAGGAATTTAATGAATGGAATTTATTGAATGGCTCTCGATTTTGTGGCACGGGACAGTTTGTACTTAGCATACGTGATATGGGCATTGTATCGTGGAAGTTATGGCATAATTTAGTTGTTAATGTAAGTTAGCATAATCAGACGTTGTAAGTACCTGATTTTGTTTGTTATGATCATGCTACATATAAATACAAAAACATAAATAAAAGAAATTACTGAGTGGAATTACACAAGATTTGGGCATTGGGTTGAGGAATTTATGCAAGAAACTGTTCCATGATGCTAGCGAGCATTATCAAATGTTGTAAGTAAACGATTTTATTTGTTATGACCTTGATAAACACACATACATGAATAGAAGGAAATAACTGAATGAAACCCTCGCGGGAGATGTTCGTTTCTCGTCATCAGTAATGGTTTGTACTTAAAACACGTTTTTGGACATTGTATCTTAGAAGTAATGTCAGAATTTGCCCGATGATGTAAGTAAATCAAATGTAAGTAGCCGATTTTGTCTGTTACGATCTTGATGAAGACATACACATGAATATTATGGAAGTTACTGAGTAGAATTTATGTGGAAGATAAATCGGTTTTTGTCGCAAGTGACAGTTTATAGTCAGCTCTCATTATGTGGGCATTGTATCGTGGAAGTTGCGCCAGAAGTTGTTCGATGAAGATGATCAGATTGTCAAATGTTGTAATTAACTAATTTCTGTTATTATGCACATGATACTCAAATATACATGACATAAAAGAAGCTGTATTTTTGAATTTATCCGAGAAATTATTCGGTTTTTATCACCTGTGACAGTTTGTATTTGGCACACATCATATGGGCTTCGCATCGAAGATGTTTTGAGAAGTTGTCGATGATACTTGTCTGCATAGTCAAATTGTTGTCAGTTAAAGATTATTCGTCCTTGGCCAGGATTATTGGCCTTCTCAAATTCATTTTAAATTCTGTATACACAGTCTAACAGGAGGGGTCTGGTTTCCAGCTGATGCATGCATTAATTGGCAAAAAAACAAGGATGTTATCGTGGCAGTAACGCTATTCATGTTATCTTCTTCATTCATCAGGAAGTGATCCTTCGCGGTGTGAGTGAAAGTTTTGAAATGAGACCTGATTTCAGGACTGCGTCAATAGTTCAAGCACGGTGCAAACATTCTTTACGTTTCAGTAACTTAAAATGTGTCGGTCTTTGGAATTTTGAAGTTTGTAGCAGCCAAGCTGAGAGCTTAACCTACAAAGTTGTCTGGGTTGCTGTTAATTTGTGCTTTATCATGCCTAAGCGGTCGAGGAACGTCGGAATTAAAGATGTTTTTTCCTTCCCTGGATGAAAACCTCCATGCCGCTTTCATGTTGTGACATCTGGAGTCTCGAGAGGATTTCAAGTGTTCTTGTAAGGTAAATCTCTTGTTGTGGAGATAAAAGGCGTCAAAACGTTCATTTTCGAAAGAAGCTGCACGGTTTTCTGGCTCACAATGTAAGCAGGTAAGGAGAGAACTAAACGTTTGTTGATGCTACTTTCCACTTGAAGGTAAGTAGATGATGACTTTTGTGTTGCTGCCATTACCTGTTAGTTGCTGTTAGCTGTTGGAGAGTTAGTAAAAAGTCAAGTCTGGATTGACCAAAATAGAAATACCATTTGCAGCTCCTTTTAGAAACATTTATCATAATGGAATCAAAGGAAAAGTTAATATCTTGTTTAGATGTCACTTATTTTGGATTATGGTGGATAGGGAGTTGGAACAGATGGTAAATTTAATGAAGTAGCTACATAGATGATAGATCTAATCATTAATGTACTGGTTGTCATAAATGTTGCTATATCCCATAAATTAAAACTTATTGGTAGCAAATGTTAATTCTATCGTCTGCGAATCTTATCTCAGGCAAGCGTCCGACAAAAACCAAGGGAAACCAAATTAGCGCCCTGGTCGTATAAATAATTGGGCAGATAATGGGGTCTTTAAAGGTGCGTAAGCCCTCAATATGCAGCCAAGAAATTTCTGCCCTGAAAGTGCATTAATTCAAGTCTTCCAACTTCCCGTAAGCCCCAAAAGAAAGTTTATGCCTGCTGCCGTTTTTTGCAGTTTGTTAGACATTTATTCTCGAAGTATGCTCTGTTTAGATCCCTTACGATGTAATGTAATATTGTGCTTTTTATAAAATGAAAAGATGAAACATGATCTGGCAATGGAAGAGACGGCAAATGGGAAATTCGGCTTGTGCCAATCATAGCGATTTGGAAGTTCTGTTTCACTCAAATTGCTTAATTATCCGTTCGGGCTCGACTGTATTCATTGAACACGTCAAAGAGATGACAGTAGTAGCGCTTCTGAACGATGTTTTATTCGGAAACATAACTTACAAATTGTTTCTGATTTCATTTTCGAAGTTGGCGCCGTGAAATCGCTCCTGCCACGACTCTAGACTGGCATATCTTCAAGTCTTGGAATCATTTGCAACTGGAATACTGTGTTCACATGTAAATAGAATATCTGTTGTAAGACACTTTATTTATTTGCCTGAATTCCGTAAAGGAACTAGACAGGCAATCAGGAATTGGCTCAATATTTGCTTTTCCAGTCACTGATCTTTAGGGGTTTTAATAACCCATAGGCTCGGAGAATTTAGGCATAACGAAAACCGGCAATTTCTACATTTGAGACTTTCACAAGTGAAGATACAATTTGAAATTGTGACTGCGCTTCAAGTTATATACACACTGACACAGTTAAACCAGCTTTATCTAAACCAGGTTAAATCTGAGCCAATCAAATGCATTCGATTTTTGTTGGATTGTCCATTCAGAAGGCTCCATTCGATAACCTGGCTTAAATTAAACTGGTTTTACTTGCGAGTATGAATGGAAGACTTTGAGTTATTTCTTGAAGCTCATATCCATATGCTGCAGTAATAAATATTTCTGCATTCTCTCAATGTTTCCCGATTCAACAGTCCGCCTTTTAAAGGTGGACGCGAAATATTGATATTTGAAGTTGATCAATTAAAATGATAATGATAATTGCGGTTAGTTACATGCAGAAATTATCAATCTATTGTAATTAACGTACGTTGGAGGCAGTAATATTGGGTAGGTGTCAGTTCGTGTCGCGTCAGGTATGATTTTGCGCAGTATGTCAGGGGGTGTCGTTTTACGGAATGGGTCCCATCAACCATGTTCAGTCATTTCTTCCCGTTGGACTTGTTGATGCCTTGAAAATATCGAGGAGGAGGCTTTAGAATCTTGAGAAAGAGGCCTTGTTGTTGTTGATGTTAAAACACGTTGCGTGCCGTGCTGCCGTTATTTTCTTAACTTTTGCTCATGTATTGAAATTGTGGAAAGAAGAACAGTTACAAAACAGCTCGAAGTTCTTATCCTTTGATTCCATGATCGTGTTAAACAGGAATCGTTGAAGAGGGCTGCAAGTTGCTTCTCCAAGATGGTGTTAAAACTGAAATCACTACAAGTTACTTTCTAAACTGATGTCTACTAATTCGTAACAGTTTATTCATAAATCGAACACAAAAAACAAGGTTTATTACTATCTCTCACTTTGTTTTATTTAATGCATTTAACATGCTTCACCACATTATCCCTTCAAACTAAACATTCTCCAAAGCCGCAGTAAAGGTATCAGAGGGAATGGGAATCGAAGATATATTCTTTGCGAAAAATATGTAAATTCTAATTTCTTAAGAGCAGTTCTAAAGAACAATAGTTTCTTAAGGCGATGAACGCAATGCATTGCTGCAGATTGACAGAACAATTTGTGTAAAACCAATTGCTTTACTAAAGATCTAATTATTATTTATTTAGTTTCACATTCATCCAATTTATTCATATCCTATTCAATATTTTGATTAAGCCTTGGAATCTTGTTAGGCTTGGTTCTAAACCCTGTATTTGATGTTAATACCGGACGGATCGCATCCTAAATCTTGGGCTGGTATCGTCTGGTATTGCTTTGGTGTACTTTCCCGCTTGCCTTGCGTAAATTTCATTTTCGCTCAGTTTGTTTTTGTGTCACTGAGGGACGTGCTGCCTTTGAAGAGTCAAAATGAGGTATGTTACACGTATTTCTGATCCGCTGAGCATTTTACATGCATTTGTTAAAGAAATGCGTTGGCTTAGGTGTTAGATATTTAACACATAACAGCCCTGAAGAAGTCCTGCATTGCACGACGAAATTTTAGCGATCAGTTGCTGCTGTTTCTTCGTTTTGTTGCGGTGTTTCTGCCTACAGATTTATTCGTTTATTCGTTATCACAAGCATCTTCGGATCCGGCAAGCACCGTTGGCATCATGGCCCTTCCTTTTTCTATTTACAAAATATTTGTAAGATCTTAACCTTTTTTTTTGTAAAATACATTCAGGGAAAGGATAAGGAATTGATATTGGAATATGTACACTCGTTCTCTCAGTTCTTGACTTCAGCATATTGTCACTTTACTTAGGCCAGTTCCACGATTCCTGTAAATTAAAATCCGTCTTGCTCCATGTATTGGTTGTCAGGTTAGATTTGCGATGACGCAAAATCATACATCCAAAACTTTTGATTGTCTTTTTCGTGGAACTTTTCGCCTGGCATCTTATTTGAGACAGACTTTATTGGTCATCGTTCCTGTTTTGAATGATCACAGCCACTGGAGATGCAGTTTATGTTTTTGCCTTTTTTCATGTAATTCCTAGATCTGCATTCTTGCATTACGCATCTGTATTAAATTCATGCAGCTTCTCCAATGGTTCACCATGCTCGACGATCTTTGGTGTCGCTAGTTTGTTTTTAGCAGCTCAGGGTGTAATGTTCAACGAAATCCATGAACTGTTGCTAGGTAATCAAACTGAGACAGGTTTTGTTTAGAAAGTGAAACTTTGATTTCAAAAGCTCTCAAAGATGTCTTCTTGCAGTAAGGTAAGGGTTATGGCCAGTTCTAAAAAACATCTTACAGTATTGGTCAAAGATAACTCTTTGTAGTTTGGCCTGGTAAAGGCTCTTTGTTTGTCTGCAGATTATCTTCCAGGAATGCCAGTCCCAAGCTGCTTTGCTAGAATGGTCTTGCATAGTCTTAGTACGTCGCCGTACATTTGCGGGTGTTATATGTCACTGTGTAGTTTTTCATACAAACATGCGAAGTTTGCGAAACAATTTCCGTGTTTCAGTGTTGATCTGTAAAAATTGTGAAATTAATTTGGTCAGAATTTCATCCCCCTCCGCATTGTGTTTTCGAAGTTCTCAATCCTAGAAGCCTAAGTTATCTCGTTTGGTAGGCAGAGACGCAATAATGCCTTTATGCACTTATTGCTATGGATTCGTTTTCCAATCCCTGCTTTCGGCTTTGCATTTAATTCCACAAGTTTACGTCAACGCTAAGCAACGCAAACGTTTAATACCAATTTTGATTGAGAAAAAATCAATAATCCAATTTTGAAAATCAACTAGAATGAAGTAGACAGAAAATAACGATGACACGGGATCAAATCACATCAAAACCACGATATTGAAAATTTTGATAACTGTGTCCTTATTGAGATATATCGTCTTATGACGATCACGCAACTGTTGTGGATCATTTATATGAGAACTGTGCACTCTCAAAAGTCAATGTTGTTCTTAAGATGGCTAAAAATAGTTTGTATGTCTTAGAGTAGCTGGAGTAGGTAGTAGAATTTATGATGTTTTACATCTGAATCTGTTTGAAGGGAGTGTACAATGGTATATAGGTTTCTCTATGAATAGAACAGAGAAAACATTGTTTCCTTGACTGTGTCACATCACATGCAGGACATCAATTTGAATAGGTTATTGTAGATTCTTTTATTCTTTGCAAGTTCAAGCAGCAAGCTCTTGTCAGGTAAAGTAAGAGCAGAAAGTTTAGGGAGTAGGATCAGAAAGTAAAAATTCAGGGTTTTTGTATTATTTGGTTCAAAGCTACCTTAGATTCTACCTTTTTTTGCTAAAGTATTAAAATCTTTCAAGTGCCATCCAGAGAAGGGACCAGATGACCTTAGCGAAGGGACCAGATGACCTTGTCCCTTTTCCTGCTTTGGATGGCACAGTAGAATGTAACAAACCTTTGTGTTTGAAGTTTTTGATATTTATAATAAAAAATCAGAAAGAGAAGGCATAGCTCGAAAATTTTCACATTTTTCGAATCTTCATGCTCCTTGAACCAGTCTCCATATTTAGGCCCTATGAATCTCCTTATTTACAAAGACTTGACTGATTCGGATAGATAACTTATGTTGTTTTCATTTGTTTTCATGTTGTCGTGTTAATATAGCATTGTTGTTGGTTAGTCTTGTTTTTCTTTTTTCTTCTTCTAATATGAAGATTTGTTTCTTTTAACTTTTTGACCAAGATTGTTTACACAGCTTGTACCACAATCTTTGCCAAACGTCTCATAACCTTTCTGAAATGCCGAATTGTGTAAGCTTCTTGAGATCCTAAAGGAAGAGCTGGTCATAAGCGTGCAGGAAGAAAATTCTAGGAGGCTGCCCAACACTAAGTCCATTGTTTACCAATGTTTTTGACCGACGGAGGGCAGATTTTTGAATATTTTTCCAACACTGGGGAGCTGCCGTCCACGGCCCCCCCCCAGGGATTGTACGATTTAGTGGGATTAATTTTCTGTGGTTGTTTTAGCAGTATTGCAGGCTTGCATTGCATCATCTTCCAAAAGAAGATGACGGAAGCTCAATGCTGAAGTATAATTTGACAATCGATTGATCCACTATAAGTACCTGTTTAGGGCATGATGCGATATTATTCCTAAAAGCATCCATTTATTTCATTTGGATATTGAGGAGTATGTCCACTTAAATTGTGTCTAAACCTGGATAATATCTACTTATGCAGACGTGAAGGACTGTCACATTTTCGATGTTTTGTGGTATGTGGTTTGTGAGGCTAGAACCTTGGTTTGACATCGCCTTGATGATGTAATGTCTGTTCTTATGGAGTTCTTTCTGCTGTTGTAGACTAGCGTTGTGCGTAATGAATTAGCCATTGATATTCGTTGCAATTTATCATTGTGAAGCATAAGCTGTTTGATCGATTTTTCAAATCAAGTTCAAGCTTTTACCCGTTGACGGTCCATATGATAACCCTAATTGCAGTTTATATCGATGGCTTAGACTACGATTAAACGCTTGTTACATATACAATCCTAGACTAGGTCTCGAGACAAACCATTGATTAGAGTCATGAAAGTTTTGGGCCCATTTTTAGCGAGTTTTTTAGTAACCCATATGGCTGAATAGGGAAGTACCTTACCGCATGGGAGATTTGATAAGTACATCAGCAAAGCGGTTGTTCCTTGCCTCTACCCCCTCCTTTTGATGGCGATGTAAACTTTTGTACGTCTCATTCCCTTCGCGCTGCCCACAAATTATTGGACTGATCATGAAGTTTTACTGATCGATCGCATTTCCACAGTTCCTGGACCTGCAGTTCCAACATTCCAGAATGTTGAAATGGCGGATCGGGAACTGTGGAAGTGGGAGCAAACAGACGGACTTTAAGAAATGCACTTATGGCAAGTGTATCAAACCTCAAATGAAGATAAAGTTGGCTTTTTGCCGTGAGAGGGTATATCTGATCTTTTTATAATCTGCTAACACAGCGTTAAAGAGTCACTGCTAACCATGATCCTTTGTGGCGCCAAATTCGACTTTCGTATTATCTGAAAGTCGTTTCTGGCCTAAATTCTCTTTGCCTCGCTTTTCATTCAGCGGACAAAGGATCACGTTTGACAATAGGTCTTAAGCATAGACAAAGGTGTACAGTGCAAATTTTGAATTTCTCTTTCTTCAATTTCAAAAGGGGCCTAAGCAACGGACATACCTCCCATACCTCGCATGTGCCGTCTCCTGTGGTTTGTTTGCCCATAACAAAGAATATGCGCAAATCCTAATGGTTAGCAGAGGGTCTTTAAAGTACGAAACTCCAGCGATTATATTTTGATTTTAGATTTTTGTAGATTATTCTTGTTTGTAAGCTTCAGCATCAGAAAGAGAATAAAGAAAATAATCCGTTATTTATTTGAATTTACAAGTTGTGCTATGAAGCATGATTGTGTTAACAGAGAGGATGCATACATAAATTCAAATGACCTTTCGTGATGCAGGAAATCTTACTGTTTCATTCTCGAGCGGTATGCTTTGATGGAATAAGGATCTCATTTACGTACACATACTAACGTTTAATTTCTAATCTAAATTCATTAAAAACATTATTTTCCATCACGTAATCTACAAACAGCTCTGTCTTCATGCTTTCCCTTTTATTTCTTTGATCTCAGAGGTCATGAAATGATTTAAGCCGAGGAATTACAGTTACATTTCTAGTGGCAGTGGTCAGTGTATTGTTCACGGAGTCACGCAACCCTCCGCTTGCTTTTTGAAGCACTTGAGGCAGAATGTTCAGGGGTGGCGGAGAAAGTTGTTGGACAATGCACCACTTCAATTAAGCGGCCTCGTTTTGGAGATTTGTTCAAATTTCTTCATGTCATTCATGTGGAAGTTTCGAACCCAGTTTCGGATAAAGCACCCAAACATTTGTCTGGTCGTATGCTTTTAACTGCTGGCGATTGTGATGTTCTCTTTATGACGATTTAAAGTTAATATGAAGGGCTTTGACCGAGAAAAACCGTTGGGGGGAGCAGTGAAACTTTACACCCCGAGTCATTTTCTTGGTCAAATCCCGGTAAAGTTTTGAAACTTTACATTGCCATGAAATTAACATTACGACCGTTGGAAACAGGAAAACTCTTGAGTGCTAGATCTGAATGTGGCCTCTAAAATTTCATATGGAAGAATTTTGAATAATTTCGAAAACGAGGCTGTTAATTGACGTAGCGTATTCCCTCATAAATTCCCTCATCCTCATGCCAATTTCTGATTTGTCCCCAGTCCCCCAAGTTATCTATTTGTGTAGATATCTTCAAGGGCAGCACCAGCCCTAAAAATGTGGGGTGGATTTGATTTGAAACTAAGTTGTGAAAGGTAGCCCTTTGGCCTTTTTGCACCAGTTTTGCTGATGAATGAATACCGCCTTATATTTACCTGATGTGAAAGCATAAGCGTACGGGAAGAAAAAATCTAGGGGGCTGTCCGACACAAAGCCCATTGTTTGCCAACATTTTTGCCCGACTAAGGACAAAACTTTGCCCGAATGGGGCTGATTTTTCAAAATTTCTCCAAAGTTGGGGGCTACCGCCCCCCGGCCCCCCGCCTCGTACGCTTATGTGTGAAAGCATCTGCGAACATTTTCAAAAGAAAATGTCAAAGTGTATGCTGAAAGGCAACGCAAAGTCCTATGTCATTTTATCAGTTATGTTAAGAACAGCCATACTCAAACTTTATATGGCAAAACTTGGCTCTTGCCTTTGTTGCAAGTTTTCTTAATTTTGTGTGCAGTTTTTATCGTAAACAAAAATGCTCGAATTGGTGTTGTTTGGGCTGGTGATGCATTCATGTTTGAGAACACTTTGGAACTTGTAATCAAAATTGAAATATTTCCCAACTCCTACCCGAACACTGCATTTTTCATATGCCGTTTCTAATAGGGCACATCCACAAATGTCGTTGAGAACTCTTGTGTTTTCAATGAAGTGACTAAAGGAATTATAAACTTGACTTGAACTTCCTAATAATCTACTCCATCAGGGTGGAACCTCAAAATCCAGGTTTTACACCGTTCACCCTTTGTGTTAATCGGATGCGTCTTTTCATGAAGACGTACCCCCTGTCCGACTTTTATCTATACGATCGATTGCAAACTTGTGGTCGTAAACTTGTAATTTATTTAATGAGAAGTTACAAAGAAGTGAACCCTCAAAACTAATATCATCGTTAAAGCGTGATTTTCTTCATAAAAGAAAATATGGAAGTTTTGTCAACGAAATTTTTGGACCGACCTTAAGAATGTTATGGATGTTGAAGCCGGAGAGGTTCATTGAGCTGAAAGAATAGAGCCTCAGACATATAGAGGCGGTGATCTATAGAAATTACAGAAGATTTAATCGGCCTGATCTAAGCCAAATGATTACAGACGTCGAGAAACATTGTTTAACTCGGTGGAATTGCTCAACTGAAGTACGTGTTCTGTAATTTGTGGAGTGCCATCCTTGTGATATATGCACTGACGCACTTCTTAGTTGGATGGGTAAGAAACTTATCGATTTAGTTCTTTCGCGCGCACAGATACAAGAGGTGCTTCAAGGCTTCCTGGTTTATAAAAAGCCTGCAGTTTTCAAGCAGCTTTGTCTGGTGTTTTCTGTGACCCGCAGTTGGTGTCTTTCAATTTGATTTCGTATATTTCAAGGATCTTTTTCAATTTGCAGCACTGGAGATCTAAAGATTGGTGTTGTTCCGAGAGATGAAGATATATTACAGTTGGTAAGTTTATGCTTTTAGTTTTTCTTTGATTCCTTCAACTTCTTGGTGATGAAGTCCTGGCAAATGTAATCTTCAAGTTTGTTAGAATGATATGATAGTTCTACCAACGTATTTCTTCCGTAGAGTTACAGCAGGAAGTCTCAAAACAGGTTCGGAAGAGAATTGTAGGTTTTATCGTTGCATCCTACAAAGCGTTCAAATTGTCTTCTTGTTGGCACCCTTATAAATGTTTTAGCATTTGGCTAGCTGGCTGGCTACTGGTATTCACTTCACTGTCAAACAAGAAAATTCTTTTACCACCACCAATCTTTGACAATTTCTGTAAAATCTTCTCCTACAGTACGTTTACGTCCCCTCAAAATTGTCTCAGTTTTGAAACTCACTTGAAAATATCTTCAAACTCTAAGGTTAGATCATTCTTTTTTGACTCAATTTTGCGGTGTTGACTGCAATCAACCGATCAACAATAGAATTGGACGAAAATATTTTTTGGCGCTTTCGTGCAGCATGCATGCACCAAGACGGCTCATCGAGGTCTCAAGGGTGGCTCAAGCTTCACAGGACCGCATTTTGATTTTTCCGGGGACAATTTACACAGGTTTCAAATGATGCCCTTCTCATAGTATGCTACATCGTCCATGTTTGACAACCGTGGCATGGCAACGTATTCTGGTTGTAGCCTTGCTTGAAATAAGAGATTTCAAGGGTTGTGTATGCAAACCCGTTATCATAAAATATTCTCTGATTTCGAACCAAGTGGTGTTGACTAGACGCATGAATGGTTTCTTGCAAGCTTTTACGTAAATCTTCCCGTAGTGTCTTCTTAGAGCAAACAAAAGAAAGCAAATAACAGGTATAAAGAGCTTATCCCTGTAGCTATTGTTGAGCATTGTTTGACTGGGCCTAGATGATTGTTTCATACTTTCACCTCACTAGTTCACTGAATGCCTGCATGCTAAGGGTCCCTCGACCAACTGCTGTTCGTGTAATTAGTCCAATGGAAAGATCAAACTACAACAACAAAATTGTCTTTATCCACTTGAATTTACGTTCTCTTTCAGGTTCATTATAAACACCTTATTTCCAAAGGCTACCACCCTTATGAATATCCTTGTGATTTCTGAACTTTTAGGGCAATTTTCCTTGCAAAGTTGTAATTTGACATTTTCAATATAGCTTCTTACTTTCAGTTCAAGAATTTTCAAAAAAATGAAAACTTCCCCTAAAAAGAATTTATTCGAAAATCATTTGAACTGGAAAGCCTTTAACGAATGAGTGATTTTGATGGAAAATATGATTTGATCTCAATTGTTTTGACTTTGAGAAGTGAGGATTTTCCAGATGAGTCACTCGATCCAAACCTCATATCTGGGTAAGTAAAATGGGCTTGTTCAGGGATGTTGATTACCCTATTAACGGTTTTGAATTGCATATTATCTAACTGAAAATGTTCGAATGCTAAAGATACCGCAAAAGCTCTATTAGCCTCCTTTTTATTAAGCCGGTCTCCTTAGTAAGCCCCCCACTTGTATCAAAAGCCAGAAGTTGCGAGAGATTCTTCATTTTAGTTAGCTGAACAAGTTGCTTGTTAATATTGATATGGTTTGGAAAAAAAATTGTGTCGACTTTGTGTCTTTAACTCGCAAAATTGTTCATCGATTCTGCAAAATATGGCATAAAATAACGAAAAACTACCAATTATATGCTTTTCATTGGACTTTGCAAGTATGTCCCTCTATTTCAAGCCCCCATCCCTCCGAAATAGAATAAGCCCCCCTGGGGCCTGAATAAAACTTTTCTGGTAAGCAGCAAAGACCAAAGTTTGTGGATTTTAAAGCGTCGAAACTCCAGAACTGTATAACTGATTTTAGTAAGAATATACTTTCCGCATCAAAATTAGCCCTTCTAGTGCAAAACTGGACTTGCCCAAGTCGTCATATGAGAAAGAAAGAGATTTTGGTTGATTGAAATAGGTGCTTGATTTATGATTTTTACATTTCGCCAAACGTTGATACTCTTTTGTTCATGTACCCCGTTGTTTTGAGCCTGTTTTGAAGGAAGTTATTTGAGACCACACTGCAAACATTTTAGATTTGAATGGGCATTGTCGAATAATGATGAAAGTCAACCATATGGCCCTATTTGGCCTTATATATATTGATCTATGATGCAACAAAGAGTTATTTCAAAGCTGTTTTTGCTTCTGACCAAGCTGTTCCCGGTAAAAGGATATAAATAGATTCTTGAATGGCCCAAAAAGAGACCGTTTTCGTATCTGATCGAAGCATTTTGATACACAAAGCCCACTGTTACTTTTTGTTATAAACTGAACAGTTGGCGCACCGAAGAAAGCTAAAGACAGCGAAACGGATATATGATTCAAGGGTACAAGAAGAAAGAGCGTTGTGTCACCTTGCTATGAGCTTCTCCAACTGACAGTAATATTGAAGGATCGCTTTTAAATGTAACTGTTGAAAACGTTTGGTTGGAATTTTTGAAGTTGTGAAGTTGCAACGTGAAAAGCTCTTCATGTCGTCGACAGTTTCTACCCACTAAGTGTAGATATTTGGAATTACACGTACAGTAATGCTTCAGGAGGCATGGCAACATTGGCAGATAACACGTACATTCATCAAACATTTGACTCAAGTGTAGCTGGAAATGTAGCTTGATATTTTTCCTTCATTCGGTTCATTCATTCTCAGATTGATGTCTTTTTTGCCAAATTAAGAAGCATAAACGTTTTTTCTTTAAGAAACTAGGATCAGGCCATATTACTAAGAGTTTCTTAATTCAACGTGAAATTTTGTCCATTTCAGTACTAAAAGTTTCTTAATTGGTTTCTTATTGTTGAATGCATGAATTATCAATGTGGTCGCTAACACTGCTGCAGATATGTTTCTTGGCATTTAGAACATCATATAGGAATAAACAGTGCCCTATTATGTTGAAAACACAAATGGTTAATATTGCTCAAGAATAAAGGTTCAACGATATATTTGCCATAATATCCATGCTTTTGACTTTCAAATGTTTCTTAATGCCGTTCAAACATAGTACTGGAGTTTCTTAACATTTTGGCCATCTTATTACTAGTTTCTTATAATAAACCAGTTTCTTAAGGAAAACATGTAGAATTAATTTGGGACTCTCCAAAATGATCCGTAAGCTTTCGGCACAGTGAAATCTCGCAAAAAGCTGCAAGTTTGTGAAAAACAGTATGATATAAGTGATAAGATTCTTGCTGTGGTCAAATTTTGTTCGCTGAAGACACGGCAACTTGCTAGGTCGCCAATGGACTGGGATAAGCGCGATAAAATATGATCAAATAGGGTCAGCTACGCCCTTCAATTTCGATGTATCTTTGAATTGTCTCAATTTGCTATTCTCTTTAGTCCAACAAGATTTATTTCTGGTTTTGATACAATCGAAGTTCAAATGTGATTGTTTTGTATCGTATTAAAGATTTAAGAAGGTTCTTAGCACGACAAAGAATCAATTTAGATGTTGTCTCCAAATTTCAGAATCAGATTTTCTTTAACGATCATATTTTGATGTCTGTCATCACTATCACTTTAAGATTAATGTTGAATGCTTCATAAAAGATAAAGCTGTTAGTTGTATTGTTGAACGAAAGGGTGAATGTTAGTATGTCAAAACTGGTCAAGACTTGTCCAATTTTCTGATGTAATTACCATTTGAATTAGATTGCATTAGATTCTTTGCCTACCTTGAAATGCCATAAACGATGAGTCCCTTGTATCAAAACAATCTTATTTTAAGCGTGTTGCAAGATATAGTCTTTGACATTAACATATAACAATAAAATAAATCGTACCTTGAGCAGAGTTGTTTTCAACACGACGTTTCGAGCTGAGCCCGTTATCAAGTCGGACTCACTTTGACTTGATAACGGGCTCAGCTCGAGACATCGTGTTGAAAACAACTCTGCTCAAGGTACGATTTATCTTATTGTTATATGTTAGAGTCCCTTGTATCCCTGCGGTAAACCTTGCTCAACAGGGACTCATAATGAAACAGTGAAAAAGCTGACCCTATTTCTGCAATCATCAATGGAATTATAGTCTTTTGGTGGAATTGTTATGGAATCACGGCTTCGAATCTTGAATCCCGTGAGAATTGTATCAATTCTTCGATCGAATCGAAAATTGTATCGCTTTTGTCGTAACCATAGTAATTCACAAATCTCGCAGTCTGATTGGTACTCTAGGAAGCTCAGAGCTTGGGCCTAAATAAGGTCAGGTTTTTCAGAGTAATGTTATGAGTCTCTGTTGACCTAAGCGCCATCATCAAGTCAAAGGAGCACTGGGAAACAAAGGACTCCAGGTCATAAGTCTACTCCGTCATATGTGCTTTTTGAAACGTTAGAGCGTAGGGTGACCTTTGCCATCTCTTGCGCATTATTGTCCTACGCAGAAATTCGATTTCGAGACTACTGCGTGGGACAATAATGCGTAGGAGATAGCAAAGGTCAACTTAGGCTCAAACATTTCGAACTACACATGTGCCGGAGTTCTTCAGCTCAAGGTCAGGAAACATAACTGAGAAAGGCTGCCAATGGCAAGGAAGAGAAGTTTATGATCTTTCAAGCTGATAATGTGGAGAGTCTGCATTCTTTTTCAAAGATTAAGGCTTGGTTACAGGGTAATGATGTATCAAGAAAATTGTTACATAAGAGCGTCATATTTGTTTTTGATACTGTTAATAAAACTTCACCCAGTTGCTTTCATGACTTTTTCCTATTCAGTTCATCTGTTCATCAGTATTCCACAAGACAGGCCAGTCAAGGTGATTTATATATGTTTCGAAAAAACAGTCCTCAATATGGTCCAAAGTCAATTCGATATCTTGGTGCTAAACTTTGGAATATGTTACCAGTGGAACTCCGAAATGCTCCATCAAAAATATCGTTCAAAGCAAAACTGAAAGTTTACTTATTGAACGGTGTAAACCGATGAATCAAAGCTACTTTAATACTGGCTCAATTTCTATTAATCTATATGAAAAGAAAATCCAAAATTATATATACTCATCCAAAATCACATGTTAACATCTTAGGATAGGGGGGGGGGGCTCTCTCCTCGATTAGTTTACCTATTGAGAGAGCTCCTCCTTTAAATAATTCCCGGCATGCAATTTATTTAGCTCCTTTTTGTATTTGTATATTGTATTAATTTTCTGTATCATTCTGTCAATTTTCTGTATTATTGTATTAATTTTCTGTAATATTATCTTTGTTGTTAGTTATTCGTTTGTATATTTAGGACTATAGATTGTATGTAGTGGAATTTAAATCAAATGAAACTGAAACTGAAACTGAAACTGTCAACAAAGGTCTCCCCAGACCAATTGTTCTAGTTCAAAAGCAGCTCAAAAATAATGCAACATAAATGAATTCGGAGTTTTTGATCGAAGACTGTCTGATTCTTGCATTAGCCCAAGGTTAATATGGGCAAGCGGTTTCCTTTTTCAAATAATTTTTTGAAACATTTTAATTCGATAGTTTCATTCATGTTGAAGCGAAAATTATCCAGCGTAATTAAGGTCGACAGACCAGATTTTCACGGCTTACGACGGGCTGTAAGAACATATACTTTTTTGATTCAGGGTTTCCTGTAGCCCGTGGGCTTACCATCAAGGTGACATTCCAATTAGCTCTTGGCTGAACAAGACCGAGTGAATGGAAAGATCATGAAATGTGCTTTGGTGTTAGGAAAGTCTTGCAGAGTGAAGTTTTTGACAAATGTCAGAGTTTTCTTTCGCAAGTGTCAGTTAATAAATTGGATAGAGTCAAGGACGTAGGAAGCATCTCAAACTTGGGGGGCACGACGCCTCGAGGGCACTTTTTCCTTAAAAAAGGGGACATTTTCTGAAATAAAAAGGGCACTTCTTTGTTTATTGCAAAGTCTTGGGAGGGCACGTGCGCCCAGTGCCCCCCCCCCGGTTCCTACGTCTATGGATAGAGTTATTTTAGAGTTTTAAAGAAAATTTACCCCCAGCCTAGGAAATACCAATAAAAGTGTTTCCCATTCCCAGGATTTCATGGCAAAAACTACCTCACAACTGGTTCAAATAATTTTTTTTACTTGTTTACTTGTGACATCACCTAATACCGGCTCGAAAACATCAGTATAGCCAATGCCCGTAGGACGACCAATTCGACCATAGATAATAAGCAAATTCAATAGTCACCATAGTTACCAAACGATGGGCCTAAATTTTGTGGACACTTCGCAGTCTTAGGAATCAAAATCCTTAAAGCCATAGATTTTTCCTCGAGGATTAAACATTTTATTGCTGTGTGTTTCGAAACTGTTTCTGACTAATAATCTGTGCTGACTGGTAGAAATTTTATTTGATCAATCCTGTAAGCTGCCACAGTTGGGTGGGGCTTCCTCTGTTGATTTCGTTTGTCTTAGAAGTCGGTCCTGATTTGAAGAAAGGAAGTTGCGAGCTTAGGATTTTACGTATTCATGATGATGACGTAAGAGGTATTTGTTTGCAAATACTGTTCTAAGTTTTGGGTTTGTCTTGATTGTGTTTAGTGTGTGTCGTGGTAGAATGTGTTTTGATCTCTTGATAATTCAAATTGTTTGACTCAACGTTCCATGGAAATAGAATTTTGCATCTTTGGTAAGATTCAACGTGAAGTTTATCATTTTTGCTCTTGGTTGTTTGCAGCTGTTTGTTTGGTAATAATTCCATACGAACTCTTCAAGAATCATATTTTGTTTCTTTTTAGCAGCACTATGCTCATTTCTATTTTGTTAAATCTTTCTTTGTGATGTATCTGAATTTCTTTTCGATATGACGAAAGAAATATGAAGGGCTGTCGTGTCATGGTGAAGACTTACTCCGTTGGTAAGATGTCGATAGATTAGGCCTAAGTTTTGTTACATATGTCACGAGCATTGAATCAAGTTGCTTGCAATGAAGTCTCGTATCTAGAAGTCTCCAGGAAAACAAAAACCTTATTTCAGTCAAAAAGAAGCTCAAATGATTCATTAATTATTACTTTATTAACCAATTAGTTAGTCACTTTATTCGAACTACTTCATTGATAACTCAAACATAATTTGCTGTAGAAAAAGGCACTAGTAATTTTTCAGGTGTCAGGTAGCCCTAGTTGAATCATCTGTTATTGAGATTCCACTGTGAATGGCTCCAGTTGTCTTAGTTTCTTCATGTGCTACACTCATTTCGTTTTGCTGTCAAAAGTAATGAAAACTGTATCTATGTAATATGTTTTATGCTGCTTTTGCGAAGCTTTTTGACTTGTGTATTACCTCACACCCTCTTGTAAACCTACCAGGTGTCCTAAAAAATGTGTTAAGCGTTTGAACAGCTCACGCGAAGGAACTTTGGATTCAAAAAGTTTCATTTACAGTTTAAGGTATAGATGAGATCTTAACTTAGATTTTGCGACCTTGCATGTCCAAATCGGATTTTAATTTGCAGAGTAATTTGCATAAACAGTTGAAATTTCAGAGGCAGCCTCCTAGGACAATGCATTGAATTATGCAGTATGTGTAATTTGGAAAAAGCTTTTGGGGCAGCTTAACAATACAATTTGTTTGGAAATTTTCTGAGCTATGAAAGTGAAATTTACTCCTCATTGATTCAAAAGCCCAATGTGACTGAACAATCGCAACTGTAATGAAACTTGAATGAGATACTTAAGCTTAGAAAACATTACTTGGCACTATTCCTGTAAGTGGAGATCTCATCTATACCATTGACTGTAAATGAAAATATTTGAAACCAAGGCTCGTTCGCAAGAACCGTTCAGGCGCTTATACCTTTTTGGGAGCCCGGCATGATAGTCATGATTTGTTTCATCGAAGAGTTGTCAATATGACAACGGAGGTAAGGGTTCAAAGCCTATCGTATTGTAAATAGCCAATGTTATCATTGTCATCCGCAAGAAATCATAGTAATTGCAAATGGTATCAATGTCGTTCTTTTAATCTACGAAAGTTTGATATTAATTACAAAAATTAGACCAGAGATAGGGTTGGGTAAACCAAAGCTGTTGAATGGGTCTGAATCTGCTCACCTTTTCCCCTTTTGAAGGACCCACCCTACTTTTCAAAGTGTACACATCTTGTCTCAGACTTTCAAAAATGCAAGAAAAGCAAAAATTTCAACTGCTGACTACGACTCATATTTTCTCTGACATGTTCGCATTTTCTGAGTAAGTTGTTTTCAAGGAACGTACAGTAGGTCATATGATCATTACATCACAATGTTTGGGTTGGGCAAGACGTATTTCAAATGTTGTTCTATCATTAGGCAGCTGTCTTTTGGGCTCTCATGAAATTGGTATCGTGCTTACTAACAAGAACTGTTTTGAACCAACGTCAGGCCTTGTGTGTAAAAAGCGTCTGGTTAGGTACACAGTCTATCTACAGTACAGAGCTTGTGCACATTTACATTACACCGTTGTAAGAATTCTTCAGCCATATGAAGGACTTTAACTTTTTCTAAACAAGGATTCTTAGGCAGGAAACTGTGTTAGTAATTAGGCAGGAAACCATGTGCGCAACACCAATAGTGCACTTAGCAACATGGTTTTTTATTCAAATACAAAAATTTACAATGTATTTCACATTTTACCATACCTTTCTAATTACTATACAGCACTATAGGTACGGTACCATGGGGAGCGAAAGACAATGACTACCCCATGGCCAATATAAAGACACGCAACGTTAAACTAACTACAAATACACTACTAACGATTAAGGACTAATGGACAATGTACTAGATTCTGTTCCACATCAGATGTCAGGGCAGGTTTGCAACTTATTCGTTGTAGTAGATAAAGTGCCTGACATCAGATGAAAAAAAGAATTTACAAGGAAAAGGAACTTGGTTGCTTAGTACTAAGGTCGCAAAAGATCTCAGTCAAACCTACCCGTTTCGTAGCAGCATGTTCCTGCTACCTTTAGGATTGCGCACCCCTCCTACGGAGAAGGGTTTAAATTTCGTTTTATAGCGGACGTAATTCTTTTATCATCATTATAGTAATGTTTCATTAAATTTCTTTGCAGGCTTATCAAGAATACGTTTATGATGGAGCATCATTAGGATATACAGCTGGACTTGAACAACTAGCACAAGACTTTGATATGCAGCAGCCAAGTATAAACAAATGGGCGACACCCATCCACGGATCATCCCGTAAGACTTCAGTCGAAGAAAACTTCGTCGAAACTGTAAAGCCTAAAGTCTCCAAGTATGACCCATGCGTCAGTTTCTCCGCAGGCGCACCAATACTACGACAAGACGTGCGGTATTCGTTAACTGTCAAGCCATGCCATGGAAACTCAAGTTCCAGCTCTGGTAAGAGCACTCCAGGTGCGCGGATGAGTGGAGGATCGACGCCACCGTATAAAGTTACGAAAAGAATTGACCCATGCGTCACTTTCGTAGCGGGAAAGCCAGTTTTGACACCACCGAGCGAAGATGACGAGGCAGACAGGAAGGAGTTGTCGCGCGGTGGAGTTAATCCCGTTACGCTTAATAATGCGTTACGACAAAAGTTCCCGGAAGAGGCGAAATCTGACGAGAATTCTTCAAGAAAAGGACGTGTTATCATTAAACAACATTTCGATCGAGAAGCATTACAAGTTGCGATTCCAGGTGTTGTTGAACGAATCAAAACAAATTACAGCACAAACGATAACAGTAAAAAATCATCAGCCATTAGCGTGTTACGTGACGATTTTCGTGTACCTGTTTCCAAAAGCGAAACAAGAGCAGTGCAAGACAACGTGCAAATTACCGTAACATCGAACGATCCTACATTTCAGCTCAGTGTTTCACTTGCTGAAAGTGATAGTTCTCAAACACAAACAGCAGTTACATATTCCAGAGATTTGATCGCGCGTGGACAACGAGCTAGAGTTGGTGGAAATTTAACGTCACTTACATCGCAAGCTACACTGGTTGAAAGTAAGACCCCACCAAATGCGTTTGATCGCAATCAGGTTGCAAGAAGAGGCATTCGTACGCATAGCAGTAGCCAACGTGATAACGTGAACAGAAGGGGCATTAAAGGGGAGGACAAAAGCAATAATAAAATTGGATTCGTCGTTGCATCCAGAAACGGAGGTTATCCAGCTCAAAAAATCTCAAGCTCCTCTGATCTTTCAGATGATGATTCTGCAGTTGAATATGGCAAAGATGTGGTATGTTTTCTTTACTCGCAGTTTTCGGGTTTTAACGCATTGACCAAAGAGAACTTCACATGCTTTAAACTGTGTTACGTGGAATATACTTGAGATATTGATTTCAATCAAACTTTACCGGGTGAGTAAAAAAAAGTTGAGGCGTTTGGCGGGCTGTGGCATAAAAAGAACGTGGCCGATATTCAACACTGAAACGTTAACCTAAACGTTAACCTATCAATCAAAGGCTAACTTAGACGTTAAAAATTCTGTTTGGTAGAATCACTCATCCTCTAGACCAAGAAATTAGAAAGATGGTAGCAAGGGGTTTGTATTGAAGCAGAATTCCATGTCCCATTCTGGTCCATGGTTTACTTGCCATTTAATTTCAAATTCTATTCTGAAACTGGTAATTATATTGAATTTAAATTTCTATGGCAAGTAAATCATGGACCAGAATGGAACCTGGAATTTTTGTTCCCATAGAAACCGCTTACTGGAATGTTCCTACTGTCTGAGCCTAAAAGATGATTTATTTTACCAAACAAAGTTTTTGCATCTAAGTTATTCTTTCATCTCGGCGTGGGGGGGGGGGCAGGGGGGGTATCTTAGTACTTTTAGTGACATGGGGACGTGCCATTTTAGGGGTACCTTTTTCCAGCTGTTGCGGAATTATGAGCATCATTCTCAAAAAATTGAGACATTTTATGGAATTATGGGTTTCCTTTTCAGGAGATTTTCATAATTTCCGGCATTATGGTCCAGATTTTCATTCAATTTGCGGAATTATGGCCCTAAAAGTTATTGAGAATTTACGGAATTATGGATACCAATCTTTCGGGTAAAATGGCACGACCCCGTCCGATGATAGGCCGAAATACCCCCCCCCCCCCCTCCCCGGAGCCTTCTTTCACTGATAGATTAGCATTTCAATTTAGAATATCAGCTTTGTACTTTTCATTCTACAGCCTGTCAAATGTGTAAAGTTCTCTTTGATTCACTTGGTTGTTGATACCCGAAAGCTTGATTACTCTTTGTGATTTGCCCTCTGCTCTTCTAACATTGTAAATGTTGGTGATATTTAATTGAAAAATATTTCGTAACTTCGATTTGCGTGAAAGGAGGCGTAAAACGCTCGATCAAAATCGTAGACAATCTCGTCACTCAAGTATATTTCATTCCCTTCAAGATCTAAGAATCAAAAGTTTTGTAATTTAGGACTTTGAGTCTTTGGTAAATAGATATTGGTGGTCCTACAGCGCTATCTGGGGGACACAAAGATTTTCGCCTATAATCTGGAATAAGTCATTTATGGTTTACCAAGTCAATTGCACATATTTTTATGTTATTCTACGTTTAATTCTGCGTCGAATGATATATAACCTTGTTTGGTATATTTTGACAAACGGCCGTGGTGAACAGAGTTTCTTAATCACCGCCTGAAGGGTTGCAGTAGTAAAAATTCCAGGCTAAAGGGGCTTTCTCTCTCATTTAGAAGTGAAATAATTTTGATAAATCTAATGTTGCCTATATTTACAATGCTAAAAAATAGAATGAAAATGACAAACAATACTTCATCATTTCTTGTTCGGGATACTATCAGCGAAAGTCTTTCGGATTTTCTCCTGAAGAGCCAGATTCCTGTCGAAGCGCTTTGGAGTCTGCGCAATATCAATCCCAGGGTCATCGCCCTTCATCCTTCCTTTGTTAATTCGCGCATGCCCCAAAACGCTTTGCTCGTCCCATTGACCAGCGAGCCAATCAGAGTTAACGTCTTTTCCTTTGTGATTTACAAAAGGGGGAATTCGCAGTATCCCGAACAATTTCACCTAGCAACCAGCTGTTGATTCATTCCAATAACTCGGGTATTCTGATCATAATGATTTGGTAGATGTGTCCAACCGGCAGCTTGTTCTCTTTTGTATCAATAGGGACATATTTTGTTACAATAGCAACAGTTGCTTTAATTGACACCTCAGTTCAAAGCTGTTAACGGCTGCAGACAAAGGAAATTCTCGCAACCGGTAAATCAAAACAAACACGACCGCAAAAGGTGCCCCAGACAAGTAGGGCAAACTATCGCCTTGTGCAAACCCTCCGAGCCCACCCTCCGAGCCGCCGGTGTCATATTCCTATGTCTCCCTAGGTCTTAAGTTACAGCTTACTTTCTTTCTAAAACTCTGGTACCTGTAAAACTGGCTGGTGTAGTCTAACTGTTATCTAATCAAGGCAGCCGTAGTCCAACTTCCCAAGAATTAAGCATCATTTTGCAATCTAGAACGCAACAGATAATTATGTTTACAGAGTAAGTCAAGATGTTTAATAAGTTAAGGCAGGAATCAGACATTGTTTGCATCTTAACTCATCATTTTACCTGCAGCCTTTATTATATCCCTATATCATACTTTAAGTTTACACTATGGTGCCAACAACCCAACTTGCATCATGTTCTGTTATATTAGCTACTGTTTCTGATCAGTGGCAACCAGTGTAGTAATTACAGTTTGATTTCAAGCGTTATGTAATGTTCCTTACATGAGACCCGCATGAGGGAAATTGTGATTTTTTTAACAAGCTGAAATAGTTTCAACACATTTATAAAGGTTCCTATATAGGTGATTGATTGGCTAAAAATCAGCATGGAGGCTCTTAATTCGCCTTGTCTTGATGATGGTATTACTCTGCAACAACAGATTTAGATCTGCTCTACCTTCTGAAGCCTCGCTTCCATGGCCTGTACATCCATGATGCAAGAATGCAAACCCGATTACCCGGATTGCATAGCAATGATAGACGACTGTGGGAAAGATGGCGTCTGCAGGGAATTTGACCAAAATGTATTACTTTCTACAATGGAATCAACAGTGATTCTATAGGAATTTGATCATTAAACGCCTTGGTCCAATGTCTTCCCTTGATTTTTTTCATAATCGTCCATTGAATATTCTTTTAGCCGATGAGGCGATCGAAAATTTCAAATGATTGCTTAAAAGTTTTGGGTACCACTGCGTAGGATGAAGAAAGTTTGATCAATAAATCAAGTACAATCCATTTTAAAGGAGCGCGTTTTGTAACACAGTCTGTTCAGCCTTTTCTAAATAACCCAGATAACCCATTTGGATTAGATCGACACGTTTCGAAGAGACACGTTTGAGCTAAACTGGTTGGTTTTATGAATAACGCGGCTTTTAGTGAGTGGGGTTTTTCTTCGCATTTCTAGCATTGTAGACCTACTCAGTTTTTCTTTGTTTACTACAGCATAATCTTGTTAAAACTAGATAGTCTCGGCGATTTGGTTTCTGATCGTAAACAAAATTCATTGAGATTATGTTACCAAAACCGTGGGATTTGCTGTTACCGACCCTTGACATTTATAAGGAAATCTCTCGGGATCAGACGATTCATCTGCTACAGTAGATCGCAGAAGAACTTCCTCCCAGGTAAAACAGATTTGAAGTTCAGCGTAACACATAATGAAATGCGCCAGAACATCTCTTGTGAAACTCATTAAATACCGTGGACGTTTCAAGAATTTTGTGTGTGAAAAGTGCAAATTGAAATATTGTACTTTGTCGTATTGCATTGCTATGTTACACGTTAAATCATTATTGAATTCTGAAATTGAACTCTTTTATTTTTTCCAGGATGGAGTAAGTGCGGACGAGGTTGAGAACTATTCAATCAAAGGAAATCGCAGAGTCTCATATTTAATGGCAACTGCAACCTCTCCTACTGTTACACTGCCTCATAAATTGTCCGATATAAGCAACACTGAAGCGGATGACGAAGACAGTGATAACTTGAGTGTAAGTTACTCATTTTCATTGTATTTTATTGTGCTTTACTGGAGTCTGCTAGGAAATTGCTGTAAGCACCAACCGAAACGAAACGATGTTCCGATATATTCCGAAAGTTGGGTTCCTAACAAGATAGACGTTTGATAGGCCTTCTCATGGGGGCCAGGGGCGGCTCGTGGCTGTTCTTGGAGTGGCGGGCTCGCTGTGCATGTGCGGGGTTCCTCCGGTGTTTGCATCGGGGGCTCCCTCATGTGGCGCGTATTCTGTCTCCCAGGGCTGCTCGCCGCTCTGGGCCTATGTGGAGGGCCTTTTCTGCTTTTATCCTGTAAGTAATAAATATATATAGAACTCTTCATTACATTTATTTGATACACTGTAAAAAGCTTTTTTTAAGTATGCCTTAATTAGCTCTAATGTGGCTAGTTTTAATGTAAGCCTACTAAATGCAAAAAAGGAATAAATGAATAAATGGTGATGATGATGATGATGATGATGATGATGATGATGATGATGATGATGATGATGATGATGATGATGATGATGATGATGATGATGATGATGATGATGATGATGATGATGAGGTCGGAGAATGTTTACTTTCCCAAAATTTGGCAAATTCTAAGGAGCTAGGTTAATTCGTGCAAAGTGAGTACAGATGTTTTACGGATTTGAAAAGTCTTAGAAGCCTCATCACATTGAACGCGAAAAATGTTGACCGGCAAACAGAACATACTGTGAATTGAGCATGTATAGTCATCCAAAGTTTCTGTAAAATCTCAACGAGAAAATGCCCGAAAATGATGTTTCCGAAATGATTTGTCCGAAATGTATTTGTGCGAAATTGTATGGCATGCTATCCATTTCTAAAATTTTGCTTCTATGCAGATGGCAAAGATCAAGTTGAGTTTAGCAATATACCCGGGTTTGTTCACATGTAGCGAAAGGCACTGTAAATGTATCTTGAATAGCTCGATTCTTAGCTTTGAGCAGCAATTTTCTATTATTCTTTACTTTCAAATGATTTATAGTACGCCATTTTGCCTGCCTTGACCCCTAAGATGTTATGCTCCGTTGCCGGCTTCTCTCAAGTTTGTTTGTTTCAAGGATTTCCAGGAAATTGCTACCATGCCATGTGTAATGCTTGTCTGGCAGAAAAAATTGAAAATAGAAAGAGAGATCATAAGAATTTGTTTTTTATCATCTCATGTAGTAACTGTTACTTGGTTGGTAGAAATGCGGTCTTGCGAATGAAAGTTAGCAATCAGTTTCCCATTGAGTTCTTTGCATTCAGTTTCATTATTTGTTCTTGGGTGATAAAGGAAATATTCGTATGAATATCCGTTATCTTCAGTGTATTCAGTTTCTTTTTTGTGTTTGATGACACCAAAAGCAATATTCGTAAGAATATTCATACGAAGGAATATTGCCTCATGCGTCTAGAAACCCTCAGGCAACTGTTGATCTTGATAAAGAATATTTCATTCAACAAATCTTTCAATGATCAGACATGGCATTTTATTTCTTGTGCTTGGTGAAGGTAGATACATTCTTTTTACATTTGCTGCGTAATATTTTTCATTTTTGCGAATTTCAATCAGTTACATTGACAAAGGATGTTCTCGACTTTATTTTGTATCATTTGAGTGCAGCAAGTTATGATTTCTAATTTCCCACTTCTCTCTTAAGTAAAACCTTCAAATCCAAATATAATTCAGTTGAGCTTATTTTCATTTAAATTAATTTTATCTGAATTTATTTTATCTGAGAGTGTTCTTCCTAAATTTTACCTTATATCAATTTTACCTTATATCCTTCTCTAGTCATCTAGCTACACCCCCTCCCAACATTACGGGGGTCACCGAAACAATTGATATCACTTCTCAGGTGTGTAGGTTGGAATGACTTTGTTACACTTGTTACATCAAGGGCCAAGGATCCATAGCCGATAAAGAATCAAGAAGATTATTAATTGAAATAAAATCAACTCATACGAAAATTGGTATATGTATTAATTTTCCTGTTAAATTTGCAATTGTAACAAATTCTTTACGTTTGCTCAGGCACGGTGAGTCGAACCTAATGAAGAGACTTTGGACAAACTTTTATAATCCTTGCAACGTCATATTAATTCAGCATGTTTATTCAAGCATCAACAATTCAACAAACATAGCTTTCTTTAGAATGAGGAACTGATACTGTGATTTATTTTAAATCAAGGGTAAGTTACAATCCTAACATCTAGTTTCACAATTAACTGTTGTTTTATTGCAGATGCAAGTCGGAGAATGCAAACCTACGTATTTATGTAAAATTTTGATAACCGCAGTATCCTGAAATTGTTTTCGATTTGATTCTTCTATTTCTTTTTAGGCCTCCCAGACTTTACAACGTCATTATTCGCAAGAGTCAGTAGGAACAGAAGCTGATGACATGAAGGGCCTCCCAGTAAGTTCAAATTTCTTCAGTTTTTCTAAATTACTATATTTAGATTATTTCTTAAGAAAGGGGTGCAATACACCACTTCGATTAACAACCTCGTTTTGGAAATTATTCAAAATTTGTTCATATGAAATTTCAGAGGCCAAATTCGGATTTAGCACCCAAACTTTAGTCTAACCACAGATTTTCATGTTGCTAGCAGTCGTGGTGTTAACTTTATGGCGACGTAAAGTTTGGAAATCTGTAAGGGATTTGACCGTGAAAATGACTCGGGGTGTAAAGTTTCACCCCGAACGATTTTTGACGGTCAAATCCCTTATAAATTTTTGAACTTTACTTTGTCATAAAATCAACATCACAGTCGCCAGTAGCGTAAAAACATGTAGCTAGACTAATGTTTGGGTGCTAAATCCGAATCTGGGCTCGAAATTTTCATAAGAACAAGAGGAAGGAATTTTGACAAATTTCCAAAACGAGGCTGCTTAATCGAAGTGGTGTATTGCTACGTTGTCGTTAATCCAGCCTAACCTGTAAAATAGAAATTTCACCAATTTGCAAGGGAAACCTGGCGCAGAAGAATGATATTCATCTGCAAAGTAGCATGAAATGTTTTATATGCATACAGCTAGAAACAAATTTATGAAAATACCTAGTTTTCCAGACAACCTTTGCAAAGGCATGGACAAAATTACCACATTTTGGACATAAGCAAAATGCTTTTCTCTGCATTTTGAAATCACCCTAGGATTTTTCCGAGGGGCAAATCACTTTTCAAAATTGCGTACGTGATTTTTGTGATTTTGAAATCACATGATTTTTTTCTGTGATTTTTTTGTGATTTTAGTGATTTCTAGTGATTTTTTCGTTTGATTTTTCAGTGATTTGTGATTTTTGGTGCTTTCTGTATGTGATTTTTTATGATTTTGTGATTTTAATTTGTGATTTTTTTGTGATTTCAAGGGAGGTGTACAAAAAAATCAGTGAATTGCCCCTCGATTTTTTCATCCCATTTCATCTTTGCTTTTTCAGATCTGAGTAACCAATTCTACATTTCGGTTCTTATCAACCGTTTCCCACTTAGCATTAAATTGCTTTTCTCAACCTTGCTATAAACGTACAAACAGGATAGGAGTTTCGTGCAGTCATAAGACCCGATGGTCTGTCCAGTATACCAAATCTCGCGTCAGTTAACAAAGGAACAGGTATTTAGTGAAGTCTATCAACCTGTTACTGATATTGAAAGTAATTTCAAGGTGAACTCCATTGTCTAATTTGTGTAATATTTACTTTTAAAACCTGCAATTTTAAACATGAAACTTTACAAATGGAAATTGATGCTTTGAAGTGAGGTTCCTCGCAAGAAAAGAAAATGCAGAAACAAGTATGCTGTTAAGTTTTCGTTGCAATAAATCGGTTTTCTTCAGGCTCATTAAGGGAATAATTTTGCCGTTTATATTTTTTATCAAAAATCACCAGATACTGTCGAGAGTCAGTTAGTCTTGAAGCCTTGATCGTTTCTGTAGGACGACAACACAGAGTTCACCTTCAGTTGGTCCCACTTGAATAGAAACAGTACCTTCGTTCACAGATGCAACAAATAACGTAACGATATGCCCCTAGGGCAAACCTACAAGATTTTATGATATGGTTCAGGAACAGTTTTCTTTCGAATTGAGTTTTGTTGCTACAGTTATGTACAACTAAAAGAATTCACTTTCATCTCACGTCACTTGTGAGTTGCTTTGACTCTGCTCACATGTTTTCTAAAGGATACATGTGTCATTAAAGTGCACTGCAACAGTTTCCAGATATATAACAGTGGAGTATTCATTTTGTGTAACTCAGATCTAAGCTGACCATTTCAGTTCATTTTATTTAGGAGCAGTTGTCGTTCAGCATGAGCTTTTTTCAATGGACCCTCGACCAGCCTTGGTATTTTTCAAGAAAGTTTCCAGCATGTTTCGATAAGATATCCTCAAAACGTTCGAGATTATTCTCTCCACCCGATTTAAGGTATCTCGTACAGCACGAATGAAACAGGGTTCAAGTTTTAGATTGTGAAAGTGATTCATAACGCATTAGACATACATATAAACTAAGTAAAGTATAGATTATTGATTTTGAAAATCTATGTAAACTGACAAAGGCAATTGGCCATCTTTTTCATGTTTTCGGGCATGTCTTTTTTCGACCCGATTCAGTTTTGCGAACAAACAGAATTATATCTGGTCAACGAAGTTAAAGCTTTTTAGCTCATTATTTGGATTTCTTCCAAATAGAAGATCTACAATAAGCCAGAAATTATTTCAACCTTTCTTTATGCGACATCCTTTAATGCCAAAACATATATCAAATATATGCTCATGTTACATTTTTCATTGGAGAGAACACTGCAATATATTTGGGGTCAAAGTACTATAACAAGACACTTTCAAACTTTGATCGTTTGTTCCTGTTCAACGGTGCTGTCTTTGTAGGCATAAATAGCCTCAGCAAGCAAGCACGCACGCATTTTTGCAAGCATGGTTTTGGACAGATGTTAGTTTTCTTATTCAAATGAAATGTTTCCCCGTTTGGTTTCGCCTCAAGCATATTCCAAAAAGAGTTTTAAGTGTGACCGGTAGAAAGTACTTAGGCTGTTTAAACACGATAGCCAATAGAATCCGAGAGCTATTTCTCACGTTGTGGCATTTTGAGAAAACGTTGTTGATGTTTAACCCTTTCACCCCCGGAAGGGCCATATAGCCCAACATTATTCATTGAGAATTGCGAAATTTTCAGGGGGCAATGCTTTCAGAGTTTTGATTGATTTGTAAGGTTATGGACATTGCATTTATCTATTGCTTATTGAATCACTGATTATGATATCCCCTGGAAAACGACGATCTACGTTAGGTATTCCTGTTAAGCTTAATTTTAGCCGGGCGTGAAAGGGTTTAATTTGTAAAACAGGTTTTTGTTTGGCTAAGAGAAGATTTTTTGATTACCTTTTTGATGTTATGTGGCGATAAGGGCACGATCACCTGTTGCATCCTTTTTGTATCGTTTGTTTTGAAAATAGGCCCAAACGTTCAAACTGTTCCGTTTCATTTCTATTTGTTTCGTTGATGAAAATGCTGCCCGTTAATTCACAGTGCTCCATTTTCAAATGCATACGCTATGAATGCAAAAGGCGTGCACTCTGCTTCAGCAAAACAGTGCTGTTTATTCACTTCAAAACAGAACTTTTCGTTAGTAGCTATCAAAACGGCACCAATCATGAGTTTGAATGCCATTTTAATTGACAACAACACAGTTTGATGAAGCGTTTTCAAATGTCTCCGTTTCTTGTGTTCACACTGAAAGCGGGTCGTTTTCAATTTTACGTAGCTACTGTTTTAAGGAGTGTTTTGGAAAACTCCATTTTTCACAGCAGAGCAATGTGAATGTAAGGCAAAACAGATGAGGTTTGCTCCGTTTTCATATGAATCTTCAAAGTGGAGTATTGTAGCCCAAACAAATCGGGAAAATGATAGGGAGAACTTCTCTTCCTCCCTTTTCCCTGTAAAAGCAAAGATTGAAGGCTTCTTTTTTGTATCCTCTCCGTGATTTGTCTGTTTTATTCCATTTTAATTAGCTTTCTTTATGCCGTCTGTGTTCTATTCTATTTGATTGTACAGTAATACTGTTTATACAGATTTGGTAATATTGTTTCAAACACTAAAGTACGAGACAGTTAAAAATAACCATTTTTATATTGCGTATACTGAGCTGCTATACTGTTTATTAATGGATGTGTATGTTTGATTTTAGATTGTAAAAGAAGGTTGGCTCAACAAGAAACTTGTCCATTCATCAGACGGAAGAAGGGTAAGAAAAGATTCGTGATTTTGTCATGCCGGCATTTTTTAGCCTAAATAAACAAAACATAAAGCCATAGAATTGTCCAGTTGCCTGGGAGAATTTTAATGCAATTTGACGCTGGTTTTGACCATGGCCTAATCTGAAGATGGAAATGATAATTCATCGGTGATTTCTTTCCAATTTTCGTAAAGTGTGGATCAGAGTTTAAGTTGAAGCTTCTAAAATTACTTCTGAATTGAAAAATATTTGATATATACTAATTTTTATTTGCACTGTGCGATGAAGAAAACGAAGTGTTTCTTTACTGAGATACCCGTCAGGACTTACGACTACTTTGTGTGAGAAATCCAAAAGATTCAAAATATCAAGTTCCTTCCGCCGGTTTTTGCCATCGTTATTCCCAAGGGTTGTTTTCTTGGCAAATTATTCAGAGTGGTGTGGCCGCAATTCTTTCTGTCAACTTGATGAAGGAATCATTTTCCTGGAACTTTGGGTACTGCATCCAAAATGAAATAGTTTTCGTTTGATTTCTTTGTTTCTTTACAAGGTCACGTGACATCTGCGACGTAAAGAATTTCTGTCGTGCGAATTATTTCTTGTTTTTTCCAAACACGTTACTTTTACCAGGTCAAGAATGAATGATGATGAAAATATCACAAAGCGATGGGAGGAATAAATTATCAGAAAACACGTATGATAGCAATCCAATAAGAACATTTTGACTTCCTTCCATAGCGACGGAATTTCACTAGAAACCGCAATCCTAGTCAGAGAAATATCGTTAGAAACAATAATTGTCTCCAATATAGGGATTGTCTCCAAATATTCGTATTAAATTCGTATAGGGAATTCGTTGCGTTGTACGATATTGATACAGTATTCTATAAGCCGCATACGAATTAATTCGTATCGTCACCTTTTAGAATTCGTATAAATTTGTGTACAATTCGTATGTGATTCGTATGCAATTCGTATCAAATTCGTATATGCAATTCGTAAACACAATTCGTATCAAATTTGTATAAGCAATTCGTATACACAATTCGTATCAAAATCGTATCAAATTCATATCAAATTCGTATCATAATTCGTATAGAAATCAAGCAATTTGTATACAATTCTTATCTCCTGTGTGGCTATACAAATCAAATCGTACAACACCTTTCACGCATACGATTGAATTCGTATCAATTCGTATAAACGCTATACGATAATTTGGAGACGATCCCTTATGATGAATATTTCACCTTAATTGACATGAAAGGGAGTGATGAAACCGTCGCATATCAACCAAAATGAAGAGAATTTTCAGTTTCTGCTTTTCAAATTTGTCATTGCCCTTAAGGAAAAAATTTGGAATGTTCGTTAAATGTTTGTATCAACCAGCATGCAGGGTGACTGTCATCTATCGGATGGCTTTTTTCTCGTCATGATCATAGGCCTTGAAAATAGCGATAGCAAGTGGGCGACACTCATGAATGAAGCTTGTTGGTGGAAGCAGACCCTCTAAGATTCAAGTCCATACATCCTCTTTTGCGAAACTTTATGTTCGCCATTTTGAAATTGCATTCCAGAGTGAAATTCCAAATTGGCTGCCACACTGCTTTGATGACGAATAAGAATGAGGCAGTGCAGAAGCAAGAATTTTATAATCCCAAGTGCATTTGTTGTTGTGGTAATTAGAATGCTAAGCCTTTTCAAGAGTTTTGAAACATAAACTCACCGTTAGCTGTCAAAGGTCTGCAAAACGCGTGTATTGTTCATATTCTTTAGGCCCATGACTCTCGTAAACAAAATGAAAAATATTTGAATTAATCCATTCTCAATCCTTTTTCAATTGACATTGCTACATATTCATTTTTAATCTCGTTACATATTCATTATTGTGCTGTTTTTGTCATTTGCTCGTATCCTGTTTTGGCTTACATTACATATGAAATGAGCAAAAATGCATTTTCCTTCATTCCAGAGAGCAAGTTCTAGGACATGGAAGTCTCTGTATACCGTTCTGCAGGGCCATTACTTGTATTGCTACAAAGATAAAATTGATGTAAGTTGTCTTATTTTGTGGTTCACATTTCTCCTTCACTTTCAGATTGATTCATCAGCTTGGCATACCATTTTGACCAATTTTAAGACTTGTAGTTCTTGGCATAGAGCCCTTTATTATTGCGCAGTTGCTTCTTCCTCTCAAAGTAGTTTAAAGGTCTGTTTCATCCAGCATGCCTTGCACGTGTCGTCTCTTTGTTTACCTTTGTTGTTCGCCATTTTCGTAACCAATGAAAATGGCGATAAACAAAGGCCAACCAATAGACAACACGTGCAAGGAATCCTGGATGAAACGGACCCTTTAACAGAAAGGCATCATCGAAAGTATTATGTACCTGCAAGTAAATGCATCGGAGACAAGTGTCTGTAGTCAAATAAACCAGGATACAGTACAGGTAATTGCAACGAAGGAGTTGGCGCACGTTAAGGAGGCCAACTGATAGACAGTTTTAATGTCTATCTACAGCACTTGCCACACACAGAGAGACATTTGCTTCCAGCTTTTCAGTTTTGAGGAGCAGCCAAAATAAGAAAACTCAGAATTGTTCCTACTGTTACTTTAAAAGTTGTGATGCTCCTCCTAAACAGGACAGCCGCTTGAAGTTTTAATGTGTCGCCAAAAATTTATTCCATTTATCTGACATTTTCCATTCTTTTCGAAAACTCCTTGAGAGATGATGATAACAGATTTAGGTTTAAGATATTCGAGACCAGCTTAAAATAGGAGGTACCAATTAAAGTTATTATCCGTTTTTTCAACGCATAAAGGAACTCTTAATGAGGTCATGCACTCTTTTTCCGGACCTTCCCTACTACATTTCTTTATGTCGTGACCTGAATCGCCACTGAGCATGAATATCTGAAAATCCCTATCTCTGACGTGTACAAAAATCGTGGTGATTGTAAATTCCATTGCAGATTCTACAAGATTTTTCAAATACCTTCGTGATTGTTACCCAGGGTCCTTTGCCGTCACGCTGCGATTGCAGATTGTCTGAAAATCTAATTCGACCAAAGCGGAGATATAGACCCACATAGCTGTTCTTAAACAGATCGAAAATTTTATCGCTAAACTATGTTCACACTGTAGGCTTTTTGTCTATAGATTTTCGTGTGTAGACTTTTTGACAGAGTTCTTGTCCAACCGGACAGGAACATATAATTTACAATCACAAACCAAGGAATTGGTCAATAATATCGCGAGAAGATCCTGTCAGTTTAATTACTGCATTGTAGGTCCGTATTTTCTACTCAGGTCAAATTTGATTTTAAGGCAGTCTGAGATTCCCGCGTGCTTGCAAAGGACCAAAGGTAACAACTGCTCTTTTGGTCCTTCATTGAAGAATATTCCACTTTACATTCTTTGAGGAGCTGTCTTGTCTTGAGTACTCACATTTTTAGCTACCAGGTGATCCTGCTAAGTTCCTTAGAAGGATCATCTCAAAACACTGTCGCAAACACTGTTAAAGCCTTACAGTAGTCGATGTAAAGAAAGTCATACCCTCACTTTTACCAGGTGCTTTTGATCACCACAAGAAACGGTTATGAAACCCTATTGTTTTCGTAGCGATATTTGTACATTGTTTTTATGAAAGGTTCGACTGAGTGACTTTGGAGATTCTATCACTATTCTGCACATTCACAACCTCGTTCCCAGGGTGTTCTTACGTCATACGCTGATCACGAAGCCGAATGAACACCCTGGTACACTTCGATCACATTTGCCCAAAAAATGGGCAAATGTGGAAGCCATTATGGATTTCACCGTTGGCTAGGCAACGCCAATCGACGGAAAATGGCCGTTGCTCTGGCGCTAATTCTGCACAAGATGAATGGAGAAATTGAAAACAAACACTTTGGGGACCTTATTCGAACCTTTTTGAAGGTATTCAAACAGTGATCTGGGTTCGGTAAGTGTGTTTAATGTGAAAATAAGCTCGGTTTGTTTGGAACGAAAATGGGCCTAAGTTACAAACTCGGGAAACTTTCACCGCAGCTTCAAAAATGAATGGCTCGTTATTCTTGGAATTTCGGAAATAAGTTGCAAATTATGTTCGGAATAGGTAAAGAATATGATTTTAAGCTGAATTTTGACATGCCGAGGTCGTTTACCCAGCGCTAATCGGAGTTACGGCCCAAAATGGCGAACAGCCAATCAGATTGCCGATCGGCCTCTTGTATCCCAGAGTAGAGGTAGAGCAACGAACTTACTCTGGGGACGAGATTGGCACATTCAAAAATTCTACAAAATGTATCAAAATATCGTTCGATTCAGATTCTTTTGTAGAATTGCTAAGGCCCAGGCGATGACCTTCCTCAGCCCAAAACCAAACGAATGAATTATTGGCAGCCAATAATTCGCGCTTTCTTTTTTTAGTGACAGTAAGACTTTGAAACAATACAATCAAAGTAAACCTTAACTCACTCTGGACCGTGATTTTCTTAGTATCATCAGGCCAGGGAGGGGGGGAGGGGCTAAATTAGCCTCTGGTGTATCACTACTGTTAAATGAGGGTCCATGATTGAATTTTTGTCACATCTATCAATCTATTTCATTGGGGGCAGCATTTGGTCTCTTTGGACTACGGTCTTGGACTTGAAATATGACATGAAATCTTCTCGCGATATCATTGGCTCATTCCCCTGTTTGTGGTTGTAAATTATATGCTTCTGTACTGTGCTCCATGTAGCAATTTTCGTGTCTTTGTCTTATGTGGACCTTTTTAGTTCCTCCTAGGTAACAAATTGAGAGCTTGCTCTTGAGTCTGATTGAATTTATTTATCTGTTTTTTACAGCATGAAGGATCGTCGTACGATGAAGAACAGATGCAAATTATTAACGTGAAGGGATCAGTTGTTGATATTGCTCATGATTATGCCAAGAGAAAACATGTTTTGAGACTGACTACAGCCAGTGGTTCTGAGTATTTGTTCCAGGTGAGTTTTTGTAGGTTTTTTTGTGAGATTTCATCGCTCTCGTCATTGTAGTTATCACTGTTGACCGTTGAATTGAACCTTTGATTGAAAATCTGAAAATTGTTGTTGTTATGGGGATAACTGGGCCTAAAGTAAACTTCAAATCTGTCCCTAGAAGATTGTGTCGCATTTATTTGGCTGCTGTAGAAAAGCTCTGTGATCTATTCTCCTATTTATGATACAGTTTTATAGGATAGCCATCAATTTAGAGTTTTATTCCTTGTTATAGCCAGGCTGAATAAGTGCTTGCTGAATTGTGCGGCACACAATAGTCAGAGGAGTGATTGCTCCAAAAAACGTCAATTTCTTTTTTCTCCAAAAATGCCAAATGATGTAAATATATACTGTAAGCAAAGGGTTCAACTGCTGTGTTCGATTTCTTTCTGCAATTTAAGAGGATTCTTCATCTTGTTTACTGATATCACAATGATATTTTGCCATTTTTCAAATGCAAGAAATGCAAATAGAGATATTTCTTCCCGGACTTGTTACCAGATCTCAAATATCTAGTTATCAAAGAAGAAATCAGTTAGATATTGACACTCCAAGGCAGAACCTAGAATTCTCCAAAAACAGTTTTTTCTATTCTGGTGCAAAGACGTGGAATGAAATCCCATTAGAAATCAGAACAAGTTCCACTATCACCCTATTCAAAAGGAAACTGAAGGAATTCCTACAAAATTAGCATCCTTCCCGAAGCACGATCCCTAGGAAGACCAGCAAAGTTGTAAGATTTTACATATATGTAAATAGACATTTGTATAGTTTCTCTTTTCTTTTTTAGCTGATAGGGTTTTGTGTTTAAATATGATAAAATGAAAATGAATAAAATGAAAAATTCCAACATGTATGTGATTTTGAAATCTTTGGAATATAAAAGAAGGTACTGTTTTTCAAACTTTCACTGTATAGAATTTCTTGTGCAATGAATCAGCAACCATTTGTCCGTTTATCTACAGCAAGGTATCGAACTCTAAGTTGAGGCATATTCTATGCAACTGTATCAAGAACAAAACAGTAAAGCTTACAGCTCCTCCGCAGCAGCTACAGAATTAGAGTCAAAATCTTTTGGAGATCTTTACAAAGACATGCCTTGGATCACATAGCTCTCGCTCGCAAGGGTCAAAGATCTCTGTCTACAGTTCGACCGTCACTAGAGCGTTATCTGCCTGTGAATCATTTTTAGATGTTTGAAAAAGGTTGATCTGAACGTCTGAACGATAAGTCTAGGCTTCCTGTTCTGGTCTCCATATTTGTTGCGTAGGAGGTGACGCGAAGGAGTGCAACCAGTTTTCTTGAATAATCATCACAAAGGATTTCTGAAGTGATTACGTAACACTTTGAACTGTGTAACGCCAGTTGTGTAAGAGCATATTTGCCCTGGATTATCTGGATTATTTCACAGACCTGAAGTTTTTTGTTGGTATTTGCGGTATCAGTCATAACCAGTGGTAAAGAGTGTCCGTATATGTATATACTGGTTAACATGCGTCAACGAGTCGCTTGTTGTCTCAAATAAGAAAATGAGATCTTCATTCTTTGTTACCTGTTTGTGAAGGCCTGGGGACTGATATTATGGGGGAAAACAAATAAAGATATTGTTTGATACAACTATGAACAAAGATCAAACGCAAAGGAGACAAAGAAAGAGTGAGGTCTTTTGCAATTTAGATGTCATTTGAAATTTGTGATGATGCAATCCAAAGGGACGTTGGCAAAGAACTTACGTTGCTGTTTTTTGCTGACAGTTTCGCGTAGCTAACTTCTAAGTTTTAGTTTTTTAGTAGCAATTATTGTTTGGTTTCCTAGTGGATTAACGACATGATAAACATAAGCTTGATATAAAAGACCTGAAGATCCATTGTCAACTATCATCCTTAGCGGGCGTGATTAAAAGCAAGACAAAGAGAACGTAGGCCAAAAAAGACTTTCAGAGAAAAGTTTTTTCAATCAACTTAGACTTGCTACGTTTAAAGGAACGTCATCTACTGAGCAAAACAAATGTAAACTATTTATTTAACAAAACATGAACACGGATTAGATATCTCAAGAACTATAACAAGAGCTATCAGAAAAATAAAGAAAAAAGGCCACTCAACGGACTTTACACCTTATCCCCTGGTCACTGTTCTTAGCAGCACATTGCTGGGTGCAGCCACAGACGGCGCTCATAACTCATAACTACGGACCAGGTACCCATTTATGTCTCTGGGTGGAGAGAGGCACAAGTTCTGCTAACACCTTGCCCAAGGATGCTCTCCTAAAATGTGGCCAGTGCAGGTATCGAACCCACGACTCTTAGATCGCGAGTCCGACGCCTTACCACTATGCCACCAAGCACTCGGAAAATGGTACAAATTAGCTGATACAAATTGGCTTCTAATCAGAAAAGAAAGTCGACTTCGGGGGCCACAAAGGGTCACGGTTAGCGATGGGTCTTTAATCAGAGGGTTACTGAACATAATCCTACCAGACCACAATAATTCTGCAAAATCCAATTCAGGATTCGAGACCACTCTTCTTGCTTTCTGATTGCCAGCTGATTTGTATCAAGTTACATTCCTAGCCATCTACGCTGCAAAACATCGCGAGTTTTTTAAAATCGTTAAGCTGTAGTTTACAACCAGACAAAAACCAGCTTTAACTTAAAAGCCTCGATGATTCGATGTAATTTTATCTGAACAACCCAAGATTTACCACCTTCAAAGTTTAAATATCAATTGATAGGGAGGTAATCTTCCACGAAAAATGATATTTTATGGCGTAACGTTGTTTGTCCGTTGACTCCTGTGTTTACAGTTAAAGTTGGTCCAAAGAAGCCTGCCGTTGATCTCTCTTGAACATAACTTGAAAGGTTGCCGAAAGTCCTTGAAAAGATTGATCAATGCATAAAATAGAATCACTTGTTTGCAATGTGTAGAGTGTGTTTGAATAGAGAAGTCCCTTGCTCTAACAGTTAAGCTCAGTCTTTGACATTTTAAGGAAAGTTTTGTTTTGTAAGAGGCTTATTCTACCAATCTTGCAGTATCCACAGGAGGGAGGAGTGAATTTCCGTCGTTTTGCAAAGTGTTTTAACTCATTTCAGCCCCCTAGCAGCTCCCTAGCAGCCCTCTAACAGATTTACATGTTGAGAGTATTGATGAAAAAGCCATATCTTGCTGGCACCAGTTCCAACTTTAAAGTTCAATATCAAATATTCTTTAGAAATGTAGCTGATTATTGCTAGGGACTTGCTCTATCAGAGCTGAAATCCCAGTTTCCCTTGATAGACGATGAGCGGCTATTTGGATGAGTGGCAAGTGGATAGCGTATTTTGGCAGGTATACAGCGTCTAGACTGACAACGTGATTCCTTGTATTCGTTCATTATTTTCAATGTGGTATTTATTTTCAAGTGAGCGAAAGTGCATCCAATTTCAGAGTGAGTGAATAGCATCCAGTTCAATAGCAATACTACTGAGACTTATGTAATGAGTATATACAGCGTCTACAGTTGGCAAACAAGGCACTGAGATCCAGAATATCAAAACCATGGAAAACTTCGAACACATTCTTCCTCTTACAAATGCAACAAATTTTAAGTCTACTCTGAGGGGGATACTTGAAGCTATTTAGAACAGAAATCCACAAGGAAATCAGACCAACGAGTGCAGTGCGGAGGAATTGCTATTCAAAGTTGACCAAAATCATTAAGTTCTATTTTTTTACTTACATGGCATCGTGGAAAAAGTAGAAAAGTAGACTGAGTTTGCTTTGAAAGCAACAAAAGTAACCTGGGAGAAACAGACAGCTAATGCCATGTCTGCTTAGACTAACACATTAAAACAAGGAAAAGCCAACAGTTCATTAGACAAATCTTATCATTACCATTAATCTCGACCTTCCTGGTCAAGG
The DNA here is from genome assembly GCA_964020215.1 of Aurelia sp. 3 sensu Dawson et al. (2005). Lineage (NCBI taxonomy): Eukaryota > Metazoa > Cnidaria > Scyphozoa > Semaeostomeae > Ulmaridae > Aurelia > Aurelia sp. 3 sensu Dawson et al. (2005). Next base: position 31,037,199 of record OZ026572.1, on the reverse strand, counting down.
TTTACAGGCTTCTAAGGTAGGAGGTGTTAGTTCAAGTTGATACTTAAGCAGACCATTAACCAGCTTAGTAGCACACCAACACCTCTCCACGACTGTAGGTAATATAAGAAAGGGTTACTCGTCAGACGATGACTGGGGGATCTCTTGTTCGTTACGCCCTGCGTCTTCCATGACTTCATTTTGTGATTTGAAGGTGTATTTGTGTGTTTCAACAAGGAACCAGTGAGATTGCTCTAGGCCAATACTAAGCTATCTGCAGTGTAGCGCTGTCAACCGTAGACGATGCAAACCACTTTGGGCAACATAAGAAAGGATAGCTCGTAGAACATGGAAAAGGGGAACCTCTTGTTCCCATATAATACCCCATATATCGGTTAGCCACCATGTGCTAGCAGAACACCGAATAAACATCGAATAAAGACCGATATTTTCCAAAAATCAGTTATTTTTCATTTTTGAAACAACCGCTATGTCCAGACTTGTAGGAAGTAAACCTATGAAATTTCTGATTTCTTTATCCAATTTTGATTTCGTTGAACTTTTAGAGTCCTGCGATCTGACAAATCATTGGGAATGTTTGGAGGGATCGAATCCTCGAAAGCTCCTGAAGATAACTCAATGTTTCTGTTTGCTTTCATGTTTCTTGTCAGAACAACAATCGTTTTATTTACTCGTTTACTAATTTTTTAATAGTGAAGTTCTATGATCTACCGACTTGTCAATCATTGACATTTTCATCTCTTTAACACCTAATGTTTGATGGCATATGATTTCCTTTGTATGCCCCCTGTTTCTGGCACCCCATCTTCACCTTGGCAGCATTGCAGATGGCCCATTGTAGTTGATTAAGTCCTAAATACTTGTTATACACGCGTGCCCCACGTGTCCATCCGTTGCCTTGACTGTGCGGAGGAAAGGCCTATCGTTGTTCGCCCACCAGTATCGCCCTAAAATTGTCAAATTGCAGTGCAAAGGCGGTTTAAATTCAGAAGGGACACTCAAGAGCAGCTGTAATGCCTGAGCACCGAAAGAACAATTAATTGGTCTGGCTTTTGTTTGTATAAGAAAGCAAAAGTTATGATGGTACGGAAGGGAAGAACTTTTTGCTGGATTGGAGGAAAGAAAGCTTCGGAAAAGATGAAAAAATCGGTAAGATCTCGGATGAAAAGTCACTGCGATTTCCTGGCTAAGCTTTTTACTATACGAGTCATTAGGGATATCTGAGCCCCCAGACTTTAGAGTTCATCGAGAGACGTAGTTTGAAAGAGTAAACTATCAGTGAAGATAGTTAAATCTTGTGTGAAACAGGGATGCTTCCATTTTGGAGTAACACATGTGTCCGTATGGAGGAGCATTTAATGGATACTGCACGAGGTAGTGCTTTTTTAGGGTTCTCGCATGTTTATTCTGCTTGTCGGATATACTTCATTTGACAAGGACAAAGACTACAATCTTGAAGCAAACATGTTTCTTTGCTAAGTTCTTAGCAGAGAAGTGATGCATTATCTCCTATCATTGGGCCAATTGGCCCCACACCTCCCTTTTTAATCCATGAGGCCTGAGAGCACCTCCAAAAAGATCTTAAAAGGATTTACATCCATCTGAATTGACCTTTGCGTGCTGTTTACACACAAACTGCCAAACCTTATTCATTTATAGACACTGAGGAAAGCGTACTCATTCGCGACCGGTCTGTCCTCATGTAAACACTGAAACTAGATCCTTTTGGGTACGGTACCACTACGATGACGCCATGTAGGTTAGACTTACACAAAAATCCAACAGCGAAATCGCGTTTGTGATTCACAAATTGTGAACAGTCAAAGTTCAGTGTAAGATTGCAAAGAAATCATTCATTCATATTATGGTGGTGAATTTTGTACATGGCAACGAAGCAGCAGATCGTTTCTGTAAAAACTTGCTTCCTTGCACAGATTAAAACGCTCCACTCCTCGTTTTTGTTGAAAGGCCGTGATTTAAAGCCCTTGGCCCCCTTGCCTTGCAGCCGATCTGTGCATTGCGGCCATCTGATTTATCAGTCTTTCGGATTTTCTCCGTAAGAGCCAGATGCCCGTCCGAGGGCTTTGGAGTCTGCGCAGTAACAATCTCAGGGTCATCGCCCTTCATCCTTACTTTGCGACTGCAATTTTGTAAATTCCGTGCCATTTCCAGTGTTTCTTTCTAACAACACCTAATTTTGAATAAGTCTTTTTATGTCGCAATGACCTTGCCGAAAGTATCTGTGCACTTTCGTTCAATGCTGCATCCAAAATACCACATTACCCAGTCACAAATGTGATAAAGTTTTTTTTTCTTTTTTTTTCTTCACTTTATTTTAAGTTGGTAAATATAATATGTTATAGCTATGTCAAAAGCTACGTCACTCCTACATAACAAATTCAATCTTTTGGAACTCTACTAACCGTAGGATTTCAAGGAATTTTCCATTTCGAACCACTTACCCACGTTTAAGAGGGAATCCCACCAAAACTGAGTCCTGCCTTTTAATATCTTTCCCTTGCAAACCAGACCTCGCATCGGGCACTTGCCTTGTCGGTGCATTTCGTTGAGTGCTGCTTGCCGTGTCTCCTTCGCAATGGATACACCGCAAACACTAAACGGCCAGAAGAAGGACACTGGGTCAGGGCTGTGGGCTGTGGGACGTTGCGATCTTTAAACTCATCAGAGGAATTCTATCGTGGACTAGAGATCTTTTCAGTTGATTGTGGTCAAATAATTTCACCCAACTGACCAATTGAGCTCGAGCGGTGCGTCAGTTCTGGTTTACGAGTTCAGAAGATGTGATTAATATGTCGAAAAGAAGCTTAGTTTCAAAGATAAAACTGACACTTTATTTTTCTTCAACAGGCTCCAGACACACAATCTTTAATGGCATGGGTGAATGCACTACGAGATAGTAATCCCGAAAAAGATGTAAGCCTTTATTTTTCATTTATTTTTTAGATTCATCTTTTCGCTATTAAATGACATATACCAACGATACGTAACTGTCTACTGAGACATATCTTCCAATGCATAGTGCCAGTCGCAATGTTGTTTCAGGAATGATCTCAGATAGCAGTAGTGTTCATAAATGTTCATAAATACATTCCAAAGATTCACCTTTCACACGATTTTTGCTGAAGATGTATAATTTAAATTTTCTAAAATACGTATTTTGCAACAACGTTACTGCACCAGTGGGATCTTGTTACAAACAAACGCGATGAAGCTAATGACGAGATATGAACCTCCCAGTATGATTGACGTTTTCATAAGTATTTCAATTATTATGCTTTTTGCAATTTTATACCAAACAAGCTTTATCCAAGTTAAGATGCAATGTATTTTGCGGTATTTTCACTGCACTGCGACTTTTTCAGCGATGTTGCTGTAGCTATGATGTGGCAGTGTTGTTTGAGATGTTATCATACAGATCTCGTCACATATTTACAAATTTACATAGCAAATTAAACCAATAAACAATTATTTTAATTGGTATTTTGTTTGGCTCTGATATTTGTTGACATAACTTTGATAATTAGATTCTGTTGTTTGTTGTCGGTAGTGTCGAAGCCTTTTCCTTTGCATAAGATACCAAATTGTGAACTTACGAGTCAAGTTTGATGTGATAAATTCCTATTAAATGCTTATTGAAATTCCTTAGACAAATACTTCTTCCAAAATGCAATGCTTCCAGAACTTCTGAGCTCTGCATATTCTCTTGAAATGACCTGATAGTACAAATTTAAAGTTCCCTTCATCAAGGTCAGCAATCCAATCCTTCTTACTTCAAATCGTTGAAGATCCAATTTTAGGACGTGCTCAGGTTGTCAAGGATAATTTCTTTAAATCAATGGTATAGTTTTGCATAGCATTCATTAGGACCTGTGTTTTTCAGCTCTGAAGTAAAATTAGCTCGCTCACGAATGATTGTCAATCATTATGCAGTATGTTTATCGAATGATGTATCCCTAGAGAACGACTTGCCCTCTTCGATCATAGAGATTTAAAGTTCATAGAGTTAATGTTTACAACCGTTGAAGCGTCAGAGATCATATGCCTTGTATGTTTTTAAAGGTTTTGCATGGACGAAGAGTCTAAAGTTCAGAATCGCACACACATTGAAAGGGGAAATTTCTTTCTGAACTTTCTGTGCGCTGCTTATGTCTATCAGACTGCGATCAGCGTTTCCTTGGCATTGCTAGCTTGAAAGTTTACCTTTTCTAGTAGCGAATACATTTACAGTGCCGATAGAGAATGGAAAAGTGCATTTTTATATGCATTCTCATGAAGATACAGCATCGCCAAATTACCATTTCGATGCCGCTCAGGGAGCATGGAGGTATATACCAACTCTACCGCAATTACACCACAATACAAGTAAAATATAACTGAACTCACTAAAATGATTAGAAATACGAATTCAATGGTAAAAAGTAGGCTATAATCTATAGGAGATTGCAGGGATGGAAAATTTAGACTCGTTTTGTAGCATGAATGAAGTTTAGGGTTGCATCGATATATTTTATGCCCCCCCCCTCCATATCCCGTAAGCATTGCCATTTCTATTTCATAATCGCTGGACCTTCTGTAAAAGTAATAAGTCTATCCATATAGTCTCCTGAATTGTTAATGCCAATTTTGGATAGCTGTTGCCATCATGCATGATGTGGTGTGGTGTGGTATGGTGACCATTCCATTCACAATCCACATGTTTCTTATTTTAGTGGTTTAAATTGTGGACAAGACATTAACATTTATTTCCTTTGCTCAATCGCCGCCATTCTGTTACAAGCCATTAATTTTGAGCTAATTTTCATCATGTTAAAATAGTTTTCACAAAGTTTTTGCTGTCTTATCAACCATTTCCCTTGACCCAGTAATCTTAGACTTCATGGGTTTCTGTCACATGCTGAAGAATTCCTGAATATCTTTCATGTCCGTCGAGTCACATTATTAATGACATGACTCAAGTTCCCTCGCGTTTTTGATGCGCAATATTCATTTTAGCGTCGACTTGTGGAGTCATAACCAAATCTGTAAGCAGTTGATGTCAGATTTTATTAAGAATGGCAACATAAGCTTTCGAATCTTGTGTTTCGAGGAGATCTTTGAAGCCCTGCTAGTGGTTTTAGAGGCAACAGGATGTTCTGAATCTTTTTAGGCTGGGAACATGGCAATATCAATGAAATAGTCTGCGAACATCAAGGAAACAAATCTGAGAAAAAGCATATTTTAAGGGGCAGATTGATGATTTGTTTACACTGAACAAGGGAAAACAGAAATTGGAAAACAAGGGAACTTTCACCCCCTGAGATGGCGTCAGCTTTGATAGTGTGCATTGTGAGAAGAGGTCGAAAGGTGGACTGTCAATGGCGGCGCTCCCTGGTCAATGAATCCGAAGAGTTCTTACTGATCATCGATTTTTGTGCGTCAGTTTTGATTGAGCAATAATTTTATTTCTGATAGAGGCATTAGACAAAATATACCATCGTTGTTTTTCAGTGTCGCACAGTTCAAGGAAATCCTGGCTTAGGAAAAAAGAAGCCCTCCCGGGGTGGTAAAAGCGTTGATTGTTGCTCCCCAGATACTGTTATGTTTATTCCCATGTTCCCTGTTACAGCAATTAGATAATTCGCCAATGTGTTCCCTGAATTATGATTTTCCGCAAATTTGTTCCCTTATTCCCAAACTATTTTCATTAATGTTTCCTTGTTCCCAGCTCAAAAGTGCTTAGTATCCCCTATCTACTAAAGCCGATTGGAGGGCCTCTGGGAAAGTTTTGAGAGATTGTTGCATCATCTTAGTGTGATGAGTGAATGTACGTACTTGGGAGATGACAATGAATCTTTATCAGTTTGCTTATCTTTATTTTAAGTGGTTTAAAGTACCTTGAAGAAAGATTCTTTCTGGTTTCTTTATCGTTATCATTGCGCGAAATTGTAGGAATTCGTTTCTATCACCAAAATTGGGCATGAATGAAAATCACGCTTTTGGTGCTTACATAATCTAATTTGGTGAACATACGAAAGTTTTCTCGCAGTTTTGAAACTAGAATTAATTACAAAAATGGGCATGAACATAAATCATGTCTTTGGAGCTGAAGTACTTTGATTAACAGAACCATGAAAGTGTTCACAGTATAAAACCAAAATTGATAAAAGACAGTGTGAATATACATGTTCTTAGAAAGACCATAGAAGAATTTTTGGGCTACACACTCGATGCACGATAAACAAGATTATGTTGAAATTATGTTCGCTTTGAGACATAAAAATTATCGTGACTAGAGAATAAATGCGACAAAGCCGCATGTATTTCTCAAGATTGCTGCTAGATAGCTCTGTTATATGCTATAGGTAGAGTTCTGTTTTTATGAAGTCTTAGACGAGGGAATCTAGAACAAAACAAGCAGTGATTTTCTAAATGCAGACAGTAACTGATCTGAACGCCTTATGTGAGTTACAGACGCATGGAGCAAAGTTAAATTTGAAGCATGACTTTGTTACTCGAATCTTGAAAGCTCATATCTGCAAGGAACCGTGCACTTGTTTCAATTTTCATGTCAGTTTGCAAGGCGTTCCAAGGATTTTCTCTCAAAGCATTAAGGTTGCTATGTAGGTTTTAGCACTGCATTACAGCAAAGGACCCCCGAGGCTGGACAATTTTTCAAGAATCAGCCTTTTCGGGAAGAAATGTTTCTGTACGCTTATGGGAAAGGAGTTAGGGAATGAAACAAACTGAGATATCTGAAGTCTGGTCCGCCATTTTTTGCATTTCATACACCGTGTCTTTGCCTTCGGCACTCGTTAATCCTTCTTCCTTATTCCTTCAAGCTTCGGTAAGATTGATCACGAATCGTTCTTTTTCTACCCCCTGGCTTTTCTTGTGACTTACTGGAAATTAAGCTGCATTAAGACTACATATGAACTGCATCCCGACATTTCTTTAGGAAGGAAAGCTTGCATGAGTTGCGTCAGCGTGTCATTAAACCCATGTAAGACCTGGTTGCCGAACTTCCTATGCGTAAATTCTTAGTTTTTGAATCTCATTTATTTAGAAAAAGACCATGTTTTCGAATTTTGATCAAGGTGTGCGAAAAATTTGTAACAATGAGAATAAATATTTGCCAGAAATTATGAGCTACAATTTGTTGGATCATTTTATAGATCTTGTTTTCGAAGCTTTGTCAAAGGGTGCGAAAAATCTGTTACAATAACAGTTGGTTCTTGCCAGAATTTCTCCTGCTCAATTCGTTAAATTATATAAAAGACCCTGTTTTCGTAACTTGATAAAGGAGTGCGACAACAGATAACAATGGTTGCAAGAAGTTCTCAGGCCCATATTGATAGATTAGAGAGTGTCGTGGAAAATTCGATGTCCCAAGCTCTTTAACATAGCCAAAACTATTCACTCTTATTCAATTTTAGTTAAATTTTGCAGATTTCAGAAATTGGACTTTATCTTCTAATCTGTTATTGGATAAGTTGTTCGTAATCAGAGCCTGCATACCTCATAGAGAGGCCGTTGATCTCAGAGCTCTCAAATTTATCCCAAATTTCTGTAACGAGAAAGCGTTGTTGCCTTCTGATCTGTCATGGTCACATCTATTTTCTCTCTCTTCCAAATAAACATGATGTAAGCCGTTTCAACAAATCCTAAAGCTTTCAAACATATGGTTTGTCCATTGTTTTCAAATGACCGCAGACTGATTGCTACCTGGAGAAGTAGAACGCTTTATGGCTCAATGAAATATTTAGGTGACGCAAGTTATGGCCACCTTTGGTGAGCAATGGACTTCGCTATATGCTTTTGCTATTTATTCAGGTGCAGGCCATAGCTGAGAAAAAGAGGAAAAAGTTTTCCCACAAACTAAGATTTTCAAATGTGTATAATGTTTTCAAGGTTTTCGCAATGTGGAGAAAGGGACTGAGGAGAGCGCGGCCAATTCTGACAGCCTTCGCAGCAGTGGGAAATCAGGGAAACCCCCTCTTCTTCGGTAAAAAGCGTATGGCTTGCGTCTCAGTTGCATCTCCCGGCAAACTCGAGTTATTTTCGATTTATTTGCATCTTTCAAGAGTTGCATGATATTTCTTTTGTATGATAAGTGTTTTCTCTGGATTTTTAGGCGTCTTGCCATTCTTCCGCCTATTTGTGAGTGTACTTTGAGCCCCTTTATCGCTTGTGTTTACTCAAGTTTGAAGTTAGGCTTATTAATTGGTTGGGCCTGAACTGAGTCGCTTCACAGCCGAGAACAAATACCTTCAATAAAGTGGTTCTAAAGTGGTTCAAAATACACTTGCCGATGGGTGAAAGAATGACCACATGGCCAAATAACCCAGAGAAAACGCTTACCAGACCAAATAAGTATCGTGTGGCTCTTGTAAGATTCAAATAATTCGAAAATAACTCAAGTTGTAACCGAGCCGTCAGGAAGGGATTCCCCTGATTTCCCACTGTTGCCAACGCTTTCAGAATCGGCAGCGTTCTCCTCAGTCCCTTTCTCCACATTGCGAAAAGCTTTAAAACATCATACGCATTTGAAAATCGTAGTTTGTGGAAAAACCGTTTCCTCTTTTTCTCAGCTCTGGCCTGCACCTGAATAAATTGCGAAGGCATAACGAAGTCGATCGCATAGGTGATAGTTGCTGGTGACAGTTGCTGGTGACAGTTGCTCTTTGCAGCCAATTTCTTGAGAGGGGCGTAACTGCCCAAGAATCCACCCCTGGTATTTGTCTCTTACCTGAAAGAATTAGGAAGTTAACGGTCTTCTCTTCACTAAGGCAGTTCACATAACCAATAAGCAGGCTCCGTAAATACGCACGATTCAGCCGTAAATAATGCTACAATGACGTATTTTCCTTAACCTGAACGACAACCTGAGAGCTGAAGATTGAGCTATTTCTTTCAACACCTAACATATGTAGACACTTAACATTTTTCATATGTTTGCCCACTCTACCTGTGGTGTGGTGTGCGTGGTTTCGCGTATCAATATCACATATGACCTGGACATTCAACTGTTTAGGCTAAAAATTTGAAAGATTGTACGCAGCTTTGTTGGTGTTTATGGTCGGGGATATTATAATTATGTTTTCATATCCTTGAAGCTATTGAAACTCCACAGAATCACAGCAATAATAGTTGGAAATAGAACATCATCTTATTAAGACTTAGTTTTAGCGCGTGTAGCACTGTTGTTTAGAGAGCCATGCGGCTTTTAGAATTAATCGTGCCTTGCAAAATACAGGTTTGTTGTCCTAAAGTTTGTTTTTATTTTGTTAACTTTAAAGCAAATACTTTATCAATATCCAGCCTTGATTCAGTTCTCTTGTTCAGAGTTTGATCTTTCATTTTCACTTTGCAGTCAAATGGCAACTGCTACGAAAACGTGATCGTTCGGAGAATGAAGAGTTATGAAGGAGAAGTTAATTCTGGGTAAGTTTTTAATTCCCGTTTCAAATCGCAAGATATTAAATATGGTCAGTTTCATTACTTAATTTTGCTCAGATTTGGACATTTCTCCCTGACCTTGCACATTTCTTACTTGCAAAATATGCACTGTGCAAATAGAAAATATTGTGTAAACGTGTGCCTTTCGCCGTCATTTTGCCGCCTTTAGCGGTTCGTCTTTAGCAAGACCTTTTTGTGTCGATGACCCATCATTCCCTTACGTCTTTGGAGTGTACAACTATTGCAAAATCTCACTGTCTTTATTGTCTAGACGATATACGAAGTTCGGTTGATGAAGCCATATAGAGTTGACAAAATATACCAAATCTAGCCTCTGCCACGGATGAGTGATTTGAAGAAATCCTTTGCCTGACTTTGTCTTAGGGGTTCTGGTAAAAAATCATTTCTTTGAAGGAAAGCTTTTGAATACCGTGAAGCTTCCTTTTTTTGTATGGCTTTGTTTTGTCCCCTTCCTCCCCCAGCTGAGACTGAAGCAGTTTAGCGAATTGTGGCCCCGTTTACACGATACCGTTTTCATTTTATATCGGATTGGTTTCATATCGGATTGGCCTTCTGTTACACGATACCGTTTTTCATTCCATATCGGATTGGCCTCCTGTTTACACGAGAACGCACCAATCCGATATGCTTCATACCGTTTTCGCGTTTTCAAATGAAAACGCTCTGAAAGTGGCATGAAACCAATCCGATATCGTGTAAACGGTCGAATCCGATATCAACTCAGTACGGAACCTCATTATCAATTCTACTAGCCTCGAATCCATTAGGGGAGCTGCGCAGAATGCGCAGTGGAACCATTACCGAATACAGTGTAACCATTACAGTGCAAGGCGAAACGGTATCGTGTAAACAGAACCCCAATCCGCTATGAAATGAAAACGGCATCGTGTAAACAGGAAAAATTTTCATATCGGATTGCCTTACCCAATCCGATATGAAATGAAAACGGTATCGTGTAGTCGGGGCCTGTATTGCGTGATGGCACAAGGAGATTGCGTTAATCTGTTTTGCAAAAATTACTTCGAAAATACTACACCCCTTCGTAGCAGAGATTTATAGCACGCAGCAAAGTGTCAGTCGAAAAGATTTAAGGCGCCTTGGCAACCAGCATACTTTGCACGTGCCATCTCTTTGTTTGCTATTATTTTCATGGCTGTGAAAAATATTGAAAAAAAGAGATAACAAAAGGATGTATTCACAAAGCATGCCAATTGCAAGGGTCCCTCTAAAGAATTTATTGCTCTGTCATTTGACCACTGTTTTATCCAGCCATTCAAGACTTGGCTTCAATTATTATGCAGCATGCTTGCTGGGATATTGTCAAACGTTTTCTTTTCAACCAGTCGCCAAAATGAGATCCGCAGAAAATTCTTGAAATATGTTGACAGACGAATATGTTTTAGTTTTTGATGTACTAAAACATTGTTATATTCTCCATTTTTCATATTTCTTCCCACAAGGGCTTGTCTTTCTGTGAACCGATCATTATGTTGTTTTGTCCAAAAACATTTTCGTTTTTGTGAAACCAATTTAAATGTTTACGTGAAAATGCCATTTTATGTTCATGCCTTTATCCAATAATATTAGTAAAATATTTGTACGGAATGAGTGGAATGAAGCAAGCGCAATCTCAAATCAACATGTTTTTATTCGCAGCACGTCACCTCCTGGTACAACAAAAGCCAACAATATTAAGAAAGGACTTTCACTCAAGAAAAGTAAGTACACTGTGTTGCTCCTCCTCCAAAAATATCTTGAAAAGGAAGTTTGTCTGTCTGGCAGTTTTCGCCTGGGAGCTTTTTGGTCGATCCTCTTTCCTGTTTGAAAGCTTTTTTGTAAAACAGCTCCGTGGTTTGAAGCCTGGTTCAAACGTCGTACTTTTCATGCTCTGAACGTAAATTGATTAATTTGAGTTCATGAAATGTGCGACGTTTCAATTGGGTAGGTTCGGCAGAGTAAATTAAGTACAACAGAAGTGGTTTGGAGCGGCAGAGCCTGCCACCATGCTGCCATATTATGCGACAGAGGGTCGACATCGATTCGGTGCTACACAATTAAGTACCACGTTTGAATCAGAGGCCCTCCAGGAGTCGCTGCACTGTCGCACTAAAATGAATTGTATTTGGCGCAAGAAAAATATTGCATTTGAACCAGGGCTGAGAGTTGGTTGGAGATGAATCTTTGTACATGGCAGAGGATCAAGTCAAACATTCATAATTCTGATGGCTTCTTGGATATAAGTGGATTTTCACGTTTACAAAACCAAACAAATTGATAGTTTTAACACATTTGTTTACGATTTGGCGACGGGGCCTATTGAATTTGGCGATTTGGCAGCCTCAAGATTATATTTCACACCTCCAGTGCAACCAACCGTAATGTTTTGCCTTGTCTTTGCATTTTGATGCGATTGAGGGCGCTCAGAGGTGTGAAATATATTCTTCTGATAGGCAAATCGCTTTGTCCCATCGGAATTCTTTTGTCGTGCAAAATTGCTCATGCTTCACTAAAGTTTTGAGTTCTACTCCTCGGAAAAGCAACTCAAATTTGTCTCTCTGGAGACATGATTTGTTCGTATTTTTGTTGCAATGTTCGTACATTGTTTCAATGGCTGTTCAAGTATGAATTTTTTTCTGGTCTTTTGCAGCACATTTCACACTTGGCTATAGTAAAACAAAGAAACGTGGGTTGGTCAACATTCACATTTCTCACCCAAAAGATAAAGAAATCCAAGCGACTGGTTTCACATTTGGATTACCATTGGAGAAATGTCCACCTGGAAAGGAAAACGAGGTCAGTTAAAATTTATGTACATTGAATTTGCACTTGGGTGGTCACGTGATTTGATTTCAGCGTATTTTCCCGGTCTTTTTTTCTTACGTTCGTTATGGGCCTATAGCGATGAAGCCAGTCCTACGAACAATGCAGGAAGCTGCCAAGGATTGCCTTCCTGCCGAACAGACACACTGGAAGGTCTGAATGGACCTGTAACTTTCTGATGGTACCCAGTCTTAACAATCGAGTACCTAGTGGTTATATCGTGACTTTGGAAGGATTGATTCTGAAGCCAAGTCTAGGGAAACATGGTCTTTCAAGGTGGATACTGTCTGTGAAGCGAAAACATGTAATGTGAGCAAACTTATTTTGTTTATGCTGCCTTTCATAGTTGACCGCGTTTTGAATTAGAGGCTCAGTTTCAAAATATGATGCATCAAATCTGCAAGGAAATTGGCAGCTTTGATTTTTGCTTGGATGCAGATTATTAATTGTCAAAAGTGTTGAAATCGTTGTCATTGTCTCTATCTCCCAGAACTTTGATCTGGTTTGCTTCATATTTCCCAAAGGAATCCGAAAATTCATCCTCTAAAAATTATGCTAAAATGACGTCATATGTTTAATCTAATTGGAAAGACCTGTTTTTTCTTCAAGCACCGTTAATGTCGCTTTTGGCAGAATTTAGTATTGTTCGATTCGAGTGCAGGCAAAACTAGCTGAGCGAATATAGCTCCTGCGTCAGAACGAGAGACGTAAAGTTTGGCATTTCTGCAACGGACTCATCGTTATCAACGTGCAAAACTATAAGTTTGAAAGATTTCTCATATTTGTGTTGTTTATTTGTATTTGTATTTGTGTTGTGTGCTGAAACAAGATCTGACGAAATTGAAAGTCTCTTACTTAAACACTGATCATAGAATGAAATTCTAACATGATCAGATTAAAAGAGACAGTGATACGTTATTTGGCCAAAAAATGGAGGAAACTCACGTAGCAAATCAACTGCAAGCTAAAATTTCAGCCAACATTTGTTTCGCTCAATTAAGAACGAAATGCGGTAACATTTCCTTGAAGACATACCAGACAAGCTGAATACTTAGAATCGTTTATTGCAGCATGTTCATTGTAGACTTATGACCATGAGTCCCTTGTATCCCTGCTGTAAACCTTGCTTAACAGGGACTGACAATGAAAAAGTGTAAAAGCGGACCCTATTTTCTGTGCATTTACCAGTCGAATTGTGATGAAATCACAGCTTCGAATCTCGAATCATGGCCTCTAATCTTGAATCTCGTCTTAATGTTATCAGTTTTCAATCAAATGGAAAGTTCCATTTTTAAGAGCAATATTGTGAGTCTCTGTTGACCGAAGTGCCATCGTCCAATCAAACAGCACAAGGAACCAAGGGACTTTGGTAATAAGTCTAGCTTCACTGTAACTGATCGAATGAAAAGACCTTCATACTACTAAATATCGATTTCAACAAACCAGATTGCTTGATTGGAAAATGGAAGCTTCAAAGATGTTTATCACTTGATGGTAGCCGATATTTGCCAATATCTCTGGAACATAAAAGCGTCACAGCCAGACATGATAGGGCAGATCTCCCCTAGGCTTTTAACACCACAGAAAACATTAGATGTAACTTCTCTAACCATCTCGAAAATGTCTTCAAATATAAGGCTAACAAAGCGCGCGAAATTGGTTTCATGGTTAATTGAATGGTTTTTCAGCGCCAGAATTTTTGAGTTAGTTTAATTTACTGTGTCATGTACAACTAAATGGATTTTGGTTCTGAGTTGGTCTGTGTTCCTACCCACAAGCAGACTATTTTACTTTATCAAGTAATAATTGATTGACCATATGCCTGATATCTGCCCAATTTCTAAATTTCAATTCTATTGGGTTCACAAAACAGCCACAGGTTCCTCTTTTCATTTTTGATTTTAATTTCCAATTTCTCGTCTTAGACGAATGACGAATTAATTTCGTGAATTTTAGTCTAAACGGAGATCGACAACTTTGAATATCGAAAGAGATTTTCTCAAATGACAGGAATTTGTGTCGTCTTGTCGACTAATTACATTAAATTATCGATCGTGCTATATTTGATTGTATGAAACCACTTCAGACTTAACACGTTGGTGACTGTACGGGATCTGAATAATGTTTTATAGTACGAGTGCTGTGTTAGACACTAGGAGCGACCCCGTCAATTTTTACTTGAACAAAGATCATTTGTTTGAAAACTAAGGTCATGAACGATGCTTTTTGATTGGTTGAAACGATTTCTTTACACACTCGAAATTTTTTTGCAAGTTTCTGCCGCTGTACAAATAATTGCTGAGGCTTACTGCAACCATCATCGCTATCCATTTCAATATTTTAAGGCATTTTTTATTTTATTGTAACAAGTTTAGTTTTCATAAGGCTTATTTGAACTTTATGACCTTTGGTGTTACTCATAATAAAACATTATAATCAAAATTTGTTGATCCGGTTGTCTTGCATTATTTTTTCCATCCTTTTGATAATGTTAGAATCCCTGTTTTCTTGCAGTTCGTGCCAGTCTTGATTGAACATTGCTGCAGAGTTGTTGAAGCGAAAGGACTTGATTACCTTGGTATTTACAGGTATTTAATGACCATTCCATATCCTCCAAACGTTTTTGGCTTGAGCTACGCCTGTAAATACTGTTTGTAAATCTTCTTTTGAACTCTATCATTTATTGCAAACAAATATTTTACTGTCCTGCAACGTTGTTCTACAACCGACTTAAAGTTTCCGTCACGCAAATAACTGATTCCCTTCACTAGTAACCACACAGTACTGGCTGTGGAGATTCTGCACAATCATGCGATTGGCGATTACCCCTATGCGTCCTCGAACATGGCATTTTTCCACAAGCTGGGCTATCCATTGCAAAGGGCATCCTTTGATTTCAAAAGTTACTTGAGATATGCACCACTGCTAAGGAGACTTCCACGCTCCTAATTCTTATCTGACATCCTTGCTTCGTAATACATATTAGTTGTTGTTCCTTGTGTGTGGAACACCCGTTCAATGATGTTATCATCATCATCATCATCATCATCATCATCATCATCATCATCATCATCATCATCATCATCATCATCATCATCATCATCATCATCATCATCATCATCATCATCATCATCATCATCATCATCATCATCATCATCATCATCATCATCATCATCATCATCATCATCATCATCATCATCATCATCATCATCATCATCATCATCATCATCATCATCATCATCATCATCATCATCATCATCATCATCATCATCATCATCATATTTGTTCATAGAATACGTTACATCATCATCATATTTGTTCATAGAATACGTTACAAACTTTGAAAAACATAGAAGAATCTACACACCCCAAGAAAGCAAAGCTTAATGGCCTTGGGCCGCTTATCACAACCTTTAATGCATTTTATATTTCTTTAGGGTGCCTGGAAATGCAGCTGCAGTTCAGTTATTACAAGAAGAATTAGATACCAAGGAACCTGATTCCATTAACTTTGAGGAAGAGGTAAATCTCTACAATGAGCAACGATCTACTTTCAAATTTTGCTGTAATTTTAGTTTTCGCAGCTAGAATTGAAAAACAGAAGGCTACCCCTTTGATTTCTTCCTGTCAGGTTTTTCCAAATTGTGTCTTCCATTTTAGACGCTATGGGCATTTTTATTTTGCACTTTCAGCGTAGCGAATTGTAAACAGAGCTAGGTTTATGCATTGTAGGCTCAAGTCGATCTCTAAACCCTGTGTACTTTTCGTTGGTTGATTTTCAGCAACAAAGATCATTGTGTCAAGCATAGGTTCAAAATTGTTCTTTCAAAAGAGTGGTATGACACAGGGGCGGACTGGCCAGTCGGGCTACCTGGCTGGGGCCCGAAGGGCCCCCTCAGCAAGGGTTCCCATGGGCCCCTTCTATGCTGGAAGAAAAATACTTCAAATGGTTAATTTTTGATGAACTTTATGACAGTGACAAAACAACCAGTTTCAATCAACAAAAAATTGGTTCAAAAGCCCTGTAATAATTCTTTCATCAGTTATCTTTGTTTGTCAAACAGTTGAAAATGTCAAAATATTGCATGTGGGCCCCAGTTCGCAAGATAAGGGTACTGCAAAATACCAATTGGCATTGTCTCGTTTTCGACTGGTAGGTGAACTGATGAATCTGCAAATGTAGAACTTGACGAAACTGGAGCAGCTCTTGCCAAATGGGCCCATTAAAGACCTTATCGAGGAAGGCGTCTTATATGCAGGGGCCCCTTCTCACTTTACCTCTTGCCCTTGCCAGTCTGTTAATTTGAAACAATTTCGTTGCCTATATCTACACTCGATTTACAGCGACCTAGGAGACCATGTTAGGGGTATTTAAAATATGAATAAGGTTTTAGAGAAAAGGTAGAAGCAGTGGCGTACCCAAGGTGGGAATGAGGGTCCAGACTCCCCATTTTAAAAAAAAGATGGTCCTCGAGATTCGCACAAAAATGTAATAACATTTGTGCCGGGGCTTGTCAAAGTTTCATAGAAAGGTTTTCGGTTTCTAACTAATGCTTGAACTCGGCTTGAAGAGGCATTCTCAGCCAAAGTAGAATCGTATAATACATATCCTCGAAAATTTTCCTGGGGGCTTGGCCCCCAGCCCCCCAGCCCCCCAGCCCCAATTAATTATTTCAATATCCCTAGTTATCTCAGCCTGTCCAGGCCGCTAGCTATAGGGATCCTAATTTGCTGCTACTGTTGAAATTTGCCAAAGCTTCTTGCATAAAAGATGCCACCGGCCGACTAAACAATTATAAAGGAGCGAAAAGAGACATTTATCAAGCTCGAAGCACCAGCACCAAATCATTTTGTAGTAAAGCAAGTTTGCAATGCTTGTTTTGATATTCTATTCTATTCTGGACGTTACTGAATAATCATTCTTCTTGACTTTCCTAGAGTAACTTGTTATGATGGGTTTAGACTCTCATTGCAAATTTGACAAAGCGACCTGCTGTGATAATTGCCACCATGTTTACGCATGAGTGGTGGGACACTAGTAAATTAGATTAGGTTAATTTAGCTTCTTTACCTACCTTGAAATGCCATAAGATTCTCTTCCTTGACATTGGCAGCCTTTCTCAGCCATAGTTCTTGCCTTGAACTGAAGAGCTCTATCAAATGTTTGGGCCTAAATTGAAGTAGGCATAGCAATGCGCAGGAGATAACAAAGTTCAATTTAGGCCCAAACATTTGATAGAGCTCTTCAGTTCAAGGCAAGAACTATGGCTGAGAAAGGCTGCCAATGTCAAGGAAGAGAATCTTATGGCATTTCAAGGTAGGTAAAGAAGCTAAATTAACCTAATCTAATTTACTAGTGTCCCACCACTCATGGTTTACGATGCAAAGCATAGCTAAGAACGGCGTCTCCTTCATTTTCCGAGCGTCTAAAGGGTGTGGTTACTAAGAAATTTTCTGGGGCTACGCCCCAGGTCCCCTCCCCCTTCAAGTGCTGCCTAAGCCTCTGGATAGAAGTATTCAACATTTAAGGATTCTGAAATGTGATTTAATGATGCTTTTAAGGCATGAAATGAAAATTGGATAAGAACAATGATACAAAAGCATGTACAGTAATTGACTTGACAAAAAATACCTTTTGCAGACGAGTTTGATGCTCTACTTTCAAGAATTTTACCAGTGAGGTCTTTCGTCAAAAGGATTCCCTTTCGTAAGTAGTTGGATCTTGAAGTTTGAGGAAGGATGAATGAAAGCATTTCTCGGCAATGAATCAGACCTTCACCATGAGCGAAGCGGGCGTGGCCATGAAAGTCACGGTGGCGCTGAGATTTCTGCTCTCGCATTCAACTTATGCTATATAAAATTGCATTCTCCCAACAGGCCTGCTGGAAACGGTCGGCTGAGGCGCTTCAGCCCGTAATACTTTGCTGAAGTTCGTTCATTTTGAAGTAAAAGAGGCTGTGAAAGCCAAGCTCATAGAAATGAAAATTTAAAGTTATTTCTATTCCAGGAGGTTGCCAGAATCTATCAAACTATTCCCTTTTATATCGTGCAATTAAAAAATAATGTATCTACTCGTGAAATTGCAGTAATTTTCTTAAATCACTCGTGATGCTTCTTTGCTTCTTTAAATGGTAAATGCTCCCAAATGGGGCGTTTTCCAACAATCGAAAGGGTGTGGTTATGAAAATTTTTCCCGGGGCAAGCCCCCGGACCCCCAGATTTAATCGCTGCGCTCGCACTCATTCTCAGCCCCATCAAATATGCATTTTGTTCTTGTGAGTCTGTCAAACATCATTTGAAAAGGTAGATGGTAGATAGCAGAATGTGACTCGTATAGAAAACCATTCAAATTGTTAGAAGTGAGTCAAGTATATTTTGAGGCCAATCCAGGAGGTCTGTCAACAAAAAATTTCCTGTGACCTCCAAACTTTTCGCTCGCGTAGTTGTGGGCCCCCTCGCTGTCGAATCGCCCGGGCCCCAATTCTACTGCCAGTCCGCCCCTGGTATGACATTCTAAGACTCGTTTCTGTGAACTGAAAGACTTAATATAAACTTTAGCTACTCCACGGTTATTCTACCGGTGGCAATTCAGAAATCATGATTTCCGTTCGAATTTACCAAGTATTCAGTCTTTCAATTTGCTTGAGGTTATGACGTTATCAGATTTCTACATCATAAACCAGGAGAGTGAAAGACTTTTGCTTGATATCAGATCCATTCATGGACTATGGTTTTCTTGAAATTATTCTGTTTCCTCAAAAAATTAAGAAATTACCATTGGCTTAAGTTTTTTTTTCAAAATTTTTCTTTAATAGACCTTTTAGTTATTTCAAAAAAATAATCTGAGTCGAACGGTTATCTTTACAAAACTGTGCAACTTTCGAATGTGCACAATACCTCAACCTCAAATAGAACCTCAACTGCCACTCGGTCGAACCTCGCGTATAAAAAGTCTATAAAAATATCTCTCAATCCAGCCTCTTTCATAGAATTGCTAAAAGGTCTTTTCTTAGAAAAAGAGAAATCCCCTCTGATTCGTAAATATTGAACGTTTCAGAAAATTCTTTATATTTTTAGAAATGGAACGATTTAAACAATATTGGAAGCCTGCTGAAATCCTTCTTAAGGAAACTGCCAGAACCATTAATTCCAAAAGGTAAGTCTGAGGCCACTTATGACTAACACTCAATCATTCACACTTGCAAATTTTACCTTCCTTTACTTAGTCAGGCTATGCGTATTTACTAAGCGTATCATAAAATTTTGATAAGAGTTTGAATCATTCAATAGTGCTATTCACAAGCATCAATAAAGATTTTCACTTCAGAGTACCTTCAAAATTTAACCTTGTCTACAAAGAGCTGGGTGAACTGTCTCATTTTCACTGGGATTGCTTTCTTGAAGATATTTATTTGCTAATTGCAAGGGCGTTGTGTTCGTGCGTCATTTGCATCATAACAATCAATATTACGTGCACAGCAATATTAAGTCAAGTTGGCTCACTTCATTTGTATTGCCATTCGTAATATCACATTCAGTTTCTTGTGTTGTTTTGTAAGGCTGATTTTTAGATTAAACTTTGTGCTCTGTGTTTACTAATTATCGCCCTCTACTTGTTTCAAAGATAGGAACTTAATATTTTCAAATAAAAAATTTTTCGAAATCAGTTCAGAATTTAGTTTTCAAGAACAGCTAAAGAGTCACCAACGGTTTTAATTATTTTTTGCAGATATGTATACAAAATTTATTGAAGCAAATAGAGAAGAAGATTCCAACGATAGACTGAAAGCACTCAGATACTTGGTAGGTTTATACACAAGACTTTTGTGTTTGCCTTGCTGTAGTAGTAAGCAACCGAATTTTAATATGTGCCTTGAGACCCCGTTTATGCGATACGGTAAAATTTGAAAACGGCATAAAAACGTGTCGTTTTGGACTAAGGACAATAGCAGCTGACGTCAATATTCAATCAAGATAGATAAAGCAATGAGAAAACGAAGGAAAATAGGAGGAATAGAAACTGTAGCCTCGAGACGAAAGGGGTATAAAATTCTTCCGACAATGCATCCACACAATGCCATGCCGGTAGAATTTGAAAGCAACAGAGTTGCAAACTGTTCTGTTTTGACACAAAATTCTGCCAGCTGGATTTGGAAATTTGATCGGAATCATGTAGACGGGAGGCCAAAACGGCACTTTTATGTGCCGTTCTCAGTTTCAACTGAAATCATGTAAACAGCGTGTAAATCCCTCGGGATATAGGTAAGAAATTAGACAGAAAAATAGAAGAGAAAGCTGCAAATTCTTTCTGTATGTACTAAAAACTTTTTGTCACTTTGGACACTGGTTAAAGCAAATCACGAGATAAGATTCTTCTGCATTAGTTGAATTGAAAAGACCTAAAGAACATAAAGTTTTTAGCAGAATTAGATTGAGCTGAGCTGTACTCTACTCGTAGATTGAACCATGCCTTAGTTTTTGGTTTGTATAATTTTCTTCCTTAAAGCATTTACTGTAAAGCATGAGACTAGCTTCATCAAAATACTACTATGCTATTTATTATTGCATCGTTCTTAGTCCCTACTAAATGTCCCTTTTACCGCCATTTCTGAGATTTTTTATGTAAAGTTATCTTTTGTGTTGTAGATTCGACATCTGCCAGATTATCACAGCCAAACACTCCGTTTCCTGATCAACCATCTTCGACTCATTGCAGATCATTCTGACAAAAACAAGGTTGGTTGTATTTCCTCAAACTATATTTCACGTTAATCGGGATATGTTTGATTTGTATTGCCAAACCTGCCTAATCCTACGGTAGACTTCACAAAGACAGAAATATATCCCATTCAAACAAACAAGTTTTAAAACAGCTGGTTTTGGATTCATTGTTGCAGTTTTACTGAGGAAGACGAGAATTTCTCCCATGGCTGCCAAACCTGCTGCTTATTGGAGCAGAAGATTCAGAAGGCCTTCCAAACCTACCAAACCTGTCGATTTGAGAATTCGGAGTCGATGAAACACAAATCCAGAGTCTACCAAGTTTTCAAAATTGGTACCCATCGAGTACACCCTCAAACTACCTGGAAGAAAGCAACTTTTGCGATCATTTGAAACCCACGTTTAGTTTCAGTGGTACACTAAACCTTTTCTTGACACTAACAACCGATTTTAGCGATAAAAAAGACATTTTTCTCGATAAACAATAGGTGCTGTTGTCAGTATTGCACTGCAGAAAATCTTTAGAGATTTGATTATAACCTTTGTCACTTTTATTTGAAGAATGAAAACATTTTATAAGGGGTCTCGATCAAGCTGGAAGTATCTCACTTATATACCTATTTATGTAAGTCAATAGGAATCAGGAATTTCTGTAACAACAGGTATTATTTACGCAAACAATCGAGGCAATCAATGAAACATTTGAGACATCATTAAGAGTGTCAGAAAATAGCATTTTGAAGAAAAACTATCATTACTTAAGAAGGCACAGCAATACTTCAGCACGATGACTTGATCAAGTTGCCTTCCCGGCTCTTCAGTAAAGGATTTGTCAAGATTATTTGATGGTAGGCCAACAAAGTCCTAGCCTTCTAAGTAACGAGCTTATCTTTACTCATCTGGTATAAAAACTTAATGTCTTTCTGTCTTCAGATGGAACCAAAGAATCTTGCTATTGTATTTGGGCCAACTGTAGTACGAACAAGTGACGAAAATATGGTATCAATGGTCAAGGATATGTCAGATCAATGTCGAATTATTGAGACATTCATCCATCAGGTATATATTTAGAGGTCTTCGAAATGTTTAACTGAACTGCCTCTCTCTTCAGTAGAAACTGTAGTGTCAGTGGGTCATTCTGAGTCTGTGTGTCATGTTTTTCCCCATCTTCATTGATTAATTTATTCATTCTTGAATCATGCAACGCACATGCCTATTTGTTCAAAATTCACTACCTTTAAATTGCAAGATTCTATGAAATCGAAATTTTCTCAATCCCCCCACCAAAAGACGCTCGTTTTCAGTAGTTAATTGTTTAGAAAAAATTCACCTTTTAGGAAAACGAAATCACAGCCAATGATTTTTCAGATGCTGAAAATTTGTTTAAGTAAATATATTTGCTTTGGGGTGTCTTCTGGAATGTTGTTTGTACGATTGAATGACTTTCAAGAAGTGCATATGCATTGACAATGACTTTATGATGGGTTTTCTGAACCTATTTTTTATGCAAACCATTTTTAAGGTTTATTTCCTTTTTCTAGGCTGATTGGATCTATGCAGAAGACGATAGTATGGAATGTGTGACAGAGGAACCAGTCAAGGTTAGTTTAGAAAGCCTTTCACTCCCGTTGCATTTGCCTTTGAAGATTAAATGTGTTTTCATGAATCATGTCTTTTTAGTGGGGGAAGGAGATTGTTTTAACGATGCGCAGGTTTTTTGCGAAAGAAACGTTATCAAGTAAGACCAATTAAGTCAACCTTGCACTTTTTGCCATGTATCCAGGAATATAATTTGTGCGATCCTGCTCCATGTTGAAATAAAACTCCTTAGTATCCGACGTCCATCCACACAGCAAGGGTGAAATTTTGTGAAACTAAAGATACAGTTTTCTTCAACATAAAGCAATTTGGCACCTTCCTCAAGAATAGATTTCATAACTTCGGTGCAGCTAACTATAATGTTTTGTTCTCTGTTTATTTCAATTTGATGGAGTGCACTCGGAAGTTTGAAATCTAAGCTTGAGAAAGGCAAATCATTTTATCTTTTCATCTTTCACCAAATTTGCCTTTGCTTATGTACACGCTGACTGAGCACTTCGGTAGGCTGCTGTGATTTCTTTGCCCACAAATCAGTCAAAGAATCGTTACCAGAAGATGGCAAATGATCGTAAAATCAGTCAAAAGATGATTTGCATACCGAGGTGCTAGCGTTCGGAATGGTCTAGATCAAAGTGTGTCCATCATTATCAAATTTCAAATTCAAGGAGGGTTTATAACGAGTTTAACATACTTCCTTGCATTCTGTCCCAAATTGGGTGCCGGACTAGATTTCCGTCAACTTCTGTAGGCTATAGATTTCTTTGCTGTTGGAGTGTTGATATTTATTTTTAATATGATAATCTTAAAAATACGTTTTCTTTTATAATTCATCTGACAACGTATTAAGAAATGTTCGATATTTTTTCTTTCTATTTTAACAAGGCACACTGTAAAACTGTTTTCCGTGAACGGAAAAACGGAATGTTTCACCCTGTATAAAGAATTTTAGATGAATGAATGAATTAATTAATTAGTTAGTGAGTATTTGCATTAAATGTAATATCTTTATTTCTTTTGCAGACTGAAACAGATGGAGGAAGGTGCTATGTTGCGTCGAAAGGATTGCTCGAGTCGCTCGGACAAATGGCTGAGAATTTCGATGGAACCCAAGGTAACATTAGACTTTTTAGCTATTAGCTATATTAGAAAAGAGCCTGGATCGAGCGTTATTTTTGTACATACCCGAAGTTCGATCGAGTGGCGTTAAAGCTTCTATCACTATTGTGTATATTGGAAAATTCTACAAATCGTAGCAAAATATCATTCGATTGAGATTCTTTTCAGAATAGCTAAAAGGTCTATTAGCGTCAGTCCACAGAGACCCACAACTTTCGTTCATCTCATCTCATTGCATTAATGCTGTTGTTGTCACTTCAACGAGGGCCTTATTTCCTTTGAGCTGTAAAACCGGACAAAAGCTCAAGCGTGCACAATTTTTGTCCCCTTTGTGTTACGATCAGAATAAGGCTCAGAGGAAGGTGGTTTTTGCGATTCTGACTTGAAGAAGTCAATACTAATAGTTAGTTTTGTGGTAATGTAGTTCTGTAAAACTGCTTTTTGTGGCGTTTTAGGCTTGTCGGTTTAAAAAAATGGCAGGTGATTTAGGTTCAATTGTTCAAGCCATTTAGAATTAGTACTAGGCAAATCCGTTTCTGCAAGCGCAAGGAAATGAGTCGTAGGTGTAGCCGGATCAGTTCAGTCCGAAAAAGTGAAACTACAACATGTATTGAGTCTAGGTAAGACCAGCAGTCTTCCTTTCTGCTCTGAGTTGGAAGATTACATGGCATACATATTTTTGTCATTTGGGACAGCAACACCATTTGTTCTGATAAAGCTTTAGAAAGCAATGTAATTATGATTATTTTACGCTTTGGTTCACTTGTGAAATCTTCAACCGCCAGAATTAAGGCCAAATCACATTGAAGATTTGTGTTTGCAAGACACTGTTGTTGCAAAATGTCAGACATAGAAACGTCTCAAAAATGGCCCAGATTTTTCAAGTTATTGTTTGTTTACGTTTTTAAACAAAACATGAAAATTTGCATGAATAACATTGAAATTATATTTTGTCAATTTTCATCATTGTAGGAGACCAGCAAACAAAAGCGACTTCCAAAGAACCAAATAATCAGAAAGAGATTAAGGAAACGAGTCCAAAGGATCCTAAAGACAAGGTTTGTTTTTATATACAGTAAATCCCCGCGTATAAGAAGCTACTTTTTTGAGAACCAGGCTGAAGTTGGTTCTTATTTCATAGGTATCAAGACTAATTTAAAGGTATAGAGGTTCTTATTTGAAGGGTACCTCATGTAGTCCTCTTGAGAGTCTCACAAAGATGTTCAGCCCCATTATTTGTTTTGGAAGCGTTCTTATGGACATAGCAAGTAATTGGGCAGGAGAATAAACCTTTCAAAACCACCTGCGACCTCCATGACCTTAATAATAGCAGTCAAAGATCAATTTTGCAACCCCTGCAATAAGAACCTATGTTTCATCAAACGGAAACAGGTTCTTAATTGCAAGGTACATAATTTAGGAAAAACAGCCTCTAGGTTCTTATTTTGGTAGGTACTTATATGCGGGGATTTACTGTAATCATAGTTTTCTGCTAGAATTTTGTAATTCCATGAGAAGGCAAGTTTTCATTGTCGGATGACCAAAGAAAAACTCCTCGTTTGTTGTGCTGTAATGGAAATTGTGTCAGTGCATATAATACACAGATTTGGTTTCTAAATAAAAGAATAAACGTTCAACGTGTTTTCATCATGTTACATATTTTTTCCATTTTAATAGCATTATTTTTGATCAGACTGCAAATCGAGCAAATTGTGAACAATAGGCCTTAAATAAGCTGTAAGTTAAGTAATCCTTTTAAGCGTACAGTAGAACCAGCTGGTAGAACCCACATAAAAGAAGCTATTTTTATAAGAACCATGAGACTGAAATGATATTCATACGTGATAGAAGGAATACCGTAAAAGCTCTATTAAGCCCCCGGGGGGCTTATTTAATTTCGGACCTTCCAGAAGGGGGCTTAATAGATAGGGGGGCTTATTAGAGAGAGGGGGCTTATTCACAAAATCAAGTGACAAGGATATATTTGGTAGCTTTTCAGTTCTTTTATCCCATATTTTGCGGAATCAAGGTACAATTTTACGGCTTAAATACGTAAATTTGACACAGCTTTTATTCCAAAACATACCAAAATTAACATGCAGGGTTGTGTAGCTAAATTAATGGAAAATATTTGGTAAATTCTAGAATTTTGTATAAGGGGGGCTTAAAAGAGAGGGAGGCTTATTTCAAATTTTGACTCAGAGGGGAGGGGCTTATTAGAGAGGGGGGCTTAATAGAGCTTTTACGGTACACTGGCATCTGTAGTACTAGCCTTGTGCACATTACCATGACAAGAATCTTTCGTCTGAAGAATTTTCAAGAATTTTTTGCATTCTATCTAAATTATTTGAAACAGGGATTCTTAAGAATTTAAACATCTTCTCAAGAACTCTTGACATTTCTTAGGGAGGAGCGCCATTTTGATATATGCAAGGTCTGTACTGTATGGAAACACATTTGCTATGCATACACTTTAAAGTGAAAATGAAGCGAAATGAGTTTTGCACTAATCCGCAGTAGAAAAATGCCCTGGGTCCGAATATACAATCAGAAATATAAAATTTTGGGAAGAAACACCCTTTTGGGGGGCATAAAAGTTGTTACGAAGCGGCGCGGTGGTCTGGGGCGAGAGTGGCGGTTTTGAGATCTTGTGACGTCAAGTGTTTTACGTATTGCAAACAATCAGATTGAATCGAAGCAAGATTAGTAGGCAGTTCACCAAAATCGAAGCACGAACGAAGCAAATAACCAGTGCAAACATGTCTAACTGCTCTAACAACAGCGACAATACCTCGATGAGGGCACAATTATCATCTGGTAAGGAAGTTGAGCTGTATTTACCCTGACAGCACGAGCCACTTGCGTCTTCCCCTGGAGTCTGATAATCGAATTGTGGTGGTGAAAGGAGAATGAGGGATCGAGAGGATCGGCTCGAAAACGAAGCTGATACATGACACAACCGTCGCAATTTCGATACTCCATTGCAAGATTTATAGAATAAACTCGTCTGTCATTAATCAGCGAATGTTGTATAGTAAATTCATCTGTCACTGGATTCTTTTCAAAATGTTTCAGAAAACTCATCAACCTCATAGCACATGAACCCATATCATAAACTTCAACAAATCAAGAGAAGCATTTTGTACAAAGTAATGACAATTTTTCATGCAAAATGAAGAGACTTTTAGTATTATGGTGGGCTGATCAAACAATTACATTTAGATGTACATACCATAACCGTACCTTTATCTCGCTCCGAGGTGTTTTCTCTTCTGGTTTGTTTGGGAAATCAACGATTCAGTGCATCATGTCACGAACAAGGAAAGCTTTGTGTTACTGGTGTCGATATCGACCAAAATTTATCGAGTAAGCATTTGCATCGAAATGCCGAGAGCACGAGCACAGGCAAGGTCAGTTGCTGCCGAGAGCTAAACCAAAATTCATTCTATGTCTCCATACAAGTTGATACAAGTTGCGTTCACAGTCTTCTATCTACTGCTGGTTGGCCTAAATTACCCTGCAAATGCAAGTCACAAACAAAAACAGCACCTTCGCCCTTCGCCCTTCGCATTTCTTCTTGACATCCCAAAACTCTCTAATTTTGTCGATAATGCTGTGCTTGATTATACAGTATTGCACCATCACTAATTGGAGGACTTAACACGTTTAATAGTGCCTGACAGATTTGATAAACAAACAAAAAACCTTGCTTAATACTCATTATGTGTTCTTTAGAAAGAAAATTGCTTGCAAAAATCATGACTACATGACATTGAGAGTATCAGAATAGCAGCATTTGAGAATTATAGAATTGTACGTCAGAATCATAGAAATGGTCAGAATGCTTCATCAACCAGTTTATTTCCTTGTGTTTCTTTGCTCTGAGTTGTGCAACCCTGGTCTCAAAACATAGTAACAAGTCATATGCTTCCTTCATTCATCTCGCTGTAAAACACTTGACGTCAGAGAGGTCTGGTACCAAGCGTCCTGACCGCGTTCATGTGGCGCCACAATTTGAATGAAAATGCCGTTTTCAATTCTAATTTTCGAGAAAACTAGAAGGAATATGAAAATGAAACCAAGAAAAATGAAATCTACGATGCTGATTTGGTCGAAACGAGCAAGAAAAAATTTCGATTCATTTCCACTTTAAGCTCCATTTTCAGAATCGTGCAAGTTGGACTTACTTATAACATCAGTTTATCAAGAACCTCTTTCAGGTTGTATTAGGGTTTTTATGAGGGGTTTTAATGTTCTGTTAGATAAATAAATGATGACTATGATGATGATGATGATGATGATGATGATGATGATGATGATGATGATGATGATGATGATGATGATGATGATGATGATGATGATGATGATGATCATGATCATGATCATGATCATGATTATGATGATCATGATGATCATGATGATCATGATGATCATGATGATGATCATGATGATGATGATGATGATGCAGTTTGCAGTTTGCTGGCTTCACCCAAATCACAAAAAAGTAACCGTTTAAAAATTGACTAATATCGGAGAAATCATATAAGATACAAAAGTTTGGTTTGTTTAATGTGAAGTGCAAGAATTTATCTTCAATTTAAACTCCTTTCATTCTTGAAAAAAGTTGTCCATCCATTAATTGCAAAATCGTTGTTTTAACGGAATTTTGAGACGAATTCCCTTTAAACCAACTTGCTATTCATTTAATTTTATTATTATTTTTCCTTTCTAGCAAAGTGTTGCATCTGCAATCATGTCATTGACGAATTTCACAACTGGGATTTCATTCAAACTTCGAAACAAAGCAATGTCACCAGTTTTCTCCAAGAAAATGGGCAAACAAGAAGCAAATACGAGTTCAGAATCAGATAATATTCCATCCGGTCGAAGCAACGATGGTAACAATCCTCCACAATTACGACGACTCGCTTCAGACCCACAAATATTATCGCATGACAGTGAATCGAGTAGGAAACCGAATTACGTTTCGGAAGGTGAGAATGACGATAGTCGAATGCACGTAAAATCGAAAATCAAATCGAAATATTCAAGAGCTGTTCCTCTCAGTTCGAATGGGACAACAGTATCGAGTAGGACATATCCAAAACAAGTCAAGACTGATACGTTAAATTCATCGCCTGAAGATGAATCTCCGAAACCTGGAAATAATCGAAACGGCACAAATTTTACGATCAATATTCCGTTACGTGCTGAAGTTACGGTACGTGATGACAGCAAGAAGGATCAAGGTGATGCATATAAAGCAGCATTGTTAAGCGAAAAGACGAGGTTACGCTTACAGCAAGTCAGCAGTGAGCATCAGGCCGCAATTGAGAAGCGTCAAGTGGAGCGGGAAAAGATTGAAAGAGAACGCGAGAAAACTTTACGGGATTTGCGACAAGAAGAGGAGGATATTATCGCGGAGGAAGGCTTCATGGTCGCTTCACGGGATAGTGATGATACAATTAGCTCGACAAGCGGCAGTAATTCAAGTAGCCGTAAAGAAAGCCTAGACTCATTATCAAGCCCGCTCACGCAGAGAAGGTATGAGATCTCTGCGCGACGTGTGACCTCGCGTGGAAGTGTTAGCAGTGATGATAAGTCCCCCGTTTACGCTTTGACGCAAGCGGAGATAGATCAACGTGAACGAGAGAAAAGGCAACTTGATGTGTTTTTAGGACAGTTTGAAACATCTGATGATGATTCAAAACCAATGCCAGTTATGGAAACCATACCGCCTCAGAGGCTAAGCCCATCTAGGAATGTCACAACAGTTGAAAACTTGGGAGCGAAGAGTTTAGATGAGAAACTGCGAATTTTGTTAGATCCAAATTTCCAGGAAAAAGATGGGAAGTTAGTTCGGCGGAATCATTCCGGTTCATCTTCAAATAGTTCATTATCACCCACGGATGGTAAAGGTAGGAACTTTGGGTTAGGGTACGGATTGACTGAAAAGAAAGCTGACTTTGCTGCTTCGTATAGAGGTATTGACAGACCATTGAAAACAAAAGTTATAGGCCTAAGTGCTACCAAACTCAATAACCCGCTGTATTCGCCAGATATGGCGGCTCGATTTGACAATTTCAGGCAAAAGAAACAAGAACTGGAGAAAAAAGTATCGACAATTCTACAAGACAGTTCGAAAACAAAAAGTATTTATGACAATGAATGCAATAAAACTGACGAGCAAAAAGTTGCGAGTTTACGACAAAGGGCTCAGATTCCCCCACCGTTGCGAGTAACGACTCCAATTACTAATGCAATGCAGCGAGTCACGAGTCCAACGCAACGAGTGACCAGTCCAACCCAGCGAGTTATTGTTTCGGCTTCCGATTTATCAAAATCACCTCAACGAGCTGTCCCGAACATAGTTCCCGAGTTTACGTTCGAGAAACCATCGCGAATCGATACTGAATCCTCATTACAAAGACTTGACAGAAACTTTCAGCAAGTTGTTGAGCTGTTACAAGATTCACATATGAGTGAACTTAAAGGTGAAAACTCAGAACTTGCCGCTTTATTGAACAGTCTGCAACGACAAGCGTCATCTGGGACGGAAATAACAAACAGATCAAAACGCCATGCACCATTGAAATCAGACAGTGATGATGGTAGCGCGAAAATTCATGCAAAAACAAAGAGGGGGGACATAAACACGATCCCTATCACTGCAGGAAGACATGACAACCCAAGGGCTGATTTAGTTCGTGTACAGCAATGGAGGACTGGACAAAGTTTATCTGAACAACCTAAAGTTGAATATGGTAAATTTTATCCCAGGTAAGCAGGTAGCGTTCAAGGTTTTTGTGTCGCTGAAACTCAAAATTTGTGTTTCACTCTTTAATCATATGTGCTTATGGCTGCAGTCAAAGATAGCTGATGCTTTGGTCTGGTATTTTCCCATGACACCATTGGTTGATAGTGCCAGACCTCAACAAATCCTTTGGGCCCAGACGTTATCAGACGCGCTTACATAAAAGCTTCGTGTAAATAGGTATATAAAGGATACAGCATATTTAACGCATAAAGCCTGAAGCTTTATACATACAGCGCTACAGACAAATGATTTCTTGTCCTCCGTACATTGAGAGCCAAAAATCCCTTGTTTTATGCAGGCATTTCTGAGAGTTGCTTTATGAGCTAGCCTGTTTTTTCAAGGGAGAAAAACAAGGGTAGCCAATGCCTTTTACAGGATGAAATTCTATCATAATCAGATGATATGATCAGATGTTCAGATCAGATCCCGATACAGCGTGGATTGTGTGCTAACCTCAGAGAGTTTTTAAAAAAATCTGATGATTATTGGACATGATACCATAGTCAATGAAGGATTACTCAGTTCTTCTACGGATGCGATGGCAATCATCCCCTGCAGTGCAGGGCTCGTATGATGAGGACTTCGCATTCGTACCTACAACAGTTCAGAGGCCTTGAAGAAAAATGGCTTATCCTTGCGATTATGGCAGCTCTTCGGAATAATATCTGATTCATGACACACCAGGTTCCTTAATTTTTTATAGTTTTCAGGCAATGTTTACAGAATTTGAACTGCTCTTGAGTCAGATGTACCTGAGAAAGTAATTTTTCATTGATGAACAGAGCATCCTTGAAAAAATTTTCAGGGAAAATACAACCCGAGCGACTCAATGGCATAGCACCATGGAGTTTGAATTGCACTTGAAAATGTCTTACGGAAAAAGAAACTTAGTAAGTCCACGCACAGTTAATGACGTTCTTCCCTGAGTTCTGCAGCCATATGCTTAAAATAGGATTTTAGAGAGTAACAACATAACAAAATACTTTTTATTTTCTTAGTTCATATTCAAAGTAAAATCATTGTTTAGAGATTTAATTCTAAATAGTTACATATTGACGATATTTTCATATATATTACAAAGCACGTACCATTTTTAACTAAACGCGTCTCAACGCTGAATCCCGAATATCTGGCGTATATTTGTACACTTTCCTGTTGTTGTTGTTGTTTGTCTAGTTTCTAAGTTAATATTTGCTAATGTTTGCTAAATTTGGTTCTGTTGTTGGAATTTTCAGGTGTGATTTGGTATTAGGTAGCAGCGGAATGTTTTGATCACCCTATCAGGATTCATCCTTACTCGTCCAGAGCTAGGATGGCTAGCTCATGTTAGGGGAGACGGGATAAAGCCTATTTTCTCTAGCCCACAAGGCTAAATTTACTGGCTAACAGATAGGGTGTAGGTTGGTCGGGCGACTGGCGACTAGTGTTGAGCGGAAAGCCGTGGATTCCGATTGGTTCAATCGATGTTTGCAACTTCAAGGTGGGTAGTTTGATAGATCCAGCTAGATCAATCTGTGTACCAAGCTTTTTACGACATTCATTCAACAGTCTGTCTTGCTCATTTACCCCAACCGTGTGCGCCCTGTTGGGTTTTTATCACCCTTGACAACCCATGAATAGAATCCAATATTCTGTCACTTTTTGCACTCATATGAAGTATTTCTATCTCGACAATATCGCGTTTCTCTTTCATTGGAACAAGCCCATTAGACGGATAAAATGATCTTATCAACAAAGTTTATAGCTCAAAGAAGTAACCATCACTGTGCTACTAATCAATTTATCGACCAATCGAGTCACGTCGTTAAGACTCGCGAGGAAATTCTCTGGTTGGAATTCGCTTTCAAAATGTCATCTCATTTGATCGATATCGATAGCTGTCGCGCAAGACTAATTGACAAAGCCAATGTAACCGTGTCGAGTTCCTTTGAGATCCCAAGTGCAAAATCTTACATTTGTATCCGATGGGTGTACCCGAGCCTGGCGGCATCCAAGAATGGGCGCGGGGACGTGAGTTCGCATCTTTTGAGAATATGTCCCCATCTTTGAGAATAAATTTTTCCTTTCTTCATTTTCCCATTTTTGGGTACAAAATTGACATTGTAGTTCACTTTTAGTAACTTCTTAGCAGTATTTTGTTGTGAACATTCCATGCAGTCTTCCCAGTCTTCGTTCAAATTTTTTTTCAACTTCCCCAGCTTTCCGGGTAAATTTTCGAACTCCAGCCCCATTCATGAGTATGAATCTAGTAATCTCCTCCTTACGTCCCTGCCCCTATTCTCAGGTGCTGCTAGGCCCCGGGGGTGGGGTGCATCACACTTCTTAAAAAGCGTTCGAGATTTTAAAACAGATATTTTAGGAATTTCTACGGATTTTTCTTCAAGGCCAAAGGATTTTTGCTAAAGCTGCACGGGACTTTGACAGAGTGATACGCCTGTCGTTTGTATCAATTAAACTGTAAAGCTGAAATTTACAATGCATAAGTTTACTTTTTAGGATGAAATGAGCAAATTTTGTAGTTTTTAGACGTGTTTTGTGAGCTTTATACTTCGTTGGCATGGTATAATAGAAATGACTCATAATCAATATTCTGGTTACTGTCGTTGTGTACTGTGTATACGAATTCAGCGTAAAGCTCTTGTGAAGCTTAGTTTTGTAAAAATGTATAACGAAACACACACATTTCTCAATCTTATAATCGCTTTATGTATTCAATATCAATTTTACCGTCCTTTTTGCTTCCCATCTACTTTTGTTTTTCCAATTTCTGATTGCATATGAAGGCGAGAAAATGCACTCATCCCATGCAAGAAAGTTTAGCTACTTTATTAACATCTGACCATTGAACTTTTCTGTGAGAATTAGAGGCAGGAATCATTGGGGGGCATCAGCGGCATTTGCCTCCCAAAACTTGTAAAAATACAACATGAATGGGTGGACATTACAGGGTCACTTGATGAAGTCTCCTTTCATTGCCCCTGCCTCCTTGAAATTTTAGAGATGTGTCTTGTTCTGTTGAATCAAGATCAGATCAAGATGATAAACTGATGTAAGGATCCAACAATGAATCATTCATACGGTCGCAAAACAAAATAACTCAACAACTATCTACAATGATTAACATGTGAAGATCAAATCCTTTCTACATAGAATGCTTTTCCTAATGAAGCCAGCTCATCTTCATATTGTTTCTGTTCACCATCTAATAACTCTTTTAGTCGAGCTTGCCGAACCTGCAAACGAAAGAAAAATGGTGTACCATGGGTGCCTAGACGCCTGGATGTATGCTTTTGCGGAGAAGAATTGATACAGCCACTGTTGCGCTTCAGCTTCTTGGCCCCTGCGGAGGGAACTTATATTGTGCTGCGGAGGACGATTCAAACCTTTACTTCCTAAAATAACCCCCAAATGACCATAGCACAGCTGCACGATAACTCAAGTAACGGCAAGAATGTCTAACTCACGAAGTAGTTTACCTTTGACCACAAAAAGACGAATATGAATTCTGAACGAAATTTTATTGCGTGAGGTCGAGATTGAAAATAATTTGTTTCATTCACTTTGTTGAAATATCGGAGTGATTTTTAAATTTTCCAGTTAACTTTGCTATTAAAGGGTTTGTGCAAGGATATAAGCCTGCATTTGCACAGAGCAGAAAAATCTAAATATAGCCCATTGAAATTGATGGCCCACACGTGTTGTTAATAATCGATAGCTAAAGAAACAATGCTGTGTCTGCGCATTTTCTTTGTTCTATTTATAGAGAAGCCTATTTACCATTGCACACTCCCTTTAAAGATTATTTTATGATACGCCTTCTGTTGTGATAGTTATAGAATGTTGATCAAGTGAGAACACACTTTTGAATACAAGTGAAATTAAAGGCATTGAGTCCGTATAAATAGCGCTCTCATGACCAATCTCAACTTCTTTTCAATCATGAAACAAAAGTTGTCATTTAATCCCTATTGAGATTGGACCAAAGAAATTTCTAAGGGTAATGCAAGGATTAAGAAGTCTTTGGTCTCCACTGCAAATGACTTTAGCACTTTTGTGCGATAACAAAGGGCCATCAGCGGTTTGTCAGCAAAATTCAGGACAGCGTTAACGCTCAACTATTTATATGGACTCAATTCCTTTAAGCCAGAAGAATTTTGATAACTTTCTGGTTTCTCCAATGGGGGAACTTACCATGGGAAATTTCATGGAATTTTCACGGAACTTTGAAATGCCTTTGAATCGTGGGTTTGAGATATACTTAATTTTTTATGCCAAATTTTCATTTATATGGTGGTGCAGCTTATTTCCGCGGTAGACATTCCCAAACTGGTGCTTATGATAAACTTTTTTTGATGGTACCTTGCTTTCCCAACTAATGGCCCGTTAGGCTTTGAACAAAAATGCTAGTTTATATGTCAGGAGGAATGAAGATTAAGTGACAAGGTAATTGATCTAAGATGAAGCAGAAGGGGCGTTTCCCACGTTTTCCGAGAGTCTGAAGGGCGTGGCTCCAAAAAAATTTTCCTGACTCCCATGTTTGTTTCATAGTGGCCCTCCCCAAACTCCAAGGCTGGATCCGCCCCTGGCAGAAGCATAATGCTGGGGCAATCAAGAACAGCAAAACCACCCAGCATACGATTTGAATCCTTGTTGGCTGCCAGCATAAGGGTTTCGACGCTATCACCAATTAACTCCTGGTATCTATCTCTATTACATTTTAGTTTTGTAATTAGCTTATGTCATTCTGCTTAATAATGTTTTATAATCATATTTTAGTTTTGTAATTAACTTCTGTATTTTGTTCAAAGATCAAATTGTAATTTTTTGTTATAACCCCAAGAGCTGCCTTAGCTGAAGGGGTTACAATGTGTAAAGAATATAAAATGAATCCATTTTTCAACTTACCATTCTTTTAATAGCGAAAAAGCACGTAGACCCAAATTATGCCCCTCACCCTATCTCACTCCATTTGCAAAGAGCCAGCAATTCATTACACATTCAAAGACAATTGTTTATGAAGTGTGATTGAGGCCAAAAATACAATTTGATCATTAAAAAGACAAGTTGATAGCCTTTTATCCATTTGTACAATGCTACCTTGCTGGTCTCACACAAGTTGATCATTGCACATGCAATTCGATGGGGTAAGCGAGCATGGAAAAATGCAAGTTGATCATTGCACATGCAACTCGATAAGCAAAGCGAACATGAACGCATGTAAGTTGATAAGCAAACATGCAATTTGATAAACGCAATGAACCACTAAGTGATGCTTCGAAAGTTGATACTAGTTAGCAAAGAAAGGGTGCAATAGACCTCTAACCGATGCAAATTAGTGTGCGATGGACCTCTAACCGATGCTACTTAGATCATTGGACCATGGATCGATAGACCTTCCAGTGAAAGATGACAAACTCTCTGGAGAGCACCCAAATGAAATGCAAGGAAAGAATGCAAGCGACATCATCACCACAAAGAAATTATTCCCAAAGAACAACAAGGCGATTCTTAATTAAATTTCAACCACCCCTCGAAGCATTGTCCGTTTGTTGTCTGCTGAGATGGGAAGAAGTTGCAAGATTTCGTTTTCCGCCCTTGTAGGACTGGTGAGCTTCTCTAGACTCGCACGAATCAGACCCAAAAAGCTGAACATGAGCTGAACAAGGTTGTTCAGGAGGCGAGATGCTTCAGCGAAACGCCTGTCGCGTCAATCCAGTTTCTTTTTCACAGCCTCCATTTCCATGTGTCTTGAT
The DNA here is from genome assembly GCA_964020215.1 of Aurelia sp. 3 sensu Dawson et al. (2005). Lineage (NCBI taxonomy): Eukaryota > Metazoa > Cnidaria > Scyphozoa > Semaeostomeae > Ulmaridae > Aurelia > Aurelia sp. 3 sensu Dawson et al. (2005). Next base: position 31,000,896 of record OZ026572.1, on the reverse strand, counting down.
TCTCATGATAGCAACCGTACCTAAGGGCCCCTAAGTGATGGGGACGGGGGCCAACAACATAAAACGAAATTCTTTGGGCATTAAAGAAAAAGTTGCATTTATATTTTCTCAACAAGAGGTAAGGCTATTCGTTCCGATAATAACAACAATGGCTGAAACGATGATTTTTGAAATAGTTGCACGAGGCAACCCTCTGCAATATACCAATCGTTCCCTTTCGCAAGGGGCCTCCATAGCAGGGGCGGCGTGGCAAAAATTAAGGGCACGGGAAAAACTCGTCGAAAAGGGGCCCATGATGGCCTGACGTCCTTTTCTGTACATTAGGAATCTTGTCCCTCCTTATGACTTGCCAATTTATGGTTCCACAGCAATGATCGACGCAACTATAATATCCTTATAATGAGGGTGATACGAGGAAAGATAACGCCATCTTGCTTTTACAACTCGAACACAACTCTCACTCTTAATATCTGGTTACATAAGGTTATATGTCGTTATCAGGGTCCTGGGCCCTAGTTATTTGAATGATCATATCTGTCTATTACATCACTTCCCCTTTTTAGAAATAAGAATATAAATATGAATACATAGAAATATATTAGTAGTCCTTTGATTATACTTAATGTGGTATAGGTTGTCCGTATCGTTCTGGCTGTCGACAGTTTCTTGTCGATCGCCTAAGTTCAGCTTGAGCTGCTGCGTCATCACCAACATTATCACGAATGTCTATGTCTTCATCCTCTGACTCAAAACAATCACTTGGCATCTTTTTAAAATGCGAAACATTACGAGTTATTTTATGTCCGTCTTTATTTTCAGCTGTAACTCTTGATCGATTCCTTCTAATGACTTTGTATGGTGTTTCTTTAAAATTTGGCGTTAATTTATTGTTCTTGGCTTGTCGAATTAATACACAATCTCCTTCAGCAATGTTACTATTTTTTACATTCCTCCTCTTGTCTGCATATTGTTTATTGTAACGCTTCTTAACATCTTCATTTTTTCGAGCTTCATCATGGCGATCACGTAACTTTTCCTTGTTTAATGAAGGTAACTTTCCTCTAATAGAGCGATTGAACAAAAGTTCAGCTGGCGGTACATTCGTAGTTGAATGTGGTGTGGTTCTGTATTGAAGTAAGAACCTATTTAACTCTTGTTTCCATGGTCGGTTTTCTATGCGAGCTGTTTGCAATAATTTTGTCAACGGCTGCATAAAACGTTCTACCTCAGCATTTGCTTGCGGCCAAACAGGAGTAGACAAATCTTTGTCGATCCCTAACACTTTGAAATATCTGTCATATTCGTCACCGTTAAACGGCGGTCCGTTGTCTGACTTGACTGTCAAAGGTATACCGTGCACTGCGAATACCTTGTCTAGCTTTGGTATAACGCTCGAAGCTTTTGTCGATTTAACGATTTCTACTTCGGGGAATCTTGAATACCGATCTGTTACAACAAGAAGATATTCTCCTGAAGGCAACGGTCCTTTAAAGTCTATGTGTACCATCTCCCATGGACCATTAGGCATATCAGTCATTGCCAACGGTTCGGGTGGATTTGGTCTACCGGTTGCTTGACAGGCGATACAACGATCTACAGTATTCTTGACGAGTTTGTCTATGTCTGGAAACCAAATTTTTTCGCGTATCAATGCTTTCGTTTTCGTCAAACCTTGGTGTGTTTCATGAGCAAGGTCTACAGCTCTCTGCTTCAATGTTTCAGGTAAAACGATTCTCGATCCTCGTAGAATGATTCCTTGTGATGTCACAGAGATTTCATCTTTTACAGATTTGAATCCCTTGAGTCTTTCGTTGTCCCATCGATCTAGCTTTATAGATGCACGTAAACATTGTAAAGTCTTATCTTCGTTCGTAGCCTTTACGATTTCTTGTAGGCTCATAGCTTTTGGTACGCTGTTTAATGCTATAAAGTTCACATACTGCTCTGCTAACTTTTCTTGAGTATGCTTCGAATGTTTTACGGGATGTCGTGACAAATAATCTGCAGGATTTTCTGCACCGGATTTGTAAATTACTTTGAATGTGTACGGTTGTAACCTCAAAACCCATCGTTCGATACGTGCTGATGGTTTCGAGTTTCTGCTACCATAAATTATCTCCAGCGGTTTATGATCAGTTACAAGAGTAAATGTTTGTCCATAAAGATACAAATGAAAGTGTTCCACCGCCCAAACAATAGCAAGGGCTTCTTTTTCTGTCTGTGAATACCTCTTCTCTACGTCCGTAAGAGCTCGACTAGCGTATGCTATTATCTTTGGAACTTCGCTGTCCGTGCTGCTAGTTGTTTGTGATAAAATCGCAGACACTCCGACAGGGCTTGCATCAACAACAACAAGAGTTTCCTTTGACTTATCAAAATACGCCATGCAATGTGTGGATATTAGCGCATCTTTTATCTTTTGAAACGCTGTTTCTTGTGTGTTTGTCCATGCGAACTTTGCATCTTTCTTTGTTAACTCCCTAAGTGGGGCTGTTACTGTAGCAAAATCATGTATGTATTTGCAACTATAGTTGGCCATTCCAAGTAAACTTCTGACTTCTTGGACGCTTTCTGGCTTCGAGGCGTTTTGCAAATCAGCAATTCTTTTAGGATCTGGACGAATCCCTTCTCTTGAAAACACTTGACCAAAGAAATGCAATTCGTTTTGTAGAAAGTCACATTTGTTTGGATTCAATTTTAGCCCTCTTTGTTCTAGTCTCTTCAAACAGTTTTCCAGGTTTTTGTCGTGTCCCTCACGAGACTTTCCATGAACGATTATGTCGTCGGCAATGTTTTGCACTCCTTCTAAACCTTGTAACTGTGTAGCTAACGTATACTGAAACAATTCTGCACTGGCATTTGTTCCATAATTTAATCGTTTATAGCGAAATAATCCGAAATTTGTTGAAAATGTGGTTATATATCTGCTCGCTTCATCTAGTTCTAACTGGTGGTATGCCTGTGAAAGGTCTAGTTTCGAAAAATGTGTTGCACCGTTTAGTTTAAAGCTTATATCGTCAACTGTGGGTATTGGATGTCTTATTCTTGTTATAGCTTCGTTTGCTTGCCTCATATCAACGCAAATACGAACGCCACCGTCTTTTTTAGGCACGGCTATTATGGGTGAAACCCAGGGTGTCCCTTCGTTTTCTGGAACCCGTTCAATTACGTCACTGCTCTCCAATTCTTTTAAAGCATCTCTAACCTTTTCACGTATATGATACGGGATACGTCTTTGTGGTTGTGCTTTTGGAGTTACCTCTTTATCAATGTTTAGTTGAACTGTTTGCCCCTTCAGTTTGCCTAAGCCTTCAAAAACTTTAGCATGTCTGTTAAGGATTTTTTTTAGATTATCGTCTTTGACATTGCTAGCGGTTGCAAGTTTATTTAAATGCAAACTGATAAGGTTCAACCCTTGCGCAGTATCAGATGATAAAAGATTTCCACTCCTTGCGGTCTTGGTCACGTAAAACGTTGCCACGGTGATGCGTCGTTTAGTTTCAACAGTCGCATCGAATTTCCCTAAGAATTCTACTGGTTCACGTGAATCGTACGGGAATGCTTTGGTCTTTGTCTTACTGAGCTGCACATTGTGTAACTTTGCGAATGTACTTTGATCCATCACATTTACACTAGCACCCGTGTCTATTGTCGTTTGGAACTGACACCCACCAATCTTGATGTTGACTTTTGGACATGAGTGTCCTGAATTAACTGCATACACATATTCGTCGTCTGATTCTGAATCACTACTTTCTTGCATTTCAAGCGGTTGTATAGGTTTCTTTTGTCCCCAGTTTGGTCTGCTTCCTTTCTTCGGATTACCCTTCTTTTGGGACGTTTGACAAACTTTGGCAAAATGATTTGATTTGCCACACGAGCGGCACTGTTTTCCTTTGGCAGGACATTCATTTTGATGTGGATAAGAGCCACCACACGCTCTACATTTTGATGTTTTTCTGGTCGCTACTTTGTTCATGACTGCAGGGGTATCTTTGGACTCAATGTCTCTTGCCTGGTACTTGCTTTGTTCATCTCGTCTTCCTTCGATGAGCATGTCCTTTAGTTTGAACTCTGGGTCTCTAAGTGCTCTTTTTCGTATCTTCGAAGATGACCCTCCAATGAGAATTTGTTCCTCAATTTCAAAATTGACATCATCGAACTCACACATTTCAGTCATTGTGCGAAGGCGAGTATGAAATTGGTCCAATGTCTCTGTTGGTTCTTGAGTTGTCTGGCGAAATTTATAGACCTCGTATCTTTTATTCTTTTGTGGTGCGAAATAGTCATGCAATTTCGTCTTAGCTGTGTCGTATGCGTCCTCAGCACCGTTGTCGGGAATTTGTTTAAAAATTTCCCTTACCCTTCCTCCGGCTTGATATAGCAATAAGGCTCTTTTGCGAGTGTCATCTGTTATTCCACTGGCCGTCAAGAACATTTCGAAGTCAGCAATCCAGGTATTCCAGCGAGTTGCTACGCTCGCACCTATCGCAGCATCGGGATCGAAGACTGGCATAGGCTGTATTGGAATCGAAGATTGCGCCATACTTCTTGTGTGAGTGTTTGATCCTCAGTCGCCAATATAATATCCTTATAATGAGGGTGATACGAGGAAAGATAACGCCATCTTGCTTTTACAACTCGAACACAACTCTCACTCTTAATATCTGGTTACATAAGGTTATATGTCGTTATCAGGGTCCTGGGCCCTAGTTATTTGAATGATCATATCTGTCTATTACAGCAACAAACGGAAAAAACAGGTTAACCAACAAAACTAACTAGTACAATTTAAAATGTTCGCAAACATTAGTACTGATTTATGAAAAAAGCTGTGATGATGGATTCATCTTAACTAGAGTTTTTCCATTATTGATCGATGATCGAATAATTTTTAGGCAATTTTCTAGCTGAAAAGGCCCTTACAAAAGTGAATCTATCGAAGAATGGTGCTTAAGGTTTTCACAGAACATCGTATGCTTCAAATCTTTGAGAAGATTGATACTTGAATGGCTTGAAGGATTGCACCACAAGTCTTCTGCACTGTGGCTTACACGGATTGACTTACACGGATTGCACCACAGTTCTTGACTTACAAGTTTCTTGACTTACACGGATTGCACCACAGTTCTTCTTAACCTTCATTCCACCACGTTAATAGCTTAGTAAATGAGTTGTTAAATGTGAAATATTTTTTGTCAGTGACATGGCCCATGGTCAGTGACATGGCCAACGAAAATCAACTGGCAGAGTATGAAAATAGGGGGTGCTACGGGCAAAGCCCCTAGGAAAAATATTTGATGACACACCCTTTACTTTGGTCTAGAATGCTTCTCGCGACCCCATGTTTGCTGGTCCCGAAAAGAAATTATTGACCATTCAGTGTTTTTCTGAATCAGCATACCCACGAAAATTTTTGAGCAAATACCTTTTCTTTGGCTTAGAATGCCTGCCTACCTGAGCCATATCGGAAGCCACGACGGTTCTGCAACTGCTATCTATGAATCAGTTTTTGTTGGAATCCTTTGACGAATTTGCCAAGAGAAATCTTCAAAAACCCTAGCTTTTACTTTGGCTTAGAGTGACTTTCCAAGTCACCTCCTAGCATTATTCAGAGGTATTCTGATTCTTCTACTACTTTCTCCTCTTTTTGAAAGAATCTCGAGACCCATCTTTAACAGAAGTGGAATGGCGGGGGCATTTCCCCATCTTCACCCAAGACCATGCCACTGCTTATAGATCTGCATGAAAAAGATCACGGAAGGCAAAGGGTTTTGACTCGAGGTATACACACTATCTTACTCAACTTCAATTAAAGATATAGTCTTTCATTGAAGTGGAATCCATAAGAGTCCCCATTGCACCATTATGAACAATCAAGTCTCCCAATCCTCCACTCTGCAGCTACAGGGGCCTTCCGTTTCACTCCAGTTTCTGAATCAGTGAAGATCGGATAAAAACTGACGATTTAACTATTGTCTCAAAAGTCTCTGATCTGAGACCAAAGACTTCGCTCGAGCGAGGGCTTCGAGAGGAGGGTTGGAAGTATGGAGGTTTGCGCAAAGCAATGATCTTTGCTTTGTGTGTCAAGTGTATTCCTGGGTCTTGCCCAATGGTCATAAAATTCAAAGTTTTCAAATGGGTCCAGCCACTGGTGGGGCTATTTCTCCTCAGTGGCGGGAATGCTGCAATAGTACAGATGTTAAACTTGCCCTGTCTCATTCTTATAAGAAATACGTGCACTTACAGAGTGTCTCAAAAAATTTGTTTGAAGTTTTATTACCTATTGCAAAATAACGATAACGTGGACGGGCTCCTGGGAAGATAGCCATGTTCCTAACATTATGAAATAATTTTAGAGACCAGAATCTTACAAATAGGTTGAAAACTAACTGAGTTGCGAGCTTTCAAAGATAAAAATATGCGATAGCTGAAACCAGCGACTCCTATGATTACTTGTAATTGACCACTTTAATGAACAGCCTCGTTTTGGAAATTATTCAAAATTCGTTCATATGAAATTTTAGACGCCAAATTCGGATTTAGCACCCAAACTTTAGTCTAACCCTAAGTTTTCATGTTGCTAGCGGTTGTAGTGTTAATTTTATGGCAATGTAAAGTTTGAAAATCTATAAGGGCTTTGACCGTGAAAATGACTCGGGGTGTAAAGTTTCACCCCGAACGACTTTTCACGCTCAAATCCCTTATAAATCTCTGAACTTTACATCGTCATAAAATCAACATCACAATAGTTAGCAGTTTAAAAACGCGTAATTAGACTAAAGTTTGGGTGCTAAATCCGAATCTGGGCTCGAAATTTTCATATTAACAATGGGAAGAGATTTTGGCAAATTTCCAAAACGAGGCTGCTTAATTAAAGTGGTGTATTCAATGAGCTCGAAGACCGAGGTAAAAGAAGCTTATCCAATGTCATACCTCTCGTTGATATAAGAGCAAACCAAATAGGACTTTGATTTAACCCCTACGATCATTGTCAAAATTTGCTCAACATTTCATATGTCCAAAAACCGTGGTTCAAAACATAATCGATGAGAGACTGAATCCGTTTCCTCAAAGCATCCATATCATTGAAAGTTAGGTTATCGAAATCTGTTCAATTACCATTTGGTACGCCCTGAAACAAATGAGAAATAACAGAAAGGATGGCCTAAGGGACTTTTACTAAAAATGCTGTTCGAGGCCTCTAGTTTCAGCTTTCGCACAAACTTGAACTTCAAAGCCTTGTAACTTCAGGAATTTCTTGCGGATTTGCAATATTATTGTGTCAAAAATTAATCCAAAATCTCAAGGAAAGGGTTATTTAACCAAGTGCCCATTCAGCATATCGTTATTTTTTAGTATTTAATCAAACGTCGAACAATTTTTTGAGACACCCTGTATAATTTTCTTCTAGCTTAGCTTTAGGGGGCCCATATCTGCATGATTTTCATGGGCCACCGGGACAACTTCCCGGTGTCCCGGTGGGCCACGCCGCCCGTGCTCCATAGTGGTGGTGATTCAAGCATAGGCCTACAATTTTTTTGACTCTTCACGCATTCACGCACTGCACAATTGGATTTTCACTCTAATCATGCAAACAACAAATGTAATATCAGCTAGGCCTATTTCTTACCAGAGAGCCGTGTTTGAAATGCACTACTTTCATACATTGAATGTCTACAATTCACAAAAAGTTAAAGCCTTTTCACGACAAGGGCGCAAGGAAAATTCATGCTTCACGCTTCATGCAGGAATCTTGATTCACGAAATCACGCTTAAAAATCGAGATTTCACTATTTCACGCACGAAAATTTTGTTGCGATACACGTTTTTTACATAAGAAACTGGTTTATAAGAAACTAGTACTAAAATGGACAAAATTTCATGTTAAATTAAGAAACTTTAAGTACTATGGCCTGATCCAAGTTTCTTGTAAAAAATAAACGTGTAGCCCAATGTTATGATACTTTTGCAGACAAATTTGTAACTTGTTGTTGTTTTCGTGTTGTTGGCATACACAGGAAAGTAATCATTGAAACGATGCCAGAAATGTGCATTATTTGGACGAGAGTAGACTCTCTCCGTGTTGGACTTTATTATCATGCGAATGACATTTTATTCTTTATTCCTCTTTTTATTTCATTGTATTTTTCTTTATAAGGTAAACTTTAGATGTGCTTTATTGTTTTATGGCCCTGCAATTTAAGTTAGGTTTTAGGGATTTTTAGTCAGTCGAGTCGAGACGAACGCTTGGTCGATGCAGAACTGTTGATGCCGCGCATAAAGACGATTTAGAAGAAGTACTGAAGAGACGAATCAAAGATGAACTACAAATGGTTTTACTTGAGACCTTGAGCACGATGATTTTAAGTTAGGTAGGATATGCTGCACCAAGCTGTCATTGTTGAGGTCGTAAGTTTCCTTTTATAGTTTCTAGCTTTCCGCTACGACTCACGCATTTGTTAAGCCCGTTAGTAGCTTAACAATATGGCCTATAACGCATCACACAAAAATATGGAGGGGGCACCTCACAAAGGTCTATTCAAGCAACATTATATTTTTGAAAGGGTTAATTACCCTCCTCATTGCTCCATTGAGCTAATGTGAATTCTTTTGGTAAAATTTCTATGCTCTGCCAAAGTCACAAGATGGCTCTGCTTTCAATCAAATGAGAGTTTGTCATCTTTCACTGGAAGGTCTATCGATCCATGGTCCAATGATCTAAGTAGCATCGGTTAGAGGTCCATCGCACACTAATTTGCATCGGTTAGAGGTCTATTGCACCCTTTCTTTGCTAATTAGTATCAACTTTCGAAGCATCACTTAGTGGTTCATTGCGTTTATCAAATTGCATGTTTGCTTATCAACTTACATGCGTTCATGTTCGCTTTGCTTATCGAGTTGCATGTGCAATGATCAACTTCCATGTGTCCATGCTCGCTTACCCCATCGAGTTGCATGTGCAATGATCAACTTGTGTGAGACCAGCAAGGTAGCATTGTACAAATGGATAAAAGGCTATCAACTTGTCTTTTTAATGATCAAATTGTATTTTTGGCCTCAATCACACTTCATAATTGTTCCTGCAAGGTTAAGAAACCATACATACCATAGCCAAACCTTTTCCAGCAAATCTGAGTTCTTCGCCAATTTCTTTCAGTTCTCTTCCAATCTTCTTCCTTTCACCAGCCTAAAGAAGATGAGAAATGCTATTGTTGACTCCAGATTTTTAAAACCTGCAACTAGTCCTGCAACAATTTCTGACAATAAGGTAGGGAAGCATCCCAAAACCACCATAAACTGTCAAGACCACTCAAAATAGCACCCTCTGCCAACCCTTCAGTGAAATAGTTTGGAGGCATTGCCACAATCCTGCTTTTCATCACACATCCACATAGTTTTATTATCATTTAAATTTCTTGCCACGTTATTTTAACTGTCTGAAGCGCATAAAACATAAAAATCCGGAAAATTACATGTGTCAAACAATTTGCAGTATTGTAATCTAATGGCTGATTTAGTTAAAAATTGATGGAAAAAAATTTAAAGTTATACATCAATTGAAAGGTTGGTTTCATCAAGCTCAGTTCAGCTGCATACTATTTGGAAGCTAAGGTTCAAAATGCTTGGATGAAATGATAGCCACTTCATCTCAAAACTATCAATGTGATGACATCATCAGTCAGATGATACTGGTGCAGAATTTGAAAGCTGCTTTATTAAGTATGAATTTTGGTTCTTTGATTATGTATGAAACCATCAGTCTCTGTATGGTGAGAAATCAGATTTCCACAACCACACCACCTCCCTGCCTGTATGTGTTGTGCTACAAAGTTGAGAGATTTTCAGGTCAGAAATCTTTGTCACATTTAGTCCCTACCCCAACCTTCCCCAGGGGCCTGGCAAACCTTTTGGTGAATGCCCAGGGGCTGGGCATTGAGAAAGGGCACAGCACCCAGTATTATCAAACGCTCTTGGGGTCAGGGAAAAACTGACAGATCCATGAGGGTCAGGAATTTTTTAAGGATAAATCCCCAGGGGTGGTCAGGACAGGAGTTGAATGTGACATCAAAAGTTGTGTTACCTCTTCAAATTTCTCGATCCACTTTGCCATTTCATTGGCTCTTTTATCCCTAAAAAATAAATATTATGAGCAAGGTTCAGCAGGTTGAAAGTTCGGTAGCTCTGAGGAGCTGATGTGGAAAGATGAGGAGCTGATGTGGTGTTCCAAGTCTTTCAAAATTCTGGTGTAGGTATGAATAGATTGGAAGAAAGTTTAGCTTCTTTGTTAAAATTTGAATATAGAATCTGTCTGATTGATTCGATATTTTGAGAATTAGAGGCAGGAACACCACAAAGGGAGTGTGTGGGTAGCCACTCCTGAAAAAAAAACTCCTGAAAGAAAAATTTTGAAAAAAAACTAAAAGCCAGTTTGCATTCTTCAATTTTGGTGCACGAAAGCTCATTCTGAAGTAAATTTTGGCGCATCTAAGGGTCTGGGAATTTTGTAAATTTCATAAAAAACAGTTACAGATGGTGTCATTACACGGTTATGGCGCGGTTGTGGCTGGAAGCAGTCCAAGTGGTGCAGGGAAGATCTTCCCCATTACAAAGAATGCAGACTGGACTAAAAGCATAGTGATTTTAAAACTCTTTGAGAAAACAACAATATAATTTTCAAGAATGTCAGTTTATGAAATGTCTATAATATGGGATCAAGTAGAAGCCTTTCACCCTTCTGGTTTAAATATATTTTTAGGAGTTGATAATAATGTCACATCCTTAAAACAAGCTGAAATACAAAATGCATTGAAATTTCAAAAGAGTTCAAGACTCCTGAAAGTCTCAATGGCAGAGATCTAGTAAAGTTGCTAAAACTGTTTCTTTCAAGCCATTCAACCAAAGGAAGGATTTGATGCTTGGGGTTGGGGAAGGAGGTTCAGATCTCGATGGACAAAATCTGTTAACAAGGATGAGAGTCACTGTAAAAGAGCCATTAGCCAATTTTGTCTGTTTCAGGCTATTGACTATATGCAAAGAGTAAAGAGTTTCCTGTTGTTGTTACCTCACACAAAATATTGAAAAAATTCAATACATCAAAGTTATAAGTATTTGCAGAATAATGAAAACATCTTACGCTGCCTCTTCCTTTGACCTGGCTGACTGCTCTTCAAGATCCTGTGAAGAACAAAAACAACATGTGGTTGACAGCTCTTTACAACCAAAATAACTACAGTCCATTTCAGAACTTAACATCCATAAATCCTTAAACATCTTTTAAGGATTTTCAATAATTGTCAATACCTTGTATTTGTAAAAATTTTTAGAAAGTGAAAAAATTATTTTATACTCCAATATGCTGAAGGGATGCTGAACAACACAAATATACTCCTTTAAAATGTGATAAGACAAAGAGAAGATGAATGCAAAATTGACCTTGTCCTCAGCCTAAGCTACTTTCTGCATTGAGAATAATATTTCAAAAAGAGGCAAAAAAGGAGATATGATTTATGAAAGCTTTATGATACATCCTGCTGCCTGATAAATCCCACAAGTCCCCTTAACGGTGTAGCTTCTTAAATTGTTGGCCTTAGGCTAGGCCTACTAGCCTATAAATAATCCCTTCTAAAATTAGCTGCCCAAAAAAATCATCATTTTAAATAAGAAGAGACAATACGTTTGATATACCTTTATAAAAGCTTCTTGACGTTCCATTGCCTTCTTATGTGCCTTAGCATTGCCAGTTTGAATTTCAAATCTGTATGAAGTAGCAAGAAGTGACATTTTCGAATTATTTTGCACCTCTCTTGAGTCCGGTTTGCTGCAATTTCTTTTCTTTGCTTACAAATGGCAGCTGGTTTCCAATGGAAACCTGCAGTAGCCTCGATTTCATTGAATTCCCTCGTTTTCATTTTCAAAATACTTTTATTTTATATTTTTTCTCTTTGATTTCAAAATTTTCAGCGCTGCAAAAATTACACTGTCCTGTCTCTCTTATGCCTCCATCCTCCTATACCATACAAGTATTTATCTTATAAGAAACACCGAAGAATTATAAGGTCTGCCGCTCGGTTTTCAGAAAGCTACCCTCTTCTAATACCAACAGTTGCCCCCGCCGTCATACCCACTTTTATTATGAATTTTGGCGGAAAACTACCCATTTTTGACAATTTTTGCAAATTTCTGGAAAACCAACTCACTTTTATGGAAAATCTGCCGAAAAGGCACCCTTGTTTAGAGAATGTTGGGCCCAAAAACCCACCCATATGGGCGGCACATACCCGAACCCTCAAGATGGTATGTTAGCCCCCCCCCCCACCCCTGGGAAAAAACTTAGTTTCTCGATCAAAGAAGTGGGGTTTTGGCGAAAACTAGGCTTTTCGAATTCTTGAGCATTTTGCTTTCTTCCTGCAGACGTCTGCCTTTCGCAGCGAAACTTTGCAGAAATATTGAAAGCCCATAATGTCAGCTAGAGTCATTTGCAGGCACACTAACATTTCAAGTTGTCTGAAAATCAAATTTGGCCCAAGTCGAAACCATTTATGCTGCAATGGTTGAAATGATAGAAAAGCTTGATTAAATTAACACTTTTTATCAGTTCAATTTCTACACTATGCATATGCATCTACGGTTTCCGTTCAGGCAGATTTGATTTTCAGTCTTCATACATTCTGAAATAGGCTTATGACTTGGAGTATCTTGTTTCCATGTGCTCCTTTGACTTGTTTGATGGCGCTTCGGTCAACAGAGACTCATATTACTCTGACAAACCTGGTCCTATTCAGATTTAGGCCTAAACTCTGCGCTTCCTAGAGTGCCAATAAGACTGCGAGATTTGGCAAAGAACAATGCTGTCGAATTTCCAGTTTGAATGATGCAGTTGACTAGATTTTGAACGAAGCTGCTGCAGCAGGTAGTTGAAGATTTCTCTCTGGCATGTTTGATCTTAAAAACACGAACATGTAGCTTTGAGAGACTTATTTTGCATTCACTAGGAACTTTATTCTTTAGATTTATACCAACTTTCGTTGATTAAGTGTCTGCTTAACGTGGTTTTTATCGCATATTCTTTCTGAAAATCGAATGCTGAACAGAGCCGAAGCAGTCGTTCGATCATTATTCGACCGATCGAATGCAGAAAATAGGGTCATCTTTTACCTTTCATTATGAGTCTTTGCTGAGCAACGTTTACCAGGAGGATACAAAGGACTGGACTCATCATCATAAATCTATTTCTGAAACTTTATCGTGTCTGCAAGGGACCATTTGCAAAAATTGCTCTTTAACTTCCTAGCTATCTATATCTTCACTGTTTGTGTAGTGTTGTTGACGGAAAAACAATTTGTTTGTTAGTTTGTTTGTTTTCAATTTGTTTTGGGTGGGCTTGTCAGGATTTCTAGCTACTGAAAGCTAATTTAGGCCCACTGTGCATGCCGCATCCAGGCACCGGACCCCTAGTTTAACGTCCCTTCCGAAGGACGGCGGGGTGAGTTGCGAGGTTAGGCCTCCGAGGTCACCCATTCGGAGTTTGACCTCACTCGACCAAGCTTAACTTCAGTCACCTGACGAAGACTGTATAAGCCACTCGGCCACTCACCCCGCAAAGCTTGAAAGAATAAACGAGAAAGAGAGACAGTTTCTTCGAGGATATATATTTGATACACATATCAGGTATAATGATGTCATAAAAGATACTTTTAACGAGTCAAAATGCCTTGCTAAAAAACGATTGATACAATACACGCATTCACCATGCATTCACTAAGAGAAATGCAGAAACAAGGAGGTACGTTATGGTTACAGAAAAAATGAAATGTCCCCTCTTCACGACAAAACTTTTCCTTCAATCAGAGTAGCTCATGAGTTTCCGTGTTATGCGTAAGTGGGTAATAAATGCAACCAGCAGCCTTACCCTTCCTCTTCGGTTACTTAGGCGAGAACTTATTTGCGCCTTTCAATTCTAGCTACTAGATGTACCAGTACTATGCATACATAAATATACCTGGGCGTGGTTAAGTTGCCTATCATATTCTGGCCAAGCAGGGGCGTTGCCAGCTCAAGAATTTTGGGGGGACGTACTACAAAAGTAATTTGTGAAAGGTATACCGAGCCTTTTACACCGTTTTCGCTTTTGAACAAATACCGCCTTGAGTGAACTAGGGTGGGCATGCTTATCTTCAGGCAATACCTTTGTGACCAATGACCTCAAGAGGTCCTCCCAACCCAAAGTTTCACATTCCACGTCTCCGGTCACGACTCTAGAAAGTTGTTACCAGAATGCCAACGATATATGATCTATGATATACTTTCTAAAATGCAAAAGATCTCTTTAAAATGCATATATATGCCTTTGATTAAAATGTCTTGATCACAATAATAAAAAAGAATATTACTTCTATCTGAAATAACGGTCAACTTTGATTGTGTGGACATCTCTTGGGAAGGCAGACGTACAATCAATCCTACAAAAACAAGATAACATGCAAAATCTTTTCTTCACTGAACTATGACCTAAACAGGTTTCCTAACCATTTAACTTTTTGCCTCATATGTTGCAAGTTTGATGTACCAACGACGAACCAAGGCAAATCAAGGAAGAGTTGCTGACAAAGAAGATCAAATCAACTTTTGAAACTACTTAGTGACCTTCAGAGAATTTCTTCAAGAAATTAGATTTTGAGCTTGGAATCTAAAAGATTGTTTGTTCATAACGCGACTCCAGATGGAAAACAAAGATGAGTAATTCATCGAGAAGGATTCCGATGACCAACGATGATCGTCATCACAGTTGTCCTGACTATTTTGACATTGAGTAGCAACTTCTTTAACGAAAAAGAAAGGACGATGTTTTCCGAGCAGCTCTGCAGCTGGTCAGATTCGAACTTTTACTTAGCCATTACCGTTTGTTCGCTTTACGAGAGCTGATCAAGAAATTTCTTTTTCGTGTGACCAACTTCAAATTGCCTTGTGCTCCAAAAACTCTTAGAAACCTACGCTAGCAGTGAGAATTCCCCTAACTTCAATTGCTATCTTTATTCGTTAAGAGACAAATTTGATTACTTTAACCAATTACTATATCAGACAGTTGTTCATTTAAACAAAATGTTGTACTGTTTCATGCTTTCCTTGCACTACCTAGAGAGGAAGAAATGATAAGCATGACTCTTGCTTTGCTTTCATACGATTTAGGTAAAAAGGCATGAGCTCGCTCGGTGAATAGATATAGTTTTCATAAGTTTACAATAGTTAATCGGTTAGGCATTAGAATATATTGATAGATGAAAATAAGACGTTATCGTTAGAGCATTTTCAGCTTGAGCATCGAACTGCTCTCCACCTGGTGACCCCATAAAAGATGAAATTATTTGGAAATCACCAAATTTGATTTCGTCATCGATTTTGACAACTTCTGCATTTCTGTTAAAGACCAAACAATGTGACTGTTAATCTGTTTTTACATGCTTTTTGCATGTGATTTATTTGTGATTTTGTGATTTTGTATGTGATCTTTTTGTGATTTCAAGGAAGGTTTACTAAAAAACGTCAGTGATTTGCCCCTCGGCTTAAATTTTTTTCTGATCGTGACAATGGAATTGAATCTAAATTTCAATGGCAAGTGAATCATAGACCAGAATCGAACGTAAAATTCTAGTTCCCAAAAAGTCCCCTTGCCAGCATTTTCCTTATTTCTATCGGTCTAAAAGATGAGTGATTTTACCAAACAAAATTTTTGCATCTACTTTAACTTTTGACTGATAGATGAACACTTTTGCTTTGAATATCGGCAACGTACTTTTTGATCTACAACTCACCAAACGTGCTAGCTTTTCCGCTCACCCGGCATAAATTGAGTCCTTGAGACAAATGCATGGAGAGAACCTTTCAAGAGGAACATTGTACACAAACTCAGGAGATTGCTCGAAAGGTTCTAATTTTATTTGGTCTTCCGTTTGGAAAGCAATTAATAGAAAACATCACTAATGATTATCTACTTCATAATTGCAAAATGCTTATCCCATTCGTTGCTGTGATTTCACGTCAAATGTAAGTCACAAGGAATTTCTGGTGGGAATTTCATCCTACATGTCGTCGTTGTGCTCCTTGATACACTGATAATCGCTGTAACAGATGAAGCGCAGTGGCGGCATCCAATTCAATGAACGAAGTGGAAACTTGGACTGAGGTAGTTAGTCTAATATCAAAGGTCGCCAAAATAGAATTGTAGCAAAGTAGCAGACTTATGACCAGGATTCCTTGTTTCCCTGTGGAATTTGACTTGATGATGGCGCATCGGTCAACAGAGACTCAACATTATTCTGAAAAACCTCACTCTACTTGGGCCAAAACTCTGAGCAGATCGCTAAATTTGTGAATTACTATGGAGATGGCAAATATGACAGAATTTTCAATTCGATTGAAAAGGCCGTGATTCGAGATTAGGGACTTTGATTCGAGATTCGAGGCTGTGATTCCAACATTATTCGATTGATAATTGCAGAGAAAGGGTCAGTTTTTGCACTGTTTTATTTTGAGTCCCTGTTGAGCAAGGTTTTCCGCAGGGCTATCAGGCATTTATCGTCATAAGCCTAGCAAAGTAACTCAAGTATACCTCAAGCCATTCAGTCAAAATGGATATGTTACAAACAACCTTGCTTGCTTTAAGCGCAATTCTTAACTAAAACAATTTGCCCTGTCTCTTTAAGGCTTACAAACATCTAGCTTTCAAAAGCATAGACAATGCGACACACATAAGTTTTGTGCAGCTACAAGTGCGACAAACTGTAATTTGTTTTTAAATCTGTGTTTTGAGTTCTACACCCTCATGGCTTGAACTGATTTCCTCTTGAATGTTTGCATTTACCTCTTTCATTTTGAAGACGTATTCATAAAGAATCGCAGCCAAGACTCCACCAAGCACTGGCCCAACCCAGAACACCTTGAATAAATAGATATGATAAATGCTTGATTCTACGGAGTCGAAAAGGAATCATGCTGGTAGTCATTGTAAATATGCAGGATAGAGAATGTGCTACAAGTGATTTGCAAATTACTACCTTAAGGATTTTCATATTGTCACAAAAACTGTTGTTGACCTCAACCTACTATTGGTATCTTCAGTTTCCATCTTTAGGCGTTCAGGGTATTAAACATTTATGCATCTTAGTTAGTCCTAAACATCGAGGATCTTAGCCCTATATATGAGCCGTGCCAGACGGAGAAATTTGACGAGGACGGGACAAGTTACCTTTGAAAGGCAAACAATGGATATAATAAAGGTCTTGGAGTCAAAGATCCCTTGAACAGCAATAGAGCTTTTAGCTATCCCACAAAAGAGCCTGGATCGAGTGATATCATTATACATTTCTATACGCGAGGTTCGATCGAGTGGCGCTATAGAGCTTCTAGCACTTATACTGTGCAATCGAAAATAGACCTTTTAGCTATTCTGAAAAAAAATCTCTATCAAACGATACTTTGCTGCATTTTGTACAGGGTGTCTCAAAAAAATTGTTCGACGTTTGATTAAATATTGAAAAATAAAGACAACATGAACAGGTTTTTGGAAAGATAACCATGTTCCTAAGATTATGAAATAATTTTAGAGACTAAAATCGTGCAAATCGGTTGAAAATTCACTGAGTTATAAGTTCTCGAAGATCAAAAATATGCGATAGCTGAAACCAGAGACCCCCCAGATTACTTGTCTTGCAAATAGCTCGAAGACGGAGGTAAGAGAAGCTTATCCAATGTCATACCTCTCGTTGATATCAGAGCAAACCAAATACGACTTCTAAAGTAAATTATTTCTTGCGATCATTCTCACAATTCCTTAACATTGCACAGGTCCAAAAACAGTGGTTCAAAACAAAATCGGCGAGAGACTGAATCTGTTTCCTCAAAGCATCCATATGCTTGACAGTTAGGCTATCGAATACCTGTTTGAATCCCACTTGGTTCGCCTTGAAACAATTGAGAAATAACAGAAACGACGGCCTATGGGACTTTTACTAAAAATGCAATTTCGAGGCCTCTGGTTTCAGCTTTCGCACAAACTTGAACTTCAGAATCTTGTAACCCCATGAATTTTTATCGGATTTGCGAGATTCTTGAGTCAAAAGTTAATTGAAAATCTCAGGACAAGGGTGACTTGACCAAAGGTCCATTCAGCGCATCGTTATTTTTTAGTATTTAGTATCAAACGTCGAACAATTTTTTTGAGACACCCTGTAGAATTTTCGAATGCGCACAATAGTGATAGAAGCTCTAACGCCACTCGATCGAATCTCATGTATAAAAATGTATAAAAATAAAATTCTCGATCCAGGCTCTTTTGCTGAATAGCTAAAAGGTCTACTCTGCAAAATGTGTATAAGTAAAGTTCAATTTAGGTTCGTTTTTAGAAAAGCAAAAGGTCAATTTGAACTAAAATGCCAAGATACAAATACATGAAATTTCGTTCTTTCTGTTCGCAGTCCTTTGGCACAGGAAATACTGACAGGGTCTAAGTCGTTGGATAAAGCAGTAGAAATACGACAATAATACTATCCCTTTAGACAACACAATGTAAAATGTTATGAAGCGGCGGTAGATACGCCATCTACTCACCCAGTGATCCTTCCATGAGTTTGTGACAAGAGCAGGTCCAAAAGATCGAGCTGGGTTCACAGAACATCCGGTATATGGAATCTGAAAAGAAGTTATATCCAAAATAACATGATGTCAACCTCGTTCCCAGGGTGTTCTTACGTCATACGCTGATCACGAAGCCGAATGAACACCCTGGTACACTTCGATCACATTTGCCCAAAAAATGGGCAAAAGTGGAAGCCATTATGGATTTCACCTTTGGCTAGGCAACGCCAATCGACGGAAAATGCCCGTTGCTCTGGCGCTAATTCTGAAGAAGATGAATGGAGAAATTGAAAACAAACACATTGCGGACCTTATTCGAACCTTTTTGCAGGTATTTCAACAATAATCTGGGGTCGGCAAGTGTGTTTAATGTGAAAGTAAGTTCGGTTTTTTGGAGCGAAAATGGGCCTAAGTCACAAACTCGGGAAACTTTCACCGCAGCTTCAAAAATGAAATGGCTCGTTATTCTTCGAATTTCGGAAATAAGTTGCAAATGATGGTTGAAATAGGTAAAGAATGTGGTTTTACCTCGAATTTTGACATGCCGAGGTCGTTTACCCAGCGCAAATCGGAGTTACGGCCCAAAATGGCGAACAGCCAATCAGATTGCCAAACGGCCTCTTGTATCCCAGAGTAGAGTTAGAGCAACGAACTCACTCTGGGGACGAGATTGACATGATGTATCATTTTGTTATTTTTTTCAAAACATATTCTTCAAGGCTCTAATGCAGAAGAGTTCTGATTTACAGTAGGCCCTGCTGGAAAGAAAATATGATAAAGCTACAATATTTAAACTGTTTCAGAAATATTTAGTTTGGTTGCATAATGCAAAATGGCTCGTTTTAGGTCGAAGGTACCAAGTCAAAGGTTGAAATACTGAGGTCAAATGCTAAAGGGCTCATGTTTTGCAAAATATTGTCTGATAAAAGAGTATAGCTACTGCAATTACCTTTTCTACTTGTTGGTCATCATCTCACATAAGTTCTCATCTTACATCGTTTTTATTTTGTACCACAAAGATACTACGCAAATGGTACCATGTTAAACTGATATCTATGTTCTATTTGACTCAGATTTTGTACGATTTTCAAGCAAATAGCTACTTTTGGGACCATGCTCACCTTATGCAAAGCCAAGACTGTAATTCTTTGCAAGAGAAACAGGTGCTAAGGCTATGAAACGGAGCTATGCCTATGGCCTTCTGCTTACCGTGTGAGAAAACGGGAGCTATAACTATGAAACTGTGCCTATGCACTACATGTGCCTTAGCCATTAAGAGCAAATAGGGACTCTACACGGCAGGTAGCTATGATCTTGGGCTTGAAATAAGGATTATGATCATTGTGCTGTTCACATACATTTATGAGGATCCTTTCTATCGGATTTCTTAAAGATTATATTGAAAATGCTAATATATCAGTTACCTTCAATGACAGACCTGTTATCTGATTTCTTGCTAGGCAATCCAAAAAGCTGCATACAACTTTGCGAAATTCTGACACCAAGATATTGGTCAAATCACTATATTGGCAAGAAAAAACCAATTTCTTATTTAGCCATTGAAGGTCAACAGACAATTTGCTTTGGGTGATTGAGATTTGATTCTTGTTGTCAGAATTGCTGAAACTTGTATACAACTTTTTTTGGGACATCCGGTAGATCTCGTCCCCTGAGGTTTTAGTCGGAGTTTCATCATCAGGTCATGATAGGATGTCTACCCTATTTTAGAAACATAACCTCGCCCCTTCCTTGCAAAACTGGACGGCTCAAAGTTTAAGTCTAGATTCAAACATGAGTCATAGTACAAAGTCAAAGTTTGGTTCTGGTCTAGTTTCGAGTTTCAGAGCAAAATTTGGCGGGAAAATTTTGCACGAAAATTCCTTTCCATTCCCAACTAGTTTTTGCTTGGATCTACAGTAGGATAACATGTGGTACCCAGGGTACAGTAGGATAAACCTTGCTTTATCCAGTTTTAGAAGCGATAGTCTGCAGGGTGCTTGCAGAGACTTACAGTACTTTTAGTACTTATAGTACTTGTAGTACTATCTTGTAGTGTTCATGATTACTGTTACTCAGTTAATTTGATTCAGGCATATACAGCAATTGTTTCAATTCGAATGTTTTCTTAGACAGAGGAGCGTCAATTTTTTTAGAAAGTAAAAGTCCTTGGGTCACATGACAGTATTGTAGATTTTCTGAATCCCCATCAAACTCTGAAATTAAAACTTTATATTCAAGTCGTTCAAATACAACCTCTTCTCCAGCTTCAACTGATGAATTTCTCCATGTCCGTGGGAATCCTCTTTAAATGCTCTGACATATTTATGATGGGAGAAATGAGGCATCTTTTGGTAAATGAGGTGAGGATCATCAGTAATACATTCAATCTAGGAAGTCATTGTGAAATATGCCACGATTGTTGAGTACGAAATCACCATGAATAGCTTCCTGCATCGAATATCATGTCCAGATAGAGCGACATGTCCAGATAGAACGATCTTGAAATCAGCTGACCAAAAATGACCTTTGCCTTCCAAATGGTCGTGAACAAAGTCCGCAAGTGACAACAATAAAACACGAGCAAATTCTCATTCAGTAAAAGCAAATTTCATGGGAGACTCGATTCCTAAGTTTTGTCAAGAAAATTGTGAAAGCATGGAGAACGAAATAAGTAACCGTAATACGAGTGGAAGTGAAAGATTCGACGAGAAATTTATTAGAGAAGACAAGGGCAGAGTTAGGAGGCAAATGCAAAGAGCATCAAAGACAAAATTATCATGTTTTTGCTACTTCCTGTTCCAAGTTTGGTTCAGTATTATTGGATGGGCATTATTGGTTACATTCGTCGTAATACCCATCGCTCCATTTGTGGTAACGTATTTTACTGTCAAATGCATCGAAAATTATTTATATTGCAAAGCTTTTGGAGCAGAGGCTGTATATGGTGGAGATGTTGTGTGGATGCAAAACGGGCCTGAGAATCGGGGTATCATTTCCGCACTTCTGGTCTTCGATGGTGAAATGGATTTAGGGTTGTTTAGAAAGAGAATTGTTGAAACTATGATCGAAAAACCCTCAGGTCAAGTGGGACACCCGTACAGGAGATCCTCAAAACGAGTTTCAAATGGTCTATTCAATGTTTTCTGGACTGAAGAAGACGAATTTAATATCGATGAGCACATTCGAGAATGGCCTGATGTTGCAACATCCAAGGAAATGCTACGACACATAATGTCACAAATTTGCAACCTTCCGTTTCCGGTGGGGATGTCCCAATGGGAATTCGTGGTGATTCCCTCGATTGAAAATGGCATCTGCAAAACTAATCTGATGTTTAGGTTGCACCATAGCTTAGCTGATGGTGTTTCTTTGGTGAATTATTTGACAAAAGTCCTTCCTGACAACAAATCAGAAGGGATACCGCTGAAAAAATTCACAGGGAGAGATCGGATTTTGATGACACTCAAAGGAACACTCCTCAGTCCGTTATTTCTTTCGAGGATGCTGACAGTTCGTGCAGACCAGACCATATTACATGGTAAACCACTCACAGGCCAAAAACTTGTCACTTGGTCTGATCCTTTAGACATTCGAGTCGTGAAGAAAATAAAGGCAGCCACAAAAACCACTTTGAATGATGTCCTTGTCACTTGTGTGACCGCTTCAGTAAGGGAATATTTCATCAAGAAAGATCTAGCGCCACCGCAAGACCTCAGTGTTTCAATACCAATTGATCTCCGCAGTAACACTGGCAAGGATGCTATGGAATTTGAGAACCGCTTTGCTGTGCTGCAACTTGCTCTGCCAACAGGCATAAGTGATCCACTTGTCATGTTATCTGAGGTTCAGGGCAGAATGAATGAAAAGAAAACATCGGGAGAACCCTTCACTGTTGGCCCTACAATGGACATGCTACTAAATATTCTTCCAGCTTGCATCATTTCTCCTATATTTGATTTCATTGTTCAAAAAACCACTGGGGTGCTATCTAACTTGCCAGGCCCCCCAAATGTGGTGCGTGTTGTGGGGCATGAACTGAAATTGATCACGTTTTGGGCCCCAACAAGGGGTAATTTAGGCATGACATTCTCAATCACTAGCTACAATGGAAAGATCGTTGTTGGAGTTCAAAGTGATTCTGCAATACTTGACAATCCTGATGAAATTTGCAAAGAATTCCATGGACAAGTGAAATGCTTAATGAATCGCCTAAATCTATCTGATTAACATGTCCACTTTGCAAAGTAAAAGAACCTATCAAAATTTTGCACAAATGCACAGTAAGACTGTAGTTTTAGCTCCTGTTGAATTTCTGTTCTCTTCTGCCCTTAATGCTCGTGAGACATGAACACTAGGCTCATCTATGCAGCACGGAGAAATGCATTCCACGTTTGACGTAATTTTTAGGGTTCAAAAAAGGCAGTTATACTGCAGTAAGTCTAGGGTTCATGTCTCCTTTAAACTATTCAAAACAGAAGGTAAACCCATCATAGTCATCATAAACCTAATCTTGCTCTCTAAGATGTTGGCGGGAAAATCCCTCGTCCCAGACCCCATTTCTCGGGAAGAACGAGGTGTGGTTTTTGAAAGTAAAATAGGTAATTTGGACTGACAACGGAAAGTCAGGAAGTTGTTGAGAAGTGCAAAAATGACTAGACAACGAACGGTTGTAGCATCATAGCTTTAATGGGGAAGAAAGAAGGACGATATGTATTGCTTTATAGTATAGTTTGTATTTTTTCAGGGTAAATGAATGATAATTTTATGCAAATCATAATCTATGGAATGAATCTATACGCTTTATATATGCCTGGATCAAAGGCATTTAAAGTTTCTTCTTGCTTCTTTTCTTGCAGGAGAAGCCTTGAATGAATCTCCTTCAATGTGAAACCAATAAAATGTCGTTTTTTTTTGCCTTCCACGTTCTCAGTTCTGACGGAATACCTTAGAATTTTCATCAGAAATGGTCAATAGGTTCGTAAACCAAATGAATGCGGAATGTGCTATCATATCAAGTTTAGAGAGCAAAACTGGTACTTTGCAGTCTCGTTCCCATGTGTTCTGACGTCATTCTCAAGCGTGAAGCCGAGTGACAACCCAGGTACGCATTACACAAGTTTGTATGAAGTGAGAGCAGATTTCCACTCACAAAAATAGATCATCGATGAGACTAACCGCACCATGGAGCATGGACAGAGAATGAAGACAAATTGATGGTTCTTGTCTAAAAATGCTCCATGGTACTCCATGGTACAATTCATGTCGATGGGCGTAAAATTATATCAGTTTGTCTTCGTACAAAGAACTCGTTGTAACTCATAAGGTGGTAGGCTAGAAAGTCTCACCACGGCAACAAAGCTGAGACGACATATCTCTACCTCTACCTGAATATGAGTTTTTACATCAAAATCCGCACAGAACGTTTCAAGTAAATCACGAAGTGATTCATTCCGTAAAGTACATTGCGGTCATTTCTATGATTGTGCTTAAGGCAGAGAGCTCCAAGTCATAAAACCTTTTATCACAGTGTTATGTGTTCCTAAGGTTTCAGACATTTGGTTTGGAGTTAGAAATGGGGTGAAAGTTGATATCTTGCTGAAACTGCCACCATTTTGATTAGGAGCTAGCTATGTCTCTTCTTGGTTATGAAAGTAATTAAACTGGAACATTTGCATTTCCTCAGTGGTTTCCTAGTGGTTTTTGGATAAAAACCAATTTGCTCAACAAGAAAAAGATCCTCCCATAAACCACGGCACAATTTACTATCAGAAATTGACGTATTTCACGTCGAATTTTTTGGTTTGAGAATCATATTGGAATTTTGAATGTCCACTCACTTTACTATCAGCTAAAAATTGGCTAGTTATTCGTATGTGAGCCAAATTTTGTGATTGGCGATGAAGAAAAGTGAATAGGAACTGGTGCTGGTGTCATGAGTACTGAGGCGTATAATAGAGATAGAATTATAAAAAATTACTATCGAAGTAAGAGGGTGTCCTTGTCCTAGGGGATCTGATTTCTGTGTTCAATGTACTTTTGTGATGTTTTTCCGTTTACTTGTTTGAAACCATTTTTCTGCACAGTTACCACATTTTGCGTACAGCAAATCAGATTTCAGTTTCCGTGCCTTATTAGATCCTCAGTGCAATAATTGAACTGAAAGAGAGAGCAGTTCAACTTCTATCAGTCCAAATAGTGCAATGTGGATCCTATAAGGGCAAGTATCACTTTAAGACAGTCCGAAATTTCGGCGTTGCACAAAAATGACTCTTCATATACACACTCACCAAGCAGACATGGCAGACGAGGATTGATATTCCAATAGCAAGTACTGTGCCATAGGGTTCAACTTTCTTTCCAGGATCAGTAACTGCACAAACAGTAATAACAAGAAGAAACGTAAAGAACATCTCCAGACCAAATGCTTGAACAGGCTTCAAACCAATTGATGCATCGACAGCATTAATGCCAAGTGCACCTCTGTATGCAGCTGGGGTCATTCCATAAGCAAGACCTGAACCAGCAACGGCTAGGAATAAAACGATGGTTATTTAGAATCCCTGTCCAAATCAATCCTGGATAATTAAGCAAGTCATGCTGCAGTAACATTTGTTGTTTCTGCTTAACATCCGAAGGTTTCATTCAGCTATTTTGCTGTATTTCGAGTATGCATTGAGCTAAAAGCTTAATGAAGCAATGTCCTTTCCTAAAATTGTAGAGAGTTGGCAACTTTCTTCATCACTCTAGTTAGCAGGTTTGCCAAGGCAAGGACTCGAGCCACCCGCCTTCAGTTTCAGAGATTGCTGAAGCTGTGAAGAAAGCCTTGAAGACTGGAATCATAGGTGAAAATATCCCTGGAACTGCTATTAAAATAAACTTTTTGGAAGCACATGTACTTTTGTTTTCGTCTTTCGGAATTCAAGACTTGGTGAGTTTGCAAGCACGTGGGGAATTTTGGGATGGCTTGTATTTCAAAATCCTAAGTTACCAATTTGGTGCAAATTTTTCTGAAACTCTGCAACGCAGAGTGTCCCCAATTAGCCTGTAAGCTAAATATTTTTGATACATTATTAAGATTTTGATTGATTGATTGATTGATTGATTGATTGATTGATTGATTGATTGATTGATTGATAACACAGTGCGATTTCTTGCATGCTTTCGCTGGTCAAAGTTAGGGCCTTTTCTTTAATTTTGCGACATTCGAAGAGGAAGACTGAATGGAAAATGTGGAGCAAAGGAAATAGGAAATAAATTCATGACATCGAAATGTGAAGTTCCGTACGCTTACGCAATAAATAGACCTTTTAGCTATTCTAAGAAGGAATCTGAATCGAACGATGTTTCGATGCACTGTGAAGAATTTTCGAACGTGCACAATGGTGATAGAAGCTCTAGCGCCACTCGATCGAACGTCTTATATCAAAATGTATAAAAATAACGCTCGATCCAGGCTCTTTTGGAGAATAGCTAAAAGGTCTATTGACTTGTTGATTAACCAGGCAGCGATTCTTCAGCCTGAACAATGATTTCTCATATAACTTAGCTCTAATCAACATTGAAATTTGAAATGAGAAAACTTTGATGTTCCAAATTTGATAAGAGTGGTGAGTTGACATGACTGTGGCATGTAACTCAAGCGGTTACAGTCGTTGATAGATTTAATTCTCGACTTTACCTAATTTTACTGAGGTAAAGATAACCTCATTTAAAAATACATTCTTTACTTAGAATTTAAACGTAAATGTCGATTTCTACCAGTTCAAACCTTTTGGAGGTCACTACTGGAATTTATTCAAACCGCAGTTCGACGTATGGACCAATCACAGGAAACTAAGGTGCGAACGTTTTCTAGCAAGGTATAGCACAATGTCTTCAACAACATTGCCTTGTATTGTTGTACTGTTCTACATGTGTTCTTGCCTATGTTCGTTATTACATTTGTTTTTTAGATGCCATCTACATTCACTTTTTCTTATGTCATGATGTGAGTTCTTAAACAAAATTAACAGCAAGTAACAGGAAGTCATGTTGGATTTCGCTGGCTATTCGTTTAGTGCCGCTGTCTCGTTGTTGCTAAGGTAACAATGGTTGCAAACAATGGCAGGCACCTTTCTTATACCTTAACGGGTAGGCTCTCAGCAGAACTTGACGCACATTATATGTACCCATGGGCGTAGGGGGATATAAAATTATGGGGTTGCGTGATAAGAATCTATTGTTTACGAAAAATATGCCCAACTTAAGGTCGATTCTCTGCCCGATTATGGCCGATTTTTCCAAATTTTTCCATCGTTGAGGGGCTGCAACCCCCTGGCCCCCTTGTCTGCTACGTCTATAAGTTTACCTATTACCACTGAATCAACTGTGCTGAGGGCAGACAACTACAACTATACCCGGAGAAGCTCTTAAAAGGTATTTCACAACGATATCAAGAACCGTCGAATTATATCCGTGAGAGATAGTGTGCAAAGGCTTTCTTCTTATGACTAAAGCATTAGTTTCAAGAAGAAAGCAATGCACGGAGAAAGCTTAACTTTTTCCGGAGACTTGAGACCCGGACAAGTCATTGCCAACTCAAGTGGCTCCTATTGTTCAAGAGAGAACATGCACATGACAAATTAGGAAGCATTAGAGAAGGATGTGGGAATAAAATGCTTGAAGGTGTCTCCATGGGAATCGAAACAGACTGGAAGCCTCCATTAAAGAAACAAGCCAGTGGATCAAGTTATCAAATTCCCATTGAAAGGTAGGGTGTCGTGACATCTCCCATTGAGGGTAACGTTATAACCACTAGAAGATCTAAGAATCGGCCAAGGGGTACCCGCAAATCTGTTCACTGACATGAATTTGATATTTGTTGAAAAAACAAAGCCAGACAGTTCAGCCACAAATTTCTTTCACTTGGATGTTATTTCATGGCGCACGAATCACCCTTTGGCGTTCGCACTAAGACATGGTTTTACGGAGAGACTTTTCACAAGCAGGAAAAGAAGGATGCGTGAAAAGTGTGACTCCTCGAAGCATACACCTCTAACATCTAACCAGGTTATCCTTCGGCACGGGAAATGTAATGACTACATGGAGAGACAAAAGCATACTGTTAAAAAAACCAGCTAAGCTTTCTCTTTATAAGGCTGCTCTCCATATCCAGCGTTTTGAGCGCGATATTGGGAACTTTTTCTGGCTCCCCGGCAGTCTTCTCGAGATCTCGTCTAAACTTGATCCTGGTTCCATTGACAAAAGCTGTTGCACTTTCAAACAAAACAGACACTGCCAGATTTCAGACAGGGAGATACATAAGAAAGATGTATCTAAAGGGTAGTACAAACCGTTGTTTCCATAGAGCATACAAGGGTTTGTAACGCCCCTTAATGACAGAGTACGCGTTTTCACGAGGGGCATTTCACTCCAAAAAATCTCGTACGCCTTTGGCAAAAATCCTTTTGTTTGGAAGAAAAATCCATCAAAAATCCGTAAAAATCCTTTTGTTCTGAAAAAATCTCGTACGCTTTTTTGAAGGAGTGAAATGCCCCTCGCGTTTTCATGTGCAATTTCTCTGCCCTGCTGAACATCATGTGTATTCACACGACAGAGGATCTATAGCAAGTCAGTGGTCAATGTGAATATGGCTGGAGAACACAGAAACAAGTTTAACTTTGCACTTAGCACTACAATGTTCTTTGGGATATTTGAACTTTACAAAGTGTTCTTGATATTTGTTTTAATGATTCATTCCTCTGGACCACTGTTGAAAAATGTCCTTACAATTCATGGTGAAACAGCTCAACTTGATGATAGATAAAACCTTGGATCAAACCATATCTCGCTGTAAATAACTGGAAATCTCTTTTGCCATGTAGCGGTTTCCAGAGGGTTTCTAGATTTGCTGAAGGAAATCGATTTGCAAACCATAACGTTATCCATAATCCTATTCAAGTAACCGATCGTTCCCTTGAGCGTTACCCTGAAGATATGGGTTTGCGCTCAAGTTTTAAGTTTCATTCACAGATACTGATATTGAGACACTGAGAGATTCAAGTTGACATTATGAATCCCCAAAATGCCTTAGAGACAGATCAAGGAACGGGGAAATACTTTTCTTCGATTTAGCATGCATCCATATTTTGATAAGAAACTCAGCTCTAGTCTTTGTAACGGAGCTTTTTTATTTTAGGCCAGTTCTTATAGCAAAGGTTTCATACAAGTTATCAAGGTTCATCGGGGAAAGATTTTTGAATCAAACATTACACATGCAAACATTACACATACTTATCCTCATTACATTAGGCGCATGGGCACACTAGCGTAAATGATGGTACATTGAAAAACAGAACTCTCTAACTGCCGAGGATGGGAGGGCTAAATTTAGGGTAGGAGTGTGCCACCCACAGTTTCAAAATGGTACCGTTAGCTAGACCAATTTTTTTCAAAATGATTCCTTAGGCTACTAATTTCTACATCAAAAGTGCCATCAGTTGGCGTTTTCTAGACAAAAATTGCCAAATATTTGCATTCTCTAGACCACAATCACAAAAAAGTTTTGGTTTTTTTTACGGGAATTACCGAGGTTTGACATTTCTTTGACCAAATTGCCAAAAAAGCATACCCTTGCCCAGACTAAAATCGACTAAAATCGCCAAAAAGTATACCCTTCGCTATACTAGAAGTTCGAAAAAGTGTACCCTTGCGGGCGGCACATCTCCAGCTACCTTTACTATGGAAGAACCCGCCCCCCCTTTGCTTCCGAGTAATCATTGTCCCATTACTTCTGCAAACATTGTGAGATATAGTAACAAGGTTAGTAGGTTAGTTTGTTTCATTTTTCCATTCCATTTGATGATTTGATTCAGAAGAAAGAGAGAGTAACCTGCGTGCAGACCCTCACACAAAGGGGCACATAACCTGTTCGGCAAGCCTGGGGGGGTACTTGACCAAATTTTGGACGGGGACGTGCCATCGAGGTTTCAAAAACATACCCGTTCCTTGTACCAAATTTTCCAAAGAGGTCACAAAAACTTAGAAATTTTGTTGCTGAAATAGGATATATACAAAGAAGTTATTTCAGCAGTGTAAGATATTAGCATTTCATCAACAGACAACAAGGAAAAACGACATTGCTTGAATCCAGTTTGGATCAGTTGTCTCCTCGGTAGATTGGGCTCTCAATGGTTTGATCTTTACAAATAGCATTAAAAATGTTACAAGGCCAAACAAGCTTGAATCAACTTTAACTGACATTTCAAAGCAATTTAAATAAATGGCTTTTACATAAATATGGTTAGTTAGTACTTTCATTCTAAAGGGCAAGAGTTTTCTGGAATTCCATATTTCTATTCAATCCATAAACTGAGGGATGAGAATTGGGATTAACGCTGTGGCCAAACCAAGATGATTGCTGGTGGATGATCTAAAAACATCTTAATTGATTACGTGAAGACTTCTGCAATGGTCTCAGATTCGTTGTGTCGAAATCAAGCAAATATTCCTTCGGAATCACGCTAAGTTACTTGTGTTACAAAAGCTTCACTCCTCCGCAGTAACTACGCACTGGAGAGAAATACGGGTTCGGGGAATCTTTCACCAGCATTCCTTGCACGTGTCGCCTCTTGGTTGGCCTTGATCGTTGCCATTTTCATAGCCTGCGAAAGAAATAAGTAGAGTCTGCATGCAGGCAACATTTTCATGGTCCATGAAAATGTCGACACAAAGGCCAACCAAGAGGTGGCGCCAGCAAAGCATGCTGGTCGAATAAGAGCCTTTAATACACAAACGAGGACAGATAATGCCCGGTGGGTCAGCTCTGGAAGTCTAAGTGTAAACATGCTTGTCTGACAACTTGTGAAGTTGTCCCTTTTCTGATACCTTTTACAAGCATGTGGTAAACACTGCCCCATTTTTTTTCAGGATTATCTAAGAAAAATATACGGTGGAGCTTGTCAATGAAAGTGAAAAATACTTATGAACAAATCGAAACCTAGCTAAATCTATTTCCTTGCATCTTCTTCAGAGGTATGGAGGTAAGACTAAATAGCCTTTGGTAAAAGAATTCTAAAGGAACGAAAATAGACGTAGTAATGTACGTAAAACCCTTACTGTAAAGAATAAAAACATTACTCTTTTCCTTGGGCTCCCTTGGTCTCTCCTAGATTTACTAGGAATGTAAGTGCCTTTCTCAGAGATTTCATAGACATGCATGGTACACCGGGAGATAATGTTACAATAGGATCTGCTAGTTTGATTGACAGCCAATTGCACAAAGCCATTCGTGTGATTGCAGGCAAAAGGAAGTAAAGACATAAATAAACAAAAACAAAGAAAGCCGCAAAGTTACTCAGAAACCCAGGCAGCTAGTTCACTCGTTGTGCATATGCATTCCAGAAATGGTTTTTAAAAGCAAAAATGAGCATATATGGACAAAAAGTAGATATATCTAAGCAGCTGCCTCGGGCATTTTATTTGCTTGACCTAGAGGCAACGCAGTAAGTGTTTTCATATAATTCAAAAATACAAGAATTAAATTTCCTACCACTCGGCTGGAAGCTTGTATGAGACGCATTAAGGGAGCGAATGAATTGCCCAAGCTAGCTCTATCTTTATATGTCAAGAAGGAAAGCTGGGAGGAGGGGTGAAAGAGCCCCTAAACTTAAGTTGTTACTACAGTGTTCGCAGAATGATTTGGTCATGGGGGTTTGGTTTGTCTTTTGTCATTCTGCACAAGATGACCTTGACTTGCTGCGGGTATCAGTTTCAATCTCAGAGAGCGTGGTAATGGAGGAGTCAGAAAGAAGGAAGGAGGACAGCATATTCAGTCTGGTTCCTTACTATAGTCTCTGCGTAGGCCAGGTCCTTGCCTGATGCTAGCCTGAGACTTGGAACAAGTCAAAAGATGACAACAATTTGAAATTAGGTTATCTCTTTCTTGCAGCTGCACTTATCTTACATGAATAACTTTGGCAAGAAAGTTATTTGGAATTAACAAAGAATCATTATGTAAGATAATATATCATGAAATTATTTGGTTACTATAATCATTTGTGGAGTAACGAGATCTTGTTGGCCAAGTAAAGTTCAAAGAAAACGAAGGAAAGCTTCTAGGCAGATTATTTACAAAAGCCTCGCCGCATGGTCCCTCATCACGAGAAAACTTGATTGACCATCTTTTGAAGATCTCTGAGGCTTCATTCTGAAGGAGTACCTTGGTGTCGGATGCCAAAGTTATCGCGACGATTCCCAAAACTTGGGTTTGGTTTCCAAAAACCGATTAGAAATCAATCAGCTCTCTGAGCGAAAAATATTAACTTTTGAAGATAAATCAATCATTTCTACACGGATTTTACGATCTTTCTGCATGAATTCCATTTCCGTCCACTTCTTCTCCTGCCCTTTGATTTCTAAAGCTACCTTCCAATCAGTTCTGTGACTAAGTTTACATATCTCTCGATCAGCTTTCCTTTATAGGTGTCTTTAAAATATTGTTATCCTAGGTACCAGAACCTTAATAAAAAGATGAAAGACTGATTCTTGCGAGGCTCTGGCACCCTGTGCAAAATTTGTCGAATAAATTGGTCAGGAACAGGAAACTGAAGCAAAGCTGTGATGGAAGCACTGATGAAATTGGCAATGAACAAGACGCAACAGACACATAAAGAATGCTTCCTACCACAGAAACTTTAATCAGATCTAATATCCAAGTGAGACACTTAGCAAGTGTCTTCAAAGCAATTCAAGGCATTCCTTGCGAGTTCTCTGCACCAGGACCGTCGAGAAGGGGGGGTAGAGGGGGTAAAAGGTCCAGGGCCCGGGCCCCGAGGGGGCCCGTAAATATTTTGTGCCATACAATTTTGTTATTGCTATATATCTCTGCAATGCATTTTTATGGCAATTGATCTCCTTTAAATGGGTATTTGCAAGAACCGTTGACTTTGATGACAGTTTTCATGTCCGAAACCAAACTGTCATATCGATATTTCTGATCAATCGAAACTGTTTCTATCCCAGCGAGTCACTCGTAGGTGTCGTAGGGTCATTGAGTTTCCGTTCACATTCATTCTTTTCGGCCTTTGAGTTGCTCATTCCTTCTAGCACCTCCAGCGACTGCAATCACCTTGTGTGAACAAAGCATTACTAGCATAAGACGACGTCCTTGATTCATAAATACGATTTTTCGTATAGCCTTTACACGGAATGTTTAGGCAATTTTCTAGAATAATTAGTCACAAAAAGGGGCGTTTCCCTCATTTTCCGGGAGACTAAAGGGCGTGGTCGTAAAAAATTTTCTTGGGGCTGCGCCCCCAAATCCCCCTAGGGCCCGTCGCGATAGATCACTCCTGGGCCCGAGCTGGCTCTCGACGGCCCTGCTCTGCACTATTGGGAAATACCTCGAAATATAATTCAGTTTTCATCGTACCGGATATGGATTAGCAAGATCATTGGAAGCGGGAGGCTGATGGCATTGATGGTACAGAACAGTATGGTTATGATGAAGAAAGACGCGAGGGGAGACACGAACTTCTCAACAGTGTGCATGCGATATTGCGACCAATGGATTAACAAACCTTTCAAATGAGAATTTACTCCAAATGTTCAAATCATTCTCTATGACCACAAACGGTTATCTTTAGATTCAAATACAAAAATTCTCGAGGCAACGTTAAATGCATTCAGGCCTCAGAACGGTTTTAATAAGTTACTAAGTTTGTCATTAAAGCCTCCTCTCTCGTGCAGTTTGTTTTTTCTTTCATTTATTTTCTGTGATCTTTTGTTGTCGGAATCATTTGCAATTGTTTTCTATCCTATTTGCTATTGCTATTTGTTATTTGTAATACTTAAATGTGTTATTAATTTGAATCTCTATGTTAAATGTTATGGTCGCGGGGTTGCTATGTATTTCCATGCTCCTTGTAGCATCTTCTCGTAATCTTTGTTTGTTCGTTGTAAGATTTTATGGGAAAATATAAAAAAGATGTAATGGTTCAGTGTAAACGGAGTCGTAATCACATGATCCATCGATGTGCTATCATTTTCTTTCATAAACGACAGAGCATTGATTTAGAAGGAATGAAAGGATCTCAATAAACTGTTTTATGAGAGCTATGTTTATTCATTGGGGAGCAAACTAAGTTGTTATTTTTAGGGATAGAAAACAGCAAGATAAAATAACAGATATCTATTCATGATTTTGTTTTGCAGCTTTTAGAAAACATTGGCAACACGAAAGTTTAACGTAATACTTCATTGTATATGAGATTTATTGTTTTGAAATATTAAAAGAAACATTTTTTCTATCTACAAATGTTGCAGAGCGGTTATGTTTAAATTCATTCAGCTTCCGACCGCTTGTTCTTTGTCCTTTCCTGTGCAGCTTTAGCCTGTGAATAGGCATTATCTGGGAGCTGCGGAGGACGAACAGAGTTGAAAGGGCCTGCTGGAATGGGCTACCTTCCATATACCCGATTTGAGGTATATATAGCTTTCTTTATCACTTTTCCTTGAAACTGATACTTTGTGAGTTCTACTTACTGAGACACTGCAGTCTCAAAATGATTTATTTAAGTTGTAACGGGTAAGATTGATCAATTAAGCCAATAACTTGTAGTATTGAAATTTGGGAAAACAAACAATAACCTTTTGCTCAGATCAGATTTATGGAAGTCAAAAAATGTAGCTGGTTCCGACAGGCTCTCTTCTTCCTTTCTTATCACCATAGTTATAACTGTGAAGCATGTCTACAGGCCAGCGCACCTTCAATAAAACTTCAAGTTAATAAAACTTCACGAAACTTCACGTTGCCCACCAAGCAGTGGTTTGTTTTTTATGAATGGTGGAATTATGTATATGTTTTCAACTGCGTTTCATGTTAAAAATCACATCCTGTTTACGAGATTCAATATAAAAAGGGCATGGACGGAGTTTGATGGGAGAGAAGAAATGCAAAAGGAAGCGCGAGAAACAGAAAACATAATTTTGCGGCCCCATCGCTTGGTGCTGAAAATCGGAACTTAAATTTCAGCCTCAGTAATACAAATATTCTTCGGGTGCAGACGCTGCTGTGAGTTGGCATGAATTGTTTATCAAAACACAGAAAGTCATAAAACCACCAAAATTCATAAGTTCCAGATAACTAACAAAAAAGTGGCATGTCTAAAGCCATTAAAAATGTCGCAAACAACGTTCCTTGCCGGCAGCTGTCAAGGTTAAGTCATAAATTCCGCTTATAATAAGAGGCTTGATCATTTCAGCCAGATAATTCACTTTTGGGACAACAGGATTTTTGGACATTTTGATAAAACATTTTTTTATAACCTATCCAAAGAGCACAAAAAGGCGGAGCATGATAAAGGTTTAAACGAATATTTGACAGAGAAGGTTAATTTAGTTGCCTGCTTTAATCAAGTAAAGATATCTATTAAAGTCAATTTTGAACCTAGTTATGCAAAGCATGCTTAGTAAATCATTTTAAACATTTGATCAAAAAGCGTGTATCTTTGGATTGGAATTCGTTTTATTTCCAGTCTCTTAAATGATATAACTTTTTAGCACGTCAGAAGGAGCCGACAGACATTCCTGATCAGGGTATGGCCATGCGGAGCCAATGTTTCTGGCAGATCTGTTTTGGAGATACATAAAATGTTGCGTGTACGCGTATGTGCCGCTAATCTGTTCTTTTGTGACACTGAGTGGGATACCCCCTCAAATCGCAAGTCGTGTACCCCCGCCACCACCACGTTTAATTCCAAAATTCTTGAGTAACAGATCCCCAACGTAACGAAATTACTGCCATAGTAATCAGTAGCGTTGTGGCCGGGGGGCAGGGGGGCCAAGGCCCACCCTAAAATTCAGATAATTGGATTTTTCGGAAATTTTAAGGCTTCATCGGAAAATCACTGACTTGGGGCTTGCGCTAACTTCATTTGATCGGTTCATACTTTCTGCATCGCTTTCAGTTCTTCCCATAACATGTGCTCCTTTCGTTGCTTTCCAGTAAAAATTTTCTAGATATTTGTTCCGGATTTAGTTGTATACCAGAGCCTCAAAAGATTCAAAACAAGACTTTTTTGCACGTTTTGTACGAAGATCTTGCAGAAAAAGCTCATTGCTTTGGGACATAAAGTTGATTTAAACAGGAACAGTAAGTCTCAAATCTATATTGAAGATGGCGCTGGGCAAGTTAAGTTGATGAGATGCTACGGTACCTTAGCCTTTAAAACACAGAAAGTTCTTCAGGGCTTATAGTTATTACTCATTTCCATCGAAATCAAAAAACATAGATTATGCATTTCGCACAGGATATTTTCGCTTAAGCCTCAAATTGGAGCCTTTTTCATTGAAAAAGACTCAAGTCAAGTTTATAATAAGGAACATTTAAAGAAATGAAGATATCAGGAAGTTATTAGAGTTATCAAGCTATCTTGCTTATACTTCATAAAACTACAGTAAGAATCTGTCTACTTCTAAGTGATTTTAAAGTTTTATTGTTTAAGTTTCACAGAAAAGCCTTCCTTTTGTCACGCTCTGCTGCTCCTGTCGATGATCACTTCTTCACGAAGAGGGGCACCTTCCAACGATTGGAAGGTTGTGGTCGCATAATATTTCCCAGGGGCGAGCCCCCAAACCCTCACTTTTTTTTGGAATTTCGAGTAAGTCATTAAGAGATTATCGCGGAGATTATAAACTATAAATCAGTATAGGATATAGAAACATTTCTGCTTTTGACCACAATGTTTGTTCCCATTTCAAGTCAAACACGTTTATCTCCAAAAAACATTCGTCTTGTCAATTGCAGGTTTCGAAAAACAAAATTTCTCGATATTCGTTTTCTTGAGAGGTCCCATCAACAAAATCTTGACCGATCCGATCATGTGGCTGAAAAGTTCGTTAATCGCCCGAGGCACATTCGCGAGACTATGATCATCACACCAAGCAGTAACCTGAAGGGACTTTGAGAAATGGCTGCGTTGTATGTTTTGTGGCAGCCGATTTCTCATTTTTGATTTAAAATTATTCAGATTCTTAACTAGCCCCCTTCCCCTCTTTCAAAGTTCTGGCTACATCCTCTAGAGAAATGTAGTTATTTCATCATTTGAACCATCAATAGTGAGGAGGAATGAAGCCTACCCTTAGACCGGGTCTGCGCGTGGGCTAGTAGAAGTAAAGTAGATTAATAATCGTTGCTCCCCTGTTGACCATCAGAATTTTCCAAGCCGTGTCAGATCAGATGCACATGAATATAGTGCAAGACTTGCCCCAAGTCCATCTCGCAACAGCTGTCTGACTTGTCTGGTCACTAGTCCCTTTCTCAGATTTCTTGGATCCGCAGTCCTCCATTCCATTAATGCGAAAAACTACGAAGCTTGATTGGTTGCTGCATTTCACAGAGAATTAGACTTGAGGCAAATCTAATTTGGGGGGAGGGGGTTACCCTGCCGTTGAATCTCTGATATGGGTGACTTCTAAGAGTAGAAATTTGAAATTTTGAGAGCAGTGGAACGCAAAGAGAAGCGTAGTCAACGGTCGTGCTTCTCTGTACAAATAACTTTTTGGTCTTAATGGAAAACCTTGCTATCCAATGGCTTGTTCAAATAGGTCTTTCTTCTATGAAACATGAACCAAATTCCTATGATGCCTTGTAAATTGATCGGCTTGAAGTCCTCTTAAGTTCATTTCTACAACTTAGGTAGCCTGCTTGCAGACTGTACTGATTCCATGAAGAGAGGTGAGGTTCCTCCCCTCTCAACTTGAGGAGAAACCTCTCTGTAAAGAAGCCAGCTGAGTCTGCACGCAGGCTAGCACCTAGATTCCTTTGAAAAGCCTGGTTCACACAAGGTCTTTTGACTCGTTAGAGTCGTGCATAAAGACCCAAAAGACAAAGGACTCAGACTCCGAGTCTCTATCTCTTGGGTCTTGCACGATTTTAACGACCTAAACGACCTAGTGTGAACCAGGCTAAAGAAATGTGTCCTTCAGATCATGCTTCCCAAGGAACTGAGATACCGTGAAATCTCTATTAAGCCCCTGGGGGCTTGTTTAATTTCGAGCACTCTAGTGGGGGCTTATATGTACATATGAATTTATTAGCTTTTTCAGTTCTTTTACTCTATATTTTGCGGATTCAAAAAACAATTTTACGAGTCAAATACATAAATTGGACACATTCGATCTCCATCCCAAACATAACTATCATACCGAAAATTGTTGGTAATTTCTAGAATCTTATACAAGTGGGGGGAAGCTTAATAGAGAAGTGGGCTTATTTGAAATTTCTGCTCAGAAGGGAGAGGCTTATTAGAGAGGGGGGTTTAAAGAGCTTCAACGATAATCATATTCGTTTAGTTATTCGTTCAGCTATGGCTTGGCAGAAAAATATTTAACGGATCAGCTTTCAGTTTAAACTGCTTCTGATAAACTAGAGTGCTGTTCTCCTTCTATCTGTAGAATAATGTTAGCTATTCTGGAGCAGTTTAGACGCTCTCAAACTATAAAGTCTTTACAGGGGACCAAACTTGCACGGGTACAGCGTAAACGTGGTCTAAAAATGAGGTCTGAAACTTGGAGCTCGACCAGTGCCATTAGGAGATTTTTCGCAGGTGGAGCACCACCAAAAAGTAGCTCTTTTAGTTCTAGTCAACAGATATTAAGTTCTGTTCATGATAAACTCCGATTTTCTTAGGTGACTTAGGTCCTTGCACAAGGAAGGAGAGCAAGGATTGGGAAGATCTTGCTACTGGCTATTTCCTGCAAAAAACTTACCTGAGCAGTATGACAGAAACTAACGAACAAGTAAAATGTTTGCTTACCTCCGATCAACTGTGCAATGATGTACAAAACACCTTTGACCGGGGATATCTTTCTAATTGCCATCATTCCCAAGGTGACTGCGGGGTTGATGTGGCCTCCACTGACATGTCCAATTGCTACTGCCAAAGTTGAGATGCTCAATGCAATGCCAATGCCAATAGAAATTGTCCTTGCTGCAAGACTGCCTTGCACTCCCATTCCAGATGCACAAGCAACGATAACTATGTTCAACAAAAACAAAGTCGTTGCTAGAAATTCCGCAAAAATTGCTTTCCAGAATTCAGTTTGTTTCATTTCATCAACCATACCCATTTTGGCTTTGACTGGAGTCTGTGTTGCGCTATCTGTTTGCTGAAAAATAAGGATCGATTTTGATTTGACAACCTCTCAGATATACACCTTGATGTGTGTAATGACTAACGACTGAGGAGTCTGACCGTTTTATACGTGTCGTATTTCGTGATATGTCAGCCATGGTGCCGCCGCGGTTTTCTTTATAGCCGCACGGTTGGGTCAAGAGCAATCCGCCTGATAAGTTTACAAGCTGATTTACCTATCTCTATGAGCTGATGACAAAACAGCAACGGCGTTCATTCAGATAACGCAGGTGATCTCTACACGTAGAAGAACAATATGATACTTCCGATGTGTAAACATTTTTTGAACGATTAATGAAATTCCTACAAATAAAACCGGTTCTAAAATCAGTTTACTCATGAGCTTGAATTTTTTCATCGATCAAAACAAACTATAATGAACACACCATTTTCGAAGGATCATCAGTCGCATTGGCAATGAAGGAAGAAGACCTTGAAGACATGTTGATGATTAATGCTCCAAAGTTAGATTTCTTGTTCGATATCTTTCCTTCTGTTTTAAAACTCTAAATCTGAGTTACTGGCGGCACCAAAATATGTTGAATCAATTCGTCCGCTAAATTCCTGGGTTTGCTCATCTACCGTGTCTAATCAATCTTATGTCTGTTTTATCACTCAACATAGCGGTCGGTTTTTCAGAGCTTTTTCCTTACAAGAGTTACAATCGAGAATTTCAAAGGCAAACTTTGTTGTCAGCCTTGCAGAGAACCAGATTCAGGGACAAAAGTGGTTCAATCCGGGTTTAAAAATTGATGAAAGTGAACATCTTCGATGATAACCCTGATGTTCTGTGCATCAAGTGTGGTGAACTACAAGACAAAAGGAAACGTTGGCTTTGGGGTCGGCTTGTAAGGATTTGGTTTCATTGCAATCGAGCATGCTTGCTTTCTTCGACTTTTAAACCTAGATTTAGCCTTTTTTGTCCCCAAATCTGTTTCTTTCAATATAAAGAACAAGGGTTGTCTTTGAACTTCGCGACTGGGAAGTAAGCAACTTCACTTGCAGCGAGAGCTTATTCTCATTTCTGATAATTCTGTGTACAAGGTCAAGGGTTGTAGAACCTTAGTGGTTTTACCAACTTCAAGTCATGTAGCCATACTCTTGGGAAGCTCCTGTATCATAGTACTTCTTTGGAATCATAAATGGCACAAGTTTTCATACCAAGAAATTTATCAACGAAACTAAAATAAGTTTAAGAATAGCCTTATGACGGAATCATCATAATAAACCCATAAACGCAACAAAAACACCATGATCTGTAGAAAGAAGATTGTTAACTGCTAACAACACCAAAATAAACCTGTAACTGCAAAGAAAACTGTTGAAACCTGCAAGAGAAAATGAATTTTCCATGATATCTGAGAGGAGAGAAATAAGTTAGTAACTCACCAGTAACTGTAATAACGAACGTTGAATAACCGACAATGCGTTTCGTCACACACTCGTCAGCTCGGTTCATGTGAAGAACAAATAGACCTTTCTACTTCTTAAAGAGGTTTGGATCGAGCGTCCTAATCTAGTAAATTTATGAAGGAAAGAAAGGCTTGATCTCCATTCTCAGCACAAATACTGCTAGGTGTGGCATGAAGTTATCAATTTTAATGAATAATTTCGACGGAAAGCTACCCACCTTTAACAACTTTTTGCATATTATCAGCCAACCTAGGCCAAACCCACCCATGTTTAAAGGTAATGTGTCCACATAAATATAGTTATTTTGATACATTCACGTGAAATCTTATGTGGTCACGGCAAATTAGATTCTTGAGATGTTTTTCCCAATTTTTAATCTACGCTGACTTATGATTTACTTGCGGTTGCACTTCCAAAGTAAGCAGCCTCGTTATGAAGTTTAGTTTTTAGTTTGCATGTGATCAGTTAAGTTCTACGAATCACATTGCGCTATTTGAGGCTCTCGTCAGCATCATGTCAGCATATTTTGACTGAGTGCATACGCGGCTGTATTTGCATGGACATAAAACCTTTCAAGGGCGGCGCCACGGGGTGGATTGGGGTGGACATGTCCACCCCACTGTCCTCAGGCCGGTATTCATTCCTAAGCAAAAACGACGTGAGAATCGTTAGGTATACCTTCTGGCCATCAATTCTATCTCTTTTCCACCCCACTTTTTCTGGGCTGGCACCGCCCCTGAAACCTTTATGGAAGATCTGTAGTTAAATCGGACCCTTGTTTGAGAATTTTGGGCCCAAAAACCCATCCATATGGGCGGCTCATGCCCGTACCATCAACATGATATGTACCTCCCCCGGGTAAACAGCCGCCAAAGATCATGATCAAAGCCTGCCTTTGCCGCAAACTCAAAACCATTTCAAAGTGAAAGCAAACTCCTTCTGTCGGCAGAGGGAGGGATCGAACGGGAGAGAACACTTGCACAAATTCTTCTGTATTCCCGAGCAATCGTTCCGTTGGATTTGAATGATCATGTGTTTAATCTGTGAAATAAATTCATGTCCAGAAGTGTGTATGATAGCCACCTTCGGCCACCTTCGCTACTAATCTTTGAAGCAACTTTATTTATTTATCAATGACAGGACCCAAATGGACAATATATAGTCAAGCCTTGAAACAGCCCTGTGTTCAAATGTTAACACATTTTAATTATGAATTAAGTTTCATTATCTCTCTTTAATTATTTAGCTCTAATTCAACTTCACTGTAAATTATTATATTCACGTTTGAGTAAATAACATGGATGAATATGATAAGTAAGCTGTATGCACGATTTCAATAAAGGATACATCTATCCTGAATACCAGAGATTTGATAAATAGATTGGGCATCATTCATCATGATCCCCTTCCACTTTTTAGTAAATCATAAATCATGTTTAATTTTCATCGATTTCTTTCTTAAACTTGAAATCAGCATGCCTATACCTTCAGTTGCCTGAAGTTTCATACTCTTATCTTCCATAATAAAAAAGTTTTTCAGTGGAGTAGTGGACTAACTTAGGCTGTCATGTGACCACTTTCTTCTGGGTGCATTCCAACCTGTCTTGTGGACTTTTTCGTATAATTCTTGCATGGAGTGATTCCAAAATTTTAAACAACTAACTAAAAGCCGTTAAAGTATACAGATGGGAAAATTTGCTGATTAGCTTACTTGTGAGCTTAGAAAAATTTTATTTCTACGGAGGACAGTGTCACTTCTTATTGATCCGATGTCATGTGAAAACCCATCCCTTCAAATCTCAGTTATTGCAACAATAGCAACAACAACAACAACAACAACAACAACAACATGTTTCATTTTTGCTCAAACTGGCTTGAGCATCCATCAGTCTTTCAATAGCGATAATAACGAATATGCAATCAGTCTACAATTGGTTCCTGTGGTGATAAGGGGGGCCTAAGTCTCTTCATTCATTCTCATTACATTGAATTACAAAACGTGAAATAAGTTGTTGTGTTGTTCACGCTCCTTCAGAGGGGAGAGTGCGCGCTTTGCATATGAAGTCGATTTGTGAGAAAACAACTTCTGAACATCCAAAAACAAGACGACAAATGATGGACAGATGATGTACAAAGTCAGGCCTCTGATGCTTCACAACAATTGGTAGTTCCATAACACACCTTTCGCGTTTCCCAATATCCATAATTAGAACAAATAGTGTAAATGGGAGGATGGGAGGCTAACCAGTTACACGTTTGCTTTGAATCCATGGTTGTACCGCTTCAGAGTGAACGGGTTCATAATCTTACGATTTGCAGCATGGGTAGAGACACTGCAGTTATCCACCCATGATCATATGAACCAGCAAAGAATTTTCGCTTTTCTAGTCGATTGAACAAGCCTAACATATATTCTAGGTCATCAAGGAAGATTTAACTTCATTTAATTTATAATTGTTTCTCTGACCAACACTTAATCTTATGTTATCTGATACACTTACCAAGTCTGTCATACCATCGCTATCTTCTTCCTCATAAATCTTATCA
Organism: Aurelia sp. 3 sensu Dawson et al. (2005); assembly: GCA_964020215.1. Lineage (NCBI taxonomy): Eukaryota > Metazoa > Cnidaria > Scyphozoa > Semaeostomeae > Ulmaridae > Aurelia > Aurelia sp. 3 sensu Dawson et al. (2005). Next base: position 30,958,129 of record OZ026572.1, on the reverse strand, counting down.
AAAATACGATCAATTATTGAAATAATTTTAGCACATAACCAAGACAATTTGTATTGAAACAAAAACATGTTGTTAGGATACGAAAAATTTAAATCATTTTGATAAAAGTGTTATTCCTAAACGAGAATTGTTGCTCATGCGCTCGAGGTACGGTTTTGTTCCGGTACAACCAGGACCTAGCCTACACTTGGACCGATTATTCCAAAAGAAGAAAAAGTCTTCGAAACGAAGAGCACAAGCTGGCTACGAGGTTCTGGATTTCTGGAAACTAGATTTATGCAGCCTTTAGACGTCTTTCACAAATAATTTTGATACGCGGATTAGAATGATCAATTGGGCGGCCGTACCAAGGCTTTGTTCCTTGTTTCGTTGACCCTTTCTTCCTTTGGAATAATGGGTCTACCCGTAAGCTAACCCTATCTTAAAACGATATATAGGAGTTTGCCAAATGTCTTTTCGTGTTTCGTGAAATAAGGCCTAATTTAAACTTGAACATTAATTTCACCTAACATCTATAATACTGTCATAAATTTGCATGCTATTTTGCTTCATGCTTGGGAGAAATTTTTCTTTGAACATATCCATCCATAAGGGAACTAAAAAAATATTGACAACGTCCTTCCAAATTTTTAGCTTCAATGCATGAAAGAAAGCATGCTAATCAACCTAGGAGCAAAATTTAATGATAAATATTGAGCTTGTTATATCTCAATGAACTTGAGTTGCTTTTCTGAGTTCCTTAGCAGATACTGATATAGCTTTCATTCTATCGAAGCTGAAAATGGAATGAAACTTTATTCCAATTTTCAGCTTTTCTCAAGACTTATTCAAAAATAGATTTCAAGTAAAACTGTGCAGAACTCAGGACAACAATGACAAATTGTAGTGAGATAAATTTCTCCAACTAAGTTGGCCTTTGTTTAAGAATGATAGATGAATTATAAAAATCATTACATGTTTCATAAATGTTTTTCCCAGGACCCGGCAAACTTAGGCATCATTTTGGGAAGGCCGGTCTGCGTGCAGAAAATGTGCACCTTTGGAAAATTGTAGAAACAGGTCCTACCGATCAATCTCAATGATTCTTCCTTTAACCTGTCGGTAGATGTCTAACTTAAATTTAGAGACCAAATTTTAGCATTTCCGTCGACGATTAATTATTCAAATAGTGATTGGAATTTCATATTTTTGATATCGCCTTATTTGGGCCTAAGGGGGGCTGGTTGGACTTTTACCTTAAAACTTATATCAACAGAGGTGACAACATTTTGTATTAAAAGGTGAAAAATGAATGGATTTCTTGGCTGCACATTGATCAATGATTTTCATGGCTCTATCGTTTCAGTTTGTAAAATTCTTCATTTCTTAAAGGGGTAACAAAATAGGTATAAGGCTGACAAGTGTGCGAAAACGTCCTGAGAAATCTAACCTGAAAATCTACGTATGCTGGTCAATCGGGCCTGAATCATTATTTCAACTGTGCATTTCATATCTCCCTTGATAACAAAAGCAAACATTTTGTGCGCATGAATGAATTTCTCAAATTTAAATTCTATTATTGAGCTAGCCCCTCTTAGCTCGTCCAACACCATTGCCACATTCTCGTATAAAGGACAATAACCATTCCGAAAACGCAGATGTAAGAGCATAATACACTTTCTACATCGTCATAGCATTGCTTCGCAAAGGTACGAAACGGAAATGAAAGCTATAGATCTAATTACCTTGCTTGTTTGGCAACAGAACTGCATACTCCCCTTCTTTTACTACAGTCCTTCGCAAGTAGCATCGAAGACCAAATGTCATGATTTCAAAGTCTATAAACATGTCTTAAGCTAAGCTCAGATAAACTTGCCAAACAAGTGTAAGCATCAGGTTTTCATACCACTCCCTAACCTGTCTTATTTCACAGTACTATCAGTTCTTGGAAAGTCTAAACCCTACTGAAGACATAAAAATTGTACAGCTTATCTAGCCATAAGTTGTTTGATCAAAATGCAAATTCCTCTAGGAAAGCAGTTCAACGATGGCGGGTATAGTAGTCTTTTATCTTGAGTCAACGGGGGGGGGGGGGTTCTCGGCTAAATTTCGGTTAAGGGGGTGCCGCCCACAGTTTCAAAATGTGACCGTTGGCTAGACCAATTTTTGTGAAAATGATACCCTTGGCTAGACTAATTTTTCCTTCAGAAGTGCTCTGAATTGGCATTTTCTAGGCAAAACATGCCAAATTTTCGCCTTTTTCGACCAAAATTCCAAAAAAGTTGGGTTTCTTTACCAAAATTACCGAATTTTAACATCTCTTTGACCAAAATTCCTTAAAAGCATACCCTTGCCTAGACTTAACTCGACTAAAATTGCGAAAAAGTACACGCTTGGCTAGACTAGGAGTCCGAAAAAGCATACCCTCGGGGGCAGCACATCCCCAGGTACCTTTACTATGGAAGAACCCCCCCCCCGCGTGCTTGAGTCAAAGCTGAATTCAGACTTGAAGTGATTTTGAGGTGCTATGAAGTGCCAAACTCTGGCGTCTGATTACTCCAACTTTGAGGCACTGCCAGTGCGTTTCTACTCTTCATTGTTATCTGGAATGCGTTAAAAACGGCACTTCAAATGTGGACTTAGCTCAGGACGATATGAGTTCATTTTGGAGTGTTTACAAAAAGGCACATGTTTAGTCGGCAAAATTTGAAACGAAAGCCTTTGAAAACGGAACTCCATAGCTACCGGGTGAGCCAGAGAAAGGCCTGGCGTTTGATAAGCTACTGCTTTATCTGTATAAAAGCAATGATACTTTGCAATTTCTGATTGAATAGCTAACATGTTTGATTATCAACTTTTTCTGGCTGAAATCAGTCATTCTGTTCAGATTTTACAAGGGATTTTCTGAAAATGTCCCTTCGAGAAATCTTCAAAAAGTGCTAAAATTACGCAAGCTTCCCCGATAAGTTTCCCTCACAGCGATCCCTTCTGTACGTTTTAGAAGTGCTATTCTTTTAGGGAATTAAAAAGTCCTTCCCATCTACTACGCTGAATTCGAAAGAAGAATGGGGAAATTCAAATATACCAAGAAAGAGACAGAACAACGACAACAGGTTCCTCGAGGGTTGTGACGTCGAAAGTGTTCTGAATGCCACTGATTGACCATCGAACAATCAGAGAACGAAAACTACGTTCGAATACAACTGATGTTTAGTTGCTGATGAGGCCTCAGAAGTGAGGTGAAAGCTTCGACAATTAAAATAAAGTAGGGTACTGGCGGGATTTATCAGGCAGCGGGATATATCAGGCACACGCAGCTTTCAACAACCAGAAACACGACTAAAACATTTCCAAATAAAAAACAGGTCTTTGTGAACCTTCCTGGATCATTGTTCTCTCATTCTATTGGAACATCATTCCAATTACTCTTTGTGATATGGCACAGAAAAGATGTTAAGTCTTTGGAATTAATGTCTTTGTGTATTTCTAGTGGCTACATTTATTCAAATAAATGAAAATAATAGCTGCCTGATAAATCCCGACGGTGTACGAGATTCACCTCCGCGAGTGGTCAAAATACTTTGCAATAAACACTTCGGTTGGTGAAAAGATGAACCAACCAGCTGCATAAACTTTGCGAGGAATGTTTGAAATATGTTTAGGAAATATCTTTTGTCGCTTTGGATAAATCGATTTTGATTGGCAAGTTTACAAGCCTTAAGTGCCTGATAAATCCCGCCAGTACCCTAGGTAAGTGCGAGTGTTTAAAAATATTTGGCAAACAAACAAAAACATAAGTACAGTCTTGGATTCAACACTCGGGATCAAATTAAAGCTTTGGCAGGTTCTGCTATAAGAAGAAGTGCAATTAAAAAGTCTTTGCTTGCTTATTCAAGGGTATTCCATTCTCTCACGAGGAAGAATACAAGAACACATCTAAGTATCATCATTGCAAGGAAGGATAGCACAAAGGGAAATCTTGCTTGTTGTTTTCATTCGATTTTGCAGGTTTTCAAAAGGGGCTTCCTGCAGAAAATCTCCCATTTCGATGGGAAGGACCAGCCAATTAAAGCAAGTTAAATTATTGATGATTGGACATATCGGGAATGCAACAAGATAGTCTTCAACATCATTACTTTGATGTTCAGGGAGCATCATCTTTTCAAAGGTCAGCCCTTTTTATTGACACACGCGGTAGAGCAATTTGAAAATGGCATGGTGTGTGAACACTAGATAGATGATGAGATCTGAACATCTTTCAATGCATTCGAAATGAAACTTGTAGTTGATTCTTTAGGTCAAATAAATTCTTTGTTTTCAAAATCCAGCCTCTTTAATCGTACGGATTGCAAAGAGATAAGTGTCGTAGTGCCGACGAACTTTCATTCGTTTTTAAATTGTGCCAGTTTCTTGTGCACACTGGCAGAATAATTCTGTTTCCACCATATTTTTTGCCGTTTAAAGATCTTTTGGCTAACCTTTTTGCTCACGGTACTGCTATTTTCATCTAAAAGCCTACCCGTTTGCTACAAACTGGCATTAGAAGGTGGTGGCACTATTGCACAGTTTTTCAAACATCTTTGCTTCACCCCGTATGATAGGCCAATACAATAAAAGCTCTATTGAGCCCCCCCCCCCCCTGGAGGCTAATTTAATTTCGAATACTCCAGAGGAGGGGCTTATTAGAGAGGGGGCGTAATAGAGAGGGGAGCTAAATACAGTATTGCAAATATACATAGCTTTAGCTGACCACAACACTCTAAGTGGCACTTTCATGGCTTACACTTACCTCACGTAAGTACTGCACCACCGTATCCAAAATGGCGGCCAAAAATGTCATGTAACTCAAGCAACAAAATTTGCATGACAAAAGCATCAGCATTCTAAGGGTTTCCCTGCCGGGTGTTTTGGCGGGAAAATAATTGTCTGTTTGTCTACTTTTTATCTAACAGTAAATGAAATGTTGTTTTGTTGCTTTCCTTGATAAATTAACAAAAACCTGGGGACAACATTGAACAAGATTTTGGCTGGATAACTGGAGGACTAGGCCATAACGAAAACGAAGAATGAATAGATTTCTTAGAGCAAAGATAATAAACTTCGTAATTTTCAAATCTGGATTCTCCAAACTTTATCGCTATGACAAAAGATTACCGTGAGGAATGCGACCTGGCTATAAAACAGAAGTGAAAATGAAAGAAGCCATTCCAAGGTATGTAAGAATATGCTTGACACTATTTTTATCACATTAGCATTAATTTTGTTCATGGAAAACTTTAGGTAGGTGGTTGACAATTAGATATCTTGATTTGGATATACCTCACAATATCCTCTCGCTCGAATTTAGTTTGACAGTGATTAAAAACTTGAAAGTGACTTGAGCTGGCTTTTTTTCAACATGACTTCTCCTAAGATTGATTCAAGTTCATTTACCTTGAATGACTTCCTCATTGTTTACTTGAATTTCATTCTTTTACTCCATTCAAAGAGGGAAATTTTTTTCATGGCAATGAAGTTTGCACAGTCCAGATTTGAAAACAACAAGATTTTGTTACCTTTGATCTAAGAAATCTGTTCATTCTTCGTTTCTACATGGCCTACTCTTCTAGATTTTTTAACTAAAATTTTGTTTGATGTTGTTCTAAAGTTTTTGCTAATTTATCAAAGAAATCAACAAGCTAACACTTCATTTTACCTTAATTAAAGATAACATGGATAAGCAATTAATTTCTGTCTCAAAACACCCAGTAGAGAAACCTGTAAATGCTGGTACTTTGTTTTACAAATTTTGTTGATTGAGTTGCAGAAACTTTAGGAAGCCATTTTGTTTTCGATGGTGCAATACTTATGTGAGGTAAGTGTATGTGCTTTTTGTAAGAAAGTCCTTATGAGAAACTCAAATCTCAGATCACAACAAACTTCAGGGGATGTAGGAAGCATCTCAAACTTGGGGGGGCACGACACTTCGAGGGTACTTCTTCCTAAAGAAAAAGGGGGCGTTTTCTAAAAATGAAATGGGCACTTCTTTGTTTATTGCAAAATCTTGGGAGGCACGTACCCCCAGCGCCCCCCGGTTCCTACGTCTATGGCAAACTTACAGTTCCAGGACTGATAAAATATTGTTTCTGGTAGTTTATATTTGTCGTAATTACATTTCTAGGAATCTGAAGTATGCTTCCGCGTTCTATGTTGTCTGAACTTTTTGGAAAACTTGCAGCTGTGGGTCAACTTTTTGATAGGTTGTTCTATGGAAAATGGAAGAAGTGCATTGACAGAACTGCAGCTTATATGGTGGCCATGACAGAGAAGAAACTGTAATGACATCATCGAGCAATCTGAGATAAGGAAGTGTTTGCATAGATGAGCTTTCTGAAACGATAAATCAAGATTTTAAGGCCCAAGGAACAAAATATCAAGTGTTGCAGAATTTTGGGATCTATTGCAGGGAGCTAGGGGGACTCAAAGTTACAAGTTTTCGCGCATGCGTGTGCAGTTCCTGCTCTGTCGGTGGTCATCCATATGTATCTTTTCAACCATCCTTTTCTTTTAATAATGAAATGCGAAAGTTTAGTTTTGCATTATACCTTCTTTATAACTTTCAATCTGACTATTTCTTCACTGTCTTTGTCCCCTTTGTCCCAAATATGATGTCTCATTGGAGTCTTCCCACTTTTCTTGTCATTGTCATCTAACTTCTCATCTGTTATCTCCAGACGTGTCCCGTTCAAGTTTGAGTCAACTACCTGTCCGGACACTTGATCTGGTTCATTGAATCGATCCGATTCGTACCCTTCAAGCAAATCTGTCTCTTTTAAATCGTTATCAGATTCTAGTGACATTAAACCAACTTCATCCATCGTATCCCTAATTCACCCGTCTTGAAATCTAACTTTACCTTTCTTGCAGTTATTGCGAGGTCTACGTATCTCGTGCTAACTGCTCAGAGGTTGCTGAATTGGTAAAATTCGAACAAGATAATAAGTTATATTTTTGGCAATAATTTCAACATTCAAGCAGGTCCCTGAAACAATCCACATTGTCTTTAAACAATGCATTAACAAGCCTTGTGGTTTAAATTAGTTGACATGGAAGTTTGAACTTGGAAGTCAAAGCCTTATAATCGGTTCCAAAACAAAGTGCTTAGCCATAATTGTTGTCTGGTAAGACAGATTTACGTTCTGAAAACTGGATACAAACTTGCTTTTTAAAGGCACCCTTCAAACAATGCAACAGGCCTGCGAAAGGAGCTTCCATGGAAACAAAATGAATTTGAAGGTGTTGTGGCGCAATGGTGCAATCCTCTGACTTTGCAGCTAGAACAGTCAGGTGGAGTAGGATCGAAACCCGGTAAGGCCCCGCCACTTGAGCGTCATGAAAAGGGATCCTGGACTCGATTAGAGCTTAGCTACGTCTGCGATCCCAGCGCTTGGCGCTAAAACCGCAACTTCACCTTCACCTTCACCTTCACCTTCATTTCTCGACAACTATTTAGTAATTTTGAAATTTGGCTCACTACTGGAAATTGCAAAATTACGAAACAGTAAAAGGTGGCGGCAGCATACCAAAAGTTAGCAAAAAAAAACCAGAAGTCAATGTGGCTGATATCAATGCTACACTCTGGGAACTTCAAACCTCCTCCGCAGCAGCATATTCACTGAAACATAACCGCGGCGCCTGGCTACCTATTATGGTAGCTATTTGAATTTGAGTGCTTTACTCCAGAAAGGAGAGGCCGATTAGATTTCATTTCGAACGTCATCCATTGCAGCAGCTGAACTGCACGGTGGTAATGTATCGTTTCTGCAGTAACTCTGGTTTCTGCTTAGGCCAAACTTGATTCTCAGGCATTATGAAATTGTAGCGTAAGCTTGTCAGTCAATTTTAGCAGCTAGGAAATGTACGTTACTGAGAACTTTACACGAGAAGTGAAATATAAAGAAGTCACAGTTTATTTGGTATCTGGTAAACAGTGAAAGGTTGTAAGATATTGAATGATAGCTCATAGGCCCTCATAGCCATACTCCATACTTCCATAACCCATAGTTCAGTGTGTTTCAAGAGGTCTGCATTTACAATTTTATCCGAAGTAAAGATCGGATAAGAAGTTCATAAATAACAATATTACATGTTGAACTTACAGATTCGTATAAAATTGAATAAGTGATCCTCTGTATTGGCAAAGTTTCCATTTTCTGTCCAGCGTACATTTTCACAAGACATTGTTTCTGAATGTAATTCAACTGAATGCAGAGACAAAAGCCTTTTTTCATCTAGCCAGGTGATAAATCTTGGAGGCAGAAGAACATTTTAATTCTTTTGTTTTTGTTTCGCATGTGCAAGAACTATTTTAAATCTGATAGACATAGACAAATCTTTGAAAAGACAATGTTACGACCTCAAAATCGCTCACCTTTTTGAAGGGGTTAAGTTAGTGGGTTTTTGGGATATGTCTTTACTTACCTCATCCTTGTTTGGTTGAATAGATATAACGTAAATAAAATACCCTAGCAAACAAAACATCTGCTTCCAAGACACAGAAACCAAATTGGGATTGGAATCTCTGATTCAGAACCACAGTCATGGATGGACTTGAAACAAACTGCAGACCCCGCCCTATTGACGAGACGACGAGACTGGTGAAACATTTGGAAATTTAATCATGCGTACAATCTTGGTCAAAATATTTGGCTTGTTTACTACTCACTTGTTTTTTTCCAAGTTTTCTTGATTGACCAGTTAAACCGGTTTCATAATCAGTGTTATATAAACAGCACTTGGTCGAGATACTTGGGACAAGTCACAAAATTGCATTTCTTCAGTTTTTTATGACGTGCCCCCACTCCCCGGCCCTCGTTTCAATGTTGCTTGAAGCAAACGCCACGAGACTATCTCCACATGAATTAGGGGAAAGGGGGATTAGAAGATGCTAAACGTAAGTTTTCGCATCGATATTTTAAGAAACATCACGACGCGACGAAAAGACGGACAATCGCCTGTGTCCCAACTAATTTTGACCCGGATTGTCTGAAAATGGTTCAATCGTGAAATCCACCTGAATCCAGCTGGAACTGATGATTCCTGGCTTGAGAATCCATGGAGATCCTTGCGTGAAATTTTACCAGCATCATCCCTAACACAAGAAGTAACTTCTCAGCCATTTATGCCGAAAAAAGGGTTGCTTGCTGAATTCGCTGCGCACTATCTTAAATGAGGGCGTTGCAAAATTGCTGCTTTTTACACTCACATACAGATTACCCTGTGAAACGTGAGAAACATTTGGATTCTGAGCTTTCTTCTACTGTCGTCGGATTCTATACTCTCCTGCTCTTTTGAATGTAACTAATTGTTGTAAGAAAAGCTTTTGCTGCACCGTCTTAGGTCCGGTTTTTTGTGACTCCGTCCTTTCTCCGTGACGGCGCTCCACAGAAAATTCCCCGTCATTTTGGCATAAGTCGAGATTTTTGGGTAGGTTCGTTTGATTCCACATTGGAACGCCAAAGTCTTCCTGTTCATACAAAAAATCAGGTAAAAGTCGTCCGGAAGGGGAAATCCAACGGTTCCCAAAATTAAAATAATTGAAATAAGCAGTTCTGGATAAGCTTCTTATTAACGTGAAGATCTGATCGCTTGATCAATATTCCAGCCATTACGATGGAAGGGGAATCAGAAGGTGCTAAACGTGTAGACTTGCCCCAAGTTTATTTCGTCTTATTACAGATGACGAAATATACTTTGGGCAAGCTTACTAAACGTGTGTCTTCGCCTCGATATCTTAGGAAACATTACGAAAACACGGAAATTTGCCTATTTCCCAGCTAATTTTGACCAGGATTGTAGTCATGTATGCAGGCCCACTTCAATGTTAGTTGCCTTTAGGTAAACCTGCATTACCAAATAATTAATGTATGTATATGCATGGATAGATGTTATTGTACAATCAACATGAGTTTGACTGTCCACTGATATGTGACTGCATCCCGGTTAACACGAAATGCAACCCACCAGGATGCGATGACGTCATTGTGGAATGACAGGCCGACAATGGAAGCGACCGAGTGTGTTCGCAAATATTTTCAACGTTGTCGGTGACAAAACATTACAAGGTTTCGCATCGCCAAGGAGGAACATGGCCAACATAATCTTTCTGGGAAGAAGCTGTGGCGAGAATAAAGACCATTTTTGATGAACCTTCATTCATTCAAGGCGATGAAATTTCTCAGATCAATTTATTCTATGGTAAGAAGCAACTAACAAGACTCGCAAAATAGAAATTGTTTTTATAGGATCGTTTTAAAGCCAGGAGGGCACGGGATGGCATAGGCAACGGTAAAAGATGATATGGCCTAACTAGCATAGGGGTAAAACGCAGTAGCTACACTGAAAATGTAATTTTTGAGTACCTAAAGTTTGAATGAGAAGAGTACAGGTGAAGGGACTACAAAAGGGAGGGGGACAACAAAAGGGAGGTTTTTAGTTTTTCTAAAATTTAGAGAGAATTTCAAGCAGTGCTGCACAGTGATGAAAATGTAAACCATTTAGTAAATGGTTATCATTTAGGGACAATCGACTTTCGTATTTTCTAACGGCATTTAGCCGTTAAGATCGGAACCCCCTCCCCCCTCCTTATTAACAGCCTTCTACCAAAAGTGCCTCCGATCGGCCTAAATTTTTTTGCCTCAGTAAGACTTGGGGAACAGCAAATAGATGTCTCGTGGAACATGCTGGACTTCAACCAAAGATACGCCATATGGGGAGGTAGTAATACTGTTTTATGGGTCATCGACAAACAATTTTCGTCACAGTTAACGGAATTGGGCCGTTAACTGCTTGACCCCCCTCCCCCCTTCTTAACGGACCACTAAGTTCATGGCTACATTTCCTCTTGTCGCAAGCGTCCCACAGACTCTCGTAATAGGCCTATTTTGTGTCCTTGGTTGGGGCCTAAGCCTTGGATAGAAAATAACCCTCACAGTGGGAGAATGGGATGTTCTGATTTTATGGCAGTTTCAATAGTAAAATACATCAACCAATTTTTACCCTGTGAACAAATTCAAACAGTTTGCATATCCCATAAAATTTTCCTCCAACTGTTTGAGCTTGAAAGCTCTTTGTCAAAGCCACAATCAGTTAATTGAAGACTATGATAAATCTTATTGTGGTAGTCTTATACAGTGCAAAATACTGTATTATGAATAAACAGTGGATATAATGAAACATTTACCTTTCCAATGATATGTTTTGTGTGCTCCTCATTTCTTGGCAGGTTGATATGAATTCTTCGAGACATTTCTGGAAAGGCTTCTTCATGACCTATAATTTCCTTAATTTTTGCAGCTGCTGTTCTCATCGAGTGTGCAGTCTCTTTCTCTACCTGATGAAGAAATCAAAGATTGAAAGTCTGAGAGCTCATGGAACTAATGTGACTCAAAGGATATTCAAATTTGACCTCCTGGTTGTGTCATTACTAAACTTTCCACATGACATCTACAGTAATTTGAGACAGACAATAGTTGCTATTGTTAATAATTAACAATAATACAACACAGAAAACTGTAATGCTAAAACTCTGGAAATGAACAATTTTTTAATTCAAATAATTTCTTACAAGTCAAAACCATGTACAAAACCAAAGTGATGATTTGTTTCAAAGTTTGTAAATTTACACATCTAAAGATGGTGTCAGGGAATTTGTTACCATTGAAACTTTGCATCTCAAAGAACTTTGATTGATTTATTGATTGGTTGGTTGGTTAATGTACCATGTTGCTGTAAGGATTTTGCCAAAAATCCCCTGAAAGGATCTGCAGCACAATCATTGATTACTTCTTCTGTCGTTGCAATGTGCCTTTCTTTTAATTTTCATGTTCTTGGTTTTTAACAAATGCAGAGGCTATGAGTGGTCTTCCCTTCAGAGAAAGTTCAGCTTGTAATAAGCTTGCACAAGCTTGACAGATGCATGATTTTTGCTTAAAGGAGTTTGAAATGAGTATGTCACAATTTTGGCCAGTCTGCATAATATATTATTAGAAGTTGACCAAGCTAGACAATAATCTCATGCTAAAATCATTTTCAAACATAACAATCAAGCTTGATTGATTTTGTCTGCAGTTCCAAAGATGCAATGGTGCAAGCTTGCACAAGTGGTCCAAAATCCTTACTTGAATCAAGCTTTAAAACTTACTCATATCAAAATCAAAACATGCTAGTCAGGCTTGAAGCATGCTAAAAACATACTCATTGTTTTGCTAACCTTCAATGAGTGGAAAAAAATAACTTCTTTTAATTTTATTTGTGCATTGCAGCCAAATTTCTTGATTGTCTGATACTTCTTCAATTTTTTCTTGATGTCGTGATCAGTTCCCTGCAATTATAAGAATATGCATACAGTATATTTTCCTAATCTTACTATGTACTGTAAGTAAAACAAAATTGAATCAGATTGTGGTCATATATTGTGGCACGTACAAATGATGTTAGTTACGTACAGTTTTATAATACAACAAGGAAGTTAAATTTACTTCAAATCTGAAAAAAATTATCTATAAAACCTAGCTGAAATCAGACTGACAGTTGGGAAAGCTACTGCAAACACTTTAAACTGCAAACACTTTAAATGGCAGATTGTTATGATGTGGTAGATCACATTTCATTGCTAAAACTTCCTGTGAAATTGCCCCAATAAATCATATGTTGAGCCAAGTTTTTGATTAGGCCAATTACCTGCTTCTCCAAATTTCTTCTTCGTAGTCTTCCAAACAGAGAACTTTGTTGTGGTTGAAAGCTCGAATTGGTTAATTAGATTATCAGCATCCTTTACACTTGAAACATAACCATCGTAATTGCTCTCCTTTTCTAAGAAATGGGTCGCCCAGTCTTCAGCCATGTTTCGATGTCGTAAAAATTGTGTTGTTTGGAGGACATTTATTTCCCGCCAAAACTGTTCTCACAGGGTACAATGTGGAGGGTTTGAGAAGCCAACGAGTGCTCTGAAGGTTTGCTCGCCTGTCTTATTTTTCGGTAACCTCCGATTGCCGATGATAGTCGTAATGTAATTTTCGTTTGAAATGACGTCATCTCATCCTGGTGGGTTGCATTTCGTGTTGACCGTTGACCCTGCATCCCTGAAGATCCTTTGTCGACTTGCCTCTCTTTGGAAACGAGTCATGTGTCAAGTACATGAATTTCAAAATGGCGTCGGGAAGCAGAAGAAGTAACAACTCGCGGCATTGGCGTTCTACATCGACAAAATTCAGACGAGGGGACCTCGAAACGATGAAAGAGGGTATAATTTTACTTAATGGATCAGTCTTGAGAGTTCTCTGTTTGCTTTGTAACACGTATTTGTTTATTTCTGCAGTGCTTTTTTGTCATCGGGGTCAATCAATTAGGCCCACACAGACTCTCTTAGGATGCCTAGGCTAGAGGCATCCGGGCTCGGCCTGTAGGCCTGTTACCTAGACTTCCTAGAGGTCATCTTCGGCCATATAAATTATCATAAATGGACAGGCCTGGAGTGACTTGAATGAAATTAAGTCAAAAGGTAAACAAAAGATCCTAAATCCACCAGTCCAGATTGGAAAGTTTGCAGAATGCGCGGGGGATCTCTCCTTCGTGCAAATTGCTTGCGCGGCTGTATTTGTGTCACTAAACAATAGTTCTATTGTTTCCTTTTGTTGTTTTACGAAAATTTCGCGGCTGGAACCGCGGCTGAAATTTAAAGTGCGCGGCAGAGAAATCGGCTGCGCAAGACAAACTTTCCAATCTGGCCACCAGTCAGGACGATATCGAAAAACCGACACCCCTATTGTCTTCCCAATAAAATAAAAGGAATACAGGCAAAAGACATTTTTCAGATCTCAACATCGATATAAAAGGTATCGATTTTCTGTACCCATTGAGAAAACTCGCTCTCGATTCATGAAAAAGTAAACATTTAAGCAACTTTTCTTGTTACTGAAATGTGTCACTTTTGAAAAAAACGCGACACCAAAACAAAAAACATATCTTTAGATTCCTCAATGCTTTGTCAATACAAGAAAATTAATCATTAACCTAAGAAAATTCTGTGCAACCTCCAGCAACGTCTTTTCATCACAGTACATCGTGTGGCCTTCCTGCGAGTCGCTCCAACTCCAGGTGACCGCACTTCGCATAAAATTATGTTATGAAAAAGAAAAAGGTACCGATTCGCAGCAAAGAGGCCCCAGAACTTGAATATCTCATTATATCGGTCATTTGATGCCTTTATTTATGGTCTGAAGTATAAGGCATTGGCTTTCCAATACCTTTTTGGTATCGCTTCATCGATATCATCCTGACTGTCCACTATGGTTAGTAGTAGAGCCAAGGGTGTTAGGACACGGATGTTTTGATTGATTATTTGTTTACCTTGTTTTGATCCCTGTGTCTTGTGTTGTTGCCTTGTTTTCTGTTTTGTTTCGTTTTCAACTGAGCGTGATTAGGCCCAACCGCTCTCCAAGTTGTTCGAATAGAGCTCCCTTGTATTTCTGTGTCTTAGTGCGCCTTCACGCAAGATAGGCTTTTTGATTTTAAAACCTATCTTGTGTGAAGGCGCACTAAGACACAGAAATACAAGGGAGCTATATTAGAACAACTTGGAGAGCGGTTGGGCCTAAGCACGCTCAGTTGAAAACGACACAAAACAGAAAACAAGACAACAAAACAAGACACAGGGATCAAAACAAGGTAAACAAATAATCAATCAAAACATTCGTGTCCTAACACCCTTGGTAGAGCACAGGAGCACTATCGCCGTGTGAATGGGTCTAGACTCTAGAGTGGGCCTAGCTATTAATCACAAATAGAATATAGATATTCTTATTGAAGTGCATGACTCTCAGAAATATTTTCTTTGTGGATATACTATAGACTTCATTTCCGTGCCAACCGTTATTTCTAAGCCAAACATATTTTTACCCATGTTTCCTCTCAAAACTATGGCCAACATCAGCAGCAGTCAAAACAACATCTTGCCTCAATTTTTGCGCTGAATGGGTCTAAATCAGGGCCTCAGAAGGGAAACTTTACAAGCAGGGCAGCCAGGAATCTCCCTACAGTTACTGCACACTGAATGGACTTTAAGGAAATGCGTATGGCATTTGGCTTTTGACATTCTTGACAACACAAGACTTTAAAAAACAAATCCTGCTTTTCCTGTGCTGATGAAGCTCAAATTTATGTAAAACTCAACAGTTGTGGTATTTCTCAAAGTTGATGCGGCACCAAAGTTGATGAAACTCTCAATATGTATCAAAATAACTATATTAACACTCTTCCTTTCTAAGCTGACACAAAACCAGCACACATAAATTTGGATCACTTGATGTAGCCATTTGAAAAGAATAGACCCATTCAGGGCAAATTTTTCCCAATCTATTTGCCTCGGGAAAAATACTCATATATCGGCCACAAATATTGGCAATATGTTTTGATGAATATTAGAACTTACTCTTAAAAGGTTGGTATGAATTGTGAAACAGCTTAACTGGATATCAAATGTGCAAAAGTGGAAAATAAACAAGCTGACCCATTAACCCAATATCAATGCGAAGAGAAGATTTGACAAATCTTACAAGTCCACGGAAGATAGCCTGCGCGAAAAGTGACATATTTTTAGAAACATCACCTTTAACAAAACACAGGCAAAGAAATCGTAAAGAAAAGCATCAGCGAAACATTTACATTGGGTTTTTGAAACATCAAATCCAGGAGCCCTGTATTTCACTTTGAAAGAGGATCTTGTGATTCTGATGAAAAATAGTATTAGACCCATTCAGGGCAAAAATACTCTAACTGACAAAAAGAGCTGTAAGAGAGCACCCTTGGAGAACAAGGAAGAAAAACTGCCAAAACTCTCAGGGTGCCAACTTCCTCGCCTCAAAAACCTCTCAGTTTTGCAAATGAGCATCTGTAATATTTTTCAGTTTTCATGAAAGACAAAAAGTAGAATCCTGAAAATTTGATTTTTCCTCAGTATCCACATTGTTATCAGGTCTGGTTGTTGTGTTTTCAATTTGTTTTGAGTGGGCTTTTCAGGATTTCCAGCAACTGATAGCTAATTTAGGCCGTCTGTGCATACCGCATCCGGGCATGGGATCCCTAGTTTAACATCCCTTCCAAAGGATGACGAGATGAGTTGTGAGGTCAGGCCTCCAAGGTCACCCATCCCACTCTCCTCACTTGACCGAGCTTGACTTCAGTCACCTGATGAAGACTGTATAAGCCACTCGGCCACTCACCCCACAAGGGTATCTGGGCTTTATTAGGTACAAGGATGATCATTGTTAAATTTGCTTGATATTTGCTAATAGTTGTTCCATTTCCAGATCACTATCAAAAACATATATAAAATTAATGTCTTATCCTGTTTAGATTTCACTGAAAATGAGTTATCACAACAAGTAAAAAGAAGGTTTGCAGCAAAGGGTTTGCATCTACTACTGTGTAATTGTTGTTCTAATGTATATTTTTGTCTTGTCAAGTCAAATGATTGCCAAAATTTGCTTAGTCTTCATGTAAAAATTATTTCTGTACATATGTCTTTCAAATCTTGTTTATTCTATTCATGATAAGTTAGTTAAAGTCTATCTCAAATTAGATGTCATGTTTAATTGTTTTTATTTCAAACATTTTCAATTGACGTTAATTTGAGACACTATAGGTCAGTTTTTACTTTCATACTTTTCATGAAATATTTATTCCACTCATTCCTGATTTGTTCTTAACCTGCTCCCTCACTTCACCAACCAAGCTTGAAACCTGGTTCATTAGCCACCACATCTGACTTTTTCTGCTTGTTCCACATACAAAGAGTCCCACTGGATGTTTTGTAGTCCCTGTTGAAGCTATTTCTAAATCACAAAGAGCATTGTGTGTTGCAATGTATGTACGTATTGCATGTTATAAACTCTGAAAGGTGCATACAGTAGTTTCTTTTGTGCATGCTAAAAGATGGCTGTCAGTTAATTGAGAGAACAGACCAGCAATCATTCATGATTCAATTCTATTGGCAAGTTTGTTTACACTTAATAAGCTTTTTGATTGGCATTTTAGGAATACATCTGTTAGATATTCTGCAAGAGCCTGGATCAAGTGATGTTCTGTAATTTTTATATGAAAGACTTGATTGAGTGGTGGTAGAGGTGTTACTGTTATGCACATTAAGAATTCTTCGAAATGTATAAAATATCATTCAATTCAGATTCTCTTGTAGAAAAGATTGTAGAAATGATTGTATCTATCACAAATAGCTTTTGAACATACATTTGCTATTCTTGTTCACAGGTACAAAAACAAAGAGCAGAAAAGATCTCCGGAAAGAAAGAAGAGCTGAAATCAAGGCAAAGCAAAATGCCTCATGGATGAAAAAGCGAGTAAGAAATGACACAATTCAAAGCATTAGCCCCCTTTATTTGTTCCATTTTTCAAGACCATCATACATTGTTCATGTTTGTTGCCAATATTTATGACAGAAGTTGTGGGCAACGGTGAAAAACTTGGTGAAATATATCACTACAAAGTTGAGGAGCAGAGGTTGGACAACAAGAACTTCTGATATATTCTTGAACAGACTGAGGCCTTTCTGACTTGTGTCCTCTTCAGAATGTGATTACAAGCAGGAATTTGATTTTGAAATACTAATCATGGAGGACAAAGTGACAACAAAGTTTTGATAGCATGTTGTGAAAGAAAACAAACTGGAACAAACCTTTTTGCTTGAATAATAATGAAATATGCTTGATAGAACCTCCATTAATGGACACCTCTATACATTGGATACCTCTGAACTATGGACAAGTATTTTTGTCCCAAAACGCAACATGACAAGTGGTGACACCTCCATACAGTGGACACCTCTCTACAACAGACAATAACGTCAGTCCTACAGGTGTCCGTTATATGGATATTCCATTGTAGTTTTGACATTCAAAAACTTCAAAACACCTCAACCTTTTGTTGCTAAGAGTTTTGATTTTTGATGAAATTTGCCAGAAACTGATGGAAATTTATTTGTCTCTTGTTACCCACATGCTTTTCAAAATTTTTACAAAAAATTTGTGCCTCAAAGCAAAGGAGATGATAGGATTCATAACTGATAAAAGTTAAACCCACCTGAACCCATTTGAGCCCACCCAAACCCACCTGAACCCAGCTGCACCCAACAGTAACCCAGCTGAACTCAGCAATTACCCTCTGCTGTACCCACCTGAATTTCATTTGAAACAAAATATGTGAAAATTGGACCAGTCTGGGGTGATACAAGGCACTCTAAAGTCGCAATACAGTGCCAAATTTTACAAGAAGTTTCCATGCAAAAAACTTTGAAGATCCACTTCTCAACACGCAATAGTCCAATTTGGAAGCTTTTTCAGTTAGGATCTGCCATTCCAATAAAAATTTGTTTCTCCTATTTCCATGCTCTGGACTTTGATTTGTGGGCAACAATTTTTGCACACGCGTTTCTAACAAATGTTGACCCATGTCTAATGGACTTAAGATTAGCTAATCCATCTTAGTAATTACTTTCTTCAATATGACAGGTGTCACACATGTGTTACATCAGTTATAGAAGAGTTCAAGTCTGTTCCCTCAACTATCAACCAAATGAGAATTTAGTACTGTCTGTTTTACTTTGGTGTTAAGACTGTTATTTGGTTGACACTGTTATTGTAGTAAAAAATAATGATGATAAGGATAACTTTATTACAGTGTGTGATATATTTACAGTGTAGCAATTCTACCAATAGACTTGATGGCTATTGCAAAAGGAATCTGGATCAAACAATATTTAGATTTTGAATTTGCACAATAGTGACAGAAGCGCTAGCGCTACTTGATTGAACCTTGTGTATAAAGATGTATAAGAATAACGCTTGATTCATGCTCTTTTGTAGAATAAATAGCTAAAAGGTCTATTGGAACACTGTTTAAATATGATTAATAAAGTCTCTTAGAAATCTTTAGAGTTAACCAAGGATCCATTTATGAAAGTAAAAAGCCCAGTTCAAGCAAGAAAACATAGCCTACTGAGTGTTCATGACAGTATGGAGGGTGTTGTGGTGCAGTGGTATCCTCTGATTTTGCAGCCAGAACAGTCAGGTGGAGTGGGCTCCACACTCACTGGGACCCCATCATTTGAGCATCTTGATATGATAATAATGATAATTATTATTATTTCTTGTTTATTTAAGGTTGGCGTGATAAAGATAGCTAAAAACTAATTATTGACAAGCAGTCACAGACTCGATTAGCACTTAGCTACTTCTGCACTCCCAGTGGTTCGTCCTAAAAACCACAACTTTATCTTCACTTCATCTTCAGTGTTATTAAATAAAGACTCAATGTCCTTTGGTCTTTTGTTCAGCAGTTTTTAGATCACAAAAGAGCTTTGAGCGAAGAAAAATTTCCACAAACTTTTTTATCTATGCTCAAATAAACAGAGCACACAGTAACATATGTTTTCTATATCTTTTTCTGGTGTATCAGCTCATAAAATGGCAATGATTGATATGATGAATGAGCTGACTGCGCCAGTGCATGATAAAATCATTACAAAAATAGTATGGAAAAACTGGTCACTATGAAAATGCAAACTTCAAATGAAATCTATAACAAATAGCAAATATGTTGAAGATAATTTAATTTAAGAAATATGTAGAAGATAATTAAAGCTGAAGATAATTTCCAACTAATGGTGAAAATGCATCTGAGAATTTAGTTTTCAGAAGAATTCTTCATGGTCCAAAATTCTTTTGAGAACATTTGTTCTAAAGAAAGTCTATTGTATATCTTTTTGAATTCTTCTTGTTAAACTTGTATGTATTGTCTTGTAGGGGATTGAAGTGACATCTTCTGTTGCTAAGGAGACAGATCAAAATGCAGGAAAAAAGAAAAAGAAGCGAAAGAAAAAGAAACAAAGTTCAAAAGGGGTAGATTTGATATTGATTCATCTCCAGCAAGGGTTGTATTCTCGGATTGATGGTTTTGCCTTAGATCGAAGGATTCATTTTGATTTATTGAAATATGGTCAATGGGCATAATAGTATTGGGAAGATATTACAGAGAAGAGCCCTTCTAGAGGAGGAGGGATTAGGCTTTGAAAATTGACTCATCATCAGATTTCAACGGGGGTACTATTTATCTGCATGATTTCACTGTCGCTTATCCAAAACAGTTGATGTTTTGTTCCTTGTAGTAGTGTCTGTTTGGGAGCAAAATCGGTTTTGTAAACAGACCTCTTTATAGCGTAGGTTCAAAAAGGTGGTTATAAAATTCAATGACCTATGTTTTGAAATGAATGGCTTCAAAGAAACTTGCTATTTAGCTATAATTTGCTGTATGACTTTCCGAAATCTTCAATATTTTCAGAATTAATGTGTTCATCTTCTCTTTCGGAATTCAAGAAACTTTAAAAAAAAACTTGAAACAATCTTCATTTTTTTCTAAGCTGTTTGACACGGCATTAAATAATTTCCAAGAGAGCCATAGGCCCCGTTCACACGAGAACGGAACGGAACGGAACTTTTTAAGGGGTGTTCACACGGCAATGGATCGATTTGAAGTGTTAATATCTTCCTCCCTAGAGATATAAATTTTCTAAGCTCGCCATTAAGTTTTTCCATTTTCATGCGTAAACAATCCTATTGTTTGGAGTCTTAGAATTACCTCATGTATAAATTGCATGAAAAAAGTCCGCAAAGTGGAACGGAACGCTTCAAAAAAGTGTTCACACGAGGGCTAAATCGTTCCGTTCCGTTTCGTTCCATTTTACGGCTCACTTTTCAGAGCCGTCCACTTTTCGGAACGGAACGGAACGTTTCTAGTCGTTCTCGTATGAACACCTGCAAAAATTTCTTTGTTTTCTGGAACAGTTCCACATCGTTCCGTTCCATTCCGTTCTCGTGTGAACGGGGCCATAGTTTATGCATGTCTACAACAGGGTTTCAACCTAAAATCTGTCACTTCTGTGGTTTATGATTTAGCAATTAGATGACGTCACATCCTCAAATGAGCTGAACTATTAAGTGTACTGTGCGTGATTCAAAAGATATTCAAAATTCGTCAAAAGTCCAACGTTAGTATTATGGATAGGTAGCTAAAGTTTCGGGACGACTGCACTTTAGCGGACCAGCTTTATGTCATATCTCTCAGGAACTAACCCTAACCTAACCCTACTAACCCTAACTTAACCCTAACTTATCCTAACTAACCCTAACCCTAAACTGACCCTAACCCTAACCCTAAACTAACCCAAACTAACCCTAAACTAACCCAAACTAACCCTAAACTAACCCTAACTAACCCTAATCCCCATTTCCAAAGCCTAACTCTGACCCTAACCCTTACACCATGACACATAGTGTGCCGATTTTGAAAGCTGGTCCGCTAAAGTGCAGACTAGCCAAAGTTTCTTTTCAAGCAATTCAGTTAGAGGAAATAGGTTATAGAATTTTACACCCACCTTTTTATGCTAAAATAGAGATTTAGGACCTGTGCTTTCTTTTTACCAGTCGCTGTGTGAAAAAACCGTTTAAATGAGACTTTTATAAGACCCTGCACATCAAAAGACCTTTTAGCTATACTGAAAAAGAATGTGGATCGAACAATATTTCATTACTTTTTTTGTAGAATTTTCGAATGTGCACAGTCGTGATCGAAGTTCTAACGCCATTCAATCGAACCTCGCGCATAAAAATGTATAAAAATATCGCTCGATCCAGGCCCTTTTGTAGAATAGCTAAAAGGTCTATTAATCCTTCGCGTTGAGGCAAACCGTTGATCTGAGGAAAATCTGTATTTCACGGTATGGGAACAGGGCAACATTTCGTTTTCAATAGACCGCTGATTTTGTTTTGATTTGGAGATTGACCAATCAGATCACGCTATTTTTAAAGATGGCGGCTCGCTGTAAACAAATCAAGCTTCGTAAAAGGGCTAAAAGTCCATCTTCATTTTTGGACCACGGATTTGCTGTTTTCGAATATTTTCAAACAATGACAACGAAGTTCTTAAAAATGAATTCTGATGCACACTTCCAATGTGCATTTTTCCGATATTCGGCCTACATCGAGAGCAACGGGGTGTTGAAACCAACCAAAAATCCGTACGGTTTTAGACGGTACCTTTGCCATTACAGTTCAAACAAATTCCAGGAAAAATTACTTGGAAATGAAAACAAGGCCAAAAAGATTTAATTTTAAAGTCATACTTTGAAATCGACAACTAAAAATTTACGTTTTAATCCCAACTTGTGAAAGAGCCCACAAAGGTCAAATGGCCTGTAATTACTTATGACAACAGGGCACCTTCATCCTATCGAACACTTTGCAAAATTTGTTTTGACAAGGGAACTTAAGCATTTTGCTGTAAGAATCAAAGTCACAAAGTGCGCTTTCACTCTTCACATACCCATTGTTCTGCTTAGCTCTCCCCACGGGGCGAAATTTAATTGGAATGTTTTGGCGGGAATGTTTTGGCGGGAAAGTTTTGGCGGGAAAATCTGAGTTTATTTGGCGACCACATAGTGGCCTAAATATCGTTTGGTGAAGTATGTCTGCGTTCAATGAATAAGTAGCCGAAATGCCCAAGGGATTTTTACAGAAATGTGGGAATCCCTTACATGGAACATGGACAAAGAAAGATGCAGAAACAGACCTTGTGAATATTAGATCGAGTGGCTTTCAAAAGCATCTGAACGCTTTTAAGAAAATGGCGAGAGCTAGAGGGCAAACGTCAACAAGATCAATGAAAAGACTGGACAAAATATGTATTTCGTGTCTTGAGATAAGTTTGCACAAACGGGAATTCACCAGAGAACTGCCTCAAAGTAAAACGGAAAATGTTTTGATAGAGGTAAATATTCTATGTTTCGCAACAGTTTTGGAGGTGATATAACTTACACTTGACGACCTTATTTCCAGCTTTTTTGTCGTTGTCTTCCCTGTCAGCAAATGCACGTCCTACCAGCTGAGAACCTAGTGACGGGAACATTCCATTGGAAGCCCAAATAGGAGAAGATTATTTCCACATGTAAATGATAGAAATTAAAAACCACACCCTGTGAAACAAAACGTAGAACAAAGTTTAAGAAAAAGGCCAGTGGAGATCAAAGAGAATTAGAGTACCGGAGTGTTCCAAACTTGATAAGAATTTGATTTCATTACTGACAATGGAGACTAACACAATGTTCTGCTATAAAAACCTAAATTTCCAGAAGATCTGACACCAAGATAATGAACCAAATTCGTCCTTTTCAGAAAATATTCTTTATTAGAAGTTTGCAAGTGTCTTCTTGATGTGCAACAAAGTAAGTTTCACTTTCCAACATGCACCATAACTAAACCGTTCCTATAGCTTTTAAAATATTTTGACAACAAAACTGAGAAGTTGGAAGCTGACATGCAGTTGGTTAATATAGCTGGAAAGTTAATTTTGGTGCACCTACTCTCATTAATTTCTTCCCTTATCCTTTGAATTACGGATCTGCTATGTAAATTAAGTTTGGGGCCAATATCATTTGTGAATATATGTTATGTAGTTCATAAATGTCTCAACAGCAGCGTTAGTTCCAAAGATTGTTTGATTATTAAACATAAAGCTCACAAAGAAGCAACTCTGAGAAAGAGATCTGCCTTGTGGCTTAAGATACATAAATCTTCCATTTCAGTTACAAGAATCTGTTGCTGAACTAAAAAGATCCCTGAATGGTAAGGATAATGGAGCAGTTGTAGTTGATAATCCAACAAGTGCTGTAGTTGAGTCTCAGGCAGTCGACAGAACAACAGAAGTGACACAATTAGAGATTCATCATATTCCAGCAACCAGTGAAGACACTAGATCATTGAGTGGTAGTCAGAGCCAGATGTCAGAATCGACCACAACTTTGAGCTCCCCTAGTCAAGATTTTTTTGACAGTGATAATCGAGCTAATCTAATAGCGTCAAGGGCGGCAGAGAGTGGTGCTGTATGTAGTGATCATGATTGTAGTGATAGTGAAAGGAAACTTAGCCCTGGTGTAGGTAATGATTCGGTGAGCTTGGATACAGCAGATGAAATTATCTTTAGTGAAAGTGTTGAATCTGTTAGTAGAATCAAGAGGAGGTGTGTTGGAAGTTCTGGTGTTTTAGGAGAGAGGCAGGGTAGTATCAGCAAGAAAAGGATGGCAAAGGTTGAGGATGTTGAGTTAAGTAGAAGAACAGATAGTGAGGTTTCACATGGTATAAAAAGTGTCGACGTTAGTGCAGGAGTAGATAGCTCACAGGACACAGTTGCAAAAGCAGAAGGAGTTACATGCTATCTTGATCAAGGTTGTAGCTTCAGTGATTCTAAAAATCAGAGAGAGGGTGAACAGAGGAGTACGTTTGATATTAGGGAAGAACTATCTTTGTTAAGAAGGAAATGTGCAGGACTGTATGGAGAAAATGGTAATCCTGAGATGGAGCCAATGGAATTTGAGACACTGTGCCAAGAAGCGGGAGCCAAGAATATTTTCCAATATATTTTTGAAGCTATGAGAACAGAAAGGCAAACCAATGAGAGAATCGAGGCTAACAAGAAAAGGACCGTTGCAATAATCTATATGCTGATGTATGGCCAATCCCAACGTGCAAATTGGTTTCAGGTGGCTTTAGGCAGAACATTGCAAGAATGTGGAATAACAGATCAAGGACTCTGGGCATTAAAGAACCTTGGAATAGCAGCTCATCCAAACACTATAGCAGCTGCAAGAAAAGCCAGTGTATCGACACATACTCAGAGTGTGCAATCTTTCTTTAGAGATGCAAAGAATAGAGAACAATTGATAGCAATATTTATAGACGATTTTCATAATATTCATACCATGCATAGACCAGACCAAAAAGAGCAAACTCAGACAGTGCACATGGCAACACTCCTCGTGAAAGTTTTTCCAGGTGTTCCTGCAATAAGTAATCAAGACAAGGGACCCCCAAACAGTGCTGAGCCAGCAGATCTCAAAAAGTTGAAGAAGGTTTTGAAGAAAAACATGAAAGATTTATCAAAGTCCTTTGCTCATGCGATGCCTGATTGGGCAACGGCAAAATATTTTGATCAAGAAACAACCAGACAACGTCTCTTGGTTCACGACTATCAGCATGAAGAGATAAGAGAGATGAGATCGATGAAGGGATGCAAGTTAGTAGACATGTTGGAGCTCCCACTGAAATCATATGATGCATTTCTGGAAGCACTTTCCCATATGATGGAGAACGGTCTTTCAGAATACTTAGATGAATACTGTGTGCCTTTCATTGGTGATTGGCCAGCCCAGTTTTACGTCAGACAGATCATTTACTCAAACGCAGAGAATCTTCCAGCTCAAAGGAAGAACATTGTCCCCTTACTCGGTCCACTACACATTTCTCTAAATGCTCGTGAGTGTGTCGTTATGAATTTTCATGCAGTATTTGACGAGCTGTACAAGTTTCTATTCGGGGAGAGAGCAAAGCTTGCAAAAAAACCAAGGCCATACAGGATATCATTTTTGCTTGAGGTGTTGTATGGTGGTTGGTCGTTAATTCGTAGTCAGGTTCTCCTTGTCTTTGCAAACTCAAAAGACATTGAGTATATGGTGCTGTTGAACCTTCTTGACAACTACATACCAACCGTTTTGAGCGTTTATTCCATCATCTTCAAGGGTAATGATAGTGAACAGTATTTTGATTGTTTGTTGAGATGCTGGGTTATGTTTTTGGTGTTTAAAAGACATCACTACAACAAAGCACCACTCTTTGGCCTGTCACTATATCAGCACTTGCAAGATACCTTGCATCCATTTCAATTTGTATTTGCTAATGCTTTGGTTGCCCTGGACGAATATCCAGTTGAAAACTTCCACTCTGTGCTGAGAAAGAGAACACGAGAGATAGACACGGGTCCTCAAATAAGTTTGAAAGCAAAGGAAATTGATGCAAACAAAACTGAGCTTCACAACTTCAAGTCAGCATTCGTACCACCAAAGAGATATGCATATAGCCAAAAGAACATCAAGACAATGAAAGTAAAGGCTGCTGAATTCCTCGTCTTGAAGTTTGAGCTGTTGCTGAAAAATCCTGGAAAAGCTTCAAAAGTCATCCAAGGAAGAGGGGCAATGAACCTTCCAAACTTCAAGCTCCCAAATCTATTTGGGGAAACAGTTGTAACATCCAAGGTGATGCCTCTGGGATTTTCTATAAAAGACAAAGCTCCTAATCATGCAAAGTAAGTTCTTTAAAAGATTTTTCACTAAAGTGGTACAACAAGAAACCTTTTCTCTTGTATTTGATGATCGCCATGAAAATTTACAAAGTTGTTTGAATCGGTTTGCAAAATTTAATCGTGATCGCCACCATATGTTCTTTGGTATCAATTTGGATAGTCCCTTAAATATCTGCATATCTTAAGAGCTACGCGTATTTTTTTTACAAGAAACTTAACTCTCCGATCGCCAAAAAATTAACAAACTCCAGAGCTGGGAAAACATAGCTTAAGAAACTATTAATTTTGACGACGGAAATCCCTAACATATTTTTAACTAACGAAATAGAAAAACGCGTAACCTCCTTAAAAATGTGAAATGTAAAACAGATAAATGATAATCTTACTATTAAAATCGTTGATCATAGCAGACTGTGAGTACACATTATTTTTTAGCCAGTTCCTTAAGTTTTATGCCATTTTGCTCAAGAATTTTGCCACTTCTTTCTATACTTTTTGGGAGTAGGTTTGAAATTTTAAAATTAGTTAACGAAATCGCACCCAAATGTTTCAAAAATATCTGTCAGTGCTGCAGAGTGTCAAAACATTTTGAGGTGTCCTAGGAAACTTCAAACTTCAAAGTAAAAGCATTCGTAGCTTTTGGAATCCGAGTAGCCTGGTTTCATAATGTCTGAAAGTGAAGTCTATGCAGCTTCTCACAACAAGCTTCTTATATAAAAATGATCCGCGTATACCTAGATCTTCCAGTTGTAAATTTATGTCCAGCCTTTCGTTATACAAATTTTGTTGTTAATGGGGCCCATGAAATGCAAATTATCACTGCCTTCCACAATCTCAAGTGAGCCAAATTGGTTTAACGATTTTCTGCTATTCAACGAAAAGTAATCCCTGCGTCCTCCACTCTGTTGGTTTACTGTACCTTAAACTACAATTTTAACATCTTGTGCGTCGAATTGGACAAGTTTGGCAAAAATAAAGAAAAAATTTGATAAAGGGGATGCAGAACTTACCCGTCCTTGTTTTGCATATCAGACTGCATGATCGGTTGTAGCTCTGCGACTCTGGGAGATGAGGAACCAACCCTGCTCTCAGGTTTTCTAAACCTCAAGAATACTATCTTGCATCTCGCAGAAAGTGTGACAAAGACAGATGTGATGTGGTGAGTCCTGCCTGGCGAATCTTTCATGGTTGTGGCCACTCATTCCACATAGAGTGCATTTTGCCAGCAATCAGCGAGTGCCCTATTTGTTGTGAATTCTTGATGGCCGAGATGGAAACAATGACGATGAAGGCAAACTCTTCAGTTTTTAATGTGGTTACCAACTCCGAAGAGATGGAACACGATGACATGGAAGTACAAGAAGAAGACGGTGATGAAGCCGCGCCAGATGACTTCGATGAGTCGGAGGCAGTAGATGATCAAAGGGCGCTGATGCTGGTGGACAGAATTTCGAGATGGTGCCATCCTGATATGCCACAGCATTAGTTGTAATAATTGCCCATCTTGGTTTAGTTAAAGTGTCGCCTCGATAGTTTGTTTTAATGCAACGCTATTTTTTGCAAAGCGCTTGCCATTCAAGTTCGTCACTAATGTCAAAATGATTTGATTCTACTACGACTATGACCCTTAAAGTAAAATCGCAACACGCCCTCTTCCTGTCTACACTTTTGATAGACTAAACAGTCAACCCCTTTGACACAGCTGTAACTCATTAGAACTAAAATATCTATTTCTAATTGTAAATGTCAAAGTCGTATTACTTGCAAAATAATCATTTTGGCCATGTTTTGATTTAAAGTAATTTTTCTTGGAATTTGTTTGACCTTTAATGGCAAAGGTACCGTCTGAAACCATACGGTTTTTTGGTTAGTTTCAGTACCCTGTTGCTCTCGATGTAGGCCGAATATCGGAAAAATGCGCATTGGAAGTGTGCATCAGAATTCATTTTTAAGAACTTCGTTGTCATTGTTTGAAAATATTTGAAAACGGCAAATCCGTGGAGCAAAAACAAAGAGGGACTTTTAGCCCTTTTACGAAGCTTGGTTTGTTTACAGCGAGCCGCCATCTTTAAAAATAGCGTGATCTGATTGGTCAATCTCCAAATCAAAACAAAATCAGCGGTCTATTGAAAACGAAATGTTGCCCTGTTCGGTATGGGGCCCCAGCTGTTTTGAGAAATTTCAAAGATCATACCATAGGTAGTACAGGCCATCATTGGTGTGCACCAGGTCGATTTGAAGATGGATGACTTGAAATCCAAGTCATAGGGGACGATAGGCTATTGAAATGAACGCAGTTTTTCAGCAATACTTAATTAAGAAAGCAGGAACACTGAAACACTGCAAAAAGGAGCGAAAAATAATGGAATCAATATTTTTATGATCAATTTATCAGAGATATATGTGTTTGTTTGCACAGGAAGCACCTGCCGATCAAAGACTGGACACAGAAGGCTTACTTTTAGCCAATGAAAAGGAGGACAAGATGATTGCTAGCTTGGAGAAGAAGTTGGGTATGAAGAAGAGAAAGAATTTGCCAGCGAAATTTAAGGAAGATGGATTTGATTGTATCTTTTCCATTCTAATCTACAGAGTATAGTAACGAACTACCAGGTATCCCAAAAAAAGTACTCACGTTTTAAAATCACTAAAATTCGATTAGGAAAGCTATCGTAAAATGTTCTTCTTTGTGATTTCTGTTATCAATGATTGAAATTTGTATAAAGATGATAACATGTTTGTTTTCATTACGCATAAGGTATGAAATAATGGATCGAACAACCTCATTCTGAGCCATACTCTTTCAGCAACATCGTTGATCTTGCCTCAAAGAGCCATTATATCGAACTTTTTCATCATCCTTCAAGTCTACAATAGTAGTTTGTGTTTCATTCTGAAAATTATGAAAAAAACAAGAAATTCCAATAGACCATAACCAATTGCTCCTGGTAAGTATCAGTGCTTTTTGGAGTATCCTTCAAAACCAGGCAGCATTAAAAAAAGCTAAATGAATTAATTCAAATACAAATCAAAAGATCAGCTATGTCTGGAAAAATAATTGGGTTTTTGATCTACTGTACTTGCCGAAATAAGAAATCTGAAGATTGTCCTTAAGACAGAATTTTGATGATTTTTCAAACAGGAATACTTGGGTTCTAGGACACTCGGTATACCGTATTTAATTGTAAAAAATCAGATTAAAAGGGTTTATGCAGTGTTAAAGTGAATGAATGGAGACTAGTGAGGCACTCAAAAATCTGTTGGGGATACGAATCATCAATGTTCAAAGCAACGGTTATCCCCAAAAAGGAAACCTGTGATCATGCGCAGAAAGCACGTTTAGTTGTTAGAAAGAATGTGGGTGGAGAACTCAGTCACAATCCAAACAAGGATTAGCAAAGAAACAAAACGATTCTCGCGCATGGTAATAGGTTCCTTGGCTGTTGATCTACCTTGAACATTGCCAACATAACAAAAGGTTCAGACAAAAGGACCAGTCGTCGTTATCCTCGCAAAAATTGGGCAAAGAAATTTCCTATGCATTTCATTGTTTCTCTAGTTAAACAGTAAGGCCCAATAACCACGCACGCACGCACGCAATTCGAATTCCTATAGAATCGTCAAACATTCGTACTTCGAACGCAATGCATGTTGTTAAAAAGTTCCTCACCGCCATATTTAGCGTAATCGTCTATTGAGATAGTACCTTTCAGTCACTTTAGCTTCGATCAGATAATAACAGTTTAACTTGTTACTTCAATTGTATTCTTTAACAATATTTCAGATCTATTAGAATTATGTGAACCTCTAGACAACCCTGCCTTGTTTATGTCAGATGACGAAATTGCAAATGCTGAGGCAGAAGGATCTGGGGATGAGCCTGATGCCCAATCTTCGAAGCTCAAGAACAAAAAGAAGGAAACAACAACAAAGAAGGGCAATGTGAAGCCTGTTAACGTAAGTGTGCATTGGCTTTGCTTTTTAAGAAATTGGAACTTAAAATGACCTAACAGTGCTCAACTTTTCGTAAAATGGCCGCATCTTTCAGTTGTTATGGGATTTCGGACTTTATCGAAAAGAACGCTTGTAAATGATGATCAAATTTCACCACTGCCAGCCCAGCAATAACGATGCTAGCTTCTGTTACACTCTATAGAGGATGAAGATTCTCGATGCAATTTTTTTCATGCTCATAGAGGTGACATTTTCATTCCTCTATGGAGAATAACACAATGTGTATTCATGTCATTACTGTAAGGTATATTAGTGAAAGCTGATCGTGATTTAGGCCAGTTTTGAAGGTAACAGGCTTTCTTGACAAAATCCCTCATCAATTATAATTTAAATCAACAATGCAGTCCCCATTATGGGTATTTCGTACTAGCAGCTAGTAGGTTGGTGCTTATTAAAAGTATGATAATATTAGAAAATAAACTGGTCAGCACTGCCGGATTGCCAAGCGTTTGTACATTGAAAAACTTTGTTTATTCAGAACAAAGATGCCAATTTTGTTCAGGTAAATTTGGATGCTGTTGAACCAAACGAGACTGAGTAGTGGATAAACTATCGTCAATTTTCTAGGAACATCAAACTGGTGAAACTAAAAATGATGATGATGATGATGCTGACTGCGATGATGATGAAAATTTCTCAGAACTTGACGAACTGGAAAAAGTGGATGGTGATGATATGATTGAAAGTGATTCTGAGATTGATTCAGATGATCACAGTGACTTTGATACTGATTTCGATGATGATGGAGATATGCATGACAGTGATAATGAAGCAAACAGCGATCACAGTGGTAGTGCTTATGGCCGATTAAGCAGTGATCACAGTGATATTGATTGTGGTGATCGCAATAGCAAGGAGAAGAAAACTCAGAAGCTTGGAAAAAAGAGCCAGAAATTTGAAGAACTAAAGGACGCTAGTAATGATAAAGTTAAAACAGAAAATAAAGGCGAACTAAATATTTCAAAGCAAACAAAGAATAGTACAAAAATATCAACTGATGATATAACTGATTCAAAGATGGCAAAAAAATATATTCCACCTCATCTGAGAAAGCTTCAAAATACTTCAAAATCCGAGAATGATAAAAAGTTAGAGAGATTGAAGAAGATGTTGAAGGGGCTTATAAATAGGTATGATTGTAGATATATCAATTTCTCTTTGTGGGATCATGCGAGTTTCAAGAAAAATCCCTGCTGTATTAAACAAGCTTCGCTACATCAATTTCTGATCATATTCAAAATTGAACATTTCTTATGCCCATCTGGAGAGTAGATTTCTTCAAAAAATACGAGAAGTTTCAATCAGTCTTGTGCTGTCCTTGTTGCGTTGTATGAAGGTAGGTAAAGTTCAGCTAAATCTTCACTTCAATCTATTGTCTTCTTCGCTTATTCGCCGTCTGATTGGTCCATGAAAATTAGGCTTTGAAGCTTTTCGGCCATGGGCCACAGGTAAAAATCAAGAAAAACATGTTTCCTATCTTTAAGTTTGCTCATGATTCTGTTACACCACTCTTGAAGTCTCTAAATGATATTGTTAGCAACATGAAGGTGAATGACATTCGCAGTTCTTTGAGTGCATATGATGAAAGCATTTGCGTGTCATTTGAGATTTTGGATACTTTCGGTTACTTTGTTTGCTTGCTTGTGAGCAAATACAGCAACCCAATTGTATCTATTAATCCATGATACTGCTAATGCTAATCTGATGCACACAAGAATCACAAAAAATGATAACAGTAAGCAACGATATGAAAATTATGGCCAATAACCGAAATTTGTGTCCAAGTTTCACTTAATGCAATAAGACGAAATTACAATATTTTGAGATTGTTTTTCACAGGTTGAGTGAATCAAATATGAACAATATCTCTCAAGAAATCGAGGGGATTTATACCAGTAACAGTAGAAACGGTACGTATTCCTTTGTGATTTCTGTCCACATTAAAATTTCTTCTTTCTTAGATTCAGGCACCGTTCACAATGCTCCGTTTCATATGAAAAATGGAGCAAAGCTTTTCCGTTTTGGCCTTACGTTCACATTGCTGGGCTGTGAAAACGGAGCTTTTCGAAAACTCCAATGAAAAAGCATAACTTTGAAAACGGTGCGTTTTGAGAAAAATCTGTTTTCAGTGTGAACGCCAAAAGTGGAGAAATTTGAAAACGCTTCACATTCTTTTGTTAATGGGCTGTTGATTACAATGGCATTTAGAGTTTCGATTGGCGCCTTTTCGACAGATATTAACAAAAGGTTTGATTTGAAAAGGGGATTAACAGCACCGTTTTGCTGGAGCAATGAAATGATTTAAGTAATTCATTTTCTAGTTAAAGGAAATCGATATGGTTAAAACTGGCCCAGGCCAACCAAAAGTATGCCCTTTGCATTTGATAACTCTGACACGTGACGTTTCCTTGTGAATTTAAAGAAAGAATCGGTGCTTAGGCGTTTTCATTAGCTTACTTGAAGCGGCCACTTGATGCAGCTATGTCTTCCCTTTGATCATCACATTCGTGGAGTAAAGACCAAGATTGGCATGATACAAGTCTTTGTTTGCTTTCTCTTCGCATTGTCCTTGGCATCAAATTATTTGGGAAACTGTAACGAGTTTGAAACCGTCAAATTTCCTACTGTATTCAAATTGTTCAGGTATCTTGTAAACACCAGCGCAATTTTTGCTACCGTCTTATTTTTCACCGTTTTCAAAATGTGCCGGCATCTAACGTAGTCTGAGCCTATTGCTACGCTCTCCGAGGTTAAAAGCTGTCAGTCAACTTCGTTTAGACTGAGTTTCTGTTGATTCGCATCTTCGTTAGACTCGTGTTTCCTCTTTTCCTTTCAGATACGAACAGCGTGCTAAGCAAGTTGATATTTGATGCTTGCGTGATGCCAACTCATATGCCAGAAAAGATGATGATGGAACATGCAATGCTCATTGCTATCCTCCATGCTAATATTGGCAATGAAGTTGGTAAGATATTCCTTATAATTTGACTGTGCTATAAGACCCAGCATGTACTTTTATCTCGTTAATGATTTGACTGTGCTATAAGACGAGCATGTATGTGTATTTCATTGACTGAGGATCGCTCAAGTTTGGTTGCCAAGACGTTCTATTAATTTCCTGATCTATTAAATCCAATTTGATCATGTCTTGATTCATTATTCCATTTGATCGTGGCTTAATCATTACTGGATTTGTCACTAACATGGACTTGTCAACAAAACGTCGGGATTTTGTCAGTTGGTGATACATTGCTGTATTTTGAGTGGCTCTGTTTTTTGCTAAGTAAGTAAGTAAGTAGTAGTTTTATAGTCTTTTCTCTAGCCAAAGGCTACTCAAACGACTTTACACCTTACCCCCTGGTCACTATGCTTTGTAGCATACAGCAGGGTGCAGCCACAGACGGCGCTCATAACTGCGGACCAGGTACCCATTTATACTCCTGGGTGGAGAGAGGCACAATTTGTGTTAACACCTTGCCCAAGGATGATATCTTCAAATGTGGCCAGTGCCGGTATCGAACACACGACCCTTGGATCGTGAGCCCGACGCCTTACCACTGTGCCACCGAAGCCACCCTGAGGGTCAAAAGTGAAATTATTCATTGTTATACTGTGCTTGTTGTCAAATTTATAGTCTGGCTGCATTTCCTAAGCATATTCTAATTTGACTGTCACACAACATGTTATGCATTAGATGTTTTTTTATGTCATTATGATTTTATGTCAGTAGCTGTATCCAATAATTATCGTCTAATTTTGATTCAATACTTTACTTCTAGGTGCTTACTTTATTCAAGAATTGGTTGAAAAATTCAGTGAACTTCACGAAGATGTACAAAATTATTCCGACGGAAAGGAATGTGATAATGTTCTTATGTTGATTGCACAGTTATATAATTTCAAGGTGAGGTAAAGGGTTTTTTATTTCCACAATTAACTATTTGTGACGCTTTTGATGGGCAGTCATGTTTGGTAGCCATATTTCATGTTTAGATAAATTGCATGTTCATCAAAAATGTTGTTTGCTCTCTTCGCTAATTGCATAAAAAGAGCGAGGAATTATGGAACTGTAATCCAGGGCTGCTAGGCACCGGCAGCAAGTTTCTTAAAGCTTGACATTAATGTTTCAAATAACAAAAGCACAACTGTTAAAATCAAATAAATATTTCGATTAAAAATTTTCGTCTACACCACTGTTCCGAATAATCTTGATTATATCTTACAATAGCGCAGTTGTGTTTTTATAAATTTTTCTGTTTTATTCTAATTGTGGTTCGAGTTTGATGTTCCAAATTTTATACTTTTGATACAACTTTATACTATTACTTCATAGTTATCTGTTAGTTAGTACTTTATCATTTTATTGTTATCATTTTGTTGTTAATATTTTCAGGTCATTGACAGCCTGTTGGTTTATGATATCATCAGAGAATTAGTCAAAAAATTCACAGAACGAGATATTGAGATGTTGATGCTGATTTTGAAATGTAAGTGTTCGTTGAGATTGTATAAGAATTTGATTTTTTAATTTGATTCATATCTTTGTTGTTCATGGCAGCCCTCAGTTAGCATAACTGATTTACAGGTAGCCATGCTAGAAACTTATAAATTTGAGACTGTACAAAACTGAACTGAATTGCAAATTGTCGTATGATCAACGAACGAAAAATGAAAACTATTTTGGCATTCATCTGGGTAGCTCTTTTTCAGTGCTCACAGAATAGAAGAATTTTCGACTTCAGTACCGAGACCATTCTCAAGTCTGGTGCATCGGTACGAGAAGTATTTCTGCTCCGCGGCCTGGAAAGACAGAACTAAGATGTTATAAAGAAAATATAAATTTTTCTAAGCGAATTATTTCATCGTTCTGGTTTTAGCTGTTGGTGCGGAAATTCGTAGAGATGACCCTGGAAGTCTAAAGGTGAAGTAACGATATATCATATACTTCATTTTGTAATTTAGTGTGAGCTATCGAGTCTGTCCGACAAGTTTATGATCTTTACCGGCCTGGAATTTAATAAAATGCTTCGCATGGCCGATTTCAATTCTGAATTATTCCCTTATTTCAATTTTCCTTCTTCGCCCTTAAAATTCAGTCTACATAAGCCTCAGGCCTTTCCTGTAAGATAAAAATGCTAGTATTCGAAAGTTTAGGATATATATTTGCATGAAAATTGTAGCATCAGAGTGACCTTTCGTCTGATTTGCATAAGAATGAAAGACTCCAGATTGTTTCTGTTATTTTAAGAATGTCAGGAGAATCTGTGTAGCGTTTTCTATGGAAGTTGCTTTGAAATAAAGAAGCATTATTCATTAGTACAAAGTATTTGCTTCAGCGAAATTAACGAAAAGTGACGCTGGTAACATCTGAAAGGATGATAAAAAGTATTATTGATAAAATATTATTAATGATAAAAAGTAGTATTGCTGAAAAAAGTATTTTGCAAACTTTCCTGTGAGACTGTATACATTTTCTAGGTTTGATATCCATTAAGTCAGTACTGATAAAAAGATGTTTCGTTTCAGGAAATCATACTTGAAATTCAGGCAAAAGCTGCAACATGTTCTGATCTTACTAAAAGGTTGGTTTTTTGCATCTCCTTAAATTCAATTTCTTACTTAAAATCAATGTTACCTCGTATGTTGGTGCTGTCAGTGTTTGTTGCACCTAAGGAGTAACTTTAAAGGATAATTTTTGCTATTTAGCACAATAAAGAAACTAAAAAAAAGATTAATCAGAACTGCCTGAAATGAGAAGCAGTATTTATCTTACCATGTTCATTGTTATTTTTGTTGAAGGTGTTGTGGCGCAGTGATGTAATGTGTAAACCTGTGATTTTGTAGCCAGAACGGTCAGACGGAGTGGGTTCGATATGCGGTAGGACTCCATCACTTGAGCGTCATGGAGAGGTGTCACGGACTCGATCGGCGCTTAGCTACTTCTGCGATCCCAGTGCTTGGCGCTAATAACAGCATCATCACCTTCACTTTACCTTGGGCCACGTGGCTCTTGATTTTTACTTCATTCGTCAGATAAGCCTGTAGAGCCTGCAAAGAACAGTTAACAAAGTTTGCTTGTGAAATCAATGTTTTGTCGCTTCATCGAAAGACAGGTTTCATTTTTTGGTGATAAACAATGATTTTCAAACGTTGAAAATTAAAATTCAAGAAATCTTGATAACACAATTCGTAAGTTGTGCAGTTGACAAAAGTTTTTCATATTTTTGATATTTGATTCTATTATGAAGGGTTACCCTTCAACCGGAGTTATTTTACAAGGGGTCCTCCACTTAAAACATTAATTACAATATATAGTTACTAAGTAAAAACAACAGGTTGAAATATAAGAACCATAATATTAATGGCCTGATACAAAATTTACAAATTCTATGATAAAAGAAAGCTAAAAGAACCTAAATAGATTTTTAAATTTGTTTAGGGAAGATGCCTGCTTGGGCAGGTCATTCCATGCTTTAACCCCGCGATAAGGAAGGCATTCCATAGCTAAGGTGCTAGTCTAATTCTGTTGTGGCCAGTTTCAAGTCAGTTGAATTTACTGAGTGGGTGGAATTGTACCCAGTGAAAGTCATTCAACCTTAAATTTCTGTTCAATTGCACAGCAGCATTTTCTTTCTGTCATACAATTTATTTTGTTACGTTTACCATATGGTCTTTTCTAGATCTAGAGTGAGGTTCATGTTAGGTGTCATTACGGCTCTCAGAAATAACAACTTGCGAAAAATTCCACAGTACGATCCATTAGTAGCTGAGAGATCTCGAAAACAGCTCAAAGTTATTCTTAAAAACCGAGGTAGGTTTGAAATTATGCATTAAACTGGAAGACTAATTACTAATTTCTATGTTATGTAGCTAGATTTATGTGAATACAAAGTGATGCCTATTAATGCTAGCTTTATCTTAAAGCATATGAATCCAACTTCGTGAAAACCTAACTGGTCTTGGAACTTCATTTTGCAGCGAAATTTGTAGAATCGTGCTCAAGCTGAAAGTCGAAAACGCCCGCTTCGCGTGATAGAGGTGTTCAGAAATTCACAACAATCCTGAGCATATATACTCGTTAGTAGGTAGTAACTAAGTACTATACAGATACAGATACAGATACAGATACAGATGCAGAAGTGTTTTTTACTGGATAGAGTTAAAAATAAATTAAGAGAAAATGAAAAGAATAAACAGGAAATTGAAAATTTATTGAAAGAGCTGTGTAACCAAAACATGACTTTCTGGAAGATCAGTTACAAAATTATGCAGTTGAGTTGTACAGCTTTAGCAGTGTACTGAATCTCAAACTTCCGGTTTCATGGTTCAAATTCTTATTTTCTTTGCAGATGCAACTGGTGATATGCAGCTGAGAATTTCCCTGAAAGATCTTTTAAAAGCAAAAGACAAAGGTGTTTTTTGTCATTTTTATATGGGATCTTAGTGTGAAAATTTCTGTAATAGGAACAAGTTGTGCAATTGACGAAAGTCAATTCATCTTCTCACAAAGGGACACAAGTTCGCACGAAACAAATCCATTGAAGCCGATGATCGGAAACAGAAGCAGCATTGCATTGCATAGTCGTTGAACGACAATATAATAGATAGGAAATTGTTTTACGATAGAACGGAGATTTATCACTGTTTGTTATCCCCTTATTAAGAAAGTACGACAAAATGCTCGGAATGTCGTGTTTTATACCTCTACGCTGTGTTATGGTACTGAAATCGTGTATTTATCATATTGTAGTGTAATTTTGATAGTACCTTACCTACCAAACATATTTTATTGAATTGCATTGGTTTCTTTCCAGGACGTTGGTGGATCGTTGGTTCTGCATGGGCAGGCAGAGAAGATGAAGCCAACACTATTGGAATGACAGTTGCTACAAAGGAAGACAATAAACTACTTTCTCTTGCTAAGCAGCAAAGAATGAACACTGAGATTCGTAAAAATATCTTCTGCATCATCATGTCAAGTGAGGTAATGGCCTTGTTTTGCAATGTTATTTCATTGGTTTTGCCATACAAGCCCTTCTTCAAACAAATTGGCCGTTTTCGAAATTATTTGCACCTTCAAATTGTTTTTTGTTTCAATAAACATTCTCCCTAATTTCGTAACTTTTAGTGATGCTTTGTGCTGTTTATCTGAAAGCAGTTCTTCATGATAGTTGTGGCCATCAACAGGAAGGTTTTTAAAAGGGCGTGGTCACGTAATGTAAACAAACTTCCTTCGAAGAGACGATTTTGCAGTATTTTGGATAGGCCATATCACAGAGATTTTCCACTATTTTCCCAAAATGAAGGTGTTATTTTGAAGGTGGACTCATTCCGTTGAGAAACAAACAAAACAGTCATTTGTTGTACGATTGCAGAGATATTGGTGGATTTTTAGGGGTAACTTTATTGTTCTTTCACCCCATCTACCAAAATCTGTGCAGAACAAAATGGCGCAACAATATAGATTACAGAGATAACAGGTTTGTTTACGGTCACGTGACCCTCCCCCTTTAAGCATAGCTTTAATATCAAATTCAATAATGTAGTTATCATGCCTTGTAACAAGTAAAGCCCGAGATATTTTAGCCTTTCTTTTTTATTTGTGCATTGTGGAAGCTTACAAGAATATGACTGCATGTGCACATAATCAATGTAAAACACACACCATGAGATTCTAGTTTGCTAAATTTTTGGCCATGCATATACCTAAAATGTTTGAAAACTATTTAAACAGAATTTTTCTTTGGAAAATCCCAAAATCATTCAACGCAGACTTTTATATTATATTACAAGCTAAACTGTTAGTAATTATATTTTTCTTATCATTAGGATTATGTGGACTGTTTTGAGAAATTGTTGAAGCTGAATTTAAAAGATAAGCAAGCCAGAGAAATCGTACATGTTCTGATTGACTGCTGTTTACAGGTATGTCGTTTGAGAGCAAACATTTTGTAAATTGTTGATCATAACCTTGTAGATGATCAACCCATTGTCACTTCAACCTTGATGATCAACCCTTGGTGCCCTTTGTTACTGCCTTATATAATGGCTGTTTACGCCCTATCTGCACGCTGATGATGGACCTTGGAATTGGTCCGAAACGTTCGTAATCAAATTATGGCTTAGCCACTTATTTGTCTCATCATGGATTTGTCTCTTGAATTCGCTTAATTATAACATGGATTTGTCGCAAAGTATGGAAAGCTGAAAATGAATAAAAGGATTTTTTTGTCGTCGTTCTTGTCCTCCGATTCATCTTAAAGCCGCGATTTCCACCTGATGTCCCTATCACCTTGTAGATTGTAGGATACATCAAATGGGTGCAAATGCTCTTATTGATTGGCCTAAGTGACATCAGTGTTGTCAACATGCAAGGGATATTACAAGATTTGTTTGATTTGAGACATCTCTATTGGCAATTATTTGAATAATGATTTTTGCTACGACATAACAAGCAATTGCAATGGCAAAATCGTTAAAGTTTTAAGAAATCTTCTTTCTCTGTTTTTTTACAGGAAAAGAATTACAATCCATATTATGCTTTTCTTGCTCAAAAGTTGTGTGAGTTCAGTAGAGGAAATCAGGTAATTTTTAGCCTTCGTGCAAACTCAAAAGAAAGTCTGCACGCAGGCTAGTAATTTGTGGTCATTCATTTTCTTTCATTTAGGTGATATTTTCGTAGTTATTCATGGTATTAAAGTGAACCTTTGTCGATAAGTCTGCACGCAGGCTAGTAATTTGCAGTTTTTCATATTCTCTCATTTGGGTGATATTTTCGTAATCATCCATGCAATTAAAGTGAACCTTTGTCGATAACTCTGGCTATCATTAGAAATGATAAAAAGACATGCAAGAACACTTAAATTCTATTCCACCCGGGCTCTTTG
This sequence comes from Aurelia sp. 3 sensu Dawson et al. (2005), assembly GCA_964020215.1. Taxonomy (NCBI): domain Eukaryota; kingdom Metazoa; phylum Cnidaria; class Scyphozoa; order Semaeostomeae; family Ulmaridae; genus Aurelia; species Aurelia sp. 3 sensu Dawson et al. (2005). Next base: position 30,918,014 of record OZ026572.1, on the reverse strand, counting down.
GGTCAGAGCTCTGTCAGGGGGAGGGCAAAAATGTCCCCTGGTTATCTGTGGCAAAATAATAAGTATGCCATTGCAACTTCGTGCAATAGTAAATATGTCTCTTGGGAGCCAAAAAATTCTTTTGTTATCCTCCCATTTTCCCTTTATGTCTTGGAAGCCACAGGACAGGTTGAAGAACGGTTTGAAGCTTCATGGTATTGAGTTGCTGGCCTTTGACTTGGATCACACCCATCATTTCTTTTTCATTTGCAGGTGACATTCCAATATTCATTTTGGGATCGATTCAAGACAATTTCAACATCAAGTTCACAATCTCTTGATAACATGGCAAAATTGTTAGCTCATCTCTTTGCATCAAGTGCTCTTTCAATATCAATATTGAAAGTAAGTTACTCTTTTTGTTCTTACCCCAATGATCAAATATACACAAAGACTATTAAGTGGATAGAAAAAGAGCATTGTACTTTTGCACATTCACAGGTTTGTGCAAGGTTAACAGCTTGCATTTGAGAGGACCATAACAATCTAAAAATATCTCAGTGATATCGAAGTTACCAATGCGCTACGAATAAAACATTGCAAAAGAAACAATACTGTGTCTATGTGTTTTCTTTTTGCGTTTCATGTATAAACCTTTGCCGATCCCTTTGTGAGGTTTATGTAAGAAATCTCACAGCTTCCTTTCGTTTCAAAGTCAGTTGATGGAGATGAACAGGCAACTTAAAGAGGTGCATATGCAAGTCTGAAATTAGACTGTAATGGTCGATGCGTTCGCCACGTGCATGGATTTGTCTAGCTAGAGAAACAACAGTGTGTCTAGGCGTTTTCTTGTCTTATAGATCACTCCAATTAGCTCCGTTCACTCACTTTAAGGTTTGCTGTATAAGTAGTGACTTTTGGAACATTCAACCTGACTTAACGGACTTCACTTTCTTGTTGTAATTCAATCAAATGTACACCGTATTGTCTCCCACTTTCCCGATCGCTAAGCATGTTTTTCTTACCCATGATACTGTAACGTACTTTGACCTTTGTGGTATGCCCTAACGATAAATCTTTACCTTGTTTGACAGATCGTTGGATTCGCCACAATTGATAAATCATCCGTACGGTTCTTCATTCGACTGTTTACAATACTATTAAACGAGTATCCGGAAAACACCATGAGGTATGAGGTTGCTTGTATCTGTATTTGTCAGTTACTTGTAATTTTAGACCTCCCACTGGTGAAACACTTACTATCAGGGACGTAGGAACCGGGGGGAGGGGGTCACTGGGAGCACGTGCCTCAAGGTTGTGCAGTTCTAGCGAAAAGAGCCCTTCCTCTTTCGAGAAGTGCCCCTTTAGGACCTTTGGTTTAATGAAAAAGTGCCCTTGAAGTGTCGTGCCACCCCAGTTTAGGATGCTTCCTACGACCCTGAAGCTCACATGTATTTACTACAACAGAAAAACAGAGTTATAAAATGTTAGATTATTTGAAGCACGATAAGGGTAGCCTAATTATTTCCTCCCAGTTAGCGCTGCTGCCATCTTAAACTCTACCGATTTGAATTCATAATATTCCAATTCAATAGCAGGAATTAGCCAGTTGAGGTGCACTTTAAAACCTCGACTGAAACAAGCTTCAACCTTCATAAAATGGTTTTCAGCAAGATTATGCGATATTGCCTAAACAACTTTAGAAATTATGATGGCATTATTTTTTAAAAATCTGCTTAAGATTCTTTTATACAAGGAAACCTGAACAATTTTGAAATATCTAGGATTCAAAAAAGGTCAACCATATAATCGTAGCAGGGTTGCTTGGGTTCCTTTCACGCCATTCAATCCACAGAAAGTTGCATAACTATTTATATTATATTTTCTAAAGACTTTAAAGCTATAGGAATTATTTGCAAGAGGTGTTATCATCACTTTGCCACGTTCTTCAGGAAACTGCCAATACTTTAGTTGGAAAATCTTCAGATTAAACTGATTATTTTGCATCAATAACGATTGATATTTTTCTTCTATTTTCAGATCGGTTTTCACACGTATTGCTCCACTTCAGAAGCTTTCTATGTTACGAGAAGGACTTAAAATATTTCTAAGACACTTTTTACTTTCAAAAAGCTCATCAAAAGAAGGGACAGAAAATTCCAGATTCAAAGAACTCGTAGAAATAGCAGAAGCTGCACTTGATGGAAGGGAAGTCGTAAGATTTTAACGATATCTATCGAGATTGTAATTTTATCATATTTTGATATTAGATCTTTATCTTGAAATTTACTGCATCGAAAGTGTGTGTCAACGCAACTGATTTGATTAGGCTAGCAACAGAATTTAGGTTGAGTCTGTCCGTGACAAGTTTCCGTGTAATCCTCGATAGTTAACTTTAAGATAAATACCTATTTTTTAAGTTGATGCACTGATAGTTGGAATATTAAAGTGAATAACCTGAGTTAAAAGATGAGATCGCATGGCTTTATAAATAGCCTTTTGTATTTGGTAATCCAGCTCGTGTCGAAAGAAAGCATGGCCAAAGAAAAAATGCAAGGATTAGGTGTCTCTTTGTCCTATTTTTAGAAAAAGCACTATATATCTCAGGTCATTCACTTTAATGCTGAAAGTCCAACTTTGTCTCGATCTCAAATCCAGAGCATGCGGGTTTGGCCTAAACTGTAAGCGAGCTGTTTTGGGGAATCTCCTGAATTACCGCTAAATATGAGCATAAAACCTCGTACTCAGGAAAACATTTGAATAGAATCCAAAACTTAATCAAAACTAACAAATCAGATTCTATACTTTTGTCCTAAAGAGCTATCTTTCTTTATTCTACAGAGGTTGAAAAGTTAGAATATACCAGTTTCACAATTAAATTAAATTCGAGGTAAGAGATGCGATTCCCTGTACAGCAAGAAATATATTGCTAAGAGCAATGCACGCTTTTGAGATTTAGATCAACATGATATCGAGGCAAGTGATGTGCTTGGCAGTATTTCAAAAGAATTAACGTCATTGTGAAAGTGGTCTATATTGCACCTGCCTAATACTAAATGACAGTTATCAGCGAAGAAGTCTGCTTGGGTGTGAAAAAGAAGTTAGTTCTTAAAATCTCAATTGCTTGACTGAAATGCTTTTTGTGTAATCTTTCTTGGAATTATTACAAAAAAAGCAATCAGATATACCCAAAGGTGTCCTTATTTTTGGATAAGATCCTTAAAATGCTCACTCATGCTTGGATTTCTTCGCAGATGTATTGTGATTGAAGAAACATACTCTTCTGTGAATATAGGCATTAAGATTCTAGTCAGTTTTCAGCTTTCGAATCTCTATTAAAATCTGTGCCAAAGGATGGGTCCTTGTCCACAACTACTATGCTATGCTTAGCTATGACTAAGGAGATGCCCCGAGACAGCGCGTTTTCCAGTTAGGCTAAAACCTTAAAGCTCTGATATGGAGATGGAAGCAAATTTGGACTTTCAAGATAAATATTCCAACTCTTTCACCAATATCAACAAATGAGGTATGTATCTTCAAGTTGACCATCGAGGTTTATCTTAAAAGTTATTGTAGATTGATTTGACCTTAGTTCTTATCGCTAGCCCCCATCAAATCTGTTGCATTTTTTGAAACACCTGATACACTCTTATTTTTCGACTCTTGAGAAATACCATCAAAGCTATATATAAAGCCCCTCTCTAATAGGCCCCCTTAACCCTTTCACCCCCGGAAGGGCCATATGGCCCAGCAGTATTCATTGAGAACTGCGAATTTTGCAGGGGGGAAGCTTTTAGAATTTGAGTGATTTAAGAGGTTATGCACATTGCATTTATCTATTGCTTACTCAATCACTGATTACGATACCCCCTGGAAAATGACGGTCTACATTAGGTTTTCCTGTTAAGCTTAATTCTAGCCGGGCGTGAAAGGGTTAAGCTCCCTGGGGGTTAATTGAGCTCTTTGCAAAAATGATGATATACGATATTTTATTTGTTATGAACGATCTGAATATGAAGCATGCAGTAAAATTTCAATAACATGATTTTTCATATAAAAAATTTCTGTAATGGCATATGTCTTCTAGTGACTATGTTGGTGATTTTTGAAACAGTGTAACATGGATTCTTCTTCATTGATAAATTCATTTTTATTGTCATTCCTGGCACAGGAGAAATTTTGCAGTAAATCATAGCCAAGAGTCTTTCAGTAACCCATTGATGACTTACATTTTATTTCGATAAAATTTTATATTTATTCCATGATATTACATTATTTGATAACGTATTTCATAATCTTGTGATTTAAACAAGATCTTATGGAGTAAAATCTCTCTCAAGTTAGATGTCATGTAAGATAACGCAAATTTGAATCATGCAAAACACTTCAGTGGCATTTATTCGCAGATATTTTCACGTGAAATTTTATTTCAGACAGACTTTAGACTATTCGAAATACTGTAAAGGCCTGCTTATAAGAACCACCATCATTTAGCCCAGTGAAATTTCTTAATAGACGATTGCGCTAACGATGACGGCGAGGAACTTTTTACCAAGATGCATTGCCTTCTTTAATCGAATTCCAAAAGAATCGTTAAAGATTCGCAATAAAAGCGCGATGCATCTTGGTGAAAAGTTCGTGGCCCCCCTCCTTAACGTGCCAATCTAAGTCAATCTAAAGGGCCAATCGTCTATCCGGGCGTTAAAAGTTTGAGAAAAGTGCAATGAGAGGACAATTACTGTGCAAAACCAGATATATGAATGCGTAATGAATCTAGCACTTTGCACCATATTTCTTGCCAGTATCAATTCAAGTTTCATATAGTTCAGAAAGGTCTCCTCAAAAACGTTACTCCTAAGATTCTTAAACGATGTGATTCTTATATGCAGGTTTTTTGATGTATTCCTACATTATTTACAATGATGCCTCAACAACAATTCCTTTAAAAATACAACCATAACTAAAGCAAATACTTCATAAAATAATTAAAAAGTCGACGAGAACAATTCTCTTTTCATCTGTCGGTTGAAAACCCATTGCTGACTATGATCCCATGTGGCTCTTTCATGATAAGACAGTCGTTTCGTGCCTAAGATTAGTTTACCTTGCTTTTCTTTCGGCTTACAAAGGATGATGGGTGATTACGAGCCTTTGATTTACGAGTTGTTCGTCTATGCGTCTTTTTTGCGAGATATTCAAGAGCTTGCGAGCAACCAGGATTTCTCCTTTTTCGGTGCAAATAGAAACATTTTAAAATTATCAGGAAAAATCTAGGAAATTAAAATGCGCCACAGCCGGGAATCGAACCACGGATCCCCTGCTTTTCGAGCAAACGTCTTAACCTTTAGACTACGGTCTCTAGCACTTTATAGGTTGCTTTCGGCTCTCGCCGTTTTCAAGCAGCGTTTTTTATAGATATTCAACGCCTTGAAAATCTTTTGTCAAATACTCGGACGTTTTAGGGCAGTTCTACTTAAAATGTTAGAAAATGCCTACATTTGAAAGGCAAGAAGTTCTGGCAGTTTTTCTTGCGTTACTTCCAAAAATTCATTTTATTTCAAACGCAAGATGTTCTCTCAAACGAACAATGTGAGCGTTTCTCGTATCAGGTGAGTTAGGACAAAATGTTAAAAAGTTTCGTGGGCTGTGAAATAAAGAGTACGTGGCCAATATTCAAAACTAAATGCTTATCTAGCAGTCAAAGGCTAACCTTGATGTGAAAAGTTTGTTTCGTAAAGGCAATCATCTGTTAGATCCAGAAATTAGGAAAGTTCCATAATTTACTTGCTCCTGACATTCAGTTTCTGAAAAACAACAATTGTATTGCAACTTTTTTTCAATAGCATGTAAATCATGGACCAGAATTGAACTTGGAATTTTCGTTCTCATAGGAACTCCCTACCAGCATTATTCTAATTCTCGCTGGTCCAAAAGATGAGTGATTGCACCAAACATAAATTTCACATCTAAGTTTCCTTTGATTGCAGGCCTCATCACGACTCAGAATTTTCAACGATTTACCATTCAACAACTTGTTTCGACAATTATCCCATTTTCATATCCCTTTAATTTTGCTTCAGTTTCAGCTCTGAGAAATGCTTTATGGCAAATATCTTGTAACACTCCTGCTTCTTTATGCATCCTTTGAAGATATTCCGTTACTTCATTCCGATGTAGTTGTTTTAATTTTCGAAGTGGCTCGTCTTCGATAAGATTTCTTTTATCCTCACCTGGAAAAAAGAATTACATCGTTGTTAAGAATACTTGCCATATCTGAGTTCTAGTTGATTTAATTTTTCTAGTTGCTTTTGATTGTTACCTTTTGCCAGTTTTACGCTTTTTATGTTGTACATGATAAACACTTGTTCTGCCCGTCAAATTAATCTCCTTTAGCATAGTTGCGTCCCTTGCCATTTCACGTTAACATAACTTCCTTTTATATCTGCTATCGCCTCATTTACGTCAAGGGGAAAAGGCCACGCAAGCAAGCAAGCAAGCAAGCAAGCAAGCAAGCAAGCAAGCAAGGAATGGTTATTTGTTAACGCAGGCTTGGTATATGGCAGCCATACGGCTGATGTGGGTCTGTGAGTTACCTCTAAGTTGGCTTTTGGCTTGTGGTTTTTATCCACCTCGAAAGGATGGACATTTGCGAAAGGAAATCATTTATCCGCCTCGAAAGGATGGACAGCTGAGTTGGCTGTTGGCTTGTGATTTGAAGTTTTCTGACGACGGGATTTGAGCCTACTTGAGTAGACCCCGCAAGATGCGAGACACTGCGCCTTAGCCACCATGCTACACTACCATAACATTGCGCGACTGAGTGGCCTGTACGGGTCGCTTGTATAAATAGTTTAAAAAGAAACTCCCGACGGCGAGTGTAAAAGTTCTCAAATACTAAAGAGTATATCTTTATCTTGCCCCTTGCTAGATTTCAACAGCAGTCTGCCCCGTGATGAACTCAAGTAAGATGATTAACGAGCGCCTAAAAGGCTTCCCCGTTGCATATTCCACAAGTATGCGTAGTGATGGATGAATTGGCTCCAGCCAAAACAAACTTAGAAAAATAGGGGACAGGCCACAGACTGCCTTTAACCATATCGATTCCCTTCATTGTCATAGTCGTGCAAAGTTCAGATACATAAATTTCTATCAGCTTCAATTCCCATAGAAAGGTAACATAAATTCTCAAAACTTACTCTTAGATTGTGCGGAATTCTTTCTGGAAGCAGTTTTTCTCTTGATGATAAAGCGTTCTTTCAAGAAGCATGTTGCAAAAACAAAAGCAATAGCAAAGAACATTATCAGAACGATAATGTGAATTGGAAGGGCCTCAAATTGGAGGATATTCATTGCCATTTCCTCTGCTGTACTTTGGTTCGTAGTTGTCTGTCAAAAAAATGAGAGTATTGTAAACTACACGTAGCGATTATCGAGAACGGCTATAGGGTCTATTGGGGTAAAACTGGTAAGTTTGGGGAAAAATGGGTTAGGTGAAAAATTTTTACAAATTTTACAGTATTGTGTAAGGCGTGTTCAAAAATTGCATACATTTTTTAGAATTAAGCGGCAGAAGATTTATTGGCCTTTCCGGTTCATATTCACTTTATAGATATTTAGATACTACAGATGGCGACCACGATAAACTGGAGAATTTCGCTTCAACAAAATCGTTCCTACCAAATTGCTTATCTAAGTTAAAACTATGAAATTATAAAATTACAAGCAAAACATCTGAAATTGCAGTTTGATTATTTGGAAGATATTTTCAGCATCTTGTTACTTAAGAATAGTCTATGAGGCATAGTTTCTTCAATCGTTGATACATTTTTTGACCAAGGTGAAGTTGAAGGTGAAGTTGCGGTTTTTAGCGCCAAGCGCTGAGATCGCTGACGTAGCTAAGCGTTAATCGATTCCACGATCCTTTGTCATGACGCTCCAGTGGTGGGGCCCTACCGGGTTTCGAACCCACTCCGCCTGACTGTTCTCGCTGCAAAGTCATAGGATTACACCACTGCGTCACAATAGCGTCAAACCAAAAAAAAGAAAGAAGAATTTCTGTAGAAAAAACCCACCTTTAAAGGAATGATATTTTTGGAAATCGCGTGGAAAATAAAGTCTTGTCTTGAAGTAAGATAATCGTTGAAGCATCTTTCATATTTCATGACAGTTGGCATCAACACAACACCATAGGAAAATAAATCTTCCTTCAAGTCATTCAGTCGAAAGTTTTTGAATAAATATTGATATGATCCCGCCACATAACTATCCAGTAATGCTCCAATTGCATGGCCACGCTCTAATGATTCTGCTATTTTTTCCACGTTGCCAACAGCTAAGCACAAAGAAAGTATTTGCATTTTTAAAAACAGATAATACCCAATTAGACTTAATCCATTCTTCCCAGTGTTTTCACTCCATTCCATCTTTATGATCACTGCAGCGAAACATGTTGTTGCGAAGGAGCATAAAGATTGTCGGTTCGTTCAAACGTAACAACGACAACAGCAAAAACAACAATTCAATTCAATTATTAAAACGTTGTTGTTATTGTAACCGGGATAATAATAATAAATAATAATAAATCATTTATTTAAAGTTGGCGTACAACTCTAATAGCTGTGTAAAGCTAATTAATGCCAACTACAGGTACATGTACCCCAAAAGCCACAAAAAAAGCGTGTGGTTATAATTTTTTTCCTACTAGTTGATTTCAAAAATGGTTTTGTGTCAATGAAGGGCTGCAGAAAACGAGGTCTTCCCGTTGGGTATTATTATTTTTTGCCTAAGATTGACCGAGTACTGATGTGACAAAGTTTCTTGTTTTTCACTATATGTACCCCAAAAACCACAAAAGCAAAAACACGGAAAAGATTACAGCTGATGCACCTATCACTGTGATATTTGGGAAAAGTCATCATTATAAATCAGTAATGGATAGAAAGTATAGCTGCAAACTTATTTTCAGTGGAAGTATCTAATGTGCCACAAAACCCGCATGGGGTGTACCCCAAAAACCACATTAGTTTTTCACTTATCAAGCCGTTTGCAGCATATCAATCTTCAAAAGCATTATTTTTCTTGATTCTGCATATATTTTGAAATCTGCTGACAGTCCGACCTAACAGAGAGGAACTGTGTTATTCATTTACCAGCAATTACAAAGTGCATGCTTTTTCCAAGTATAAAGTATCAAAATATTTGAGAATATCAATGTTCCTGGTAATTTTTTCATAAATAATGAAAAGTTTTGATGTTTCTATTCCATGGATAAATTTTCCTTGCTTTTAATTTCACAACTGCATTCATTTTAGAGTCTACCAGACTTATAACCACCTCAGAGGTTTCATTTATCACCCCCAAAATGTTTGAGAGCAACCTCAAATGGTTTAACCTCAAAGTAACCTCAAATGAGAGTAACCTCAAATGAGAGTAACTTTCCAGTGGTATCCAAAATTAACAGAAGTCTTCTAAAGTGATTGGTTAGTTAATAATATATGGACAGCAAATACCTATGTTGATTGACTTTTAGAAAGATATTTTTGTTACTGTGTTAAAATATGGGCAATTTTAATTAACTGTCTGTCAATTGAATTGCATAAAATGTTTATTATTTTGTTGAGACATATACCATTTTACCAACTGTATGTTGATTGTCTTGAAGATGTGTTCGTTATTTTGCTGAAAAATGGAAAATTTACTTGCTGTTTGTTTACAGACTTTCAGGAAATATTTGTTATTTTGTTAATTTTGTTAAAAACTTGACCATTCTAACCTTGACTTTCAGAAGATATTTTGTTATGTGGACAAATACCTTATGTTAATTGCTTTCAGAGAGTGTTAATAATATATAAATATAGATGTGATTTTGCTGAAAATACATAATTTCATTTGGTTTCTCTGTGGCACACCACACCCTGTACTTGTGTTTTCCATGTTTCAGTGAAATGTACCCCAAAACCACACAAAAAATCACCAAAGTCAGGATGCCCATTCAATAGGTTCTTATATTGCAAGGTAACCATTGTGCTTTTCTGGCAAGAGGACACATGAAAGATACTGAAAAACACTGGTTTGCAAACTTATAGTAAGAATTTGCGACTTGCTACTCGTTCATAGAAATAATCTGTAAAATTTCAAGTTCAAATTTTTGCGTTTACACCCTATAATTTTTTTTTAAATCCAATTTATTCATGGCAAACCTACATTTTTAGGTAGCCCAGTTACCTAAGCATCATTGATCAGTAAGAGTTTTATGTTGTATGTTGATCTTCTATAGATATTGCCTTTCAACTGACCTTGTGGTTTTTGGGGTACCTTAGTTTTTGGGGTACATGTACCTGTATCTATCATACATATAAAAAATGTTGCAATGGGACTTTGTAATGGAAAAAAGGGACTTTGTATTGAGTGTAATTCCCAATACGTGTACACGTAATTTTTATAAGAAAGTGACTGCGGGAAACGCAACTCTCAGATCACCAGAAAAAATTAAGAAAATCCAATAAATTTACTATTGTTTTTGTAGGATTTTATTGTGTTGAAATGATATTTTGCTTTTCCTCCTTGTCCCTTGTGAGTTCAACGCACGAATGCTTGCAACACTCTCTCTTGCACGCACCGATATAAATGAGAGTGACCAGACAGTTTTCCATCTTGGCCTGAGCTCATACACAGCCAGTTTAATTTTCCCAGGACAGAATTTTATGGCAGTTGTTTTCTGAAGGAATAGGTACATTGTAGAATTTTTTGGAGAGTATATCTGATCGCTCGTTACAGTTGTGTTGATTAGTTAATTAGTTTTGTTAGCTGTGTATGACGAGCTCGCCAATGCACCTAAATACGTCTCTGTTTTGTCTCAGTTCTCCGGAAAATTAAATGGTAAATAATTTATTTTCGTTTCCACCACGAAGTGGTGGATTAGAAAATAAGGAAATTTCCCTTGACCTAAAAAATAGCAGATTGCCTCTTTTTGGGTATACAGCGTTCCCGTAAATGCACAAGAAAGACCTTTTCCCCATACCTCAAAAAAGCTGTAAGCTGTAACTTTTTTGGCAGAATTCTTACTCGCGCAGTAACAGGAACGGTGCATACTAAATGTGTGTACTAAATGTGTGTGTACCATTCCTGTTACTACGAGAAGCACGGTTTCCCTGGACCTAACAAAAGTTGCATGTTTCTGCTTTTTGAATGAAATTCTTTCTAATACGGTAACGGGAACAGTGAATACTACATGTGTTTACACTGTCTATGTTACTACTTGACAAACACATCATTTCCCTTGGCGTAAAAAAGGTTGCAAATTTAGCTTTGTATACACCGTTAACAAGTGACCTTAATTGAGGACGATTTCATAATGTGAACAGATGTATTATATTACTGCCTTAATGCACCGAAAATAGCAAACCTAACAGCAACAACAACATTAATAACAAAAAATCCAACTATGCACATAGCTTACCAATTGGAAGTGCACTGCCTTTTATTGCCATTAAATGTTCTTGACTCCCTTCCAAAACAGCTATCTGGAAAAGAACAGTGAAAAACGCTACAAATAGGATTTGAGCTTAACTAGGAAAAGTGACGGATAAGCCTTTCTCATCTGTGTCGAAAACAGTTTTGAGGTATCAACAGCAAAGCTATGCCTATTGTCTACCCACCAAATTTTAGAACGCAGAACTGAACTCATGACGGTGATAGTTGTCTGGAAAAATGTCATCATTTTGAAAACATGAATCACAAAGTGAATTCAGCTAAAATTGTTGCCATTATGATATCATTATTATGATATTCATCATTTTGAAAACATGAATCACAAAGTGAATTCAGCTAAAATTGTTGCCATTATGATATCATTGCGCATTGCATACAAAGATTACGAGAACGATTTTGGTTTTCTCTTGGAGCAATCCAAGTCGGTGCCAATCCATGTAAGAAATCTACAGTTGCTCATGACCGAAATTTATAAAACAAAATGCGGTCTGAATCCACCATTCATGAAGGAAATTTTCATGCAACGAAATATTGGTTACAGTCTAAGGCATGGCGATGACGCTCAACTGCCAAAGGTACGAACAACATCATTTGGAGATGAGTCCATTGCTTACCTTGGAAATAAACTGTGGCAGATTTTAGCGCAAGAAATAAAACAATCAAACAGCCTTCCCATCTTCAAAAAACAAATTAGATGTTGGAATGGTGGAAAATGCAACTGTAGGCTTTGCAAAGTGTATATCCCGAAAGTTGGGTTTCTAACAGGATAGTTCCTTTTTGGCATCTTTTATCCTGTAATATATATATATATATATATATATATATTTGATAGTTTCATTGTTAATAATGTATATTGTAAATAGTAGGCTTTAATTAGCTGTAATTTAGCTATTCTGTTTTCCTAGCCTACTTTAAATAGATAATTAATAATAATAATAATAAAATCAAAAATTCTACTAAGTGCCGACAGATTAGGGGGAGCAAACCAAATTTCTGCGCTGCTGACAACAGCAATGGGCATCATTTCAACATGGGCTTGAAGAAATGTGGTAGTTGCTGTTCCTGCAGTAGTTTTGTTTCTCTCTTTGTTCTTGTGTCGTGGGTCCATTGTAGGTTTTGCGAATATGCGGATTTGGCCTAAATTTGAGTGCGGTTAGAGTATATTGTCCATATTTTAGTGTGCTCAATGATTACGGATTGCTGCAGAATCCTGCAGAATCGCTAATGACGGAACATTGTTCGGTTAACGTATATCAGAGCTTAAAAAGCGCGGCGGACACCTTATAATGGACTCTCTGTGTCCTGTCCCCTACAAATGAGATAACAACATACAGAAAATGTCACAAGTAGAGACAGACAGGTAAGTGCAAAACTTTAGTAGGAACAACAATTATTGCGTCCTTTAAGGGGCATGTTTCATTCAGCATTCCTTGCACGTGACTTACGTTTCATCTCTTGGTTGGCCTTTGTTGCCAACCATTTTCATGGCCCATGAAAATGGCGACAGAAAAGGCAAACCAAGAGACGACAAGTGCGAGGATGGCTGGATGAAACAGACCCTTTAAAGCTCATGTTCTCATCTCAAGGAAGCTTAATTTGTTCAAAGGTTACCTGGTTTCCACTTAGCTCAAGCTGCTGTGATAGACAAGCCATTGTAAGAACAGAGCTAACAACAGCAACAAATAACGAGCATGCTACTAGACCAACAAGGATCCACACTATAGCAGCTACTTGGCCAGCTTTTGTTTTTAATGCTAGATCTCCATATCTGCAAGAAATTAATGCTGATAACATGGGGTGGTGGACGAATCAAAATGAGAAAAATTTCAGGCAAGAGATTCGACATCCAACATGTATCAGGTCTTGATTGACTACATGTCGTAGTTCGTTTCTTGCCTGAACTGGTATGTCGCCGTAACCACGACTCGTGCCCTTACGCTTCTATAAGCGGACATTGAGACCCTCAATGAAGCGACAAAAAACAACATCAATTCAATGAGATGAGATGAGCATTAAGTTGAGGGTCCCTGTGGAGTGAGGCAATATCAGGTGAGTCAGAAAAAAATGAGCCCTGGTTGGAAAGGCACTGCTCCTTGGATAGTAAAGCAATGATCGAAAACAAAACTGTCTTATTTTATAATTGCCAATATGATCAATTAGATTCAGTAATATCCCGAGCTTTAATCGGTCATGCCTTTCCCTGGATATGGAAGATTTTCCCCAGAAGCCCTCTTCCGAAAACCTGCAAAATCATTCAAAACGGCGAGCAAAATTTCCTTGGTTTTTCCTCCCTGAAAACGATGACACAACACTCTCCTCACACACATGTATTCGTGTATTTTGTCCTCTTGAGAGAATGGAATGCCCCTGAATAGGTTATTCATACAAGGGGGAAGACCTGTTCACTCTCCAAAGAAGATAGCACGTGCTAAAGCATGCAGAAGTCATTGCTGTAAGGTCCGTGTAAGGCAGAAATGTTAGGGAAACTTCGTCGTGATTTTGGTTCGTTTCAAAGGTTTCTTGAAGAAGCTTTCTCTATAAAATCTTTCGTAATTTCAGAACAGTGACCGATTCCAGTCAGGTGAATTCTAACGTAGATTGGAGCATATCTACAAAATGGTTTGAGACAAATTCAAAATTTAAGATTTGACTATTGAAGATCCCCCTCTCCCCTTTATTCAATGTTGGTAACGCATCAAGGAAGATCCTCGGAGTCTTCAACATTGATTTAGGGGGAACGGGGGGAAAGGATGCTCAACAGATGAAAATATCGGAAAAGATGAATTTGTCTCATAACTTATGTCCATGATTGTACCATTAAATTATATACCTGTCTATATCATTCTCTTAATATCTAGGGAGCCATGGCCTTTTAAACGTGAAGTCATTTTACTAACTTAATTTGTGTGTTTTACAAAATGCCCTGATTTTACTTACCCAACTGTAGTCATGGAAATAAAGGCCCACCATAAACCATTGAGGAAACCATCCATAATTGGAGATTCTCCTCGCAACTCCTGTTATGAAAGGAATTATTTGATGTTAGAACCTCAGTGTATGAACCACCGGGTTCAAATAAGCTGCACCAAAAAAGTATCTTATGCGAGAGAATATTACGATGGTTTCTACCGAATCTTTGAGAGATGAAGAAATAAGGAATCGTGAAATAGAAGCCGAGAGGTTGGTGTGAATTAGTATTTTATTATCTACTATTGTAAATACCAACTTTAAATATATATGATTTAAAAAAAAATGAAAAAATAAAAAAAGGCCCTTTACATGAGACCCGACATGACGTCCATGCCGGCATGAGTTTTCATATCGGGTGCTGGTCCGATCTACTGTTTTGTTTACATAATGTTTACATGAGGTGACACGAAACTCATGCCGGCATGAAAATTTGATGCAAACACATTTGCTGATCTGTAACAATTTTGTTCCTTCGATTTTTTCTAGAGAAATGCAAACGCTACTCCCAAGGGGCGTGTCGCTGGACAAAGTACCATTTCAGGATTCTGATTCTGGGACAGGGTATCATTCTTCTATAACCAACTTCATGACAGGGTCCTTAACGGACTCTGTGATGCAGTTGTATACAACTCAGTTGTATTCCATTTACACTATGCAAGTGTTATTTAGGGTTTTGGATGGCAACATTGCATCATTTTCTGATAGATTTCCAGAAAATACCCAGGAAAGTGCACAATTTTATGAGGAAAGTCAAGGAACAGGGTATTGTTTCTGAAAATTTTACTCGGGAACGGGGTATCATTTTCGGGAATTTGACTCCAGGACCGGGTGCCTCATCAGATTCTTTGGTGTTCGCTCTTTGTATGTTCGAAGACCAAGTACTTCCCCTGAGACGCTACTGACCAGTAACAACTCTGTTGTGGTGGATCAAACTTGTATCGGTTTTAACTGTCAATGTGGTCTAAATCACCTTTGTTTTCTATCCCAAAAAATCAACTCCAAGTCACGTGCAAAATGCATGACATGTTTGGAAATTTGAAAATTTGGAAATTTGTTGTCCGGTCTCATGTAAACAGAAGTGCATTTTCTCAACCAAAGGGCCTCTGAGAAACCAAAATGATAAGAAACTGTTATCTATTTCAAATGCAATTTCAATTTCATAGCTTTTTTGAAATTTCATAACGCACCAGAACGCACAGGCTATAAATCCAAACAGCCAGAAAAGAGATATGACAAGAGAAATTCTACGTGCAGAGTAAAACTCGAGGCGTTTGAAATGACAAATCACTCACCAAAAGCCAATACATCGTTCCAGCAATCAAGACAATGATAGCCATAACAATCAATACTGGAGCAGAATCGACAATTATTTTGATTAATGTTTCACCAGCACTTAGAGGAGCTGCACTGTAGAATGCTATTCCTGGTGAATCAACTGCAAACAAAGAACAGTTTAGATTAATATTGTTTGAATCTTCTAAATGCATTTACTGAAGACTGCACATACCGGGTAAGTCAAAAAAAGTTTACACGCTTGGCATACTATGGAATAAAAAGTGCGCTGCTAATATTCAAACTGAAATGTCATTCTATCAGTGAAAGGAAACTTAGACATGAAAATCGTTGTTTGGTAAAATGACTCATTTTTTAGATCCATAAATTATGAAAATGCTTGTAAGGAGATAAAACTTGGAAGAGTCTTGGTGAACTCCGATTGGAGTTCTTCGAGCCTCCTCTCCGCATCGATGCTCACTGTGCTTGCACAGTTAAAGGGAATAAACATAGATATATCTCGTAGCAGCTATAAATAGGCAAGAGAAACGCCCACGAATCAATTGTTTCTTTAGCTGCACAATGAAACCGGATGCGTCTAAGCTGTCGAGTACAATAGATTATATTTTTGACCTGGCCCGGGCCAGCTTTTAACTATGTCGATTCCCTTTAATTACTTTCTGATAGGAGATCGCTTCCGATCACATGATCCAACCGCTATTTAAGGAAATAAATATCAATGGTCCTACGACGGTATATAGCTAAATGCCAACGCCCGTATAATTATGAACATGTTTGTAAGGAGTTTGTATGGTAACGAGAGATCCACGTTCCATTCTGTTCTGTGATTTACTTGCCTTTGAAATTTGAATTCTTTGCAATCCACAGTTTCGAGTAGGATTCATATTTTAATGGCAAATAGCTAAATCATGGACCAGAATGAAACTGCGTAAGGTAATGTAAGGTAAAGATACTGCGGAGGACACTTACTAATAGGAACAAGTGGAAAACTGAGAAATTTCTTCTTTCCAGTTTTAACAATTAACGGCAAAACAAAGTCTGCAGTTCCATTGGATACTTGCTCAACAGCTTCAATCTTATTGGCTAACATGATGTCATATGTGAGATTGATCGGCGCTTGACAACATTCTCTCACCATTTTCAGCATCACTTCAGGGAATACTCCTGACACTGTGTCGTTATCTTGATACATATAAGGTGGAATAGGCCACCAGGCGACGCGATACTCGTCTTTGCATCTTGGCCGCCACACGGCTGAAACTAAGATCAGAATTATTATTTAATTCAAGCTAAGTTTACAGGAGCAGAGCTGATTACTTTAGAATTAGAGCTGTTACCACATCTAAGGAAAGAACTATCCTTTCAAAAAATTCTTCTCCATACAAAATTTCTCCAGTTTTGCATTCTTGCTTAACTTCTTTATGCCCTTGCATCCCCCAAGATTACTTTAGCAGAGTATGTTGAAAACTTGTTAGTTCTTTTAATTTTGGACGATTTACTGTTGTAACTCAGCAAATTGTAATAAAGGATTTGAGCTTTGATTTACCTGTGGTAGAATATACATTAAAGACAAGCAGCAAAACAAATTTTTGATATTTCTTTAAACGTCGAAGCCTTGCCTAAATCACCCTGTAGGTTTAAAAGAATAGCGAGTAATGTATTTCTGTTCGTTGGCTACTAGGCAAAGATGGTAGACTTGACAAATTTGAGAGGCTATTACTTCAAATGGACCTTAGAAATAGTTTTAATCGACGCAGGCATTTACCAGACTTGTGTCCTCCATTTGCCAGAACAAACCGCTCTCCCCAGTCTCCGAAGTTTTTGAAATGTAGGCGGATACGAATATACCTTGTGTCGTGTTTCTCAGGTTTTCCTGTTAATATAATTTTCTTTTTCAGAGGTTCTTCTACCAATAGCCTAGTTGAAGCGCTTAAATCAAAATTGTTCACGGAAATAGAATTGATATGAATTGCTATAGGAAAAAACTGGTCTTGGGAATGCACCTGATGTCAGGTTTACAATAAAAATACAAAGCGTCAAGGATGCGTACACATATTTCTTGTTTATTCGAAGCTGCTTATAAGAAATTAGTCTTCAGATTGCTAAGAAATGCAGAAAATCTAGTACTAAGAAAGTTAAGAAACTATTCATGGCATATCTTTACCTTATTTCACTTGTTTCCTGTATCATACTTGAGTCATACCTAGATAAGAGTCCATCTATTTCATCGTTAAAATGACTTTATTCAAACACCAACGAACGGAATGATGGACGACTACAAACAAGATTTAAATGGCAACAACAACAGATAGGACCGGGCTAGTCCCAGTCCTTATGTGAGTCTCCTACGCAGTTCTCTAATACCTAAACATTGGAAAGGCTTCAAAGACACTCATGTTTGAAATGTTGATAAGGGCACAGAAACTAAAGATGAAGATTGTTAACGAACTTGTGAGAAACTTTTAAGAAACTTTTTGAGTACTGTAAAGTCCCGCCTTTAAGAAACTCATTTCACAAAAACAGCCTGATTGGTTTCTTATGTTAGAATATATTTCCTCAAAGCAGGGTGTGTATACCATGGTATAAGAAACACTTTTGTATTCCAAACAGCTGTCAAAATTGTTAAGAAAACGCTTTTTAAATACGCGCCTGAGTTTCTTATAAATATATATCTTATAAATATGACCCTTCTTGCCCTTTTTGCCATCGATGATAATAATAATAATAATAATAATAATAATAATAATAATAATAATAATAATAATAATAATAATAATAATAATAATAATAATAATAATAATAATAATAATAATAATAATAATATAATAATAATAATAATAATAATAATAATAATAATAATAATAATAAATACCAAAATCAGGCCTGAGTTTCTTATAATGCAGTTTCTTAAAGGCGAGACTTTACTGTAGTCAAAATCTGAATGATTTTAAGAAACTTTCAGCATTGGTTCGAATTCTTAGTTTCGTGTCGTGCCAAAAATTAATGTATGACATCAGGTTCGCCGTAGTTTATCGTTACGTATCATAAGCAGCACAAACAAGTACAAAATATTTTTGCAAAGAAGTGTTCTTCTGTGAATGGTTGTACTGTATCTACTGTAAATGCATACTAAAAATTTTTCTAAGAACTGAAGATCACGATGGATATGAGATATAAGAACATGAAGGTTGCATGTCAATGAACTTGCGTGCGATTGAAATAAAATGTTTTTGCAAAGCTGCGTCATATGTTAGGTTTACACATCTTGTTAAAAATAATCACCCACAAAGTCCAATTAAACCTTCAAAATGTTCAAAAGCTGACATTTTCTTAACAGTATTAATAAAACAATTATTTCGATAAATTGTATTAACATCGTAAAATCAAACCAAAAGTCCTCGTGGCGAAGAAAGTTTGTTGGATCCTATTAAGAATCAACTTAGAATGAGAATCATTGACGATCAATGAGGGAGCAAAGTTGAGCGAGAATTATTGACGTAGACTGTTGAACTGGCAGGATAATTCTCTTTGATTATTGCCAAGAATAGATGACTCGGTTTTAGCAAGCTTGACTACCAATTTGGAGATTCATAGACGTAGGAACCGGAGGGCACTGGGGTAAGTGCCCGCCCCCAAGATTTTGCAATAAACAACGAAGTGCCCTTTTTATTTTTAGAAAATGCCCGTTTTTTCTTAAGGAAAGAGTGCCCTCGAAGTGTTGTGACCCCCAGGTTTGAGATGCTTCCTACGTCTCTGTTGAGGTAGGTGCTTCTAGTCCCTGCAAGCCTGCCAAGTCTGCTACATAAAGCATGCGCAAAAAGAAACGAAAAATTTGCTCTCGCCAACAGTGCTGTTTGTTTTGTGCAATGTGCTGTTTTGACTGTCCCCTTAACGAGCTGCACATGGTGCTCCGCAGAGGACTGTTTTAAGACAGGGGAATAAGGGAAAGCGAAGGAGAGAGAGAAGATTTCATATTTTGAGCAGTTTCTCCTTTCCTTTCTTCCCCTTCTCCTTCTCTCCTTCTCTCCTTCTCCTTCTCTCCTCCTCCTCTCCTTCTCCTTTCTTCCCCGGTGTTAAAACAGACCCTGCGGAACAACATGCGCAGTCAGTTAAGGGAGCAGTCCAGTCAGCACATCGGACAAAACAAAACACTGTAGGTTGAGAGCAAATTTTTCGTTTCTTTTTGCGCATGCGTAAAGCGAGGAAAGTTGCAAACTCCCTGCAATTTCAGGTTAAAGGAATTACAAGGTGTGGTAACATCAAGAAGAAGGCCTAAGACACTGCTTTTATAAGCGTAGGTTCTCAGTGTACCTTAAAACTACCTTCGGTTGGTTGCTAGGTAGAAACAGACCACGAACAGATTCCTGAGAAACTCAAATAAGTAGTCTGCAACCGTTTTCAATGAACAAAACCCATGGCCACTTTGCGGACTGAAATGGGGCATCATCTGGTAACCCTCACCAAGTATGCCATCAGCCATTCAAATAATATATATTAGCTACTTTCGCTGGTAACAATACAATTGTATTCATCTAGTAAGGTATTTCGGTTGCAACCGCGGCGCGCCTCCTCGCCCACTTTATTTGAAGTGATTATTTTGAGTTTACAACTTTGGAATAATTTCAAGAGAGGTCAGATAAAGATCTCCTGCGACGAAACAGAAATAAAGTCCGATAAACTAAGTGTACTAAGTGCAAAAATTCAAAAGACCTGTTAACAAGTCGAATATTTTATTGATGTTTTGTGTTTTGAAGCAAAACGACTTGTTTTTAAAACGGCACTTTGATTGCCAAAAGAACATCAAAATTTAAGTATGATTACAAATATTACATTAAAACGCTTTGAAAGACCTGAAGAATTAAGCAGCTGTCACCTAATACAAGAAGAAAACAACTGTTCGTGTAATAGAACAATTTGACAAGAAAAAGGAGTTTTTATTCACAAGCAGGATTGCAGATGTTTCGTTAATCTCCTCTCGTTTTAAAAATCATATAATTCCCAAAACAGCTTAAAGACCTTGTGCTTCCCATGATCCTTTGCCGCCTCACGGTCGCCTTCACGATGCACAACTTGCTGAGGAAGCAAAGTATTGACCCTTTTGTTTTGATACGTTGTGTTTCAGTTTTGCTGATGGCGAATAAACACTGGGGCTTACACTGTGATGCGCATCGGTGCAATTGTTTCGTGCTGTTGTTCTCAACGGTCAAGCTTATTTGCAACATAAGGTCATTGAAGTAAATCGTTAGTGCGCATGCGATCTGGAGCCCTTTTTGGGGCATTCCTTGAGGCTCACAACTTAGCCTGTTCGTTCCCCAACAACAACAATGATTCTGGTCTAGTACTCTCTATGCTGTCCATGCTGCTTTTCATCTTCATTCATTCATTACTTCATTTCAAGTAGGTTGGAAGGTGTTCTAGCTTTTTCAAGCTAATTTAGGCTCACTCTGCCTCCCGCATCCAGTCATAGGACCCCCAGTTAAACGGACGGTGCATAAACCGCCAATCAATCAATCAATCAATCAATCAATCAACCAAAAATCAAATCGATCAATCAACCAATAAATAAAAAACTAAGCAATCAATCAATCAGAAGATCTATCAATCAATCAACCAGCCAACCAATCAAAAATTTAGGTCACAATGTTATTCAAATACCAACTCATCTCCAATTTCAGAAGATAAACCTGTAATTTATTCGTTTTTATTTAGTTTGTTGACGTAAGGCATCAATTTCACAACATCTAATTCAACGTACAAGCAATATCTCTCAGTTTCACAGTAATTGCCTAAATTAAAGTTTGATTTTCTTCTTTCCAAGTCAAACATTTGCAAGGTGGAAATAGTGTGCTTATCGAAAAGTAAGGAAATAGATGGGGAGAGAAAGTTATGTCGGTGCACTACCAGCAAAGAGAATTTCAAATCAGTTAATATTGTAATCAGTAACGATCTACAGTTTATAAGCCAAACACCACTTATACATCTACCGATTAACCTTATGCTTGAACTTAGAGAACACGTTTGAAACCGGGTGCTCCCAAATTCACTATGCTTAATCGAAAGATCAAACAACATGATTGAATTATTCGATCAATGTTTCAAATCAATTTCAGGCAAAGACCTTTTTCTGTCACATTAAGTGTATGTTACAGTAGTCACAACGTTACAGTTACTGTATCAAATTTGTTATTCATTGTTGAAATGTGTCAAATACAGGACATGATAAGCACGGGTCAAAGCTAAACGTTAAACCAGTAAGAACATACCTATGCATTGCAACTTATATGTACTGTGATAGCAGCTAACAATGAAGATCAACCGAAACGTCAAACAAAGTTTTATCATCTTTTGTCGAGGGCAAATTATTTCCTAGGATTCTCGTACACTTTTCGGAAACCCTTTGTTTTCGAGATAAATCCCTGAAATCCGCTAAAAATCTTTTCCTAGAAATCTCGTACAGGTTTCAAGGAGAGAAACGTCCCTCGTGTGCCTATCGAAACGCATCGTAAAGCTAAATTGAACATATCATAAAGTGTGACTAGTTAGCAATAAACGCTTAAAAATTGTCAACTTTATTTCCAATGAAGGTGTTTAAATAAATACAAGTGCTAAAAATAATTCACAAATAAACCCATTCACTTGAGTGCATGAGTGAGTCTGTCTATCCATTTAATCAAGCTCAATACAACAATCTTATCAAGCCATTTCAATCGCCATAGCATATTGTCGAGAAAAGGCAGGTATTTGAATTGTTGCTGTTGTTTGTTTGCATAAATAAATAAACAATGTTACTTTTTATTATCCATCATAACTTTATGAAATTTCGGTCTAATTAGCGTAACTATCCATTTGGAAGTGAAGGTAAATGTGCGGTTTTCAGACCAAGTGGTAGGATTGCAGGAGTAGGGAAGACCGTGGGGGAGACCATGTCGAATCCACAACCCCTTACCATAACACCCAAGTGGCGGTACTCGAACTGGGCTCGCACCCTGTCCACTGGACTGCTCTAGCTCCAAAGTCACAAGATTGCACCACTGCATCACAACTAACCCAAACCAAGAGCAAAATTTGCCCCCAGTCTTATGATGATGGCCCTGATGATCAGACTCAGAAATGAAAAATATGCATCTTAGAATCGAAAATCTGAAAATAGATAAAAGATATCCAATAACTTTATGTATGGGTGATTGGACACCTCAGTTAGGCTTCTGCTTATATGCTTCTGCTGAAGAAAATTTATATGGCTCTACGGAGAGTTTGATTCGCTACCTCCTCCGTAAAGCCACATAAATCTTTCCTCCTCCGAAGCATTCAGCTACAGTAATCAAACGGAAGCGGCGTCTAATCACCCCTGGTTTATTAGTTCTATAACACGGAATTGTGATATGAAACACATTGTGTTATCTTTGGTTTTGCAACACTGAAGGTTTTTCAATTACTTATCTAACCTAATTCATGTTTAACTAACAATGGTATATTCATACTGGACTCGATAAGATTTGTTACGCCTCAGTAAGCAGAAATACCACATTTTGTCAAGTTTCGCCAAAATTCGACAAAATGTTATGATTTGGTTTGATAGGGATCTGGAAAACTTTTCATCAGCGTGCGAGGAGACTCGACTGGTTACGCTGAAGTAAGTTTATTTGAATTGAAATTTGATGGTGGTCAAAATATCAAATCTCAATCCAACTAAACTTGTTATGGTGCAAAAACAGTCGAGCCTGCCCACAGGATATTTTTTTTGCCTGATGCGATGCTCCGTAGAGCACCACATGTAAATAACTGCTTTTAGAAAACTGCCTATTGAGGGCTGCATTGACATCGAATCTCTGAGATGATTTAAAATTAATCGCGCAAAGTCCAGGTCAATAAAATTATGGAGAGAAAACAACGATGCAGGTCATAAGTCATGTTCAATATTGTTAGCTGTTTAAATAGAGCAAACAAAGGCATAAGAGAAAGGAATACGCCGCAGTTCATCATGCGAAGGAGCAATGTAAACATTTACTAGAAACTTCCAAGTGATAGGACCTGCCATGCTTCTGCCGAATAAGAAAAACAAGATAACTAACTCCATTAGGAAATGTTCATGGCTTTATAGTAGTGGAAATGTCTTGCTGTACTCCCAATCTTATAAGTAAATTGTTGGAAAGTAATTTCTTGAATCACGTACAAGCAACTCTGCGCTCATACGGTTAGTCGAACCTATCCAATGAGGAATTAGTTATAATAATCTTATACAGTGATGTAAAGTTACCTTTAGAATGATATAAAAATCCATCAAGCATTAACAGAATTCATCGAATCATCAAAGAGATTTTCTTAAATCAATTCTGCGAAATTTCTTTCCCTCTTCCCATCCGTATTATTTTCTTTCCAAGTGGCCTGTAGTTTTTGCTGTTGTCAGTTTGTCCGTTCGTTGACTATTTCATGTAAAAATGTGAACTGACATGAAAAAAATCATTCATCAAATTGAATAAAAGTCTGCTAGGAATGTTGCTCAAAATGCGTAAAGGATAACAAATCCTTTGCATTGTTTTTAAAACCGGAACGTAGATGCTGTAAAGAAATCAAGTTCATCACTTTTTTTGCAAGTGCATAAGCGCGAAAAATGTACAATATTTTTGTACATGAAAGCTTGCTTTATGAACAATAGCAGTAATTAACTTACAGAATTTTCTTGCCTATGCATTTAAAACAGGTCATAAATTCAATTAAACATTTGCCATTATTTTACATAGTTGTACCTACATGGAAACAAAATTTGAGAGATAGTTTGGTATCAATATGTTCACCGAGGTGAAATGTGTCAGCACTTCACGAAAAAGAAGCTCTCCTGTAAGCTACAACGTTCCAACATGGTTTCATATGTCGGTTTGGTGTAGTAATGATAGAAACAAGGCTGCTAGTTGAGATCAGTTTGATTATCATCTAACTGGGGGGGGGGCAGTAATAGGAAAATGAAATAAAGAATCAACTGAAATAATAGAACAAACAAGAAAAGGTAAAGTACATCCAATAATGCACTGCACAATACCAAATAACAATAGGAATGCAATCTGCGGATGTATTTCATCAATCTTGGCCTCAACGATGTCAAGGAACAACCAAAGGTAACCTGGAAAGCATTTTCCATCATGCTTACCTTACCTTAAAAGATGTCAAGAGCAACAGAAAGGTGATTTCAGAAAGAAATTTAAAATGAATACCTTTTTATTATGCCAAACAACGGCACAGAAGCTCAGGATGCATTTACCATGCTTTGTACCTTAAAAGATGTCAAAGACACAACAGAGAGGTAATCCTAGAAGCCATGCTGCAATGCTTCCTTTGACTATGCCAAGAAATGACAGAGAGAAAATCTTGGAAAGCAATCTATGATGCATACCATCGATTCCACCAAACATTGATCGCAAAGCAATTTTGAAAAAAATTTTACCATACTTACCGTAAACGATGCCAACAGAGAAGTAATTTCATAAAACATTTTACAATTCTTTCCTTCAATTAAGCAACAACAACAGAAATATAGTCGTAGAAAATATTTTACAATGCACACCTTACATTATGCTAAAGAAAAACGGAGAGGTAAGCTCAGAAAGCATTTTTCAATGCTTAATAATCTCTCAACGATGCCAAGAGCAACAACGAAGTAATCTCAGAAAGCACGTCAAAATGGATACTTTTGATTATGCGGAACATAGCAAAGAAGCAATCCTGGAAAGAATTTTACCATTCTTACCTTAAACGATGTGATGGGCAACAACGAGACAATCTCATAAAGCACTGTACAATTCTTACCTTCGATTAAGCCAAGCAACGACTGAAAGGGAAGCTCAGAAGCATCTTGCCATGCTTACTTCAAATGATGTCAAGAGCAACAGAGAGGTAATCTTTGAGAGCATTTTATAATTCTTACTTTCGATTGTGCCAAATAACGATAGAAATGCAAGCTCAACAAACATTTCACCATGCTTGCATTCAGCGATGCCTAGCAGCAACGGAAAGGTAATCGTAGAAACTATTTTACAACGTATACCTTCAATATGCCAACAACAACAAAAAGGCAATCTCAGGAAGCATTTAACATACTTAATACTTTCAAAGATACCAACAGCAATTGAGAGGTAATTTCGGAAAAAAAATTACAATTCTTACCTAAAATTATGCCAAAAATAAGAGCAAGGCAAGCCCAGTAGCATTTTAAAATGTATACCTTCGATTATGCAAACAATCACAGAAAGGCGATCTTGGAAGGAAAGGCACTTTCACATGCCTGCCCTCAGTGATATCAAGAAACATTGGAGAGGCAATCTCAGAAAACATTTTACATTTCATACCTTCGACTAGCTATGCAGACAAAAACAATGTTAGAAAGCATTTTACAATGTCGAGCTTGAATTACAGTAAAACCCCGCAAACAAGAACATAGCAAAATAAGAACCTGCCGACTGATTTTGTGGAAAAATACACCCAAAGATAGGAACCAAAAACAGACTGATTTACTTCAATGTTCTTATGAGATGGTACACTTAATTAAGAGATTTCATCATATTTCATCATATAACAAACTCCCAACTATTGATAACTGAACACCTCTATCAGTTTTCAGGGATATGCAAATTGTTTTATCAAGCCGTGTGATATAAACTGCTTTGTCAACAACAAAAATACCATTCTCTCTAATATTTACATGCAGTCATTATACCCTCAAGTTTACTTAAAACATACTATATACTGTAGCTATATAGTCATCATACTCACAAGTGACCTTGCTTTAAGAACAACACCCTGAAATGTCATAAGTACCTCATTATAAGAACCTAGCCAGTCTGTTTTTTAGAAAAGTATGTTCTCGTTTGCGGGGTTTACTGTATGTCAAAAAAACATAAAAAGGCAAGTTTCGAAAGCATTTTATCATTATTCTTTCTCTCAACGATGTCATGAGCAACGGAGCGGCAATTAAAGAAGGCGCTCTACAAATATTTATTTCCAATATGTCACATAAAGACCGAAGGCAATGTTGGAAATAATTTTAACATGCTAACTTCTGACGATACCAGATGACAAAGGCAATCATAAGCATCAAAGACAAAATCTTACTTCGCAATGAAAAGAAAAAAAGTTTAAATTGATATTGCTGCTTACCTTGGATGATGCCAAATAACAAGACAAAAGGACTCTTCAACTGCATCTTAAATCAAATGTCTATGAAATTAGGGTCAAATTTTAGCTCATCATGAAAAAGAGAACTTGGCTTGAAGCTTGATTTTCCAGTTGATTTTGCTCATAAATGCTGTGTGGCATCGGCTAGATGCTAAAAATTGTCCCAGTAATGGCTTCGTGAGAATCCAGGAGGCAGCTTTTAAATGTAAAGCAGATTTTTATGCTCTCACAAGCTATTCTCATCTGAATAAATGAGGGTGTCGAAAACAGTTTCTTTCACCTGCTGCAAATGACGTATAACATCAGCGTCTTGGGCAATAGGAGTTGCATGTACTATTTTCTATAGTGATTCGAACGCATTATCTGTAAACAAAGCACACAAATTATGATTGATTGTTATGATTGTAGTTTAGAAATGAATTGAAAGACACAAACACGCAAACAATAATTTGAAACTTTAAATTTACTACTTTTTTGTTGCAATTTCAGAGGTTTGCAACAAACATAGACCAACTTCATGGGCAACGGAATTCCTAGGCAATAATTGAGCAAACTTTGCAAAGTGATTTAGCGTAGCAGATTTACTTGATAAGTTCATTTTCAGCAAATTCGTTGTGCCTTCGGAGGTCAGTAACACGCAGTAACAACGTTCCCTAAACCAGTGTGGAAAGTTCGTTTTTGTTACGCCAAAGTTTTACGCCACGCCAATTGTCTAAAGACAATAGACCTATTGTTCTTCTATCGTTCTTGACGTTTCTCCCTAAAGCTACAATAACATAGTCTTGCAAGTATATTTGAAATGTTCGTTGTCAACGATTTCGTCGTACGTCCAGAGGTTCGTAACAGCTTTGCTCGCAACAAAAACTTTGATTGAAAAAAGCTCGGGGCTGCAATATTTCATGTATACCTGACTTAACTTTAACTTTCATTTTCATGTTTCCCTTCTTTCAACCGTTGCAGCAAATTCTTCAACAAAACGAAATTTACGAGGTAAAACATTTGGGCAGTTTTTGCAGTGATTCTAGAGATTCATGACGTCAGCCCGCGGGGGTATTTGACCAAACTTTGTACGGGGGTGTGCCCACAAAAAAGACTCTTTTACCCGACTCTGGAATTTTAGCCTTCAAATGATACCCGATCAAAAAACATCCGTTAAAAATATACTCCAAAACACAAAAATTGGACTAAATAACAACCCGATCTAATAAAATTTCCCCTTTGGACATGTTTTGACACTGGCTCCAGAAAAACTGTCTTCTTTTAATACCCCGTTCTAGAAAAGATAGGTGAAAATGATACCCTGAAAAATGGCACATCCCTGTCGGACAAATAAACTAAGTACTCCGGAGGCGTACTTCTGTAACAAAGATTTCTCATGATGTCAATTCAAAATAACAAAAGCTATGAACCTTGACTAACCAAAGGTGGAATAAGAACAGGCAGATTAATGCAACGCTTTAACCTTTTGGATTATTATTTGAAATCGTTCGATCGCAGCATAATCCTGGTTTAAGATTGATGTGACCTCCGAAAAATCTTATAAAATCTCTACGTTTTAAAGACTAAATCTCTTTGATCGCCATGAAAATCTAGCATAAAATCTCAAGGCATTCATCTGTTAGAAATGTCTCCGCCTTTTCGGAATGTGAAGTTGTAGTAGTCCCGCCATTCTGATCTAAATCAAATCAAAGTAGATGATAATCTATATAAGACAAGTTACAAGGTCAGTCAAAGTTTGTCACGTCGATGAAATTTATACTCTTTTAGCTCCAGTCTTTCTGAAGATCAAGTAAATCGCTGATAAATTTCCAAGCTATTGTTGTGCTTTGAAGGGTCTCCTCGGGGGGGGGGGGGGGTTACACGAATTGCTGATGGGGGGTCTGCCGCCCGCTTTTCGCAAAGCTACCCTCTTCTTATTACCGAAACTTGCCGAAATACCTACCTTTATGATAAATTCTGGCGGGAAACTACCCATTTTTGACTATTTTTTGCCAATATCTGGAAGACCCATCCATGTTTGTGGAAAATCTGCCGACAAAAGGACCTTTCTTTAGAGAATTTTCGGCCCAAAAAACCCATCCATATGGCCCCGGGAGAGTCTCCGTTTTCTTGGTGTAGTGACATCGCCACAGTCTGGGATAAAATGGACCAATATAGATGTAAATTTCGATTCAAAAAGGAAGAGTTCACAAACTCCAGTTGAATCATTAACTATGGTTTTAAATAGTAAATAGGCTATTTAGGCCAACTTGAAGTCATGAGAGCAAATTTCATTTTCATTTTTCATTTATCAGTTTTAACACTATCAGCTAACAAAAGATAAAAGCTATAAAAATACATGTTTACCTGTATATAAAATCTTGCAAATTTGCTGGTCTTCCTAAGGATCGTGCTTCGGAAAGGATGCTAATTTTGAAGGAACTCCTTCAGCTTCATTTTGAATATGGTAATTGTGGAACTCATTCTGATTTCCAATGGGATTTCATTCAACATGCACCAGATGAGTTAAACTGCTTTTGGAGAATTCTAGCTTCTGCCTTGGGGTGTAAAGATCGAACTGAGCTCTTGTTGGAAAGTTACATATTTGAGATCTGGTAACGAATCTCCCTCTTAAGTTGTCCGGGCAGAGAGCATTCATTATTTTGTAGATCATCATGGCCCTGGCAAGTATTCTTAAGTTTGAGACTGAAAACTCCATCCATCCTTTAATACCCTCTATTAGCGTTCGTGCTCTAGACGCTGAAGATGATCAAGCTTTGTTTGCATTCATGGCAGACATTTCATGAAACCAGATGTGTTATGAAAATAAAAGTTTGATCAAGAGATTCTTGAATTGAATTGGGTGCAAACAAACCTAGGCCAAATAGCCATCTTTTAGCTGGAACGTAGTTTCAATTGTACGTAAATATTAACTCGCTTAAATGCGACGCTATGACGTTTGATGCAGAAATTTACCAAAACAGGAGATCTTGACAACATACCTTCAAATTCTTTAAACAGTTATTCATTTCACATTCCTTCATATATAATAATTTGCTTTTCGTTCTTGTAGCTAGGTTGCACGAAATTACCACCTAAACTGTCAGTGAAACCCTGGCTAAACGAACAAATATTATGTTAGTTGAAATTTGAAAAGTTGCAACACTGATTGGCTAAATATCCAGGAAAAGAGATTTTCTGCTTCACTAAAAGAGTATGAACGTAAACCAATCATTAATCTCAACTTAATCGAAATTTCAGCATTGCGTAAATTCTTATAATTAAAAAACTTGAACTTGAATCAACTCAAATTCTTGCGGCAGACAAAGATGGAAACTGAAAAATTCAACACTGGTGATCAAATCTTTACAGCCGATTCTTTATCTCAAGAAATCTGTAGCGCTCTTATCGCGCTTTACCTATCATTATTGCCCTGACTGAATCTTAGTTTAATCTGTACTAACAGATGTCAATTTGCTTGCAATACAAATCTAAAGATGTAATTTGTTTATTGCAATGCTTTTGAAATCAGGAAGCTTGTTCTTCGCACCGTCCCAAAGCAGAACAATTTTGTACTTAACTAGCTTATTAACTGCTAAATATCTACCTGCAAAGTTTCAGTTCAGTTTCATTTTATTCACTGCAAAATTCTCAACATACAAATAACAACAAAAACAAATAACAAGTTAGGAATGTAATAAAAGAAATATATCGGGTGAGTCAAAAAAGTTACGCGTTTGGCGGGTTGTGGAATAAAGCGTACAAGGCTGATATTCAAAACTGACATGTTGAGCTACCAGTCAAATATT
Organism: Aurelia sp. 3 sensu Dawson et al. (2005); assembly: GCA_964020215.1. Taxonomy (NCBI): domain Eukaryota; kingdom Metazoa; phylum Cnidaria; class Scyphozoa; order Semaeostomeae; family Ulmaridae; genus Aurelia; species Aurelia sp. 3 sensu Dawson et al. (2005). The sequence continues at coordinate 30,887,328 of OZ026572.1, read as the reverse complement.
AACTTAGACTGCGTTCACACGATGCCGGCACATTTTGAAAACGGTGAAAAATGTGACGGCAGCAAAATTTGAGCTAGCGTTCACACGATGCCGGCACATTTTGAAAACAGTGAAAAATGTGACGGCAGCAAAATTTGAGCTAGCGTTCACACGATGCCGGCACAATTTGAAAACGGTAGGAAAATGTGACGGCAGCAAAATTTGAGCTAGCGTTCACACGATGCCGGCACATTTTGAAAACGGTGAAAAATGTGACGGCAGCAAAATTTGAGCTAGCGTTCACACGATGCCGGCACATTTTGAAAACGGTGAAAAATGTGACGGCAGCAAAATTTGAGCTAGCGTTCACACGATGCCGGCACATTTTGAAAACGGTGAAAAATGTGACGGCAGCAAAATTTGAGCTAGCGTTCACACGATGCCGGCACATTTTGAAAACGGTGAAAAATGTGACGGCAGCAAAATTTGAGCTAGCGTTCACACGATGCCGGCACAATTTGAAAACGGTAGGAAAATGTGACGGCAGCAAAATTTGAGCTAGCGTTCACACGATGCCGGCACATTTTGAAAACGGTGAAAAATGTGACGGCAGCAAAATTTGAGCTAGCGTTCACACGATGCCGGCACAATTTGAAAACGGTGAAAAATGTGACGGCAGCAAAATTTGAGCTAGCGTTCACACGATGCCGGCACAATTTGAAAACGGTAGGAAAATGTGACGGCAGCAAAATTTGAGCTAGCGTTCACACGATGCCGGCACATTTTGAAAACGGTGAAAAATGTGACGGCAGCAAAATTTGAGCTAGCGTTCACACGATGCCGGCACATTTTGAAAACGGTAGGAAAATGTGACGGCAGCAAAATTTGAGCTAGCGTTCACACGATGCCGGCACATTTTGAAAACGGTGAAAAATGTGACGGCAGCAAAATTTGAGCTAGCGTTCACACGATGCCGGCACATTTTGAAAACGGTAGGAAAATGTGACGGCAGCAAAATTTGAGCTAGCGTTCACACGATGCCGGCACAATTTGAAAACGGTGAAAAATGTGACGGCAGCAAAATTTGAGCTAGCGTTCACACGATGCCGGCACAATTTGAAAACGGTAGGAAAATGTGACGGCAGCAAAATTTGAGCTAGCGTTCACACGATGCCGGCACATTTTGAAAACGGTGAAAAATGTGACGGCAGCAAAATTTGAGCTAGCGTTCACACGATGCCGGCACAATTTGAAAACGGTGAAAAATGTGACGGCAGCAAAATTTGAGCTAGCGTTCACACGATGCCGGCACAATTTGAAAACGGTGAAAAATGTGACGGCAGCAAAATTTGAGCTAGCGTTCACACGATGCCGGCACAATTTGAAAACGGTGAAAAATGTGACGGCAGCAAAATTTGAGCTAGCGTTCACACGATGCCGGCACAATTTGAAAACGGTGAAAAATGTGACGGCAGCAAAATTTGAGCTAGCGTTCACACGATGCCGGCACATTTTGAAAACGGTGAAAAATGTGACGGCAGCAAAATTTGAGCTAGCGTTCACACGATGCCGGCACATTTTGAAAACGGTGAAAAATGTGACGGCAGCAAAATTTGAGCTAGCGTTCACACGATGCCGGCACATTTTGAAAACGGTGAAAAATGTGACGGCAGCAAAATTTGAGCTAGCGTTCACACGATGCCGGCACAATTTGAAAACGGTGAAAAATGTGACGGCAGCAAAATTTGAGCTAGCGTTCACACGATGCCGGCACAATTTGAAAACGGTGAAAAATGTGACGGCAGCAAAATTTGAGCTAGCGTTCACACGATGCCGGCACAATTTGAAAACGGTGAAAAATGTGACGGCAGCAAAATTTGAGCTAGCGTTCACACGATGCCGGCACAATTTGAAAACGGTGAAAAATGTGACGGCAGCAAAATTTGAGCTAGCGTTCACACGATGCCGGCACAATTTGAAAACGGTAGGAAAATTGACAGTAAAAACTCGTTCCTGGACTTTGATGCTAAAGAAAAATACCTACACCCTAAGAATCGACCAATCTCGATCCAAAAGCTTTGGAAAATGATCTGTTTACGATGCTGTTTCAAATTTATACCGGTTAGAGTTCCGTTTTCAAAATCTACCGTTTTCGAAATCTGCCGGCAAAAAATGTGCCATTTTCGTGTAAACAGGAGGCCTATCCGTCACATTTTTCACCGTTTTCAAAATCTGCCGGCATCGTGTGAACGCAGTCTTAGATGAAAATGTTTTTTTTGGTAAAATCACTCATCTTTGAATACTCAGACATTAGAAAAGTGCCTGCAAGGGGTTTGTATGGGAATCGAGAATTCCACGCTCCATTCTGGTCCAGGATTTATTTGGCATTGAAATCTAAATTCAATGCAGTTGTCAGTTTCAGAAATAGAATTTTAATTTCAATAGCAAGTTAATTATGGACCAGAATGGAATGTGGAATTCTCGTTCCCATACAAGCCCCTTACGGATATTTTCCTAATTTTTGGGTCTTCATGAGTGATTTTACCAAACAAAATGTTCTCAGCTAAGTTACACGTTTTTTTTATAAGAAACTAGGATCAGGCCATAGTACTAAAAGTTTCTTAATTTGACATGAAATTTTGTCCATTTTAGTACTAAAAGTTTCTTAATTGGTTTCTTATTTGTTGAATGCATGAATTGTCGATGTGGTCGCTAACACTGCTGCAGATATGTTTCTTGATATTTAAAACATCATATAGGAACAAACAGTGTTCTGTTATGTTGAAAACACAAATGGTTAGATAATCATTCCCAATAATAAAGGTTCAACGATCTATTGCTATAAAATTCATGCATTTAACTTTGAAAAGTTTCTTAGCACTTCTCAGACATAGTACTGTACTAGAGTTTCTTAAAATTTTGGCCATCTTAGTACTAGTTTTTTATAAACCAGTTTCTTATAAAAAAAAACGTGTACCCTTTGACTGATAGATCAACATGTCAGTTTTTGAATATTGGCCTAATACTTTTTATTCCACAGCCCACCAAACGAGTTAACTTTTTTGACTTACTTGGTACATGAGGATATAATAAATTATATTGGTTGCTCGCTAGCTGTTGAATGTTATACGATACAAACATACAATGAGAGGATACTAAACAACAGTAGATATTTTGCATGATAGGAAGTTCTTAAAGAAGAAACTCTCTCTGTGGGTAGACTTTTTAGCACTGAAAGTACTGAAATTGACGAAAAGTACGGAAGTACAGAAACGCTGAAGAGTCTCTCTTCGGCCTTATGGAAATCTCTAACAGGAAACACTGAATTGGGAGAGCACCTGCTAGCAGCTACGAAAAGGAACTTCTGTTTAAAGAAATATCATGAAATATTTTGAAGCAAGGCAATCAGTCAATTATAAAATGACCTGTTTACCGTCTAGACCACTGAATTTTAATCATATCAGAAGTTGCAAAGAAGACAAAATTGATTTAGCAATCAATTAAATATTTTTTTGCGTAAGAACTATAGAATTCATTATTGACAGGTGACTGGCACGACAAATCTCGTGTTTTGCTCAGTCGTGAATCTTTTGGAGCATACATGTAATGGACGTGTCATGTAGAAAATGCAACTATTTTACAATGTAATGTTGTCAAACTTTTATGGTTAAATTTCAGTTTGGCAGACAGCATTGCAATAACTTACAGTTCATGTCATAAATCTGATAGCCAAGGGCAAAAAGGGCAGATTTTAGTAGCATCATCATTTTTAGCTTGAATCAAATTGGCTGAAACAAACATCTCCTTTGATTGTAATACATTACTTCGATTCCTTCAAGGCTTCTTCTCGTATGCGCAATGAGTGAAATAGCGATTCAGATTTCGATCTCTTTTGCTGCCTGTCTTTTACACTCACGTCTTGACTAATCAGCTGTACATTCCCCCATAACTGAGATCGCTAATCATTTTGTACTGGCATGTTAATCAACGCCAGCAAGTGCTATTGCAATAGACTTTATGTATCGTTATTGAAAGCCCAGGACTGTTAGCTCTCGACACCGCCTCTTAGAGAAGTTACGGTCAGCTAAGGTTAGGGTTAGGGTTTGGGTTAGCTTTGGCTGAAGTTAGGATTTTGAAAACTTTTGTTTTCAAAACTGCCGGATGAAAGTTATAGTAATTTTACTGCGCTAGATTGCAGTCGTTCCCGAATTCCTCAAAATATCAAGATTCTAATTGATAAATTTTGATCCATCTTTGAATTGTCTATATGAATGGCCATCTTTCCTTTATTTGGACAACCGCTCCATAGCAATTTACCCTAAAATGGCAAATAAACTATAAAATATAAATAAAGTGCTGCTCAAACAAGTAAATTGTTTGATTATCAAGAAATAAAACTGTTAAAAACTCGAACGTTTCGATTAGAAATCTTCGCAAGCACTACTTTTCTAAAAGGATAACCGAGATTTATAGTGCGTGGCAAACAACCTAAATAAAATTTAAAATAGACTAAAATTACATTTCACTACAAAGAACCCTACCCCATATCTTAAATTCTATTTAGGTTGTTTACAACGCAGTATAAATCTCGGTTGTCCTTTTAGAAAAGTAGTGCTGACGAAGATTTCTAATCGAAACGTTCGAACTTTTAACAGTTTTGTTTCTTTTCCATTTTCTTTCTGGAAATTTTCTATGGTGGTTTTGTTTCCTTTATTGTTTGACGAACATTTATAGCTTATTTAGAGCTGGTAGATTAACATAACATGCTTCCCTTGCGTGCACATATTGGAAAACCTGACCCAAACAAATTAAGACTTTGGATCATTGACTTTAATTTGCCACTGAACAATTCAAACTTCATGATAAAATCTACCAGAGTATTAAGAGATGTGAAAGATCATCTCTGGTACTGCTTATCGCTTTTTTGGACTAGTAGGATCAGGAAAGATGAGGTAATATGCACCCCTTGCGTGCCCAAATTAGCAAATCTGGCCCAATAAAATTAAGACTTCAGATCATTGACTTTAATTTGTCTCTGAACAACTCAACGTCATGATAAAATGTACCAGAGTATTGAAAGATGCGAAAGATCATATCTCGTAATGTTTATCGTTTTTTTTCAGACTGGTAGGATCAGGAAGGTTGACGTAATATGCACCCCTTGCGTGCACAAATTAGCAAATCTGACCCAAAATATTAGTACTTAGGTCATTGACTTAAATTTCCCACATGGCAGTTCAAGTTTTTGTTGATAAAATCTGCCAGAACAGTAAGAGATGTGAAGATCATCTCCGGTATTGTGTGATGTTCTTGACCAGCTTGTTGGATAACAGAGATAACAATTTTTAAGGGATTCTTGCTTCTTTCAGTCCAAATCTCTTATCTAACGACGGTAACCATATGCTTTATGGATAATTAACATAAGTTAAAAATCACCTGGAAAGATGCAAGATTGCCGTAGCCACTTGAAAAAGACAAACATGATTATTGCGGGTCAAGTTTATGATCTAAATGGCTACTGAGTCCCCCTTTGATATCAGCTACTTGGTCTCCGTATCTAAATAGAGACAAGTCTATAGGAACCTCTGAAAATGAGCATTTTCTAAATCCATATAAAATATTACTGTATAGCCTACATTCTACTATACTGTAAATAACTATGCAACACTACAGGACGATGCCATGGGAGCAAAAATAAATGACAGCACCACGGCCATAACATAAAGCCATGGAACCAGACTAACAACTACGATACAATTTGCTAATTATGCTACTTACAAATTACTATACGGTACTACTACAATATCTAAGAGCCTAAGACAAAGACAAAAAAATTAAAATTGAAAACAATGGTCACAAAAACAACACTACGATTGGGTGGCTTATGGAAGGATGGGGTACAAAACTTTAATCGAATCGACCAGTTTTATGTATAAAATTTAACGTCAGTTCAAGGATATCCCTATTCATAGTCACTGAGTCAGGAACATCTTTATCATCATACAATAACAGTTGTAAAAAAATTCATTTGCAAGATCTACGTATCCAAGTGGTCGTAATAATGCATAGAATCCACCGAGCTTGAATAAGCTTGAATATTACCGTGCAAATTATGAAGATGTGGAGGGTTAGGAGGCCCCTATTCATCACACAAAGATACATCAACAATTTCGGACAAAATGTTGAGCAAACAGACTAAATCAGCTAGAGTTTGTAGTACCCAATTCAAGTCATATATATATTTTTTTCAATTTGTTTTTAGTGGGCTTGTCAGGATTTCTAGCTACTGAAAGCTAATTTAGGCCCACTGTGCATGCCGCATCCAGGCATGGGACCCCTAGTTTAACGTCCCTTCCGAAGGACGGCGAGGTGAGTTGTGAGGTCAGGCCTCCGAGGTCACCCATCCGGAGTTTGACCTCACTCGACCGAGCTTAACTTCAGTTACCTGACGAGAACTGTTTAAGCCACTCGGCCACTCACCCCATGTATGATTCTACTTTTGCCATTCATAGCACAAGCTTTCACTACAAGAAATATGTGAAAGAATTTAAACGACGTTTTAGCAAGAGATTAAAATTCTGATACGCATGATGTTTTCAACTGACTTGATTGGCTAACTAAGAAGAAACGTCAATCAAAGAGTGAAATCCTTTGTTACAAAACAATAGAGTCAAAAGGCAGAATAATGTCAATAAAGTCTTGAAATGTTGATAAGTGAGTTTTCTCTTCGTCCCCTTGTCTCTAATTTATCCTTTTAGAAACTTGAAATTTAGGTTGTTTCCAAGCTTATTTTCTTTTTAAGCCACATTTGATTTCCAGATAGTCTGAAATTTCAGCGTGCTCGCAAAGGACGCCGGGGGACAATGGCTCTTTAAGTGAGTGTAAACACAGGCAGGATTCATGAAAAAACGAAGCAATGTTGAAGCTGCTTCGACTACATATGGGTGAGTAACAGTTAATCTTGTTGGAGCCTTTGCAAGTCAGTTTGTAGTTTAACCGTGAAAAGCAGATCAAAATTAATAATAAATGAGGGTTATGTCTCCAAATTATTAACAAAGTTCTATGCAAAATGGAAATCTAAAAGACTAATATAAGGTTTTGTTAAAAAGATGTGATAAGGAAAAAATTTCATTTAGCATCAATAGAATGGTGGTTGCATGTTCCCGCCTCTCTTTATTTGTCATAACTAAAAAGTTTATTATCTATTAAGATTACAGAACAAGTACATGGTGAATTTTTATAATTGAAACTTTGAGCATTGAGCAAATCAGGCTACTCCATTCTGGGTACAGCCACTGTAGTCTAATCATCATCATCATCATCATCATCATTATCATCATCATCATCATCATCATCATCATTGTTGTTGTCATCATTGTCGTCACTTTATTCAAGAAATAGGCTGAAGAGATATCCAGCTCAGATAATTAAGGCTTACTATGAACAGCCAGACATGCTACAACCAGGCACAGGAGACCTTGCCTAACATCCCTTCCAAACGATGCAGAAGTAAGTTCTCTGATGTTGACGTCATCCATCCCAATTGTGACCTCATCCAACCAAGTTTAATTTCAGTTACTTAACGCCCAGCAACTCCACCAACTACAAATATATCCAAAGTTGAACTGAACTGCAAAATTCCTGTTTCCTCTTTCAGTAGAGACTGAAGTAAGGATTAATAATTGGCATCCATAACATGACATGACACACCTTTTCATGACTATTACCTAAAGTACAGCCACCAGAAGGAAACCAGAAGAGGTCACCTTACAAATACAATTCTCTGGTTGGTGAGACTTTTTAGTGCTTAGAATAAAGGATTTGACCAAAGTTTGTCAATTGCTTAATTAGACTTGCTCTAATCAATTAATTCAAACCTCTTGTTATCCTTACATCAATTGAGCCCCAAGCAGATGTCTCAACCCACATCTATTAACTGATTAACATCAAAACAAGACTAAGGCAGAGTGTTGCACACTGTTTCTATATTTTGAGAGCTAGCTTGTCATACACCTGGAGTAAAGAGGCACGAAGAAAGGATTGATGTAGAGCAAAGGCTGCCTTTTTCATCTTTTATCAAAAGACTTTCAAACAAATTGCTTACTTCAATATGACAATAACTTGACTCATTTGTTGTCTTACTAATGTCTCTGACTTCATTTCATTATAAACCAGCTGTTTGAAGTTCTTTTTTATCAAAATATCTTCAAGATATCTTAGCAAAGATACCAATGACAGGCAAGACGTTGTCCACACATCTGTCAAAAAGTGAAATTTGTATGATACCTTCACATTAGCAATGTCATGTTTGATATAACAGCAGAATTGCTTTTGTGCAATTTTAGTCTCCCGATTTCTCAGATTTCTTTGTTCTTTCCCAGTAATCTTTCATAGTGATTTTCTGTGGTATTATATCTAAGAAACAAAGAAGGAAGGAACAACTGAGTAGCTGCACATTTGACAAAATGTCAACAGCATCCAACAGCAAATTTCGATGGAATCCAACATTTGTTCATAGATTATTCGATTAAAAGACTAAAATCTGATGTGAAGGAAAGTTAAAGTTATCCAGCAAAAATATTGTAAAGCTTTTAAATCTACAGAGTGTCCAAAAACTTGTGCCCTGTTTGTGAGGCTGCTTTTGAGGAGCAATAGCTTTAATTGTATAGGTTTTTAGACAGTTGTATTGGTCAGGCTTCATGTTACAGTTTGAGAACTTGCTTGAGTCAATCTGACATGAAGCAACCAATTATTTTTAACCTCTCCTCAGCTGTAAATGAGTAACCACTTGTCAGATTGACTCAAACAAGATCTCAAACTCTACGTTGAAGGCTGCCCTAGACTACTGTGTAGAAATTCAGATAATTAAAGGCACAGCTCCTCCACAGCAGCCAGAAAAATGGGCACAATTTCTTGAGAGGATACCCCTGTGTAAATATGCCTTGATGATCTGAAAAACTTATTGGTGTCATCCCTAGAAATAATGAACAACAAGAACAAATTATTTACCTTCAAGAAAATCTAATGAGTCATTTGATTCAACAGCATTAGCTAGGATGAAAATGAATAAAACAGTCAATATCATTGAATCTAGTCTATGTGAAAGGCTCAGTTATGTGTGAATGGCTCCCTCCTGGGTTAGTCAGAGAGAAACATCAGGCATTGAGATAAACAGCCATATCTTGATGGAAGGCCTATCCACGAAAATTTGAATGATTGCCATCTAGTTATCTAATCACTATTCAAATAACAGTGAAGTGAAATGATTATTTGCTGCAAATTGAATGGTCCAAAAAGTGTGATTATTTGGATTGGATGACCAGTCAAATAGATTGATTATGTGGATAGTATGACAAGTTGACAGGTTGGACTGCAAACTGACCAGTCAAAGAAACCAAATAATCTGAACAGAATAAATTGTCAGATAAAGCGAATCCAAATATCATGAAAAGGGTGACTGACTAAATACATCAAATTGTTTTGTGTACACAGTGGGTGGATAGCGAGACAAAAAGCAGTAGGAAGCACATCATTATGTAAAACAATAACACATAGTTGCCTGCTGCATTTCTCTGCTGTTATATTGCTGTTTCTATGACAAAACTGTGCTGAGTACTTTGTAAGTGAAGTGCTATATGAGGAAGCAAGCATTGGGCTCTGGGTCATGCTGCAGCAGGCAGTAGAATGGCTGTAGAACTGCAGGTGTACTGGGAATAACCATTTGGCATACAAGATTTGATCCGTGCATAATATAAACTGTGGCATACTAAGAAATATTTTCTGTTTTATGGAGCCACACCCTAACCACATCCCTAAATGCCGTTTGACCAAATATCTGGTAAAATTAGAACCAAATGTTCAAATAGCTATAATCTTTTGCTTGGACACCCTTACTTGATGGAAGTAAACTCAGGTTGTGTTTGTTAATATTCTGCCATGCGGAAAAAGTTTTAATCTTTCCATAATCATTTGTGATTTTGTGAGATCAGTCAAGTGATCATCACATGTGTCACATCTCAAAATCCCCAATGACCTCCCTTTCTTGCATATCATATCATAATAGCATATTAAGTTTCTTTGGGCATTTTGAATGACTAATGTAGCAGTCACACAGACACCTAATCATTAGATTTCATTCACTAGCAGGTATACCAAATCAGCTCAACAGAGCAGAAATTGCTTAAAACAATGTCATCGAAAAACCTGAGATAAGAAAGTGTTTGGAAAGATAAGCTTTTTGAAATGATAAATCAATAGTTTAAGGCCCAAGGAACAAACTATTAAGTGTTGCTGAATTTTGGTATCTGTTGCAGAGAGCTAGGGGGACTGAAAGTTATGAGTTTTTGGGCATACGTGCGCAGTTTCTGCTCTGTCAATCAGCTCTTAAATGAAGTTGCCACAGTATCAGTGTATTTTTCATTCCTATGCCACCGAAAAATTGTTTTAAGGATCTACTGTTATCTAGTATTGCAAAATAATATCCAAAAGAAAAGGCTTATATACCTAATCCTTTGTAATTTAATTCCTTTTTGTCCTTGCCAGCTTTGAGTCCTTCTTCTGCAACATATTGAGCAAATAATTCCTGTGCAAATAGAAAGATTGGGATTAAAATTGACCATATACAGGGTGTCTCAAAAAAATTGTTATACGTTTGATTAAATATTTAAAAATAACAGCAACATGAACAGCTCATGGGAAGATAACCCCATTCCTAAGATTATGAAATAACTTTAGAGGCTAAAATCTTGCAAATCGGTTGAAAATACACTGAGTTGCGAGCTTTCAACTATAAAAGATGCGCGATAGCTGAGACCAGAGACCCCTAGATTACTTGTAATGCAAAAAGCTTGAAGACCGAGGTAGGGGAGGCTTATCCAATGTTGATATATTGGGGCAAACCAGATGGGACTTGAGGTAAATGGATTCTTCCTCTCTGATATGCTTGACAGTTAGGTTATTGAAAATCTGCAGTTGATTTGGTTCATCATGTTGTACAGGTACATGTACCCCAAAAGCCACAAAAAAAGCGTGTGGATATAATTTTTTTCCTACTAGTTGATTTCAAAAATGGTTTTGTGTCAATGAAGGGCTGCAGAAAACGAGGTCTTCCCGTTGGGTATTATTATTTTTTACCTAAGATTGACCGAGTACTGATGTTACAAAGTTTCTTGTTTTTCACTATATGTACCCCAAAAACCACAAAAGCAAAAACACGCAAAAGATTACAGCTGATTCACCTATCACTGTGATATTTGGGAAGAATTCATCATTATAAATCAGTAATGGATAGAAAGTATAGATGCAAACTTATTTTCAGTGGAAGTATCTAATGTACCACAAAACCCACATGGGGTGTACCCCAAAAACCACATTAGTTTTTCACTTATCAAGCCGTTTGCAGCATATCAATCTTCAAAAGCATTATTTTTCTTGATTCTGCATATATTTTGAAATCTGCTGACAATCCGACCTAACAGAGAGGAACTGTGTTATTCATTTACCAGCAATTACAAAGTGCATGCTTTTTCCAAGTATAAAGTATCAAAATATTTGAGAATATCAATGTTCCTGGTAATTTTTTCATAAATAATGAAAAGTTTTGATGTTTCTATTCCATGGATAAATTTTCTTTGCTTTTAATTTCACAACTGCATTCATTTCAGAGTCTACCAGACTTATAACCACCTCAGAGGTTTCATTTATCACCCCCAAAATGTTTGAGAGTAACCTCAAATGGTTTAACCTCAAAGTAACCTCAAATGAGAGTAACCTCAAATGAGAGTAACTTTCCAGTGGTATCCAAAATTAACAGAAGTCTTCTAAAGTGATTGGTTAGTTAATGATATCTGGACAGCAAATACCTATGTTGATTGACTTTTAGAAAGATATTTTTTTACTGTGTTAAAATATGGGCAATTTTAATTAACTGTCTGTTAATTGAATTGCATAAAATGTTTATTATTTTGTTAAAACATATACCATTTTACCAACTGTATGTTGATTGTCTTGAAGATGTGTTCGTTATTTTGCTGAAAATGGAATATTTACTTGCTGTTTGTTTACAGACTTTCAGGAAATGTTTGTTATTTTGTTAATTTTGTTAAAAACTTGACCAAACCTTGACTTTCAGAAGATATTTTGTTATGTGGACAAATACCTTATGTTAATTGCTTTCAGAGAGTGTTAATGATATATAAATATAGATGTGATTTTGCTGAAATACATAATTTCATTTGGTTTCTCTGTGGCACACCCACACCCAGTACTTGTGTTTTCCATGTTTCAGTGAAATTTACCCCAAAACCACACAAAAAATTACCAAAGTCAGGATGCCCATTCGATAGGTTCACTATATTGCAAGGTAACCATTGTGCTTTTCTGGCAAGAGGACACATGAAAGATACTGAAAAACATTTGTTTGCAAACTTATTGTAAGAATTTGCGACTTGCTACTCGTTCATAGAAATAATCTGTAAAATTTCAAGTTCAAATTTTTGCGTTTACACCTTATAATTTTTTTTAATCCAATTTATTCATGGCAAACCTATATTTTTAGGTAGCCCAGTTACCTAAGCATCATTGATCAGTAAGAGTTTTATGTTGTATGTTGATCTTCTATAGATATTGCCTTTCAACTGACCTTGTGGTTTTTGGGGTACCTTATTTTTGGGGTACATGTACCTGTATTACTATGTTGAATTTCTATTCTCTGCATAGCCCTATCTTGTGCGGATTTCAAAGGTTAAACTTTCCATTCAAGATAAACTTACCAAATTAGGCCAGGCTAAAAGGGCCTATAATGCAGAGAGGCCTTACTTAGACTGACTTAAAGCCAAAAGTGGCTGGCAGAGGTATTTTACATACCGCTGCTCTTGCAATAAGAAAATATCCTTCTTGGTTAACGCTTCCGAGGTCTGGACTACTCTTCATGATCATTTTAATTCTGGCTAACGGCAACTTTAGTAGCTTTCCTTCATTTCCCTTTGGAGATTCATCGGCCATCTTTGCTCTTCTTTGAACATTAGAGCATTTCAAAATGGCGGGAAACGATATCGAGGCTGGCACTCAGTTCTCAGCAGTCAGCAGTCAAGCAGTCCCGGTCGTCCCGGTCCCGTCCCAGTCCCACAACTTGTACTTCACGCAGTAAAGCCATGGGTGAAGGAAACAAAATGCTGCGCGTTTTCTTCAATAAATGTATACACATGTCATACCTGTATCTTTATCATTGCTTCTTTACTCCTTTCCTTGCTTCCCTCTGCAGCCCAACCGCCCAACCTCAGCTTGACTCGTTGTTTCAAGTTTGCAATGGCCTACATTTTTATGAGCAACTGGTTATAAGAGAATTAAGAAATTGGTTGTGATAAAGGAAATCCTTGACATAGTTCTGCTCTATTTCATTTGTTTCCTGTATCATATTACTTAGAAGGTCCTTGTTGTAAAGCTCAATCTCCGCTAAGTTTTTAAACGAGAGTATAAAGTTGGATTCGTCTTCATTATGTTTGGGCAGAATTTACAGAATCTTCTTTGACTTCTTTTTATCGTGGTCTCCCCCACATCAACCCACCAACTGGCTGATTGGCTGATTCCAACTGAGCGAGAAGGTAGCAAGTAGAATAGATTTCGTTTTAAATCATCGAAAGGAGTTTATATTACAATTTCCAGGGATCAAAGTCTTCAAAGTTAGAGCTACCAGACAGACAGAATCAGTTACGCATGCATTTGCTTTCACCTGATTCAAGAGTGAATTCGGCTGAGTTAAGTTGCTAGAGACTGGGAGACTGGGAACAATCAGCATATCTTTGAAAATTAGAATTTCTTAAAAGCACCAAAACCGTTGCCAACTCTTACGGTTCTTTATTACAAAGTACCCAATGCAGTGAGTCAAAGACATTAGAGGAATAGGGGCTTAGAAATTTCAATTTTTCCATATCCAGTTTATGGAAGAAAATCCCCTATGAAGCCTAATGGATAATCTTGGACACTGTCTGTTTTGTCCCTGGTCTGCAAGCAACAAAGAACGAAGACAAAATACCTTGTATCAGGGCCTGATGGTGCCTACCGGGCTGCTAAGACGAAGAAAATTCTTTTTAGGAAACTATATGAAAAACTAATGGGATAAGCACATTGCATTTTGCTACTAAGGAAACACTGTTCTTTTTTGAGAAATTACGGTATTTCTCGCTGTGAGAGTCTCATACAATTACCATCGATATCTCTTAAACCGAGGCCATAATATCATAAAAATGCACCTCTAGTTTCCAGTGACGAAAATTAATGTGGTCAGAATTCAACATTTTGTTCCAAAATGAGGAACACTATTTAATTGGTGAAGCCCAGCATTAAAGTACAAATGAACAAAAATGTAAAATCCTAATCACAAATTAACTGCTCATAAACAATTTTGGAAATGCTGTGCTTTTGTGAATATCTCCCAACAAGTAACGTCTTGTCTTCGAGGTTGTCAATAGCTTTTATCACCGTAGAGTGTTCATGAGCCAGTTTATGAATTTCAGTGAAAATTGGAATTTTCGCTAGCCATGATTTGAGTTTCTGATGATTCTCTGCTACATAATAAAGTATTGCACACGAAGTAAGAACGGCAAATACTTTCACCCATCCAATATAGAAAGACTTTCCCATTGAAAAATAATTTTGGTCACAGTTGTTTTCTTTATTTGCGTTGTTGGGCGGCGTCAAATCTTTGGCGAAGAGATCTGAAATGAGAAATTGCTAAAGACTAAAGCAACAGTGGTAGTAAAGTAATAGATTTGCTCAGCTATTCTGAAGGAGAGTCTGATCGAAAGACGTTTTGTACACGAAAGGTTCGACTGAGTGGTGATTAGCTTCCATTTTGAACAAATTCGAAAATTCTACAGAGAATATACTCTCGAGTACCGAATAAAATGGGGAGGGTGAGAATAATCGCGGGAGGGGGAAGGGTTAGAAATGGTTCGATATAACAATAATCGGGGGATTGGAGCAATCGAGGGATTGTTTGGACAAATCAAAAATAGTCATTTTCCCAGCCAAATACAGATCTTTAATATATTTATGTGAGCAATTTTAAATTCATAGGTAGGCCCCAAATAACTGTAGAGTTTATTTCTGATGAAGCGAAAGCGAAACGTCATATGAGCCTTCTATATTTTCAAAAATCTTGATTATATTTATATAGTTAATAGAAAGGAGCTGATGACTCATCATTGATGTTACGGATACATTTACCTACGAACTCTGGTTCTGTTGTGTTGCATGCACTTCTTGAGACTTTTTCTTGCGTTTATTCAGAAATTATATTTACCATCATTTCATTTTCTAAAAATTAATAAAAGGGGGTTGGAATAAAAGCGAGGGGTTTGGAAAACTTTTCGAAAATTTATAAGCGGGGGGGGGGGCAATTATTTGGTACTCGAGAGTAGAAATTATCGTTCGATTCAGGCTGTATTTTAGAATAGTTACAAAATGTATTGGCGAACATGCTTTGACTCAGAGAGACGTAAAAACTATGCACGGATATAAGATGCAAGCGGATGGGTGGCGTGAAAGATCCGAATGTTACGAGAAAAGTTACTTGTGGATATTCAGTGTCCAGCTAATGTTGTGTTTTTGTGTTGAAGCTAACATTGCGATGTGAATAATTATCCAATGTGCCCAGTTAAATATGGCAAAGAAGATATGGAACACTTCTTGCTGCTCTGCAATTGTTTCAGAGAGCAGGGATGCAGTCTTCTCACCGGTGTCAACGATGTACTCGAAGCTTGTGGATATTCTGAGCGCACAGATATCAATATTGTATGTGATGTCTCAATTACCAATTACTAATTTTTTACATTGGCTTTCATGTTTCTAAACTTAGCAAATCTCCACTAGCAATTATTAGGTTGCAAGATGCCTTAAATTCTTAATTTGTAGCTCTGTTTGTGATTTTATCAATCTCTTTTTATGTTATGATCCAAGGGTAGACAAAATGTTTTGCTCCTTGGGATATCGCCTCTGTAATAGCGTAGCATAAGGTGTAGGTATAGTAATTAGTAATAGTGTATTGTAAATTTTTAATGGAATATAAAAAAGAAAAAAGTTATTTCAATAAATATGAACATCAAATATGACTGTGAAAAGCCTGTCCATCCTTAGACTGATGACATTTGTCTAATTTTGCTTCATTGAATTGGATTGTTATTTGCTGTTATAGTCATTCTCGTAAAATTTCAACGTTGAAACGGAATGAGAATTATGGGGTATCGTTGGGGGAATGGAGCGAAAACAAGGACTCGTGTAGTAAGTCTAGTCCTTCCTCTCGATTGACAACACCTCGACATTTCCTTAGCCTGAGATTACAGAGAGCTAGTGAATTCTTCGCAATAGCTTTCCCTGGCGGGAACTCGAGTCCACATTGTTCAGCGTGGTAATGAGGCGCACTGCCACAGAATCATCTGTACCAAAGTGCATCGAATATTGACCTCAAATTTGAAAAGCAACTAGAGAAATGAAAAATTATTAATTTTTGATGGGCTAATCCTTGCTTCATTTCACTGGGCAGCAATTTGAAATGACTTCATAGTTTGGATGATTAGAGCTTCATGCAAAACAATTTAAACTTACTTGCAAGGTTCAGGTCTTCCCGTTTAGGAATATTCACGTCGAAAATACACGCATCATCAGATATTATGTTATCATTTTCATCGTCTGCCAACAAAGGCACTTCCATCGTTACAACTTCTTCCTTTACTGCCTCGATAATATTATCCTCAGCTAAATTCCAGCTACTGCATCTCTTGTCCACCCATTTAAGCCATGTTTGTTCCAGAAGAGAGCCTCTTCTTGAAGCAGAATGGATTTCTTTTTCAAGCTCTGCCATGTTCTCTTGAAATTTGTAATGGTCGGTGAAATTGACATAACGACAACCAGCAACGATAAGACCAAGAGCTCCACAAGGATCATATTCGTTTTCCAACTTGATTGGTATTATTGTCTTTTTCTTCACCTAAAATGATGTTCGATTAAGAGATGTTAAGATTAACACACACAAGCACACGTATTCTTGATAAGACACTGGTTACAAGAAACTCAACTCTCAGATTCCCAAAGATGAAAAAATTAAGAAACTGGGAAAACATTGGAAAAACAAAATCCTAAACATAATTTTACTTTATTTTCACTTGATTCCGCTATCGTATCAGTGGGAGAAGAGAATTGAGTAATGTCTAAACATTGGAAAAGCTCAAAAACAATGTTTGAAGTAAACATGAAGACTTTAGTGTTATAGAACTCGTAAGAAACTCCCGAGTACTCAAGATCGGAGAATTTTAAGAAACTTTCAGCACTGGCCCAAATTCATAAGTTTCTTGTAAAACTACTTGTATGGTGGCCACTGTGGAGGAGCTGTATAATAAGTACAGTGCCATCGCAGCAGCCACATTGGGCGGAATAGTTTTCTGCGACACACTGTGTCTCATCGGATAATGACTTTGTACCATCGGAATATCAGAGAATGACTTTGTACAATCGAGCAAGGGAGCTCACCTCAGTTGTCAAATATTGTCAATATTGTCCAACACTGGAAATAACTCCCACCTAAGGAGTTTAGCTTTCAAGAAATATAATTTTTTGAAAGGTGATTCGATTACTAAAAACATCCAGGAAGAGTTATGACATTAAGGAATAGGCGCAGAATTGATACCTGCGCATACTGCAGTTCCAAATTGCAATTTGTTGACTTTTCATATTTCTTTGTCATACAAACAATGATCAATAATGCTCCTTCGATACCCTCCGCCATTCTTTGAAAAATATTTCCTTGCAGTTTATCAACATCCATCCAAACTTTGAAACCATCTTGTTCTAGCCCTTCTTTGACTCGAAGAACCTCTTTCTGACTGTCCCATTGATAAGATAACATGACGTGTCCTCTTGTTTCTGGTGCCATCTTGAACTCTCTGTGGATGGTTGACAAACAGTTTTGCACGAAATTAATAGCAAACAAAACAAAACAAACAAGTAAAAATATCAACTGTCTACAGCATGTCACATTTTTACTTGGGCAGCCGCGCCTTTGATGCGAAGAAGAGATTCACAAAGAGAGTCACAAAGAGATTCAAGTTAGAAATGAATAGATTTCAGGCCAAACGACAAATAATTTCTGTCTGATTGTTGCTTTGCTCGTCTGGAATCAACTATGCTTTGTGTTTGGAATTGCTAATAGATTACAAAGACAGTTCTCTTTGCAAATGTATTGTTTCTAACACCCTATCATAGTTAAAGTTCCACATATATTCTGTCACTTACCTAAAACTTTGAAAAATCCACTGCAAGTTTGCGATATCAATAAAAATTGCTCCCTCACTTCGCCTGAAATGTTGTTATCATATTTTTCCTTTGGCAGTTAGCGCAACAATATTTACAAATCACTTCATTGTTTGTTGTCCTTGTTGCATGACTATCACGACATTCACTTATTTGTTTGCTGCATATGCAGCCATTCTCTGCTTCATTCAATCAATAGATCTTCTCGGGGATTAGACTTTGAAGCCTTTGAATTAACAGCCTTTGAGATTCGAAACGGGAAATTGGGAATTTGATTTTTCCCTCACAGTTTCTTTTCTCTCAGTTTCAGCAACACTGAGACCTATGTAACGAGTCTAAGCAAATGGTTTCTTTCTACGGGAATCATGGTTCTTGTCTTTTTTCAAAAAGCACAACAGTTTTCAAAGATTCTGAGAAAACATAAAATTTTTCTCAGAAGCGATGAAAATTTTTCTTGAAAATTGTACCATTCTGTATGAGAACTGCTGCCCACATTGTAAAATTTGTCATCAATTTCCCCCACTGGAAACATCTAAACAAGGACGTAGGAAGCATCTCAAATTTGGGGGAGGCACGACGCTTCGAGGGCATCTTTTCCTTAAAAAAGAAGGAGCATTTTCTAAAATAAAAAGGACACTTCTTTATTTACTGCAAAATTTTGGGGGGCACGTGCCCCCAGTGCCTCTAGTTCCTACGTCTATGCATCTCAAAGGTCAAATAAAGGAAAGAGATAACGAAATCCGATTGGCCACCAAGGAACATCTCGATGATCTGTTATTCTCATTGCCACATGGACAAAGGATTTACAATTTCCAATTTATCCCATTTTTTCTTTCTTTAGGTAACGCTTCTGCAATCTAAAATTGAGGTAAATATTATTTTAGAACGCAAAGTTCACAATCACATCTTATCTTGTGAAATGACAGTGCTACAGTCTTGATATACAAATACTTGAAGATAACGGCTGTGTTTTTCTTCCTTTTTGGATCAAACCCAAATATTTTATCATCTATAAATATTTTGGGTCCTTAACAAAACACGTGAAAAAGAAAATTTTGTCAAAGAAAAAACGGGTTTACATGTTATTAGTTTTTCTTTATACATATATACATTATGCATCTAACTAACAAGCACAACTTTATCATTGTTTGGCTATAAATACAAGTGTGCGGTATAAAACCTAACTAAAGGCAGAGCATTAATTTACGGAGGCATCTCTGGTACAGAAGACTCGCTACGCATTAACGTTGATTCACTACTGGGCATCTGTTGAGGATCTTTTAGTGGTGGGAAATCCATTGACAGTGCAACCAAAGATGGTCCTATGATACGATGCAGCTGTCGTTTAAAGTAAACGGCATCAGCAGAGCATAAACGCAAACTGTCAAGAAAAAGACAATGGATACTTCTGTCTTGTGGCCTGTCTGCAACATACTTTCGTGATAGTCTGAAGATATTTTTTGATTGACAAAGGCACTTCACTGGTGGGGAAAATGGGTATGACTGGTTGGGAGATTGAAGGGGCTTGGTGGGGAATTTCCCCATCATTTTGTATGTTGATAGTTGCATTGATTCATTACACAAATGGCCAAAAAATATCTATAAAAGCTATCAAGCTTAGATGTAAGTATCTTATATAACTTATCATCAACTATTTTATGCTCGAATACACAGTATCTTCCCTGCTATTCGTTTGTTTATACTCACATACGAAATTGATCTTCTGGTGAAGAAAACAATATTTTTGCGAGGAAATAAAGAATGCACTACAAATCAAAACATTTTCCACACTGCATCGATAAGAGTATTAGTACATCTCGACATATGACACGTTCCAGGTCAAATTATGGAGAGAAAAACGGGACGTGTTTTAATCTGTGTTTATCTTAGCATCAGTTGAAAACAGGGGGGCATGGGAAACTGTTCTCAACCAGACGGGCAAAGCTCTTTGTGGAGCACACTTTTAGCTGCGGGGTGAGTGGCCGAGTGGCTTATACAGTCTTCGTCAGGTGACTGAAGTTAAGCTTGGTCGAGTGAGGTCAGATTTCGGATGGGTGACCTCTGAGGACTGACCTCGCAACTCACCTCGTCGTCCTTCGGAAGGGACGTTAAACAAGGGGTCCCATGCCTGGATGCGGCATGCGCAGTGGGCCTAAATTAGCTTTCAGTAGCTAGAAATCCTGACAAGCTCACTCAAAACAAATTGAAAACAAACAAACAAACAAGCTTCCAGAGCATGAAGAGCACTTTCAATGCTTCTAGCATAGCAGTCCTTGACAGCTCAGTTACGACAATTAAAAAAGTCTTTTGTCTAGTGTGACTCGTAATCAACCAATCAGAATCGATTGAGCTTTGACCTACACTAAATTCGAAAATTGACTTGGGAAATCCAAACAGTCAATTGTTATTCCTAGAGACGATCTACGTTATTGGTAACACTGACT
Organism: Aurelia sp. 3 sensu Dawson et al. (2005); assembly: GCA_964020215.1. Classification (NCBI taxonomy): domain Eukaryota; kingdom Metazoa; phylum Cnidaria; class Scyphozoa; order Semaeostomeae; family Ulmaridae; genus Aurelia; species Aurelia sp. 3 sensu Dawson et al. (2005). The sequence goes on along the minus strand of OZ026572.1, from coordinate 30,866,602 downwards.
AGAAACTTGGTCATTTCATGAAGATTTATAAAATTCTATTTCAACAATAGATCTTTCACTGCTTCTTGAGCTAGCTTGGCCCACCTGCAGGCTCCTGGCACGCATTTTGTCACATCGGCTGGCTCAAAGAGCAGCTTCTGAATCATGAATGTGGCCATTTGTCTCTTTTGCTGAATGGTTGAAGAAGTTAAAGAGTTTCTTGTGCTTCTCATCATGATGTTTGTCGTGGTTCTTTTTGTTATTCTGTGGAATGAGACAGAGTCATTCAAATTTAGCATTTGTAGCGAAAGCTTCCTTTGAAGTCCTCTTCCTACGGTTCAAATAAACCCAAGTGAAACAAAAAAGTGAACACGTTTGATAGGCTATGGAATCAAAGGTATGTGACCGATTTTGAAAACTAAGATGTTAATCTATCAGTCAAAGGCTAGGCTAACTTAGGTGAGAAAAAGTTTGTTTGGTAAAATCACTCATCTTCAGGAACTCAAAAATTAGAGAAATGTTTCGAAGGGAATCGACAATCACACGTTCCATTCCAGTCCATGATTAACTTGGCATTGAAGTATCAGTTTCAAAAACAATTTTAATTTCGTAAATCATAGATCAAAATGGAACGTGGAATTTTCGTTGTCATGCATGCCCCTTACAGGCGGCTTTCTCTAATTTTGGGGTCTTAAAGATGAGTGAAATTACCAAACGAAATTTTCACATCTAAGTTAGCCTTTGACTGACAGATTGACATTTTAGTTTCGACATCGACCACATACTTTTTACTCCATAGCTCGCCAAACGAGTGAACTTTCTTTCACCAACCCGGTAGCAAATTCTATATCGTATGGTCGAAGAACAAACCAGGAGCCCCTTAACAATGCAAACCAGAGCATCCCTTTTTGGCAATTCATCCGAAGCACTTAATGAGCCATTATTACCCATGATCCTTTGTAGGCACGCTACAATTCTAGGCTACTATCTGCTCTGTCTCAAAATCAAATTTGGCCTAAACTAAAATAGAAATCCACAGTGCAGTAGTTACACCAATAGATTTAGTTAGCTATGAGGATGGTGACAAGTAAAATGTACCACTGTGCCATATTGGCAGTACCCGGTACCAACACGTCAAGTACCCAGTGCCATTACAGTCAGTACCAGGGATCTTCGGAGAAGGAACAAAATACCATTTAGAATAGAAAATTATGGACAAATAGTGGGAAGAATTCGGAATGAAAAATGATGCTAGTCTTCGAAACTGTCCTCGATACCACCACAATTTCTGCCAGTACACAGTACTAAAGGTATCAATACCAGACAACGGTGTGGCCAGTACCCAGTAACACCAAATACCTCCTGTCACCATCCTCAACAAATTAAAGCTTTCTACTTCAACATGGATCGACTCTAAGGTTTCTACTCATGCTAAATTTGATTTTCAGACGGTATGAAATTTTAGCGATCCAGCAAAGGATCTTGGGTGAAAATGGCTCTTATAATTCATCAGTTAGCAGCTTAGGATCTGAGATTTGAATTAAATTCGAAAATTTACCACAGGCTCTTTGCATGAAAGTCTAAAACACTATTTAGGGGCAAATATATGCTACTAAAGTAAAAGATATTAGCACTTTCAGTACCAAAATATTTCTTTTATTACTTTACTGGCATAATCAGATTTCTTACCTTGCTCTCATGTTTCTTGAAATTATTAACTTCTTTCGCTTGCCTTTTTTCGAGTTCCTCCAACTTGCCGATCCAGTTCTCTGCAAAATCCTTGATTTGTTGTTTCAAATCTGAAATATCATTTTTGAAGATGTTTCGATGGAAATGACTCACTTTGCCAGATTCCCACTGCACCTTCCATTCAAGAAGTTCTGATTCTGTGGAGAAGATCATACTGCATAAGTACATCTAAACGCTTCACCAAACAAGTGAAAACTTTCAAAGTGTTGGGCTGGCGAGTACTAGACAAAATATTGCTACAAACGCTGTCGACGGCTTTTCTTTGGTATTAATCAGTGCACATATTTTCGTAATATTTCATGAGATATTTTTCCGGATCGACCCGACAGAGCAGCAACTGTGCACGCATGGGCGAAAACTCGCAACTTTGAGCCCCCCCCCCCCCCTAGCTTGCAACAGATCCTGAAATTAGGCAACACTTGATATTTTCTTCCTAGAGCCTTAAACTGTTGATTTATCATTTCAAAAAGCTTATCTGTGCCAACACTTCCTTATTTCAGATTGCTAGATGACGCCATTCTACGCAGTTTCTGCTCTGTCGATCGACCCTATTTTTCAGCACCTTTCAGGCCGACCTCCACGTGGAGCTGTTCTGGTTGACGATCAGCATGCTTAGCAACGCGCATGCTTTCTTGTTGGAGAGCATGTGCACTAGACGAGCTGGCCTCCCCAGTCAACAATCAAAACCATTGCGGTGGTAGTTGCCTTTATGCAATTAGTAAGTAAAGGTTATGTGTCAAGGCTGCTGGTGACGAAATGATCAAAATTTTTGGAAAGTACCATTCAACCTTGGGTACCTTTGTAATGCATAAGGAGTAGAAGGAATAATTTCTGACTTTTAGGCTCTGAGGTCTATAACTACCTTTAGGCTCTGAGGTCTCCGCAAGGTCATATCTCTTCTTCCTGTTCCTCATGTTCACACATTCCCAAATAACGCCAATCAAAAAGAGAAATGCGAAAATACTGAGGCCCGTGAAAACAATCCATTTGAAGTAAACAGATTCTGCATCAAATATATTGGCTGATTTCTTCGATGCCAAGTTTTGCTGACCAGTGGTCTACAATTGATGAAGAGAAGAGTCAACGAGATTGAAAACAAAGACATGAAAAATGCTTAAAGGCTCTCGTTTAACTGGTATGCTCTGCGATGGTTTTTTGTTTTGCTTTCGTGGATTTGATGAATTTCGGTTGAATCAACATAGTTAATAATTTAAAATGATTTTAAAATGCAAGATATGTACATTTAAGTTGAAGATCAACAAATGCAGTTATGTGATCGGAAAGTACTGATATTTTATCGTTCTGCTCCCCTGTTAAGTCAAAAAGGAGTACTTTTTCGAGACATCCTGTACTGTAATTGAAAACTTGATAAGTGCGGTAGCGGTATCATTGTGCAGCTAAATATGGCTACGATATATAGTTTTGTCTGTTCCCTTTAAGGCACGTAGGGAGAAATATGACCGCATCTGGCGGTGCAGTAGCCTACGCGTAGACCCATTTTTCCAAAAGAAGAAAGGGTCTACGAAACAAAGAGAGAAAGCTTGCTACGAGGTTTCTGGATTTCTGGAAACTTAATTTATGCAACCTTTGTTTTGACGCCTTTCACAAATAATTTGAAAGGAGGATTAGAATAATTAATTGGGCGGCCGAAGCAAGCCTTTGCTCTTTGTTTCGTAGAACCTTTCTTCTTTTGGAATAATGGGTCTACGCGGAGGCTAGCGGTGCAGCAATGTGCTGCTGACTTGAGCGACATAGCAAAATTATTTAAAACCGCATGAAATTAGACTTATGACGTGGAGTCCCTTGTTTCCCTGTGCTCCAATGACTTGATGATGGCGCTTCGGTCAACAGAAACTCATACCATTACTCTGAAAATTCCGACCCTATTTAGGCCCAGCCTCTGAGCTTCCTAGATTCCTAGAGTACCAATCATATTGTGAGACTTGTGAATTGCTATGGTTACGGCAAATGGGATAGAATGCTCGATTCGATTGAAGAAGAACTGATTACATTCCGACGGGATTCGAGTTTCGAAGCTGTGATTCCATTATAATTCGATTGATGAAGGCAAAAAATAGTGTCAAGCTTATTCATAATTTCATTATGGGTCCCTGTTGAGTAAGGTTTACTGAAAGGATACAAGGGACTCATCGTCATAAGTCTAGCATGAAATTAAGCCTTTCAACCAGGGATAAATAATTGTTTATTTATATAAATTGTTGGCTATTTATCCCTGCTTTGAACATTAGTAAAGCGGAAAGCAAAACATATTTACCTTGAGAGGCTTGATAACTTTAGATATCGTAGCATAAATCTGACTTTGTTTTGATTCCAAAAAATGAGAGAAGCATTTCCTCAATGCAAGCCCATCTCTTGATAGCACAACTCCATAAGAGAATGTATAGTCAATAACTTGCTGTAGCCTGAGCTTGCCTAATTGATCCTGAAACTCCCCTGCAATGTATGTATCTAAGAGGATTCCCTGCACCTCTTCCTCGTCTACTTTCTGCACGATCTCAGCCACTGATCCATATGCTGCAACAAGGATTCATCAATGTATAGTCATGAGTAAATTATCAGAAAAATCGAGAAATTAGAATCTACAACCGCCTGGAATCGAACCACAGATCTACTTTCCAAGCAAGCGTCTTAACCATTAGATCACTGTGTCATATATTAATATCTTCCACATTACAGGTCTACCAATAAAAATGCTTGCCCGGAAGGCAGGAGATCCGTGATTCGATTCCCGGTGGTGGTAAGTTGAAAATTTCTCGATTTTTCTGACAATTAAAAAATTTTTTTTGCCCCGAACAAGGAGAAATCCTTGCTGCTCACTAGCTGTTAAGAGGCAAGAAAACAATAAGGTAGCCTCGCCTTCGTTGAGCTTAATGCCAGAAAAGAACAGACTCTTTGTTTTTATGACGTCACTAACCTCTCAGTCGCTTATTTGAATCATAGGTGGTTAGACACCGCAGTTGCGCTTTATTACCCCTTTGTTCTTTTTGCGGAGGATGAGATTATTTGCTGTTACATAGGATACCTCCTCCGCAGAAGCATATAAATTTTCCTCCGCAGTAGCACATACACTGAAACTTAACTACAGTGTCTAAAACAAAACTACCCATGTTTGAATACGCGATTTCGCACAGAAAAGACGAAAAATGGCGGATAAAGTATGACACATCATTCTTAACAGTATAATCTTGTATTTTATCATCAATCATAACAGCCCGGACTTTTCCAAGACTTATGTTCGGCTTTAAGTTATGGAATACTCTCCCACTTTTCATTCGAGTAGCTGGCTCTATTTCACTTTTTCGGTCTAAATTGAAGCTTATTGACACCCCCCAGTAACGACCCCGCTGAAACATTGCCCCGCCAAGAAAACTCGTTTCCCCGCTAAGTTTTGAGTTTAAAGAGTTTCCCCGCCTTGTTTTTGTTGTTTCCCCGCTGAAATTTTCGCTTCCCCGTCAAAATTATGCAAGTTTCATCGTAGATAATAGCCTAAAATTTCATTTCCCCGTCATGATATTTTCTAATCCCCGCTGAAAATGTATGTTTTCGTAATTTCCCCGCTGAATTTACAAGGTCTGGCGGGGTCGTTACTGGGGGGTATTTATTGTATTCACTCTTATGTCTGGTCTGTTTGTCTCTCTTCCTCCGCATTACCAAAACTTGTCCTTTCCTTGAGGCACATCTGGTTCTTGGTTTTTTCTTTTAATTAATGTTTTCTTTAGTTTCTTTGTTTTTATGGGGGGGGGGGGTTCTCTCTCGATTAGTCTACGTACTTAGAGAGCTCCTCCTTAATCAATTTATACTATATACAATCATGTAATGTCATTCCCTTTTTGCTTAGTTGTAGTTTTGTATTAGATTGTATTAATCTGGTACTGTATTATTTGTAATGTAATTATGTAGTATTGTATGTAGTATAGATTGATGATCAAATGAAACTGAAACTGAAACTGAAACTATGTTTGATGCAAACCTTTTGTCTCAGCGTTTCTTTTCACACCTAGACGATATTCTTCACTGTTATGAAGCACCCCTACTTTCGTTCCATATAATTTTGTCTCATCTGAAAGACTACTGGTCGTCAGCATGGTTGTTATGGTTGCAGTAAATGTTGATATAATCACCAAGCCAACAAGAATCCAAACAATCCCAAACAACCTTGCGCCAAATGAGCGAGGTGCTTTATCACCATATCTGAAATAAACAACCTTAATCGTACTTAGCTGGTTTTAACAGGAATGGTCTATTGGGTTTTAGTTTACGATCCTCGTCCCTTCCTTCTGAAAAAAATTCATTTGAAAAAATAAAATTCTAATGAAAAGGATTACCCTGGGTACCAGACTCTCTCGAAAAATGGAATGTCATTTCCTTTTTCTAGAGAGTCTGGTACCCAGTGTAGAAAAGGATGTGAAAATCATGAAAAACTTCAGTTTGGTTCATTGAATTCATCAATGTTGCCGCAATTGTTCAGAGAAGGTTGATTTCCTGAGAGAAAATGTGGATAGTTGAATCAAACTGAGAAAATAACACTAAATCTCGTATCATTTGGAGAGCATTTGTCACCTGACTCTTTGTTATTACCTCTGCTACCTTACTTTAGCCGGCTGTCAGCATTACTTTTTCAAAAGCAATGGAATTACATCTGCTATGAAGTACTTACTACATGAATGTACCGGGTGAGTCAAAAGAAAAAGGTTACGCGATTGGCGGGCTGTGGAATGAAAATTATGCAACGGATATCTAAAACTGAAATGGTAATCTATCATTCAAAGGTCAATTTAGACTGCGTTCACACGATGCCGGCAGATTTTGAAAACGGTGAAAAATGTGACGGATAGGCCTCCTGTTCACACGAAAACGGCACATTTTTTGCCGGCAGATTTCGAAAACGGTAGATTTTGAAAACGGAACTCTAACCGGTATAAATTTGAAACAGCATCGTAAACAGATCATTTTTCAACGCTTTTGGATCGAGACTGGTCGATTCTTAGTGTGTAGGTACTTTTCTTCAGCATCAAAGTCCAGGAACGAGTTTTTACTGTCAATTTTCCTACCGTTTTCAAATTGTGCCGGCATCGTGTGAACGCTAGCTCAAATTTTGCTGCCGTCACATTTTTCACCGTTTTCAAAGTGTGCCGGCATCGTGTGAACGCAGTCTTAGATGAGAAAATTTTATAGACCAGAAATTAGGAAATTACTGGCCAAGGGTATTTTTGGGAACAAAATTCCACATATCATTCTGGTCTATGAGTTACCTTCTATTGAAATTCAAATTCCATTTCTCAACCTGGCAATGTAAACTTGATTGCCACATAAATCATGGACCAGAATGGGACGTGGAATTCTCGATTCCCATAAAGACCCATTACAGGCAATTTTCTAATTGTTGGATCTTAAAGATGTGTGACTATACCAAACAAAATTTTCTCATCTAAGTTAGCATTTGACTGATAGACAAACATTTTGGTTTTGAAAATCGCTCAAATAGTATTTATTCCATTGCCAGCCAAACGCGTGAACTTATTTTTGACTCACCCGATGATAGAAGCTTCTCTATTCGTAGTCACAATTCAACGTTACAATGACTGAACGTTACAACGTTACAACGACTTACAGCGTTACAATGACTTAACGTTACGACGTTACAGCGACTTACAGCGTTACAATGACTTGTTACAACGACTTACAGTGTTACAATGACTTGCTACTCTTTACATTTATGAAGCGATAGTAAAGATTACTCTTCTTTTGCACCAGAACAAAAATTTTAGAGATAACTCTGTCATTAGAGTCGACGATCTAGGATGACAACGGTACATTACATACCCAACAGTTGTCATGGTGATAAATGCCCACCAGAATCCTTCCCAGCTTCCTCTGATGAATGAATTTGGAAATTCCGTCGGGTTTCGAACAGTGTCCTAAACGGAAATAGAACAACAAATTGTAAATCTTGACGTAAACAAGGTAGTCACCAAAGTAGGATGAATTCCGAATGAGAAAAGTTACCTCATCTATGAACTCAAAAAGATAAGATATTATATTATCTTTGAGGAATGTTTATGACTTATATTGATCAGAGAAACGATATCTGGGCATTTTGAACGACTCAGTTATGCTCAAAGACCACTTCTTCCAGCCTATAACATATTCTATCATCTTACTGAGAAATATCAATCAAATCTAGTCGATCGTGTTGAGAGACGCTGGAATAAGAGGGCAGTTCAGGCACGTGCTCCTCAAAGATTTGAAAAAAATTGCCTTTCTTGTTTCAGGAAATGCCCCTTAAACTTATCGAAGAAAAGGGCCCTTGAAGAGTGTCATGCTCTCTGCAAATTAAGAATGCTTCCAACGGCCCTGTTCGTGTTCATGAAAAGCAACAATGAGGTAGTTAATTCAACGCAAAAGAATGTATCTAAATATCAGGATGTATCCAGAATGATACGTTGTAGTTTTTCACAATGTATGCAAGGTTTAGTGACATGATTTTAATAGCAGAGCAGTGGTACATTTTCATTACTGACCCAGATACTAATCAAAGTGAATGCTAGCACATAAATAGAGACTAGACAATGCACATTAAAAAACTCTTCTTTGTTTTTGGGATTTAGGCCCTGAAAGAATGATTTCTTCTTCTTACCAGGAACCAAATGATCACTCCTGACAAACAAGCAAGCAGAAATGTAATAGCGAGAATTGGCCATGAACTGCCAAGTGAACTGACAAGAGCATTGCCTTCTTTTGGCTTGTCTTTGATGAAAAATGCGATGCCAGGAGATTCCACTGCGGACAAGAGACGACACTCAATTAGTCAATCAATTCATATCATAGAAGGTTGAAGTCTCAGTGGGGGGGGGGGGGGTTCTTCACTATTGGGTCATATGGGGGTATGCAATCCAAGAATTTCTGTTATGACTTCATCCCAGAATTTTGGCGGGACTTTGAAACCCAGTCCCAGAATACGGTTATGGTTTCTGATAAGTGTCTGCACAACAAAACAATAGGAGAATTATTCATCATTCCAAAGCTGGGCATTTCCAGAATTTCTAGCAAAAATTATACCCCAATCTCAGAACTTTTCTTCATAAAGTACATCCCATTCCCAGAATCTTCGTGCCAAAACATCATAAAAACCACAACGGTGGGAAAACGAAGTTCCCCCTCTTCCGGGCGTTGAAATACAGAAACACCTTTTCCTAAAATCAATCACTAAGAATCCTGGTAAACGTAAAAGCTCGCTTGATGACAAATGTATTAATCATGAGTCGATTATGAGATCAAATCATTTTGCCCTTGCCCTTGATCAATTTTGCCAATGTTTTTAATGTTTAATTTTCTCTTTTTACTACTTAATTTATGTTGTAAATTATTCCTTTCACAGGTTTTTTTAACATTTAGGGAAAATGTATTTTTTAACTCGAGTTGAAGAGCCACAATTATTGTGGATATACTCAATAGACCTTGTATGTATATGTATATGTATGTATGTATTTATGTAGAGCCAAGGAAATTTGGCCTTGTTTCCCTTCAAGAAGGATCGGTGAACAATTCTCTTTCAAACAAAGATTGAACTGTGCTAAAAATCTTTCAACATTCTTTGCGAAGGAAGTGTAAATTCCAAATCTTCAGAAATGTCAGTGTAAGTTCATCAACTTATTTTTTAATAAAATGGGTTGAAAAAACTTTAGCTACTTTCCTGTAAATTCTATCGTTGGATTTTTCAGAAATTTCCAATATTTTTCAAAATCGCAGAGCATTTCGTGTTTCAGCTTATTTGAGAATGTGACGTCATCGGATTTCTAAACTGTAAATCAGAAGTGAAAGATTTGGGCTTGATAACATCTGGTAGACATTTATAAATTATGGCTTTTTCTAATTATTGCATGTGTTTTTTTTTCTCAAAGGGTTTAGAAATTACGAAGGTGACTGAATTCTCCAAACTTTTCTTGAATCATTAAAAAGAAGAAAAATCGACTAATTCTGAAAACATTGAAGATTTCAGAAAATTCCAATGGTATATTCAGAGCAAAAATAGCTAACGTTTCTTTCAATTTATTCACTTCAAAGAAATAGGTCACAGAATTCTACACCGACATTTAAAAAAATTTGGAACATATGTTCATGAAAGATTCAAATTTTGAATACTCACCAACAGGCATGAATGGCAACCCTCGAAATAAGGTTTGTTCCGGAGAACCATAAAGAGGACATCCAAAATCAACTGTTTGATTTCCCTCCATTGCTTCTTCGACGTCAAGTGAACCATTATATGGTCCAACAAATGACAAAACGGAACAGTTGGCACAACAAGAAATAATGACTTGTGTCAACAAATCTTTGAATAGACCAAGAGGCTCGTCGTTCGATGAATTTGCCAAATATGGACTACGCGCCCACCAAGCGGCTTTGAATTCACCAGTGCATTCTGGGGGAGGTGTACAGCCAAGTGCTACGAAAAAGAAACAAAATTTATGGTTTCAAGAGTTTGTCCATGGTAGCATTGTCATCCACATAGAGCCTATAACCATCAACTAATATTAACGAGTTTTCAATACACAAAATTGGCTACGGTTTGCCTACCTACAACCGGTTCAAATTAAGTGACATGATCAATCTTTTCGTAAAATATCTTTCGATTTCTGTAACATAATTCGTGCCATGAAGTTTTGTTGTGCCATGAAGGCAAAAGGTAGCATAAGACAAAAACTTCCAAAGAGTATGGTCACATGACTTGAAATGGATAAAATCAACCTTAGCCGATTAGGTCTACGAATCAATTACCATATCTAGGAAATTTAACGCTGATTCTTAGAAAGGAAGAAACAGCAGACATATACATATTTATAGAACTATACAAACAATCGTATTGCCAAGCAGCCAAACGAACAGAATTGAAGCATTTGGAGGGCATGGGCTACAAACCAGGGGTGTTGCTTAGATTGCGATGGTGTTTCTCTGGAAACGAAGTGTGCATTTTGATGAACGAAACACAGTTGAAACAAACAACAAAACGTTGATGAATTATGCAGTTGGTCTTTTCAAATAATGCTGTTGACTTTTTCAACTTACATATACATCGTACAAATCCATCGCCTTTATAGCCTCGATTGCATTTACATCTGTATGATCCAGGCATATTATGACAAGTTGCATTTCCGGTACAATTTGTGAATTGGCATTCATCAATATCTGTTGAGAAGAAATTATTGATTCAACTAAAAATGATCCTGCTTTCAAATGCGAAGAGAAGAGTTTGAAGGTATTTGGGAATTTCATAGAACATAATTGCATCATACTTTGTTATATTCTACTTTGTAATTGAACAGTTTTATAAACATAGGTCGCAGGTTTTAAGGAGAGGCATGTCTCCAGCAAGGCTCACGTCTCTGCAAAAACTCTGCTGTTGTCACTCTGCAACGCAGATTCTGAAGTGGCATCAGGCTTACGTAAAATAGATTCAGGGGCTAACTAGCCATAGTAGACTTTCCTAATTCTTGCCGTGCATGATCCGGTCAGTCGTTTGTAAGAAAACTTAAGAAAGCAGAGGAGAATTATGACCAAAGAGGAAAATCTGAAAGCTTCGCTGCAAATGACAGGGTAGTTTAAACATTGGTGAAATTGATTTCGGTTCTTGATGCTCTTTCATCTGCTAGTATATTCACATACAATGAATTATAGACTTTAACAAAGAACACGAAGAGACCATCGAATTCGAAGAAAACTGATAAGAAAATTTTCAATCTAAATTGGCAAGATAGAGCCAGCCATGATAACTCTATAAAAGAAAACATTCAACTCCATGGAGCCAAATAGTGAAACTAAGAACATTGACATGGCACAGCCACTTATTAAGGCTACCAAAGGACTCATAGGAAAGAAAGACACCGAAAGAACGAAAAATATTTACCAAAATGACAGGGGTGCACACAAATTAGAATGGTTCAAACATATAGAAAAAGATCTGGAGAGAGTTGAAATTAAGACAGTAGCAAAAACACAGATGGCAATTTCAATACGGTGGAAGTAAAAGAACATGACCAACTTGCAGAAAATAGATATATTTTGAAATCAACATTGGACCACACAATTTCTTTACAAAAGGAAAGCAAAATGATGATGGTGATTACCTGTGCAAATAGTTCCATTTCCTGTCCAGCCTTTCATGCATTTGCAAGTGAAAGAGCCAATCGTATCATAACAGTCAGCATGTTTATCACACGGATATATTTCATTGAAACATTCCTTGATGTCTGAAACATATATGGCACATTTTGGACATTTTTCATATATCACATAAATAAAAGAAACTAAACTACAACTACATAATATTCAATCGTTCCCATAGCTGGAAAGGATATGATGTCATAGAGTTTCAACTACGACCTCCACTTATAATAATGTTAAAGCAGTTATACAAACTGATTGATAAAAAAGGGTGAGAAATTGATAAAAATAACAACTCGATTGGGCGTCTCAGAAAAAAGACCCCCAGACCCTCCCCCCTCTTGGAACTTTTAGAATAGCTTGCGTTAAGCTATCTATCTTCTTTCTCTCACCGATCCCACTTTACTGTCTTTGAGTCACTTCTCAAAAACTAAGCCAGCATATTCTTAACATGTCTCTGGTTAATCTAGGGTGAAGATGATCTTACAGCAAACTGTGAGGACTTCATAGTTATGGTACCAAAATCAAATGAGATTTAGGAAAGCTTTTTCATTAGAAATGAATAACCTTGCTCAAAATTTTGATGGAAATATTTGCTGAAGTATTTAAATGTTACTTACTGGTGCATTTTTTACCGTCACCACTGAATCCCTGCTTGCAAACACACTCATAAGAGCCTTTGGTATTCAAACAAATTGAATCTTTGTGACAATCATTCGGGCCAAGACATTCATTGATATCTGAAGAAAAAAGCAAAATGCAAAAAAGGTCTTTTCGTTGACTAGCAATAGCATTTATATAGCTGCTCAGCTTTATGTCATCAAATATTCGTTCCTCATTTGAGGAAAAATCATATCATAAACCTGGAATGACAAAATGATTTTCTTCTTCTGAAACTCAAATGAAAGATGTAGGACAGGTCAAATTGGTCCACTGCAATAAGAAATAGATTTAGAAAGATCCTTTTAATGAAATGGAGAATATTTCGTGCTTCCTTTCCATATATCTTTACTTGTTTAAACAACGACATCATTCTGATTTTTGTTAGATCCTGCAAGCAAACGTCTCAAAAAGCAGGATCTTAAGTGGGGGCCAAAAATTCTTGTTTCTTTCCCCTTTGTACAGGGTGTCTCCAAAAAATTGTTCGACGTTTGATTAAATATTGAAAAATAAGGACAACATGAACAGGCTCATGGAAAGATAACCCTGTTCCTAAGATTATGAAATAATTTTAGAGACTAAAATCGTGCAAATCGGTTGAAAATTCACTGAGTTACGAGCTCTTGAAGGTCAAAAATATGAGATAGCCGAAACCAGAGACCCCCCAGATTACTTGTATTGCAAAAAGCTCGAAGACGGAGAGAAGCTTATCCAATGTCATACCTCTCGTTGATGTCAGACTCAGAGCAAACCAAATACGGCTTCTAAGGTAAATAATTTCTTGCGACCATTCTCAAAATTCCTTAACATTGCATAGGTCCAAAAACAGTGGTTCAAAACAAAGTCGGCGAGAGACTGAATCTGTTTCCTCAAAGCATCCATGTGCTTGACAGTTAGGTTATCGAATACCTGTTTGAATCCCACTTGGTTCGCCCTGAAACCATTGAGAAATAACAGAAACGACGGCCTATGGGACTTTTACCAAAAATGCCATTTCGAGGCCTCTGGTTTCAGCTTTCGCACAAACTTGAACTTCAAAAGCTTGTAACCCCATGAATTTTTATCGGAGTTGCAAGTTTCTTGTGTCAAAAATTAATTTAAAATCTCAGGACAAGGGTGACTTGACCAAATTTCCATTCAGCGTATCGTTATTCTTTAGTATTAAATCAAACGTAGAACAATTTTTTTGAGACACCCTGTATGTCAAAGTAGAAAAGCCAAAGTGTTTATACTTGTTTACATCTCAATAGCCAGCGATTGACGCACAAAGCTTGGAATCTTTCAAGATGTCGAAGTCCAATACCTCCACCCAAACATATTAAACAGTCAGTCATTCTGAAAAATTGACATTCAGATACCTTCACAATGCTTGCCATTCCCTGAATATCCTTCTTTACAAGTGCATACATGAGATCCAACTGTATTTTCACACAACGCATCTCTGTGACATGTTGTGTTGACTGAACATTCATTGATATCTTGAAAGGAATTATGTAAATAACAAATCAGAGAAGACATACAGTTTCTGACAGGAATAGGGAGTTTACAAAACCACGAAGGCGACGGCAACTGCAACACAATGTTGCTTGTGTTTCAGAACAGTTGATTCAAAGGATTCCTTGCCTTCTGTTCGAATTTGCTTCTCTTGCGAGTGTCTGAAGTTGTCCTTTCCAATTTCACAACCTGGAAACCCTATTACTGGCGTTCTGTACTGAAGATCTAGGCCTCCAAAGTAAAACTCAGCCTTTTTGGATGTTTGTCTCTAAAGAAAAAATATCGTTTTCAGGCATCTCTGAGTTATAGGAGGCCATATTTTGGCGTTTAGGATGATATATTAAAGGTAGCGTGAGGAAACAATACTTCTTTCGCAGAATATCATATGACGTTCTGACTGGCATTGCCGTCCTGGTTTCGTAAACTCTCTAATGGGTAGGGGAGGCCGGGGCTGGAAGTAACAGGGGCAACTTGTAACAGAGGGTATTTCTCAGCCGCTATAAAGCTGTGCTCACCAGCTTTTGTGTGAATGAAGTCTTGCTACTTCCTTCAATTTAAACAGTGGTTCTTATTATTCTTACTGGCGGCTATTTTTTTGCATGGCTATCCCCATAAACATTATCTAAAATCAACTTAGCCAGAGCAGAAATCAAGGATCCACACTGCATTAGCTGAACTCGTAACAAAGTATCACTTTAGTTGATAAGTTGATCTGCTCTATCTGCTCAACAACTGAACTGCGGACGCAGTGTTTCTGTCAGATGAAATTTGATTTTCAGACAGTCTCAAATTGTTGCGTGGCCGCGAAAAATCTTGGGTAACATCAGATTCTAGAAACATCCACAGCTCCGCGGCTGTGAGTCGGAGGAAGGTTATGCTTTTTAATGTCATATTTTAGGCCGGTTTTGTAATGTTTGTAAGGAATGAATGAAAATATTGACATATTCTGGCAAATTTATTGTAGAGCAAAGCAGTGAGTTTGAAAACCTTGTTATTTGACTTTATGAAATGATAAGATGATTTCACGGATAAGATTAGCATCCGGAGGAAATTTGGAACTTTTTCTAGACTCTGGGTGACAATCGCTCTTTAAGGTTTCACATCAATAGCATGAGCGATAGGACACCCAGTGTGTAGCAGTTAAAATTTATACCAGTAGCAAGCCACCTTAACTTATTGTTTTTTTTTGTGTCTTGAACTTGTTTTTACTTCGTACACAACCACCTTTCAATGTTTCATAATTTTGAAATTTTCAGTAGTGAGCCACCTTAAGTGAAGATCCACCTTACCTCGTAAAGCTCTTAGCTACTACACCAAGGTGGCTCGCTACTTATATAAATTCTAACTGCTACACACTGGGTGTCTTATCGCTCACGATCAATAGGCGATCTATCAAAACCTTCTTCATTTGGCTACATATATAGGAATTGAAGGCAAGGCTTTAGGTTAAGTATCTTTTTCTACGAAGCAATCAAAATACAACTCTTGCACCAAAAAAGAATGATAATGAATTACCTCGACATTCTTTGAAACCATTTCCACTGAAACCATCATTACATTCACAAAGATATGAACCAATCGTGTTGAAACATGTTGCATTTTTATGACAAAGCAGGCCAACTTCACTGACATTCAGTTTACATTCGTCCGTATCTGTATTAAAACAAGAGGCTTTAGCCACAAACTGTTAACGCCTTTGTTACGTTACTGACATTTCTGATGGTGTGACAGTAAGATGTGAGTGACACTGACATGGCTGAGTTTATAGTGCTAACCCTAATGCTGAGTTTAGATAGATGGTTTAGGGCATTAGTAGTCGGACATCCCAATTATGCCTTTGGTTTGCATGCTTCCTTGGAAGAAAATCCATATTGTTCTGCGAAAGACGCATCCTGCGATCTCTCTCCCAAAGAAGTATTTAAATTTATTTTCTGTTGATGCATAAAGCTACGGCAATCAAGCATAACTGGGGTTTAACTGGCGATAGGGTAGGAAATTATACATATCAAAAGGTATGATTCTGACATGTTTCCAAACTCTTCTTGGAGGCTCTTTCGACAAGTACAGATGTGCTGAGGCAAATGATGCCAAAGGTTTTGCATAACAGCATCTTGAAAGCCAAGAAATGATTTACAAAATGAAGCTATTTTTTACATATTAAAGTATTTTTACTTTCAAATGCATTCATTAGACTCATAAAAAATAGATGGTTATTTATGGGAAACTGAAGAAAATGACCGTTAGGCGTTACTATTCACTTGTTCAAAAAGCACCAATAGAACGTTAAATCCATTAAATCCATTTGTTAAAATTGAACTCGTTAAAACTTCGAAACAGAAGGATGAGATTTGTCAGTTCTTTAAAACGTAAAGTTTGGAGAAAGTTCAAATGTGTAAAATTTCATTTGTTTTCTTCATTGTGCTTTTTTATCATATCAGATAGAAATCATTTCTCAGATTACGACAATATAGCAGTCAAGGAAGATTTCTTTTCAGAGGCGGGTACAGCTCAAAGTTGAAGGACGGGCAGCCTGCCTGAGAGGGCACCCAAAGGACATGAAAAAATGTTGGCCTCCTAATTGAGAAAATACATTGGTTTTCTGCTAAATAACGTCTTGATTTGTATGTTGGTGCCATACTCTGATCGAAATAGTTAAGACAAGAGCGTCTTAGGGTCACGACAAGGGGCGCACGTCTTGGCAAAAAGGGGGTGCCATGATGATTTGTCATTGTGAAGGGCGGCAGTTGCCCCCACTTGCGCCCCTTACATCCGCTACTGTTTCTTTCTCCACGAGACATTATTGAGTCAATAGATTTGCCATGATGTTACCTGATATATCGAGAGTAGCAAGTCTTGAATTATGAATGGTTCCATTCATGTTCGCCGTACAATAATAGTACCCAGACTCTTCTGGCCTTCCATAGATCTTCAATGTATTGCCTTTCTTTGCTGTGGTTTCATTCTTAGTTTCCTACAACGAAAAATGCTCTAAATCTAGAAAATCAAACGCATCTTTAATTTTCGATGTTTGACACCAAAACTGTTTTGGTAGCAATTCAGTAAAATACAGCAAAGTCAGCGAAATAAGAATTAAAAGTAGGCTTTATCAAGCAGCAAGGAACAAAGACAGATTTTGTAATACAATAAATACATTTGCTTTAATTGACACCTAATTTCAAAGCAATCAGCAACTGAAGACCAAGGATATTCTCTCAATTGGTAAATCAATACAAACACGGCCGCAAAAGTTGCCCCAAAACCAGCAGGGCAAACCCTCGCTTTGTGCAAGCGAATGGTGGTTTTGAGAAAAGTTATGTGCTTATAACGAAAGAAGAAGGTAAATCTAAAGCTCTGTCTCGCGGATTTTGTTTATTTGATTCAGAAGCTGAGCAGAAGGCATTATAATTCTTGAGTATTTTGGGCTTAACTGAAACAATTACCACACAGCTCCTGAATCAAATAAGCAAAATCCGCGAGACAGAACTTTAGATTTACCCTTCATCTTTCGTTATAAGCACATGATTTCTCTTAGAAACCATCTTTCGCCAGCACAAGGCGACAGTTTTCCCTACTGGTTTCGAGGCAACTTTTGCGGACGTGTTGCATGAAGCAGGGCACGAAGTTTTCAAGAGGTCACTACATATGGATTAAGGAAATATAGAACTTCAATCAACGACCTCGTTTTAGAAAGTTTTGAAAACTTCTTCATACGAAATTTCTGGTCACGGATTTAGATTCAGCACTCCAAGTTTAGTTTGTTGGCAAATTTTTATATTCGTAGAGCTTGCGATTTCGATTTTATGGCGATATTGAAATTGAGAATCTATGAGGGATTCGACCGTAAAAATTGTTAGGGGTGTAACTTTACTTTCTCAGTCGTTTTCACGGTCAAGTACTTTATAAATTTTCAAATTTCTTATCCTCATGAAATTAAAGTTACTAACTCTACAATTATGAAAACTTGCAGTTAGACTAAAGTTTGGGTGTTGAATGTGAATCGGGGTTCAGAAATTTCATAAAACGCAAGTTGAGGAAATTTTGAAACATTACAAAACAAACGAGGCCACTTAGGTGAAGAGGTGTACACAGCATGACTCGATCCCAATAATCATGTCATATTTTCCTGATCTAATACTAATTTTTCTTACCCTGTTCACCCATTTCCAGGTATAAGTAATTTCTTTTGATCCAATTGCATCACATGTCCATTGGAAAATCGTCGACTTATTTACGTAGACAGGTTGGGGCTGAGATACAAAGTTCGGACCAGGATCGTCGTATTTAGGAATGCTGGAATCTGTTGGATCAAGCAAACATTCATTTATTGGAACAATAGAATAACTAAGAACAAAACTTATCCTTCAATTGAAATCCTACAGAAAATGAATTACTCAACCTATCTTTGCAACTTTTACTGCCGCAATCTCTCACTGCAAGAAAACAATAAAGTTTGCAGAGTGGGTTGAACAGTTTGTTTCCTTGGGCTTACGAGTGGGAAAACCATCTTGGTACACCAACTACTGGGTGTCCCAAAAAAAAGGTAACAGATTTGGTCAGGGCTAGCGCTAAGAATTTAACTCCAATCAATCGTTAATAACGTTTAAACTAATTCTCGATAGTTTACTTGAAGATAGACACCTTGTTTGTTGATATTGGAGCATTGAGAGTAGACATTTTTATCTTGAAAGTCCAGATTTGCCTTCACCTCCAAACCAGAGCGATTTGGCCTAAACTACAAACGTGCTTTTGTGGGGAATCTCCTCGAGGATAGGCACAATGTAGAAAGTCCGAGGAAGGACCTTTGCTTTGTGCATGCACATCTAATTACAAATGCAAAAGCTGAAAACTGAAAAAGTCCCTACGGAATATCTTTACTCGGCCAAAATGAAAATGGATTTACAAAGGAGAAGCAACTTAAGCACGATGAGAGAGCGCTTTCAAGGATCTTATCCTCGTCGATTATTAGTCCTTTTGGGTATAAGTGACGAATTCTTGTTTTGTAATAATTTCAATGATCATAAAATGCATTTTATTCGAACAAGGAATATTTTTCCACACTCAAGGGAATCATTTCCTTGTAGGGTAACTATTATTTTGCATGTACAGAGATATCCCTTTGGGAAAAAATTTTTAAGTTCGATTTGGATTTCTATTAAGAATTTTTCCGAAGCACGAGGCTTCTTGTGTGTACTTGGCTATGATTCAGGAGATCAACAAGCGCGTTGACAGCTTAGGCCGAAACCCAAAAGCTCTGGTTTTGAGATAGAGGCAAATCTAGACTTTCAAGACTGAAATTTCTACTCTCAATGCTCCAACATTAACAAATAAGGTATCTATCTTCAATTTAACTATCGAGGATTAGTTTAAACGTTGTTTCCGACTAATTCGAGCCAAATTCTTAGCGCTAGTTCTGATCAAATCTGTTACCTTTTTTTCTGGGACACCCGGTATTAATCAAGGTACATTCTCCTGAAACTATTCTGTAATTCTGTAATACTAGACTATTCTGTAATTCTAGCCATTCTTATTTCGTATTTTCATCCATTATCGTTCGTCAGATTAACTTGTACTTTATTCTTTGTTTTTTTCTTCTTCTGCACATCTCTGTTGTCACTGAGAGAGATACAGTTAAAGTGGATGGATCTCCTGGTAGTATAAAGCCTGAAGATATTACACTCCATTCTTTGATGCTCTTTTTCAAAACAGTTTGCAGGAGAATCGGAAAATCACACATCTCAAACTTTGTTTGCATCGGTGCAGGGATGTGCTAATTTTTTCAGTGAATCAGCCTTTCAAATCTACAGTCTACGTACACGACATCACCACGGCACAAATAATCTTGCTATGTACAACGAATCAGAAAAGCTTAGAAGAAACAACAAACAGGAGCTGGCAAGAGACACACCGCACAACTATAGCATGTAACTGGCTGTCGATTTAGAGTATCAATGTAGCTGCAAAAGAAGACATTATCTTTTTTCGAAACCTTACCTAAAAGTAAGACAGATAATCTGGTTCCAGCCATCACTGTTATCGTGTCATTGACGTTAGCAGGAGAAATATGAAGTCCAAATGACTGCCATTTTTGAAGCTTCAATGTAGTCGTCAACGATGTACTGCATCTTTGCTGTTTTTGTGTCGAGCATACAGGAACAGCGAAACTTTCCTTTTCTAAACTGTCATCAATGGCCAAGAAAATGCTTCTACGAAATGACAGAGATTCAGATCGCTATAGACATCGAATGGGCTCATGAAGAAACTTTTATTGTCGAGAAAAAGATGAAAATATCGCAACATTCCTTCACATTTTCTTCCTTATTAGCCTAGGGGAGGACTTGAATATCAGTTTTGTTCTTTTGAGATTTCTTCCTGCAATGTTGGGTCTGCTGTTTCCAGATGTACTGGCTTTCTTGGAATGTGAAAAAATATACTAATCTTGGATTTAAGAACCTCATTTGCACCCCAGAAGTGAGATCTAAAACGCTTGCATGGCAACATTTCCTCATTTTCTGATAGATTTCTTACAAATTTCCAGAGCAGCGCATAATTTTGCTCAAAGGAACTCAAGGAAAGGATTGTTTTGAGAACATTTTCCTCCAGGACCGGGTATCACTTTCAGAAATTTGACTCTGGGACAGGGTAGCTTTTCAGATTTTCCAGCAGCACCTCCCCGTATGTTCGTAGACCAAGTACCCTCCCCATCGGGTTTGTACTCCGACTTATCTTAAGAAGTTGAACTTTGAATGATAAAGATTGATTAAGTACCTCCTTCGTTTTGTAGCTGCCACAAAATTTCCAACAACTGTTATCAAATATTCTGATGGTTGCTTAGCAATAAACAAGCCTCGTTTCAGATCAAACTCCTGTCCAATTGCAAAATCAACAATACCATCTTTCTGCCAACCAGTGACTAAAGTTGAGGATTTATTACTTGGACTAACGATGAAGTTTCTTTTGAGTGACAGCGACACACCTCTATCTTCTCGATTTAGCATGTAAAGCTTGGTACTGTTTTCATTAAAGTCACTTGTCTCACCGACCCATTGAAGTGCGATGTTTGATAATGGTTTCAGTAGTGCGGCAACATATAATGAGCTTCCTTTGCTTCTTGTTGCGGCCACGAAGTCGATAATTTCATCACGATCATGAAGCAGTTTGAAGTTTCCAAGGGATTTGTTCCCGTTGTTAATTGCAATTAGATAATGTCCTGGGTTTTTAACAGTATAAGAGAGTTCACTTTGTGGACCACTTGACAATTGCCGTGTTTCTGGTACACTTACGGCAGGAAGAGCCCTGTGGTACTGGAGTAAGGTAATCGAAACATAGCCTCGTTCTGAGAAAGTAACAGTGTCGTCATTCAAACATGAAAATGATAGTTTCGAAGCATCAGTTATGTCTAATGTTTCAGAAATCGCAAAATGATCATCTCTCAACAATTTGGAGGTAATGAATCTGTTTTTCTCCAGCTCAAGAATTCCACATTTTGCATGACCATTCTGAGACTTTGTCTGAGCTTTGAGGCTTATTGAAATAATGTAAGTTCCTGTAACATGAAAAATAACAGTTATTATTCCTTTTAAATCTAAAACTTCTTAAAGACCCATTGCTATCCATTATCCTTCGTGGCACCACAGTCCTACTATATGAAAGTCCCTTTTGGATTAAATTCCCTCAGTCTTGTTTTTCATTCGGCACAAAGGCAGCAATGGTTGGCACTGGGTCTTTAATTTTGTCAACTCTCTGTAATCTCAGATAAAAGGAATCATGTATTTATTGCAGTTGATTTAGTGTTGTCTTGTTGTTGTTGTTGTTGTTGTTGTTGTTGTTGTTGTTGTTGAGCGCTGTTTATGTAAATTACATATCGTAGTTGTATCATGTGACTAGAAGGGAGTTTTTGGGAACAGGACAGGAAGTTTTGAGGGAGAGAGCTCTGCAACCTCGTCCCCACGGCCTTTTGTCATATTGGGACGGTCTTGATATGATAAAAGGCCCTGGGAAGACATTGAGACTTCTGGAGTTACTTCAAGTTCGTTGATGAACTTTAGTTGTTTTGCGGGCCAACGATTCTCACTAGATCGAAATTTATTAGAGATATCAGAGTTGAGATCATTGTGGAGACCTTATTATGGATACCATCAGCTGAACTGTACATATTGTAAATATTGCTGCTGTTTCGATATTATTGCTGTTTATTGGTTGTTATTACATGCTCGCCATCTTGTAGACAAGGATCGGATTCAAGGATAAGCTTGCAAGGATAAGCTTGGCTTCTTAGTGTCCTAAAACTACCCTCGGATGCCAGGCAGAAAGCATAACAGAAAAAAAACAACAACAAAATTCCTCTCGGCCAAATCCTTGTCAACAATTTTAATGATATCGATCTCCCAGGGCTAGCGATGCGAGCGATACGAGCGCTTTTACTTCCTATTTTAACTATATATTTGAACATCAGCTGTAAATTCTTGCAAGCATAGCTATCAAAGCTAAAGGAAAGACAAACAGAGATAGATGGGTCTTTAGGCATAAATTGGCGATATAAGAAGATCTGTGGTCAAACCAATCTACCTCCGCTAATTTGCTTGGCTTCCCATTTTCTACCATTTTTGACAAGTTAACATGATAAAGTGAAGCAAGTTTCGACCCAGATTAGTTATTCAAGACATTACATGATCAAAGGTATTCACGATACAAATAAGGTTTTTCATCTTGACGCGTTTTAACGAACACACTACCTTCCCAATAATAAGCATTACGAAAGTTATTAATGTTAAGAATGACTTGACAAATTTATTTCCACAATTAATCCATAACTATATGCATTATTTAATTTCAATTTTTTTATTGAATGTTATTATTCGAACTAATGAATCTCTCCGTCATCTGTGATAAAATTTTCAAAATATTTCAACATAAATTATGTGTTTATGTAAGCCTGGCTTGCTAAAGACAAATCTCCAATTTTCAGAAGCTCCATCCAATTGAGATCCATTATCAATTGACTAGAAGTGTGACTATGTTTGTCATTTGCATATATTTTTGGGTGGTCTCAGCAAGCCAATCTCTAGCCATCAATTTTGGAACTACTTTGTGAACCCATGTTACTAGTTTACTATCATTCTATTATCTATTAAAACATGCATGCGTTTATATTACTCGGGTTGTATGTAAATTTGTCAGTCAATACAAGTCTCAATCTTAAATGATTTAGTATTAGACAAGACAACGGGTGGTAGGGCACTCATGTTTTTGTCAAATATCTATTTACCTTGTCTTGGTCTTGGTTGTGTTATTTGTTTCATCACAACTCGTGTCTCCTGCTCCAAATCGCTCATGCTCCAAAATAAAATGCTTCCACAGGCAAAAGGGACAAAAATGTTACGGAATACATTTAGCAGGGGAGTATAAAAAGGAGGCTGATTTGGCAAACTTTTGTTACGGATCCAAAACTGTAACGGTAGAGTCAGGACCGTCGAGAAGGGGGAGTAGAGGGGGTAAAAGGTCCAGGGCCCGTAAATATTATACGCCATAGCATTTATCTGCTTTAAAAGGGTATTTGCAAGAACTGTCGTCTTTAATGACAGTTTTCATGTCAGAAACTAACCGTATTGACATTTCTAATTTGTCGAAACTGGTTCTATCCCAGCGAATCAGTCGTTGGTGTGCTATGGTCGTTGAGTTTCTGTTCACATTCAATCTTTTCGGCCTTTAAGTCGCTCGTTCCCTCTAGCAACTCCAGCGACTGCAACGACCTCGCGTGAGCAAGGCATTTCTAGCATAGAACGATGTCATTGATTCATACTTTTTCCATTGCCTTTACACGGAATGTTTATTTAATTTTTTTTAGAATAAATGGTCTTAAAAGGGGCGTTTCCGAGAGACTTAAGGGCGTGGTCACACAAAATTTTCTTGGGGACTGCGCCCCCAAACCCCCTGGGGCCCGTCCCGATAGATTACTCCAGGGCCTGAGCTGGCTCTCGACGGCCCTGGGTACAGTGTCTTAGGGGAGGCGCCAGAAATCTTCCAACAGAGGGGCTGGAACTTCCAACAGGGGCCAAAATGGCTAAAAATGCAGCTTTCGTACGTTAATTTGCCAAATTTCTTGTGACAACAACCCAAAATTTCCTCCGACTTGGAGCTAGATGCTCCAACAGGGGGCCGTAGCTCCCTCTAGCCCTGGCTCCATCACACTAGTCTTTCTCTATATGCCCAGCTAGTGCTGAAATAAGATCTCATGATACAAGAAATAATAATTCTATGTAGGTGACATTCTGACGGGAAACGACTCACCTGCAAATGGCATCTTGAAATAGCCTTGTTTTTCCTGATACAAAATGTTCTGCTGGTAACATCCGAAGCAGCTGTTTTTTAACACAACTGCAAAACAAAACATAAAATTCATTTCATGTACAATGATGGTCTTGATCATGATGGAGGAAATTAAACTGAGCATCTTCCTGTGTTTCATTTGGACTCTTCTTTTTCAGAGATCTATCAAATGATATTTGAATTTTAGGAAATTGGAGAAAGAATTCAAAGAGTAAATTAATCAACAGATAACATTTTCATATGAAAATTATCTTTGCGATCAAGAATGAGCTAAAAATGTGATGTATTAATGATAAAACATCGATAAATCACTGGCCCAGTTAAGACAGGGATGTCTGAATCCTTTTTACGGAGAAAAATACTACAGAAGCAAGGGATGCAAGACAAATGTTTTGATGAAACAAAATTTAGTAAATTTAATTGATTCACTGAAACAGAATACAGCATGACTTGTTCATTTCATCCTATATTCAATTAACTGTAGGATTTTTAGGATATGGAAAGCATTCTCTGGCATTCACATAGTGAGTAAAGAAAACATTACTTGTTGACAAAATTTGACTCTGGCCGCACAGACGGCGCATCAAACAGACCTTATAATAAATAATTCAGATTGAATTGGATTCAAGATGAATCACTGGTATCATAAGCCGGTACATCGCTTATTTGACTAAGCCATGAAATCCCACACTCTAAGATTAAATACAAATCTTCTTTTACAAACTAAGTTCCCCTGAGACAAATTTGTGTTTGATTATTGCTACTTTATTGCAGCATTAGCTGCAGAATAATGCCAACGAATCAGCAAGCTCCGATCTATTTCTTTCTTTCTGTCATTTTGTGGAAACATCGCGTAACCTATTTTTATCAACACAATAACGAAAACGCACGAGGAGGTGTCATTAAAGCCATCTTATTACACCACTTTAATGAACAGCCTCGTTTTGGAAATTATTCAAAATTCTTTCATCTGAAATTTTAGACACCAAATTCGGATTTAGCACCCAGTCTAACCACAAGTTTTCATGTTGCTAGCGGTTGTAGTGTTAATTTTATGGCAATGTGAAGTTTGAAAATCTGTAAGAGATTTGACCGTGAAATTCTTTTTTATTGATATGAATTATTACAAATGACAATATTACTTTCTACCATACAAATTCTAATTACTATACTACACTACAGGGACGATACCATGGGGAGCGAAAAAATAATGACTACCCCATGACCGGTAAGAAGACAGGCAACATTAAACTGACAAACAACTACACTACGATTTAAGACCTAATGGATAATGTGCTAGTTTCTGTTTGACATTAGATGTCTGGTCAGGGCTTTAGATAAATAACATGTAGTCACGAGAACAAGTCGTTCCGTGAAGTTGAAAGATGGCAAGACTGCCTGGCATCTAATGTGAAACAGAATTACAAAGAAAAAGAACATTTACTTTAAAGGACTTGGTGGCTGCTTGGTACGGACGTTGCAAATGATTTTAATCAAACCGACCAGTTTCGTGGATGAAACGCAAAGTCAATTCGAGTATATTCCTGTTCAATTCATTAGAAAGGTCTTGATCACCATATAATAAAAGCTGTGCCAAAGAATCATTTGAAAGATCGGTAATTTGCCTAAATGATCGGTAATTTGCCTAAATAAACCGTGAAAATGACTCGGGGTGTAAAGTTTCACCCCGCACGACTTTCCACGGTCAAGTCCGTTATAAATCAAAATCACAATTGTCAGCAGTTGAAAAATATGTAACCAGACTAACGTTTGGGAGGCAAATCCGAATCTGGGCTCGAAATTTTCATATTAACAATTGGAAGAGATTTTGACAAATTTCCAAAACGAGGCTGCTTAATTAAAGTGATCTCTTATTCCATGGAATGAATACGTGTTTGTTTGACTTCATTTTGGTCTTCAGACAGCGGGGGGGGGGGGGGGGGAGGAGATGCATTGCAATGCCAACAGAACTGAGCTGACTGCAAGAGTGAGAAGTAGCGAGACGGGGGAGGGGGTAAACGCATCTTGTAATGTCAAGAGAATGAAAACGCGGCCTGCTACTTTTATTCCATTCCATATCATGGTGCAGTTTGTTTCCGTTTCCCAAAAGCTGCGTTCACTAATGGTAATGCATGTCATGAATTGGTAAGCAATGGTAATGAAGTTAATTTCGTGAAGATGTGCCCACAATTTCCATTTTCCTTGTTACTAATTTCATACTGTTGTAATTTAGTTGATCTTGTAGTTATGTTCGTTGTTATTAGGTTAGAGGCCGTCTTGGCCTAGATACCTTCTAATTGAAAAAAAAGTTATTAGGTTAGAGGACCTTTGGCCTAGATGCCTTCTCATAAAGAAATGAATGAATCATTTGCAGCGAGATCTCTCCTATGGGTCTTTGGCGCACCCCAGAATCCAAATTGGTGATAACAGCAATGTTAGTTTGTAACTGTTAACAAATGTAAGCTTTCTATTTTGAGAAAATAAATACGGGGTTTTTTCATTGCAAAATCATTTGTCCAATCACTTTTGTTAGCCGGCCTTAATTAGCCGAAACCATCTTCTTTATGCGTGTTGCACAATGTTTAATTGATAGATAAACAAATCAAGTATTATTAATTGCGCTACGAACAGAGCGTTGTTTTGTACGACGTTTCGGGCTTAAACCACTTGATAATGGGCTTAAAAGCCCGAAACGTCGTATTAAACAAAGCTCTGTTCATGGCGCAATAAATAATACTTTATTTCCTTACAACCTACAGGGTGTCCCAAAAAAATTGTGCCCCGTTTGTGTGGCTGATGAGTCAATCTGACAATTGGTTGCTGATTTATGGCAGCGGACAGGTAACATAAGTGGTTGCTTCAAAAACAGCACTTCTATTGTTCTCGAGCAATGTCAAAATAAAGTATGTTTTCAGCGAAGGGGTTCTAGCTTCGTATTGAAATTTTTGCTAAATCCTTTAAATGGTCAGCGATGTTATGTATTCATAAGAGAGCACTGTCTACCTTTTCAAAAATGTAGTGAAAATTTTAAGGCGATGCCAGGATCCTTTCTTTGAAAACTTACCTTATTTTGACATAGCTGGAGGACAATAGAAGTACTGTTTTTGAAGAATCCACTTATTCTGCCTTTTCTCTGGCATAAATCAGCAACCAAATGTCAGATTGGCTTAAGCAAGGTCTCAAACTCTAAGTCGAAGCTTGACCTATGCAACTGTGTAAAAACAGAGATAATTGAGCCTACAGCTCCTCCACAGTAGCCAAACAAACGGAGCACAATTATTTTGGGACACTCTGCACTTTGAAAATAGAATTAACGATGATAAAACCAACTGATTTCTTCCATTTACCCGGTACATCTCAAGTAAAGAATTTAATCTTGATAATTTTCCGACAGATGCAAAAGTCCAAAAACATGCTACAGCCGAGTTCTGAACTCGGGACATCCGGCTTTCAGGGCAGTTGCTCCGGCGACAGATAGCTTAATTGGTAGAGCAACTGCCTAAAAAGCAGGAGGTCTCGTGCTCAGAACTTGGTCTCAGGATGTTTTCCCACTTTTCCATCTATCGAAAAATTATCAAATTTAATGCTACAAATTTGATATCATGTATTGAATTACAATGAATGGTTACTTACACCGATATATCTTGGTTGTCTTGTTTCTCCCTATCAACTGAGAGTCCCTTATCCCAAGCATCAGAGCTGGTTTCTTTGGTACATCAGGTAAGAATATAGCAGACATCACAGTTTCTGGAATATGATAAAATCCTCCACGTTCTGTAGTTTTTACCAACACCGTAATCTTATCTTCTGCTTTGACCACAAATACAGCAGAAATTTTTAAAGGGCTGTTTTTATTTTTGTTTGAAGGGTTGTTTTGATCCCGAATTTGCGTGCTTTTTGATACCAACACTTTCGTTTGCTCTTTCTCGTTGATCTTTACCAATAAATCGCAGTTTGTTGGTTCAATGAATTTTTCAGCATTAACAATAACATTCAAAAGCATGACTCCACTTTTGCGAATGAAGATTATCCCTTGTGTCTCTTTGAAATCAAACACAGATTTGTCTGGGTAGATAAAAGAGCCTCGCAAGGGATCAACTACCCAATTTTTTAAATCACTTGGAATCCCTAGTGGTAGATATGACTCCTGCTTTAGCACTGTGAAGCCAGAGGGTAAAGCAGAATTTGAATCACTTAGTTCGAATATTGCGAAGGTGCTTTGTTTCCGGATGACCATACGACTTTTGAAATCATTGGGGCTCACATGATATGGGAAGGATGCGAAAATGGAGAGCGATACCAGCTGACCCCTCTTCACAAGGAAGGGTAGCATTATTGTCAATGTTCTTTCCTCGTGTTGTATACCATCAATGCACAGTCTAGTGAACTCTTCTGTGTATGGTTTCACACCGTGGTTTATGTGTAATTTCAGTGTTGTTTCAGCTGAAACATTTGCAACCAATATTGTAGCGGCAACTAAGAAGACTCCATCTCTTGTTGCTTGGTATTCTCCACTTGAAGCATGAAATGAACTTGTCTGTATGAAATTTGGATTTTGTGACTCCCAGCCGTCTAGTTTGATCTTCTCCTTCGATCTTGGCCATGGCTTATTGGCTTTCAGTTTAGTAGAAAATCCTTCGACTTTAAACATTTTAGCAAGCCAAACTGCAGAGAAACCAGAAGACGTCAGCACCTGGCAACTTTCACATCTAAAACGGACGGCGATTTTGTCACTTGACTTCAGGAAATATATCCCCGCAATGTTAATCGTGCTCAAGCCTCTGCGCAGCCCCTGGGATACATACTGCAGATCATTAGCTCCTTTTTCACTGTCTCTAACAAGCTTACCATCGAATACATCATACGAAGTTCCAGTGAAATTCATTTGGTCAACAGTCATCACAACCGAAATGTAATATACTCCAGTTTCTACAGGAGAGAACGTGTTATTTACCACAGTCCATTGACTATCATCCAGTCCAAACGGTTCTCCTAAAGACTTTTCGTCAATATGCATCTGTTTCCACATTTGCCTCGTATTCGGTTCGAGGTACACGCTGTGGTTCATAAATGGCGCCAAAACAGCAGACATTGCTGACTCTTGCACAAGAATTTTCAGCTCAGCATTTTCAATCGTCAGAGTTACGCCTTCCCTGGATACAAGAAAAACTGAGAGAGAAGTTGATCGAGGAACTTTGATAGCTCCAGTGAATGAAACCGTTTCATATGATGATTGTTTCAAATTCAATGACTTAACAAGTCCTTTGCTCATATCAACAGTAGAGGCTACTCCCCCGGGAACAATAGCGATTTGCATAAAATCATTTTGATTTGCTTTGACTGATAACGCCAGACTTACAAATGCTAAAGTTTCCTTTGAGTTGATAAAGATCTCTCCTTCAATATGAGTAAAATCATTGTTTGACATCTGCTTTTCTTTCCAAGAGTTCATTTTAAACCAAGAACGTGTTCTGAAGGTCACTTTAGTTGGTTCTTCTATGTTCAAAGTCACTGCGTGCTTATCATCGCCTGCAGTAACACATGAATACGTTGTTTCTTTCGAGACAACAAAACTTCCATTTATTCCTCGAATGATAGGCCAAAATACTTCATCTTCTTTGAGGGACAGCACTTTGCTGATGTGAACTGTGGTGACTTCATTTCTTTGTTTAAAATTCTTGCTTACCGCTAGGAGGATCGTATTAGTATTGTTTCCTTCACTTGTATTTGTTTGCAAGGTGACTGTGACTAGGCCGTGGACGTTCCTTAGAATCAGATTCAAATTGCAAACATAATTTGTGCTTGCTAACGGAACAAAGATACCGGCTGCTGGAGAAAAGCTTGTCATACTTTTATGACTAGCCTTCCAGTTAATTATCTGCACATTTTGGTTTGCTTTAAAAATGCCATCTTTCACTGGATGGGCTAGAAAGCTTGGTGTTAAACCATACTGTCCTTGCAGACGCAAAGAGAAAGATGAATTTGTATTGATACTCACATCTGAGCTCCCTGAGTCCAATACAACAAAAACCTTTTCTCCGATAGTCAGTTGAAGAACACCGGACACGGAAATGTCATCATTCACGTGATGATTACTCGTCAGTGCAGATAATGTCCGATCGGACATCGATGTCTTGATATGACATCCATATCGGACATTTCGCTTTGCACTAGTCAAGTAAAGCTGTGCAATGACCAGATAAAGGCCGGAACGGGGTATTATAGCATGCTGCTTTTGATCATCAAACTTGATCAAACTGGAATTGAAAAGTCCTCGACGCTTCTTTGGTGCAATATCCCATGGTCCGACTTTTGTACGTCCTGAATGTGTGATAAACTGTTCTGAATCTTTACGTAAGCTGAAGCCGATTTGCTGACCAACTGCACCTGAAAGGAAATTTTCATCATTCAGAGAGAAAATAAAGGGATGGATGGATGTTGGATGAATGAATGGATGTTATGTTAAATAGTAATCAAAGCAAATACCGAATGTATGGATGAATAAAGGAAAAATAGACGAATAGATAAATGAATGAATGAATAAATGGATGAATGAAGGAAAGAACGAACAGATGATTAAGAATCGAAGACGTTCACACAGATGAAGTTTGCATGAATCTCGCTGGTACAAACGTGGTTACCTATTGAAAAAGGCGGAATTATTTACCCTGGGTACCAGACTCTCCCAAGAAACTGGTGCCCAGGGTAGGAGCTATTATGATTGTATTCAAAAATTTCGCAAAAATAATGTGTCCTTTTCCAGACGAGTATAGCAGTCGTTAGCGAATTACAGTAATTTCTTTTAGGCCATTTGTACGGTGTACCGGTACAGTTCTTATCCGTCACTAAGTTCGTACTGTTGACGAGCGTTTATACTGCTTGCTCCAGAACAAAACTTTCCTGTGGAGAGTATGATAACAAAAGTGTTTCCGATAAGCAGAAACAGTGGAAGCGGGAGGCAAAACCTATATTTTCGAAACAGAATGCTTTGAATAAGGATTGCATCCCTACAAAGAACACCCAGAACCCTTTCTGTATGTGTTTGTTTTAGTAGTTTCTTTGTTCGTAATCATAACTTTACGATTGAATGGAACCAGGCTTAACCTGAATTGGAATTTTACCATACTCGGTTCTAAACCTACAAACCTACAAGTGCAGTTATTGTATTCGGTTGCAGACTACCTTCGCTTGTACCTTCTTTTACCGTCTATATTTAATGATTGCTTTTGTAATAGTTCTGTGCAGTTTTATGTATCTTTTAGTTACATTTATAATGGCCGCAGGGTAGACATACTGTAGTATTTCGCTCCCTAAGGCATCATCTTCGCTGTATCGTAGTTTGTAAGTATTGTAATTAGCATTATGTTTGTAAAATTTGATTGCAGTATAAAAAATATCCGTTGCACTTTTGCTACGGATCCAAAGTTTTACTACTACAGTAAAACGAACATACTTTGAAATGACGTTTTCACTTTTCTTATACCTTT
Source organism: Aurelia sp. 3 sensu Dawson et al. (2005) (assembly GCA_964020215.1). Classification (NCBI taxonomy): domain Eukaryota; kingdom Metazoa; phylum Cnidaria; class Scyphozoa; order Semaeostomeae; family Ulmaridae; genus Aurelia; species Aurelia sp. 3 sensu Dawson et al. (2005). Next base: position 30,834,725 of record OZ026572.1, on the reverse strand, counting down.
ATATCTGCATCTACCAAGTGAGCCAGAAAAAAGTTCCCACTTTTGAAAATTCATAGCACCGAGATTACTTCACAGATTTGAATCATTCACATTCTAGTTAAAAGCCGAAAGATCAAAAAAGTATTTTTGTGATTTTGTCACTGTCCTACCAGCACTAGAAGTATTGGTAACTTCAACTTTGTAAAAATAATTTTATGCTTGCAAAATAACGGGAAAAGGGCCTAAAACATTGATCAAATTGTAAGGACTCTATTCATGTCGAACAATAGGCAATGGGCGTTTCACCTCCCTCAAGTGTGATAAGACATCGATATTAATACAAATACTAGAGATTTTCAATCCCATGGGAATTAATGTACAGAGGATATCTCTCACCCATGAGAAGTTGCATTTCCTTCACTATTCTGTGCGACGAGTAATTTATGCTTTGATCGATGTTTTAGGCCATTCTTCAGTCATTTTGCAACCATGAAATTTTTGTAAAGTTGAATTTACCTATATTTGTAGTGCTCGTGGAGCTACGAGAATAATTACAACGATACTTCAACCTTTTGGCTTTTGACTAGAACTGGAATCATTCAAATATGTGAAATACTCTTGCTGGTATGAATTTTCAAAAGTGGGAACATTTTTCTGGCTCACCTGGTATTTTCTACCAATAGTATCCAAAAGGAACCAAGCTCAATAGACAGTGGTTTGGTGGGAAATTATTTATGAAGCAGAAGGCAAATAGAAAGCTTTATGAAACTTCTCCAGAGTTTCTGGTCGCTAAATTATTCATTCTCAATTACATTTTGGTCCTTCCCTGTATATTCTTTAATTCTTAATCAATAATGTTTGATGAAATGATAAACGAAAGTGTGTGAAATATGAAACACCGATAAAAACATTATAACTCTACACTTATCAGAAATATAAAGTTTGATTAAAATCTCTGAAATATTGTCTTATTTGATTGGAAAATGAAAACAAATTCAATTAAAATATTTGTCTCTGAGCTTTCTTCTTCAAAAAACATTATGACTTAATGATTAAAAGAATTTTGCCTTATTTCAATCAAGCAGTTAATGAACTGTACCAACAACATGTGGTCGATTTTCACCAATGTTATGAGAAACGAAATAATTTATATTTGGTCATAAAATCAATCAAAAGCTTAAACTTGGAAGTTAGGATTGAATTTTATGGAGAATATGAAAACGTTGACAGTTCAAATTCGCTTAAACAAATTCTCGTGATCTTGTTTGCTTCCATGCCTGAGATATTAAAAGGAAGAATATTTTGCGCAGATGTTGCTTATGTGGGAACGTCGAATACTTCAAACAAAAAGATTTTTCTTCCATAAGAAAATCAGTCTTAGTGCAAGCAATAGAATAAAATCAGTGGAATGTTGCTATTAACAAGAAATAGCAGGGTTAACAAGGTCATATTTTGTAGGACAATAGCATTATTTGATCGACATCGGAATTCTTTAACCAGATATCTAAAAAACAGAGCTGCAAAAGTTGCCTTGAAATCAGAGCGCTAACTGTTGCCTTGTGCATGCGAAAGATTGTTCTTAACAGAAACCATGAGTTTCTAGCGAAAGAAGATTGAAAATCTCAAGATATGCGTCGCGGATTTCCATTTGTTGATTCAGAACCCGAGAAGTGACTTTTTCAACTGAACACTAACCATGTCAGAATTACAATGCTTTCTGTTCGGTTTCTGGATCAAATAAACAAAATAAACGAGGCAGATTTTTAGATTTATACTTCTTCTTTTGCTAGGAAGGCGTGACTTTTCTTAAAAACCATCTTCCGCGTGCACAAGACGTCAGTTTGCTCTGCTGGTTTCAGGGCAACTTTCCCGGCCATGTTTGTTTCAAAATCTGCTAAGCGGATTTTGTTTATTTGATTTAGAAGCTGAGCAGGAGGTACAGCAATTCTCACATTTTCAGGACTTAAGTGAAACAACTACTTCTCAGCTCCTGAATCAAATAAACAAAATCCAACATACAGATCTTCAGCTTTATCCTTGTTCTTACTCATGATTTCTCTTGAAGGGAATACAAAGACCAGCAGCCTTTGCCATCGTTTGTTTTTGTTTTTGTGAATTTCGTACAGTCAGTTATTCTGGACTCAGAGCACAGCAAGTCGCTGACTTCGTGCAAAGCATGCTGGTCTTTGTACTCCCTTAAAGAGCCATCTTTTGGGTGCACAAGGCGACAGTTTGCCCTACTGTTTTCAAGCTAATTTTTGTGGCTTGCTTTGTTTTGAATTTCTGGTTGAGAGAATCTCTTTTGTATTTAGCCGCTGATCACTTTAAATTGCGGTTTCCATCAAAAGCAACTGATGTTGTTGTGTAACAAAATCTGCCCTTGTTTTGCTGGCAAGCAAAGAACCGGGATAGCTTACCACTGAGCAGTCCAAATCATATACACGTTTTCTTTATAAGAAACTTGAATCAGGCCATAGTACTAAAAGTTTCTTAATTTAACATGAAATTTTGTCCATTTTAGTACTGAAAGTTTTTTAATTGGTTTCTTATTTTTTGAATGCATGAATTGTCAATGTGGTCGCTAACACTGCTTCAGATATGTTTCTTGATATTTAAACATCATACAGGAATAAACAATGTTCTATTATGTTGAAAACACAAATGGTTAGATAATATTGCCCAATAATAAAGGTTCAACGATCTATTTGCTATAAAATTCATGCTTTTAAGTTTAAAAAGTTTCTTAGTACTTCTCAGACATAGTACTAGAGTTTCTTAAAATTTTGGCCATCTTAGTACTAGTTTCTTAAAAACCAGTTTCTTATGAAAAAAACGTGTAAACAGACTCAAATTTCTAATAATCCGCAGACAGATAATGTAACATCTGGTTCGAGTAAAATTCTCAGTTTAAGGTAATCATTATGTTTACAATAAATTTTTCAAGACAAATCATGTAAAACACGCCTATTTATCAAAATAAGCAATAATGCAAAGTAAATATTTCACTTAGGAAACACTTCAAATGGGTGATAAGGAATACAATTTCAAAATTCCATTGCACACAAAATACCTTCATTTTGTTGATATGAATCTAAGGAGGCTCTTTCAAATCATCATAAAATTTCTTAATAAACATGCGATACATTATTTATTCAAGTAATGAAATTTCGAAGGGAGCACATTAATTTCCGTACGTTTTTATTTGCAACGATGAATCTAAGGTAAATAAAAGAAAAGAAATTCATGTGTTTTGTCTGATAAGGCCATGCAGTCTACACTTCAAACTTTCTTCCAGCATACTTTGTTTTTGAATAATCTCAGAGTTAAAGAGCCTCTGTCACCTGGGATCCTTTGCAGGATCATTGATTGCTGACAGCTCCAACGGGAAAACGGAGCTTTATGATTAAGGTGGATCTGCACTTAAGGTGGCTCACTACTGAAAACTTCAAAATTACGCAACATGCGAAACAGTGAAAAGTGGCTGTAAATCAAGTATAAGTTCAAAACACAAAAACAGTACGTTAAGGTGGTTCACTCCAGATATAAATTTCAAACTGCTACACTTTGGGTGTCCTATCGCTCATAGAATTAGTGAGCGAAAGTGATTAATTAGCAACCTCGAACCCAGGGTAAAAATGGGTAGAGGCTGAAGACAAATGATAGCCCTGGAATCGAGGTTGATCAATTAGCAGATTTAATCATTCAATGATCAACTGAATAATAAATCGAATAACCGATTGATTGATTGATTGATTGATTGATCGATGGAATGATTGATTGCTGACTTAAATTGTCAGCACGACACTGCATAAGTCAACGAATGTGTAGGGAGACACATGTTAAAATATGTTTACAAGTGTGTTTGATGAAAAAGCTGTTTATAAATAAAAGCAATAAGGATAATAGCCTGAAGGTGACTTGAAAAAAAAACACTCCGTTGATTTTACTTTCTCAAAGAGTAAAATGAACATTTCTTAAAGGATGTTATGATAAATATGTTTTATTTAGTGTTCTACAAGTTTTCTGCAAGTTTTGATAAATCAGGTTGGTGATGCAAATACAACAAGTTTGATGCTAATGTAAGCAAACTTCGTTGCACAAAAGCGTTCTACCTGTTCAGCTAAGTTAATTGGCTGGCTCGAGGGTAACGTCAATCAAGCTGCAATATCTTTTGTTGCAGTTTCTATAAGATATTATGAGAAATCCTCTCTGAAAATATAAAACAAGCAAAAAACTGTGTGAAGTATTTGCACTATTTTGGCAGCCGCCATTTTGCTGATTTACTTTTGTCCTTCCTCAAGTTGAACGACCAAACCAAAGGTGTTAGGAAACGGATGTCTTGAATGATTATCTATTTACCTTGTTCTGATGCTTGTTTTTTTTTGTTGTCTTGTTTTCTGTTCTGTTTCGTCTTCAACTGATGGGCACAACTGAGAGGCCCAACTGCTCTCAAGTTGTTCGAATAGAGTTCCCTTGTATTTCTGTGTCTTAAAGCGCCTTCGAACAAAAAATGTTTCAAACCACAAAGCCATGTGGTTTGAAACATTTCTTGTGCAAAGGGGCACCAAGACACAAAAATACAAGGGAGCTCTATTCGAACAACTTGCACACTCAGTTGTGCCCATCAGTTGAAGACGAAACAGACCAGAAAACAAGACAATAAAACAAAACAAGGATCAGAACAAGGTAAATAGATAATCAATCAAGACATCCGTTTCCTAACACCTTTGACCAAACTAGTATTGTTTCCGATGCTGTAAAACCAAGCTTCACACCAAGTGTTCTAAGTACCAGGTGGCTGAAAAGTCCCACCGTTTGAAAATCAGTAATTGAAGATTACTTATCGGTAAAATTCCTCTTGCCCAACATCAATAACAAAATTATATGCAGCGTGATAACAACTGTTTTCTTGCGGGTGGAAGATCATGAAATTACACTTTGTAATTTTCCATAATTCGACTTGTTCTATTGAGGAAATCTGCTTATTCGTCGTTCTGTAACTATCAATGATATTCCATTCCATTTCATTTCATTCCTTATAATCAATATTTTTCTGTAGTAAACATGCAAACATAGAATTACAGGTTTAATTCATCCAAATAAAAATATTTCTTCTTAGGTTCTGAACAACTAGGAAGTTAAGTGCTCGCTTCGCTCGCGCTTCAACATTCCTAGCTCCTGCAAAGAGCTTTCGAGTAAATGCAAACATAGAATTACAGGTTTAATTCATCCAAATAAAAATATTTCTTCTTAGGTTCTGAACAACTAGGAAGTTAAGTGCTCGCTTCGCTCGCGCTTCAACATTCCTAGCTCCTGCAAAGAGCTTTCGAGTAACATCGGATGATCAACCTTGAATGTACAGTAACAGGCTCAACAGAGTGTTAAAAAAACGCAATCCAACTTTAACTGAAAATCTTAAAAAAATTGATAAGGTCTGTGCAATCTTTCTTCTTTCAATGATATGCAATTTTTATGCCTAATTTGTAATGAGACATGCCATAGGAGCAAAATTAGCACCCTTTTTACAGCAAAAATTACAAAATAAAGTTGGTCAAAGCATTTCAGGTCAAGAAGCACATGAGGTGATTCGTTAAATAAGGAAAATGACAAATTTTTTATCCCATGAGATGCATTTGTTGATGCTGATAAAATATATGCTCTCACAAAGATGGATGTTCATCAAAGGCAATGCCTTATCCATTGTTTCATTTCAGAATCCATCCTTCAAAACATGCTTGAGACACCTACCCTACATGACCAAATTTTCTAGTAAGTAAGCCTTGATGTATCCCTTATTCATCCCTACCTCCTGCTCAAACATCTTGTTCCCTTTTCACTTCATTCTGATTCGGATTTATTTCAAAAGGGTCAAAATACATTCATTAAAAGTAAATAAACTGATTTTCAATGTGCCCTACTTAGAAACATAACTAACTTAAGTATATGGATATAAATTACAAATCAACTTGAAGATGACATGGATATAAATTACTAATCAATTTGAAGATCCTATAGAAAAGAAAATATATAAAAAGGGGATTGGGAAGTCAAAAGTATATCCCGCATGTTGATGTAGATTATCAGCCTCTTTGATCTTTCAAAATCACTTTTAGCCTCGTTTTGAAAGTAGCTAGCAAACAAGAAGTTTTGATATCATAGTTCGACTGGTTTCAAAGAGAAATTCCTCGGTTATTTCCCTGAAGACATTTGTGATCAGGAAAGATCTTCATTATTTATTCGATACTCTTGCACTACTTGTTACGTTTGTCGGTCTTCGAACACCTGGCTTTCATTATCTTAGAACGAAGTGTTGACTGATTTGATCAACGATTTACAAATCCGTTTTCAAGAATTCTGAGACAAAAATTTGTCACAATATCTCTCGTCATGAGCGATAGGACACCCACTGTGAAGCAGCTTGAAATTCATATCAGAAGCGAGTCACCTTAACTTATTGTATTTTTTTTGTTTTGAACTTATTTCTACTTGGTAAACAACCACCTTTCTCTGTTTTTGAAATTTTTCGGTAATGAACCACCTTAAAGGTAGTGTGTCCATGTATAAATAAGTTGCATGAACGAACCATGAAACTGCTGACACGATGCTGGCACGGATGTAACTGTTCGAGGATTTGATTGGTTAAGAGCTGGCTGTTATAAATTGATCACATGAAAATAACAGCCTCATTGTCAAGACCATACGAGCAATGGCGGAATGGCCGCAACGCAAGCTTCGAACAAGCGAACGTCTTTGATGCTTGGCAATGACAGTGACGAGACAAAATTATTTTTAAAAACATTTGCAGGAGGGATGAACAGAGATTGGAAAGCAAGGTCGTGTTTACGAAACTCTTCCCAATGACTACACAGGCGGAGAGAATTGGTGGACTCAGAATGTGTGGCAATTCGAAAACAAGTCATGGCCTAAGCCTAAGCAACTGGTCACATGAAAACACAATAAAAGATCACATGTTTCCGAGATACCCCCCGCGAAGCCTTCTACTTACATGGACACACTGCCTTTAAGTGCAGAGCCACAGTGAAAGGTGGTTGTATACCAAGTAAAAACAAGTTCAAAACACAAATAAACAATAAATTAAGGTGGCTCGCTTCAGATATTAATTTCAAACTGCTACACACCGGTTGTCCTATCGCTCATGCTCTCGTTTGTTATGGAGAGTTCGGTGAACCTAAATTCCTCATAACTTCAGAACGGAGAGGTCGATTTTGGTCAATCAAATTTCAAAATGGGTTTCAACATGTCCACCATTATATGATATTGTTGTCTTGATATCTGGGAATGGCCATTTAAACTGGAATTGTGTATTTGACTAACCCGGTCTTAAAATGATTTCATGAAGCACAAATATGTTTCCGACTATACTCTGCATTTGCGTCACCCTGTTCGTATCTATGACATTCTATGATTCACACCCAAATATGCAAACAAACAGCATGTGATAATTTCAACAAAAAATTTCTGCAAACAGCTTCGAGTAAATAAACAAATGATCCTTTGAATAGCTTAGAGCTGTGTTTACTTAGCCTTGACGTCTAGTGCATTTGACATTGCTTACCATTCCGCTTGGAGCTCATATTTATAGTTATTCTACGAGCCTAAGGGAAGAGCATCGTCGCTGCGGGGCAGTTCGTTTGGCTTAGTTTGGGAGGCAGAATGTTGTTGCTGCTCTGCCATCCAGAATCCGATCTTTGGGCCTAAGCCTACGTTTTTGCAAGGACATAGCAAAGAAACAAGTAAACGAACATATTTGGCTTGATTTGGCTTCGTAACCCGTAAGTGATCATCTCATTACTAGGCTGTATCATGGGCAGTTCGGGAATCACAACAACAGTGTTCGCACTGCCCATGGATTGAAGCCCCTGATGCACCTGATTCTAAAGTCTTTTGTCATTCGATCAATAATAAGGGCAACAATGACCCACCTGTAGGTCCCTATTGAATTAAAAATTCTCAGAATGAGATCCTTTGAATGTTATCTTAATCAAAAGGTCGTGAGCATTTGGTCTAATCTAAATTGCATATTGAAAAATGTGTCTGAGAATAACTTAAAGGCTTACAATCTAAGAAAGCAAGCAACGTAAATATAATCAATTTTCGAGATTCATGTTACAATTTTCAGACTTTGACAGAATTCTATCAATAATTATCAGTCATAGCTAACAGCTGCCACAATAAGATTTAGACAACGTTTTAACCAGAAATCCTGCCCTTCTTGAACAAATTACTGTTTTGAGTCCAAACCCTGCTGTTTTACAGATTACTGTGTTTGATTGGAAAATGTATTTCCAACTCTGCAGCCAGCTGTTTTCAGAATTTAATAGATTTATGAATACCAACCAAACACACTACCCTCAATCCATATGGATCCTCTAGTTACGCTCGTCTCATTGACATGTAATCGAGTCTGCAAGACTACCACATGTAATCGATTCTGCAAACACACCACTAGTTACCTGTCAGTCATATCTTCGTATGTTTGCACAACTGTTGTTGTTGCAGTTGCTGTTGCTGACAAATTTGCCGTTTAAAAGTTTTGTGCCCTTGCTCCGCTCTTGCAGTTATGCCTAGTATCATTCTGACTAATTACCTTAGTCCCTTGTTACCCTGTGCTCTCTGACTTGATGATATCACTTCGGTCACCGTGTTGAGAAAAGTTTACTGCAAGAATACAGGGGACTTAGGTACTTAGGTAACGAATCTAAGTATCAGCCCTGATGTCTGGTCGGCATCATCAACAGCTTGTGTATGATTATTTATTAAATGGATTTATCAGTGCGGCTCGAGTATATCATGGACATTTTACTGCTTTATCTCCCAGTTGCTTGTAGTTTCTAAATATATTTTCACATCTAAATACATAAATATGACTCTTTGATTTGCCGCTATATCAGGTACGGTAAACAACCGCGTATGAGAACCTAAATGTTTTGCAAGCTGCAAAATACCCTCAGGCCCCGTTCACACTACTCCGTTTTTGTTAGTATCCGTTTTTGTTGTATCGAAGCTACCGTTCACACTGCTCCGTTTCGTACAAAAGCGGAGAGAAAAACTTCCGTTTTTGTGCGTTCACACTGATCTGCCCGATAACAAAAACGCAGCGAAAAACATCCGTTTTTGTGCGTTCACATTACTCCGTTTTTGTGAAACCCATTGTTGAATAGTGAAGCGTTTTTAAAAACCTCGGTTTTTGTGCGTTCACATTGATCAAATGCGTTTTCAATAACCTCCGTTTTTGTGGGTATCCACTTTTGATAGCATTTTCGAAAACCTCTGTTTTTGTGGCGTTTTTGTGCGGATCAGTGTGAACACTTTCACAAAAACGGAGGTCTTTCTCTGCGTTTTTGTACAAAAACGGAGTAGTGTGAACGGGGCCTTAGATACATGTCTAGTTATACACCGCAGTTATGCTTCAGTGCATATGCTGCTGCGGAGGATGCTTCTGCGGAGGAGGTTCCGTCTCTTGTCCTAAGTCCTCCATAGTAGCAAACAATTTCATCCTCCGCAAAAGAACAAGCACAACTGCGGTGTTTAACCACCCATGAAGATATTCAGAAAAAGAATCTGAATCGAACGATGTTTTTATGCATTTTAAAGACTTTTCGAATGTGCACAATAGTGATGGAGCTCTAACGCCATTCCATCAAATTTTGCGTATAAAAACGTATAAAGGTATGCTCGATCCAGGCTCTTTAGTAGAATAGCTAAGGGTGTGTTTGATTGGCACCAATTCTGAAAACGGTAGACTTGGAAGACTCGGAATTTGTGTTTGATTGACTTCCAAATTCTGAAAACGGCAGGTTTGGCAGGTTTGGAAGGCCTACTGAACCTTCCACTGCAAAAGGCAGAAAGTTTAGCAGACTTTAGAGAGATTCTCGTTTTCATTTGCAAAACTCTGAAAACGAGGCGATTTTGCTTGCGTTGCCACGGTGGTAATCGGTAACTTTACTTGTTGTTGCCAAGCACCATACTCGTATTCGTCTTTGTCAACTGGAAACCTCGTGTTGGCCAGGATGTATCTGAAACCTGCTCTCTTGAAGAATTTTGTGTTTGATTGGGAACTGTGTTTCCATCTCTGCGAAGTCTACCTTTTTCAGAATTTGGTAGGTCTGGAATTGCCAATCAAACGCACCAAAAAGGTCTATTTTACAAATTTTGTTTGGTTGCCTGAAAATTTTCAACTTACTACTTTGCAAACTACAATCCTATAATCCCACAATTGTACAATGGATTGGTTTTTATAAGATGAGGGTTTAATTTGACAACTTCAGCGTAAAGGTTCTTCATTCACTAGGTTTCAATACGCAGGTAGTAACACAAATGCTTGCCTCACTTTGGACTTGCCCCAAGTCGATTTCGTCATCTGTCTTGTACTATCAAATTCTTCCTTATTCTTTAAGACCCAGTTGCTAACGTTGATCCTTTGTTCACCGAATGAAATGCCACACAAAAGGAATTTAGGCCAAAAATAACATTGTCGACTGTGGAGCCACCAATGACCATGTGTAACAGGATCGTTGTTATTCATGCGTCGTACATCTTAGCCTCGTAATCGCGTTTAATCAAATGAATTAACTTTTTCCTTTCGGTTAGCACATGCACAACTATTCCTTTATTTGTAGTTAATAATGTATGTTGTTCACTTCCCCTTTGTGTAAATTGTATAAAATCTTCCAGATCGTAAAATTCTAATCTTAATCATTATCTGAATTACGATAAAGTCAAAATTTAACTCGTGACCATTTTCCTGTAATTTTAATCTCTCAGAAACCAAATTTATTCGGCGCAAATCGTCGCCTATCACAAAGGTGGTGGACTATCACACATAGTTAGCCATGGATCTCTAAAAGCTTGCATCTGCAAAGGGCAAAACAAGGGCGAAACAATCTTAAAAAATAATCCATTCAAGTCGATGTTCAACACGTGCCGTGAACAATGGACAGTCAAAGAACAATGCTGTCTTTGAGTGTTTCTCTGGGACATTTCCTTCCTCCATTTAACCCTTGTTTTTGCCGCAAATTTCTCTTCTTACCTTCATAAGTGATTTATAGCATTACCAAAATTGTGTTGATGATACTAAAAATCGACATGCTAAAAGCCTAAAAGCGGTAAATAGGAAATTTTGAAACGTCGTTGATGGGAGACGAAAACAATAAGACTGATTTGAGTTTTTTAGATCAAAGTTCGTTGTAGGTCGACTTCAAAACTGTACTGCAACTCTTCTGAACAACAGAAAACAGTGATAGTGAAGAAATTTCAAAGAGATGTTATCGGCAAACAATTTTCGCGCACATTTTGCAAACAGTAGTCCTGAGCCCCATTTAAATTTCAAAGTTTTACGCAATTGTATGCACAACCCGGCATCCACAGTGATTGAATCAGGGCAGCCCTTTAGTCTCATATCGTGAGTTACTTGTACCGGTGCCGAAAATGGACGACGCTATTCATTGAAAGAAATCATGAAGGTGGCGCTAGCTTGTGCTGGTCACGATTTAATTGTGCTTTGAAGAGATGATGATCTATCTTTGTTCTGTTAAATATTGTCCGCTTGTCAAACAAGACCACCGCTAGGTACAAACATCATCCCATAAGCAACCTGCTTTCAAATTATTCTCTACCATACTGTAAATAAGCCTTAAATCTGATTTCCACTCAGTACAATTTTCAGAGCGGACTGAATTTTAGACGATAAAATGTTAGTCACGCGTGACATTGTTTTCAAAATCACGGCAACATTTTCACACACAAACAAAGGATTTCCTGCCCAATAGGAAATCTTCTGAGTGGACATCAGCTTTCATTCCCATGGAGCTGCATTTCGAGCGGAAAATGCTCGCAAGCATATTGTTTGAATTGAAAAGATTATTACAGCTAAGCGACCTTCTATCGTGCCAAATTCAGCTCGCTCGCAATGCTGCTGTGTGGAAATGCGGCTTAACGTTTGCTTCTGCTAACGCAATTGAATTTTGCAAACAAAAGAATCAACTATCTGACGTAAGAACGAAATTTGCTTCCTGAAGCAAAGACTTTATTACACCTTTGAGCGCACTCAACCAAATCGAAATTAACAGACACTATGCCTAGCTGCGTTGAAGGTGTGCAATCTATCTATCAGAAAGGAAAATGTCTCTGCAACGAGCAACGGTAAATTTTGTAAAACGATGGTAAAACAAAGGATACATTCCCGGGGGAACAAAGGCAGATTTTGTAATACAATAGCATCAGCTTTGGTTCACACCTCAATTCAAAACAATTAGTGAATGCAGACAAAGCAATTCTCTCAAGCAGTAAACCACAACAAACAGAGCCGTAAAGATGCCCTGAAACCTGTACGGCAAACTCTCGCTTGGTACGGCCGAAGAGAGGTTTTTAAGAGAAGCTAGGTGCTCATAACCAAAGAAGAAGAGTAAATCTAAAGTTCTGTCTCGTGGATTTTGTTTCATTGATCTAGGAGCTGAAGAGCAACTGCCTAAAATTGAGCAATAAACATGCAGGAATTGTTGTGGCCTCTGCTCAGTTTCTGAATCACGTAGACAAATCCGCGAGACAGAACTTTAGATTTACCCTTTTTCTTTAGTTATAAGCACCTAACTTCTCTTAAAAACCTCTATTCGGCCGCACCAAGTGAGCGTTTTTCCGTACAGGTTTCAGGACAACTTTGCAGTTTTGTTTGTTTTGGTTTACTGCTTGAAAGAATTGCTTTTGTCTGCACTCACTAATCGCTTTGAATTGAGGTGTGAACCAAAGTAACTGATGCTATTGTATTACAAAATCTGCCCTTGCTTCTCGGGGGAGGTACATAGCAAAGCTTTTCGGGTCTTAAAGATGGATGATTTTACATTTTCACATCTAAGTTGGCCATTTCAGATTTGAATATCGGCCACATAACTTCTATTCCACAACTGGCCAACTGTGTAAACTTATTTGACTTAGCCAATACATAAAACGATATCTTCCTTGACGTATTACGTCGGTCTAAGGATTAGTTTCGATATCAGTTGACAAGAAGAGTCTAAATGAATTCTCAGACCATTTTGATCAACAGTGATAGAAAGAAGTTCTTGACGCAGAAAGACGAAGATCAACCTTGATATCCTTCGTAGCAAAAAGATCAATTTTTGGCCTTAACGAAATCTGGGAAATTTCATCAAAACATTATGAAAAAAGCATTTGGTGCAGAAAGACATTCTGAGATTAAAAACTTGACATCAGCTGCAAGTACATCTGAGAGATCAATGATAAAGAGCATTAACGCAAAAGTCATTTTGAAGTCAAGCCTTTTATTAGATAAAAGAATAGTCTTATCTCTGCAAATAGATGTAATCTGGACCCGGGGGATATTGGATATGCTGACGGGCCGTGCACTCCTTCCTGGGCATCGTACTTCTTTAATGAAAGGCCTATTAGCAGGCTACTTTTTTTCTAACACTCGGTATCAAAAGAAGATAATTTTTCTAAAGCTGGTTGTCAAAAGTTTTATTTCATTGTTTTCCGAGGAATTTTCACGTTTTGGAGTATACTTTTCGCGGGGATTTAGGGGGGCAGGGAAATTCTAAAGCTGGGTGAAAAAATCATTCCTTGGAGTGCACACCCCGGTACAATTGAAAGTCAAGTAGCCCCCTCCTGAGAATCTGGAATCTTCCGTCAACATGGATTGGAAAACTTACTCCCGAGATCCAGCTTGATATCAGATAAAAGTAGATTCATGTTTGCATGAAATTTTGGGAACTTTCAGGAAAAGCGCTTGACGCAAGAAAGTAATTATGAAACCAACCGAAATGTCAGTTGACAAAATAGATTCTGCTTGTGAACTGAATTTTTTTGCAACTGTCATCGGCATTTGTGAACATCTACCGTATTCCAACTAGCAGAATGGAAGATTCATCTATGTAAACACTGTCCTGTTTTTTATCCGTTCAAACTGCATTGAACTATGGTTGAATCAAGATATATGCACATTTGAACGAAGAAGGTTGAGTGTTTCGTGTCTGCCTTTGCTATCACGGCAATATTTCTATGGCCTTTGAAAAGCAGAGAAAGAAACCTGGCAGGTCATCATTGTAAGGACAAGTGTGAAAAGGTTGTTATATGAATAAACGGGAAGAAACACTTCTCGTAGATAATAAAGAATAATAGTTATGCAAGCAGAGCAAAATCTAGAATGTTTTTAGTAATCAAACCTTGAAGTCAGTGATATGAAAGCTCGTGTATATCGAAAGCAAAGCCATTGGCCTTTGCCTTTATGAACCTTCTATGAAAGCTGCTTCATAAGGTTTGGAATGCTTGTGATGTAAACAAAATAGCAAAAAATTCTTCAAAGACAAAGTAAAAATGTTTTGAAATTTAGATTCACTTACCATGACTTGAAACCAGCAAAATCAAACCCAAAAATATCAATCTTGGGAGCATTGTTCTTTCTATAAAAGCCATTTGTGTGTGCAACTCAATCTCTCAAACGAAAACACCAGACATTGTTGATTCAGGCTACGGCTGGTAATAAAACGAGACAACAATTTGCTCATAAGGCCATATAATCCTCAAAGTAATTAAGCAGATATGTTGATGATGTCTTTTCAGGCTACATTTCCAAGCATTGTTGACATTGTTCGTACGACATCAAATCCCAATATACTGCAAATAGTGCGTCCAGGTGTTATTACAAAGTTGTTTACTGCATGCTACGAGGAATCTGTTCTTTACATCAGTAAACCAAATTCGTCTCCAGGTTATTTTCTTTTGTCTAGTAAGCAATGTTCTTATTTCAATCTCGATCCAACACTGCAAAATGAGAAAAAATATGAAATCAAGAACTCTTCTAAACTAAAGTAAACAATCTGAGAACAATGTCTAACTAGTCCGCCTGCAATCTAAAAACTTCCTCTCTTCTCAAAACAAAGAATCTTTGCAGTATGCTTGCTCGTAAACTGTGTTTTGATTTGGAAAGTTAAGAAAAAAGCTTTAAACCATAAAACCAACAAAGATAGATCCTTTAGTTATTCTTGTACAGTACAGGTCTAGCGCACAGTGAACAAAACAAGAACTCTTTAATAATGATAAGAATTTTTGAGCCACACATGTACTTTTTTGCATGATACTAAGAATTTTGGCCAGTGATTTAAAATTTCACTACTCAGAGTTTCTTACGAGTTTCTTAAATGCCCTCTCATGGCAATCTTCTTGTTCACTACCTGCAATCTCCTGAACAATTCAGAGCAAGGTTCTTTGAAGCCTATCCATTGTTTGGACTTTAATCAAGTACTTTCTGAGTAATATCAAGACAAAAAACGAGTGATAAAAAGTAAAAATATGTTAAGAATATCCTTTATCAGATAAGTAGTTTCTTAAGCTCACCTTTCCCAGTACTGGAGTTTCTTAATTCTTTGGCAATCTTCGAATTGAGTTCCTTATGAACAGTTTCCTATAAAAATACATGCATGACAGACTTTAAACTTTTATAAAAAAAATACTTCAGCAGGGAAACCCTAACCATGCACTGTAAGGCACTGTAAGGCACTGTAAGGCACTGTTAATAATGCGAAAGGCCTGCACTGTACTCCTAGTCAACTTGTTTATTTGATAACGAGTATATGCCCGAAACGTCGTGTTTTTGAACGTCTCGTCTACTTTTGCTACTAACAATTTATTTATTTATTTATTTATTCATCAAATTGTCATTCAACTTTTTCGCTGCATGGAAAAGGTTTTTTTTATTCTTGATACTGCAAAATGGTACTTATTTCCAAGATAATAATTGGTTTGAAACTTTATTTTGATTACGAGTTCTATAAGAATGTCTGAATATAACAAAAATGACCTTAAAACATCAATCCTACATCGGTGAATGCTTAGCGTCCTGTTAACAAATCAGACCAAGATATGTCTCCAGATTTATCGATTCATCGCAATTATAAGAAGAAGACAAATTGACAAATTCTGATCTATTATTAGATTTTTCCGCAGCTTGCAAAAGAGACGATACTCTCTTGAAGCTAGAAACCTAGGAAAGATTCTAGGATATTTGACGTACATTTACAGCTGTGTTTTCTTATTTCAATTCTTCACTGTTAGGGAAATTAACCTTGTCGTATTGATGATTTTTTCTCGATTTATCACAGATGCGTCCGCAGCTCGCTAAAGACACGACTCTTTCTTGAAACTGAATACTAAGATATATTTCCAGAATATATTCCTTACATCTGCTGCTGTGTTTCCTGGTTATTACCATTCGTCACAGTAGCGAATAAATGACCTCCACAATGAACAAATTCTGCTAGATTTATTGAAAACTTCTCAGCGGCTCGCCAAAGGCAGGACTCTTGCTTGGAACTTTAAACTAAGGCACACTTTTCCGCGATATACTCCAAAAGTAACTGTGTTTTTCTTGTCTGTGCAGTTATAAGCAAATGACCTCCAGAAATTGATTCTTACTCCATGCTGTGCAACACCAAACGTACATGACTTTGAAAGGCAGATTCCTACATTGAAGCACTTATAAACAGAGTGGTACTCAGTAGTGGTTTCCACCAACAATTTGAGAAGAATTCAAATGAAATTATTTCGTGACGATAAGCCATTAATGATTCATAAGTGAGAGCTATTCACTCGGAACAATTCGGCGCAACTGGTTGAAGATAAAAGAGATGAAAGCCTGCATGTTGTTGGTTGCTGAATAGATACAAATTGAAGAATAACTGAACAATATGCGATTGAAAGCCGGTGCTGGATGGTAGAAGAATCATCCCACAATTACTGATTTAGCGGCCGATCTCGTAGTGTTATTTCTTTAGCCTCAACTGAAATAGCTGAGAACCTGTATGAAGTTTAGTGTTGAAACGAAACAAAAAGAGAAATGATTTTACAACTTGCGACTAAAAATTAGTTCTAAATGTTGCTTACTTGACCGGCACAAATGGAAGAATAATTTAACAATGAGAGATTTACTTTCGGACCTTTAAGCCTTATTTCCACACAGCGTCATTTTGCAAGCGAGCGGAATTTTACACAATAAAAGGTCGCTCAGCTGCAACTTTCTTTTCAACTCAAAACATAAAATTTCCGCACGCTCGCAAAATGTCGCTTTGTGAAAATTAGCCCTTTAGTGTCAACTGAAAATATCTACACCCGCACCTGTACGTAGTTTAGTGAGAAAATGATACAAAGACAGAAGAATGAATTGTGTAAATAAAGGTACAATGTCAGATTGAAAGTTGGGCCTCGCAGGGTTGTCTTTGATATAGCTTGTATGTAGTTTTGAATGTGATGAAACGAATCAAATTCTAATATGTGACTGGATGCGATTGCTAGACGCTGCTCATGTAAACTATACAAACAGAATACGAATAAACAGAACAATAAGCAACAAAGCATTGGACCTCTTCATTGACGTCATTTACTTCTTCATTTGCCTCTTAACTTGCTAAAATAACAGTGAACCAACCTGTAGCTTTTTGATGAAATGATCAACACAGCAGAATCATTGAGCAATAGGAGACTGAACAGTGATGTTTCTCAAGAGAAACCATAAACCATTCAAACAGAATACGAACCATAAATCAACCAAGTAAGAACTGGAGCTCGTAAAGTTACTCCTCGTAAAGTTACTCAGCTAAAATAACAGAAAACCAATCTGTAGACATTTGATGAAATGATCAACACAGCAGAATAATTCAGCAATGAGATTGAAAGTCGGAGCTCTTAGTATTCTTTGTTTGATTCTAGATCAGACGAATTGAAGCAAAAGCCTTCAAGATAATCACAGAACAACCTTCTGTTATTTGGATAAAACGATTGGTTTTACTTGGGTCAAAAACATCGACTGGCTGATCTACTTAATGCTCAATATAAGTCCTTAGAGATCAATTTTAAATCCTCCTTTTGGCAAAATCTAAATGTTCTACTCTCCAACGCAGAAGTTCATCATTGCAATACAAATTGACGGAGGAAACATCCGCATAAGAGAGTATAAATGCACGATTTCAAAGGCTATATCAATAGCTAGACTATCTAGATTAGATAGGTAGAAGTTATTCTCTAGACTTATTGCATATTCGTAGTTATCGCTATTGATAGGCTGATACTCAAACTACAGTTGGATTTAGACTGATGGACGCCCAGTTTGAGCAAAATGGAAAACGTTGTCATTTTTGCTGTTGTTGTTGTTGTTGCGATAATTGGGATTATGTTGAGTCTAGTTATTCTCTGCTTGATCAATCAATCAAGCAGTCAATTGATCAACCACTTTCAGTCAATCATCAATCACATCCAATAAGTCCATCATTGCATCGACTAAAAAAATTTTTTTTTCATAATACTTTGATCCCCAGAGGAATCAAATCTACAAATAATCTTATTGTATGCGTGTTGCATGCTGTTTCATTGAAAATAAACAAATACAGTATAAATCAAAGTATAAATGATTGTGCTTCAAACAGAGCTTTATTTTGTACAACGTTTCGGGTCACTTGATCATGTGTTTAGGCCCGAAACGTCAACAAGACAAAGATCTGTTCGTAGCACAATTATCTATACTGTATATGTTTAGAATCAAATCTAGAGTGCCAAGAAATCTTTATCTAGTCCCCAATGAACACTTACGAACCAATGAAATTTTAATGTAGCAATTCACTATTTAGTATTAGTAACTCTAGGGAATTTCCGGGAGACTAGCCCTCCCTGTTTTCCTTCTCTTGCTTCCATAGGTAAAACCATCAAAGTATCCCCAGCTAGATACAAATGTTATGTAAACAACAGTCAGGTCTCCAAAAAGACAAAGCGATTCACATATCTGGAAAATAAGTTCCACAACTCTAGCAATCAAATAAAAAATGAACAGAGAAAGGCACAGCATTATTGTCGGTTGCGTTGAAAGTGTGAGGTCTATTCTTTAAGCCGTCAGCTCGCTTTGTCTTACAGTCAAAGTTGAAGAAGCGTGCCACTTATGTTTTCAATATTCAAAACAGAATTGTTGTTTTCTTCGCATGACAAAATTCTTCTATAATCTTTGTTCATTGTGGTTTCCAGGGGAAAGAACTCCTATTGTAATCCACTATGCTCCGCCCAACGGAAGCAATATTTGAATAAAATGGAGGCAAACAATATAGCAATGCTATTTTCAAATAGTCATATATGGCATGCATCTTCCGCTTTGACAGTAAACAGAACTGTATTCCTTCTTTTACAATATTCATATTGTTAGTAGCATTAGGATTGAGATGACTTTCACATGTTTTTTTAATGAGTCTAGCAGTGGAAATCAAAGAATTACTCACCAGATACCGATACTATTTCAGAGTTTTACCATAAAGAATTCTGACATAGCGGACAATTCAAAATCTATCGAGCCACCTTAACCAGAAATAGCCAATCCCACAAAAAGCTGAGGTGAGCTGAGCTGAGCAACCAAAAAGAAATTTCAACCTACGTTAATTCAAATATCTTTCTTTACAAGGAAATGCAAATTTAATATAAAAAAATTGAGTTTCTGGCAGATGTTTTTCTGAAGATAAAGGTCCGCATAGATTAATCATAAATTTGATTTTTGTCAATTGGCACATTTTGTCAGCATTTTTTGTTGCTTTTAATCTCAACAAATAGCCCGTAAACTTATTATTAATTTTATGTTACCGAAAGGAACGGATTTTTCTTTTCTTGACGAGGACCCTAAAGACCCCCAAGGCCTGAAAGTTGATTCGCTGTCGGTGAAACTGTCTGAGGGTGCGAAATTTTAAACAATAAAATGTCCCCAAACCGTAAATTTCTATTCAAACTCAAAGAGATATTCGCCCCCGTCAACAATAAAATTTCCGTCCTCTATAAAATTTCATTGACTGGAAATCAGCCTTTACAACACTACCTGCTTTTATCTAATTTAATTTATCTCATGCAAAAAGTTGGTAAGTATTTGATTGGTAAGTCTGAACCTGCCAAATTCTGAAAAAAGTAGACTTCGAAGAGATGGAAATATATCTCAGAGTTAAATTCGAACATGCGAATTCACCATTAGGGTTTGTTAATGAAAACGAGAATCTCTCCAAAGTCTGCCAGAGCTTCCGTTTCTTAGAGTAGAAAGTTTCAGAGGGTAGGGCCTTTCTAACCCATCAAAACTACTGGTTTGGGGAATTTCTGAGAGAATAAAACAAAAATTCAGAATCTATCCACTGTATAGTTTTCTGTATTGGTACAAATCAAACGTACTCTTTGACTCGTCATATATTCTGCCAAAGGACCAAGGCGGTAGGCCTAAGTGCAAATTTCCCAAAACAGAGGAATCATGTCTCTGTGAGACAAAACAATTTGTGTTCCGATATGCAGATCTAAAAGTAAAGACTAAGAACAAAGAGTGTGTTTGGTAAAAAAGTTTGATCAAAATCTTTAGATTAACGGAGTGGAAAATGGAGTTCTTCTGAAGGCAGTAAAAGAAATTGAAATGAGCCTTCTCTGGGGCAGTGCAAACGCTGTTGGACCGTGACAATTTTGTAACGGATCAAAACTGTACGGGTACAATGTAAACATGGTCTAAAATATGGTAACATGGACTTTGCATCTTCATACTTTTAAGCTGGACAAATATCTATTGTGGTTAGAATTTCTGAACAGTAAAATATGCTGTTTTCGTGCAAAATGACGTTCCTCTGGCCGGAAAAGGTACAGTGAAATAAAGTAAAGATTTACCTCATTATTCATGCATGACTAACCGAGGCCAGCTTATCGTCAATAAGTAAGCCTCTAAATTTTGATCCTATAAAAGTATGATCAGAAGTTATCGGTAAAATTTTCCTGATCAAAGGGAAAGCCTCTGGAATTTTGGTTGCCCATGACAGTCTTATCTTTTGATCCTGGAAGAATCATCAGTTGATTTGACGTCAAGTTTGTGACAGTTTTGGTTGGGCATAACCAGGTGTGCCTCTCTCGAGATCTGATAGGGGCACCATTCAGAAAACCACTAACTGGAAGCGTGTTGTTTGCAGCTGTTTACCTCAAGATTGATTGGAGTAGTTCTCTACCAAGAGACACACGGAAAGAAATCGGTTGCGCCAGATTGAATTTTACATTTCTGATAGCCAGCTGCAAGAACATTTCAGATTTCTTTGCGTTTCTAAATGGTTGATAGACCTTATCAAAATGAATGTAAAAAACGACTCTGAAAGTTTTTGTAAGCCATAACATTTCAGGAACTACTGCGTTGCTGCAAGCCAAATTTCTACATGTAGTATCCCTACAATTACCCTGGGTACCAGACTCTCCTCTAAAAGAAATTTTCTTTTAGGGAGGGTCTGGTACCAAGGGTACCCTACAATAGACCTTTTAGCTATTCTACATACTAAATACAATACTATATACTAAACTATATATACCAAACTCAACTATACATTTATACTAAGTTATAACTATAAACTAAAAAGCTGAATCGAACAGTATTTTGATACATTTTGTAGAATTTTCGACAAGCGAACAAAAGCGATAGAAGCTCTAACGCCACTCAATCGAACCATCCGTATAAAGATGTAAAAAATATCGCTCGATCCAGACTCTTTTGTAGAATAGCTAAAAGACCTATTCACGCTATCAATTCGAACCCCTTTTGAAAAACTACAATAATTTCATCTATGGTATATTTCGCCGGAACGCCATGCAGCCGGTTCGAAACATTTTCCCACTCTATGGCAAAGCAAAAATCTGTAAAAATTGAATTGCCATCGCAAATCAAAAATTGCTTGTCCTGCAGTGCCTTTACCAGTTCGCAATATGGAAGGCAGGTGGCGTTCAATCTAACTCAATTTTAATATCTACAATATTTTAAAGTTCGGCAAACGCAGGTCAAAGTAAATATTGTCTGTAATTCTACTAAATATGTCGTAATATCTTAATAAGACTGACCTGATATCCTCATTTGCAGCAGCATTGTGGGTTTTCAACTTTCAACTGTAAATCAAACAGTACTGATACCTGTTAAGCTACATCTATTTCTGACATAATTTAGACAGCATACCTGCAGAAAGCATTTTTTAACGATATTGGCTCACCTTGATAGCGATAGGAAACTGTTGTTGCCCATTTATAGACTAAACCGGTTCGTTACACCCAGTTCAAGGCAAGCGATCAACAACTTTCATAGACCTTTTAGCTATTCAGGAAAAGAGCCTGGATCGTGCGTTATTTTTATACCTTTTTATACACGAGATTCAATCGAGTGGCGTTAGAGCTTCTATCACTATTGTGGACATTCGAAAATTCTACAAAATGTAGCAACGAATCGTTCGATTGAGATTTTTTTTAGAATAGCTAAAAGGTCTATTCCTTTGACATATTTTGCTCCACGATATCTTTTCCCATGAATCCCAAAAGTAGAATGATTCTAAAACTTCCCAAGAGCATGGTCCCATGACTTGAAATGAGTAGAACGAGCTTTAGCTGACGTTCACTATCGTGTTTCCGTACTCAATGGTGAATTTAGAGGGGAGAGTGGGGGCAATCCTGGTTGGCGTTTCCTTTCTGGGAAGCTTAGTCAGGACACAAACCCAATTTTTGGAATTTGTTTCTGACACAATTTTGGGTGAAACATCTGACACGGACATGATCTTTTACAAAAGCCGACCTATTTCGTAAAATGTTCCCCTAACTTCTTTCATTTTTGGCGCCCTGTTATGCAAGTAGACTCTTTCAGGTTTGGGCTGGATCTGCTATCAGCAAATGCTACATACTATTTATGATGCAATCAATGCCACTCTGTATCTATTATGTGCATTTTGAAGGTATGGCATTGATTAAATGATATCACAGCATTGCTTGCATGAATGCCTAGTTTATGCTTGAAGCAAATGTTATTTTATGCTTGAATTGAGTGTTATGAAATAGCAAATTTCAGCAATGTATTGCGGGTGCTCATATTTTTACTATCAGAGAAACATAATGTTTCTTTGATAATAAAAATATGAGCACCCGCAATGCTGCATTTCTTTTGTTCCACACCACGCCATACAACAAACAACACAACACCAAATCACATCACGTCACACAAAACCACATCATCATCATCATCATCATCATCATCATCATCATCATCATCACCACCACCAACCACCACCACCACCACCACCACCACCACCACCAACTTATTTACAAAAGGCAAACTTAAAAATAGCTAATTTACAGCTAATCAAGACCTGCTATCATACATGATTTGCATGTTAATTGGTTATCCTATTAGAAACCTATCTTCTTGGTATATAAGTTTGCAGAGTCGACAACGTTTATTAGTATTTCAACATCAAATTTACGCTGCAAACACCACGACACACCACGCTACCATGCTACTACCACGCCCCCAAGGCCCCGTCCACACGTATCCGGATATTTTTGAAAACGCATCTTTTTTATCCGTTTTGGGTTCCCGTCCACACGGAGACGGCGTATTGAGGTGTGAACCAAAATCTGCGAATCTTTTCGAAAACGCTCTCCAGAGTGGATCTTTTTGAAAACGCCGTTTTCATGTTCTCGTGTGGACGGGTGAAAACGGAGCTTTTCGAAAACGCTGACGTCACAGCATCGATTTACGACATATCAGAGCATGCGCACGGATCTTTGGGGACAACAAAAAGGCATTTTGATTGTCTGTTTTCTTTTGTCGAAGTTCGAACAGCGAAGTTTGAATGTAGCAGCGTCTTCGTGTGGATGGAGATATTTTCGAAAACGCTCCTCGTGTGGACGCGAATCTTTTTGAAAACGGATAAAAAAAGATGCGTTTTCAAAAATATCCGGATACGTGTGGACGGGGCCTAACAGCGCCCCAACAGACGTTTTAGCTACTCAGAGAAAGAATCTCAATCGAACAATTTTCGAATGTGAACAATGGTGATAGAAGCTCTAACACCACTCAATGGAGCCTCGCGTATAAAAATGTATAAAAATAAAGCTCGATCCAGGCTTTTTTACTGAATAGCTAAAAGGTCTATTTATGATTTGACGCCATATTTAACATTTCCAGAAAGGAGTGAGAGCTGCATCTTCTGTAGATGAAATACTTCATGGGACAGTATTCATTCATCAATGATTAAAATAATGAGTCACTCATCAAATATTTTTGTCCCTATGAAAGTTACAACCACAAAATGATATCAGCACATCTAAAGCTCTTAAACTTTCCAGATCGTAACCACTTCTTTTGCTTGAAATAGTTAAATCACGAACAGACCTTTAAAATTGATTAACTATCACATCTCACAGAATTTTCCCTGCCGATACCTGGCTTGATTTCCCAATGTGGTCAAACCTAATCTTGCCTAAATTTAGTATTCGATGTAACATCTGCCTAAGCCAGATCATTTTGATAAATTAAAGTAATGGAATCATGAGTAGGCTACCACAGTTTAAAATGTTGTTGGTTTCCGGCCTAGTAACTAGTGACCTAGTAGCCCAGCAACCTAGAGTTCCCTAAAATTCTGGCGAATAAACCTATTTGCTGGCAATTAAGATAGATTGGTGATATGTGCGTAGAAGCCAGTAAAAATGATTGGAGCAAGCTTAGATGAAACCACATGTGCTAGTAAGATCTTGCCTTTGACAGTTACAGATTGTTTTCGACGGTCCGTCCTGGGTCAAATTTAGAATGACGTTGGATGAGCTAATTGAATCAAATAAGAGTACTATTTTAGAGAGTTTGGTAACCAGGGTAGAGCACTAACAAATCTGAAATAGAACGAACATAAAGATTGTATTTGCTTAATTGACCTAAAACATGCAACAATGAACTTATATTGAATGAAATGCATGTTGTAATCATCGCTTTCAGCATAAACATTGAAATCTATAGACAGCATTTAGGATAGGATTCCTCAGGGCTCTTTCCTAAGGCCACAGCTATTCGTAAATTAGTCCAATTGACCTAAAACATGCAACAATGAAATTATATTGAATGAAATGCATGTTGTAATCCATCGTTTTCAGCATAAACATTGAAATCTATAGACAGCATTTAGGATAGGATTCCTCAGGGTTCTTTCCTTAGGTCACAGCTATTGGTACATTAGTCCAATTGACCTAAAACATGCAACAATGAAATTATATTGAATGAAATGCATGTTGTAATCCATCTTTTTCAGCATAAACATTGAAATCTATAAACAGAATTTAGGATAGGATTCCTCAGGGCTCTTTCCTAAGGCCACAGCTATTCGTACATTAGTCCAATTGACCTAAAACATGCAATAATGAAATTATATTGATTGAAATGCATGTTGTAATCCATTGTTTTCAGCATAAACATTGAAATCTATAGACATCATCAAGGCTTCCTCAGGGTTCTTTCCTAAGGCTACAGCTATTCGTATACAGTGTTTTTCTTCTTATTAAAGAATGCAAGAAAATTGTCGTAAAAAACTTAAAACTATAGTCATTTCTAAACCTTTTGACACAAGATGAAATAATTTTCAAGAAAACCATAGTTTCTGGATGTCTACAATATGGTATCAAGCAAAACTCTTTCACTCTTTTGGTTTACGATTTGGAAATTTGATGACGTCACATCCTAAAATGAGCTGAAATACGAAAAAAGGCTGCAACTTCGACAAATATTCAAAACTTCTGAAAAGTCCAACGGCAGAATCGTAGAAGAGTGGCTAAACTTTCTGTCAAGGCAATAAATTATAAAAGATGGGTCATAGAATTTTACACCCACCTTTTAAAACAGATTTAAAGATTTGGAATCTACGTTGCCTATCAGATATCGGTATTTCCTGTTGACTTAGAATAGCTACCCAAATATGTTCCGGCAAGTGTCATGGTCGGTTGTCTTTGCACGGCTATTTTTACAAAAGGCTTATTTACATATGCCTCGATTTCCTTAAAGGTAACCAGCTAGCCACGATCCTTTGCGGCCTGAAAGTCGATTTTGTACGACATGAAACTCATCAGTTGTTTATGTTTGTTTTATTTCACCTGATTTACAAAGGGTCATCGTTGGCAATGGGCTTTTAATATGTTCAGCTATTTTGGGGCCTTGTTCTTCAATACAGGTCGTTTTCACTTTAGTACTATGTGAGAGATCTGAAGGTTGAGTCTTTTGGAATTAGTCATAAGAAAACAACACGGTAAGTCAAAACCATACTACCACATTTCAAAACACAGCTTGCTCACGCTTCAATTTTCATTTGCCATCAGACGTTTCACACTGTGAAAATCGTCTGATCAAATACAGTCTTTGGAATGATTTTTGTGATTGTACTCTTCCGATAAATATTGATGAGTTGTTCAGTGCACTGAACAGTTTGGCGTCAAGGAGCTGGGAACCTAATTCAGCGGTAGGCGGTACCAGGACAGGCAAGCGAAAGAGTATTTCTTTGACCGATAAATCGTACAGCTGTTTATCGTAAAACCAAGTAAATACCACATATTCCTTTTGACAACGACAGTAGTTGAATGTCTTCAAAGGATCAATATGACTGTAGTAAATATTAATGCCTTTTTGGAATGGCGTTCTTCCATTTTCACCATTATACGCCTGCAATGCTTTGCAGATGGATTTTCAGAGCTCAGCCTCTCAGACTCAATTTAGGCGTATGCTGTATACCGAATTCCCTATTTTCTCGATTCAGGGGGGGATGTACACGGGGAATGACTGCATGAATTACTGCATAAGTAAATCTTGTCCACCGAAGTTCACTGCCCTTCTCACCATGATGGAGGAAAATCACCGGTCCATAAAACAATAGTCATGCCTACTTTGAGAGGGAAAACCATAGTTTAATGAATGGCTCTGCGCATAAATGGAACGATGATTTTCCTCCATCATGGGGAGAACGGCTGTGGGCTTCGGTGGGCAAGATATTTTCATTTCGTGTCGTCAACACGAAGACCCAAGTTCAATTTGAAATACACAGCCGCAAAGAAGAGTCATTGGCGAACATTTTGAGGCCAAGTGAGAAAGGAATACTAGCCGATGGACTGTAGAGCAAGGCAGAATAGCCGAAGGAAGCTGTGATGGCCTACAGAAACCTGCAAAACTTTAAATCTTATTTCTTTTTGAGTTGAAACAGGAACTGTCCGTATGATAACCCTCGTCGTCATTGGCCTAACCAATCTAGCAAAAATTGGCGAATTCGGCAAACAACCAAAGTACAAAGAGAGATATTTGGTGTTTTCATCAATTTTCCCCATTACCTGTGCTCTTACACTCTATTCGGCAATATTCAACCTAAAGGTGCAAATTAGCTTCAAGAATCTTCGTTTCTCCTCTTTAAACTTTTCTTTTATCGACACCTTTGGAGAGTTCATCATGGAAAAAAGGTCGCATTGACCTTTTAATGCTATCCCTGCCATTTTGACTGGGGATCATTTTAGATCAAATTTTTTAACTTTTATATTTACTTAATATCACACGCCTGTAATTTGATTTCTTCTTTTTAATAAACTTATTTTCATTTTAACCTTATTTTTGGCAAAAGTTTACATACATAGATAGCTACAAACATTTAGGAATTTGATGATGTCACAACCGGAAAAGTGGTTGAAACCGTGAATATGCTGTGTATATGATAATAACCAAGATATAAAAGATCGTCGATGAAATGAACACTTGTTAAATACCTGAAGTTTTTGTTTTGAGCCATTAAATCCAGTGATGGATTTGGGGGCAAATGGGAGCAACTGCCCCCTTCACAATGAAAACTAAGTTTGGCGTCCTCTTTTTGGCGAGAACAGCCCCCACATCCTGACTCTAAGCAGTTATTTTGCAACTGTCTTGATCTGAATGTGAGGGAACATATGAATTTAGGTTTATCTAAGAGTAAAACCAAAGAATCTTAAAAAGAGTCCAAAACATTTTCGCGCCCTTGGGCGTACCTATTTACTGTTATATTTTTGAGCGCAGGTCAACTGGGTTTGGATCCGATCTCTGAGTGGAGCAGAGCAAAGATACATCGGCCAATCGTGCAATGCATCTTAATAGATTTGATTCCTATGCAGGTTCAGACAACAAGGGCAGATTTTGTAATACAATAGCATCAATCGCTTTGGTTCACACCTCAATTCAAAGCGATTAACCAATGCAGACAAAAGAAATTCTCTCAAGCAGAAATTGAAAACAAACGAAGCTGCAAGGTTGCCCTGAAACCAGTGCGGCAAACTCTCGTTTGGTGCGGGCGAAGGGAGGTTTTTAAGAGAAGGTATGTGCTTATAACAAAAGAAGAAGGGTAAATCTAAAGTTCTGTCTCGCTGATTTTGTTTGTTTGATTCAGAAACCGAGCAGAGGGCATTACAATTTTTGCATATTCATTGCTCAGATATACGCAGTCACTCCTCAGCTCCTGAATCAAATAAACAAAATCCGCGAGACAGAACTTTAGATTTACCCTTCTTCTGTCGTTATAAGCACATACCTTCTCTTAAAAACCTCCCATCGCCCGCACCACACGAGAGTTTGCCGTACTGGTTTCAGGACAACTATGCGGCTTCGTTTGTTTTCAATTTCTGCTTGAGAGAATTTCTTTTGTCTGCATTCGCTAATCGCTTTGAATTGAGGTGTGAACCAAAGCGACTGATGCTATTGTATCACAAAATCTGCCCTTGTTGGTTCAGACAGAGATATATCGCATATACAGCATCTTAACTTTGAGAAATCTTCACATTGAGATTGTGGTTGAGGTCGGCTTTACTTGAGAAATTACGTTGCTACCATCGCTTTATCTCGCAGCTGTACGTTTAGGAACCAGGAGCCAGTTAATGAATTAATAACATTAGGCCAAGAAGCCTTACCTATCTGAGATTAATAATCAAGGATCAGTAGAACTCCTGTAAAGTGTAAAATCATGCTGGATTGTGGTGCACCTCCATTAAATGTTAAAGACATGGTGGCAAGCTATGACGTGGCCTCTCTTCTCAGACAAAACTCACAAAGAATGATGATTGGCATGCCTTCTTTAAAGCTGCAAGAAGAACCAGTCCAATTCAACATAGCTTTCAACTGGCTAAACACCTGGCGGAAATTGATAGGTTGAATTCAAGAAATTTATTGAATTTACACACTCTAAACTTTTCTGATTAGCCATAAAAATCAAATTGATTATAACCAGAAAAAACAATAATTCAAAGCTGTTGGCTCTTGGAGATCATACAGAAACTTAGATCTAACTTGTAGAGGTCTATCTTGGGCAGCAAAGAAATACGTAAATAGCAAACAGAAACACACTTAAGATTATTGGATTTTTTACAGAATGACAACAAAAGTCTGACAAAAAATCGACATCCCCCAAATAAGGATAAAATACATTGGTGCAAATGAAAGAAAAACAAAACAAATAATATTTGATAGAGTTAAATGATAGTAGATGAAATCATACAGATAAATCCTTGGCCCAAATCACATACACGAGGCAGATCGGCTCTTGTAGGAACTGGAGTCTCCCCGAACATGGCCCGAAACACATGCACGAGTCTTAGTCCTAGTTGATTGATGATGCAATCAGTGTCGTGCAAACCGTGTTTTGAGGCCGGTTCAATTGTCTTCCACAAAAAATTAATCTTTACTAGGCAGAGCAGGAACTGCGTAAAATAACGTCATCGAGCAATCTGAGATAAGGAAGTGTTTGAATAGATAAGCTTTTTGAAATGATAAATCAAAAGTTTGAGGCCCCGGGAACACATATCAAGTGTTGCCGAATTGTGGGGTCTATTGCAGGGAGCTAAGGGGGATCAAAGTTACGAGTTTGTGCGCATGCGTGCGCAGTTTCTGCTCTGTCACTTTACTATCAAGAACAAATCAGACTTGTTTATTGCCGGGCCTAGTAGGCTATCAAGCGTCGTAAATTCGAGCGCCGCTTCATAACAACATTTTATTTATTAATCGAAGCAGCAGACGCAAATTTGACAAAAAGGGCTTTGAGAAGACAATATTTTTATTACAATTTTCTGCGAAATCTTGTTAAAGCTAAGCTCAGCTGTGAGATAAAGGCGATATTATATAAAATCTATTTTTATCAATTAGATTTTCTTAAGATCCATGAAATTCTGATCTTTTATTTTCAAAATATTGCTTTCGTACAAAAGGAAGTACTTTCAAGCTCGAGTAAACTTCTCAAAGTCCAAAAACCATGCTATCCATTTAGGTAGATGGAAATTTCTGTTGCAATAGCAATCATTCCAGTAAAATAGCTTTGAAAGAAATCCAAGAAGTTATGATTCTCTATTTCAAAACATCGTCTTTGTGCTGCTAAAGACAGATGGCATAATTTCCTCAACATCCAGGAAAAATGCATCCTTTAAGGTTGATTTCCACTCAGTAGAATTTTTCCGCACGGGCCAAATTTTACACAGTAAAACCTTAGTCACGCGTAACATTCTATTCAAATTCACGGCAAAATTTTCACACATTAACAAAGGATTTCCTGTCCAATCGGAAAATTCTACTGAGTGGAAATCAGCCTTTACAAAATGAAGGTTTTTTTTTTTTTTTAGATCTAAAAAGAACGTTAAAAAATACAAAATTGATACATTTCTATGTACCAGCCACAGCGGGGAAGGACACTTGGTCATCTGGTCTCCACTGCGGCTGGCACTTACAATTCAACTATACTAAATACAATAAGAAAACAAAAACAAACAAAGGATAAACAGGTAAAGGGAAGGGATTGCTGCTTTGTGTTGTGATATGATATACCAGCCGAGTCAAAAATGTCCGCCGATGTGTAGTACAAAAAACTTTCGAGTAATCAAGCCATTTCCACGCGCTATGCACTCACCCCACAGCAAAAATGCCAACCAAGATGCAAGGACTCCCCCCACCACATACAGTTAGGCAGAAACCTCACACCCAAGCCAACACTCCCGCCACAAGGCGAGCCACAGCACGCGGGAATGCTTGGAAGATGAAATCGAATAGCTTCACAAACATCAGCCGCCATTTTTGACTCACCCGGTGCAATTCAATCAAAACGATTCGTTTTGTCAATAAAGGCTATTGTAGCTTCAAGAGTGATTCGATTCGCCATAACGTTCAGTCGAGAACTTCCAAATAATAACAGTTCGCATAGGGCGTTTGATTCCAAATTCGTGATATCTAAGCCTGGAATATCAGTGAGCTGACCAAAGAGATCTATACGCATTGTACTAAACAGGTCTTCGTTCCAAAAGAATGTTACATAATGTAAACAGACCATCTGTTTCTTTTGAAAAACATACCATTATAAATAATATGGACATTTATCACAAAGAAAAGAGTTTACATGGCTAATTTGTCACGTCATTACTATAGGTAAAGCAAGCCAAAAAGATATCCTTGATGGCTAGCTCAATCATTGTACATGCCAACTGTAGCTTGTCAAGCTGACCTTGCGCTTGAAGCAGTGACCATTAATACTCTTATTATAGCTTCTTTGATTTGTGAATATTACTCTTATTATTATTACTACTATTGAGGAAGCAATCACTACCGACGAAGGGCACAGCCCGATACGTGTAGTTGTTACATTCTACGGCGTCAAAAGTATTTCCAAGATAAATATCATCGATTATTTTGAAGCAGTGACACATGACCACAGCAATGGAATAGTGGAAACTACTGTTCTGGTATATTGTGTTTGTTATTAAAACAATTAATACTCAGCTTCTGAATATATGCACAAATAAGTCCGTGGCAGATGTCCAGATCTATCCTTGTTCTTTCGGTATATACCAATGTATTCCTTTAGCAACCCCTTTTTGAGGCACAACGAGTGACTTAGCCATCCTGGTTTTAGGGCATTCTTGTATATCCTTTTGTTTATAGTTATGACTTGACCAATCGGCCAACGAAATCTCTTTGCTTGCAGTTTAATTGCTTTCTACTTCCATGTCAATCAAAAGAGGTGGACGCTAATGCTACATTACGTACTCTTGTTCTGTTGCAATACACCTACAGTTTATCTTTACAAAGAAACTAAGAGCTTGAGCAAACACTGAAAATTCCTTAAAATCATCAGATTTTGAGCATCCAGAGTTTCTTGCACGTTTTCTACGAGTTCCATGACAATCTTCATGTTTATTTCCTTTACTTTCGCGCCTTAGTCAACGCCCCGAAACGTTAAATGGGATAAGCTGATGATCAACAACCACAGTTGACATAACTTCCGTTTGAATTTGTTGATTCTATCAGCAACCATGAAGAAAGCCGCCCTACGAAGCTTGTTTCTAGACTTATTACGTTGAGTTCTAATAATAGCTACCACCCAACCCCTACTCGCTCATACTAGTACGAGCGAGTGTGGGGGGGGGCTGGATGTTGGTTGGTAGCGACTACTAAGACTCAACAAAATAAGTCTAGCTTGATTCATGATTCTTAAAATCTAATTAATTGATGACAAGTCTGAAGTATTCCTTAGTGTTTAATTTCTTTGTCGTAATGCCTTAGTTTGCATGTGAATATCGAAACTATGATACTCAATCAGCCTACCTGCCCATAATCTAGGAAACACCTCACATAGCAACAGGGAAGTATTTACCATCTTCAGGTATCTCTTGTCTGAAATTATATACCTTCCAGATATAAAGAGGTTCAGTTTTGATTTCAAGTCAATATTTACTTGCGATGAAGTTCTACAAATCCGGATAAAAAGTGTTTCATACGTGTTAAACAAGAGTTCCAACATCAAGGACATCAGAAGCCAACTGGTGGCTCAGTGACTGCTCCTGTCTGAGAGAAAGCACTCTGTATTTTTGCTGAGAAACTACTAAGGACGGACAAAGATGGATCTGCTGTTAATTTGGTTCACATTGACATTTGCTGTAACTGTTTCTAATGGTAAGACACAATTTTCACCACAGCTGACACACAAGTAAACTCTTATACGTCTATGGTACTCAGTGCAATCAACTATGGTTTGAGATTTATCTACTAAGCAAGTCAACAACTTATGAATGTCGTTTATAGCTAACAGATCAAATCGACTTATAAGCTTATTCCCTACCAATCCATCAAAGAAAGCCTGGTTCAGACTCTGCGATCAAGATTGTGTCAGTTTTCAACATCTGGGTTTAATAATACGATTGACACGCAAACCGGCTTTAAAGCTTTTAGAAGGGCTACAAGAAAGGCTATTCGGGGTCTTTTTAGAACTCTCTGTAACGAAAAAATCAAGTGGTGAATCTAAACTTCAAGCTTATCGCTTGTTACGAAATTATCTTCTTCAAGAAAAATCGTGTTAAAAGGATGGCAAGACGGTGAAACATCGATCGGTCAGCTTTAACGTATTCTATTGGAATTCTTTTTCTGAATTCTATATCTGCTTTGTGTACTGCATTACAAAAAAATCGGCTACATAGCGTCACGTACTGTAAGAAGAGGTCTCTGGTTTTGAAGAAACCCTGAATATGGGCCTCAGTCTGTAATAACTGGGTGATTGCTCATCAGATCTACAAAAGCAAGGTCTCTAAGTTTAAGCCTCCTCTATTCAGAAATTGCAATAGTATATACATCGAGGTTACTTCTCCTCCACAGCAGCGTTGTAAACCGAGTACAAACACTTTGGGCAGCTTGTATATTCAAATTTTATATATCATATTGTATATTGTACATTCAGTAAGTATATCATGTAATTGTCTATATGTATATTGTGGAATGCAACTTCGTTTTATTTCAAAAATATTGCTCATAAATTTGTGAAGACATCTTAACTATCTTAGTGCATGCACAGACCTAATGAACAGAAGTTGAATTGATTTTCTCAGACAGGAAAGTAAAATTTTAAGATTTTGAGATGGATACTAGCTCGTAGAAATGAACTTATTTTTTTCACACATCATACCAGAACTGGAAATTTAAAATTTTTCTAAAATGTCTTATCAACGATAGCTGTTTGGATGATTTCTAAAAGTTCATGTATTCTCTTCTTAAGCATTTCCATTCTCTGGGTCGACTGCTGTCCTGGATAACTTAAAGACACTTAAAGCAGATGGCTGGAATTACGTAGCAGGATGGAATGCGAAAGATGTCACAACGAAACCTGGATTGTTTATTACTGGTATGTATCAAGCTGATTTGAAGTTTTGAGCTTCTTATAAAACACAGTTTGATGTGTTCTGAGATCTTTTTCAGGCAGCTGAGTTTCAAAAATGTATCGTTGGTTGACAAATCATGCTGAGGGTAGCCTTGCCCCAAGTCTATTTCGTCAAAAAATTTTAACTTTCAGATCGACTTACTACAGATGACGAAATAGACCTGGGGCAAGTCTTTGTTGTGGGGACCTCACAGCTGATACCTAAAGTTGAAAATCCTTGTCCTGACTGTTGCCCTTTAGATGGGTTATGTGAAAGTTGTTTCCATTTTCCACATTTTGCTTTGCTTGAAAATTTGTGCACGAAAGGATCATTTTGAAACATTTTATATTCAGGTGACTCTTACATAATTGCAATGCCGCAAGCAGCAAGGAGGTGCAAGTAGCAATGGACCTTTTAGCTATTCTGCAAAAGAGCCTGGATCAAGCGATATTTTTATACATTTTTCTACGCGAGGTTCGATTGAATGGCGTTAGAGCTTTAGAGCTTCGATCGCAAATTGTGCACACTCGAAAATTCTACATAATGCAATGAAATATCGTTCGATCCACATTCTTTTTCAGAATAGCTAAAAGGTCTATTGCCCCGTTAAAGATTCCCAAAAGGCAATACAATTGAGGAAATTGGAGTGACTTTGAATAATTTTGCCGAAACTTTCCATTTGCCTACTGACAGTTAGGAGCTACGTATTGTCATGTTGTGGATACATATTTTTCTGAACAGCCCTGTCTAATTGTTCTGTCTTCAGGAAATTATGTAAAATTAAATAACTTAAAAAGGATTTTTGATAATTTACGACGGGGTCAAGCAGGTTGATTAATGCGCAGCAAACTGTAAACATCTCAGTGAACTAATCCTATGCCATAAGCACTTCTATTTACATTCTAACTACTTGCAGGTAAATAACTTTCTCATACCTCAGAGTATCTCTGTTCTACTAGCTTAGAGAATTATTCATTCCACTAATGTTTTATTCCTTGAATTTCAGGTGTGTCAATGGATAATACCCAGACTACGATCATCATACACCAACCAGGGGTATACTTCATCTCATATAACCTAAGACTGGACACAAGTACCAACACAAAATTGATTAGTGGTGTTGTTATTGATAAAGATCCGAACTCAGGCCTCAGTTTGAAAAGCCATGAAGAGAACTTTGGAACGAAAATCGATCTTTCAGCTGCAGGGTTTCTGCGACTTACAGAATTCAATAACATCTCAATTGCAGTGCAAGCGACAAACTACGCTAGTACTAGACTTCAGTCAGGCAGCTCCTTTACAGTGGCACTAGTCACAACAGCAGGTGCAGTGCCCTCTTTTTCATTCAACATGCCCACCAGCAAAGTTATTCCTCAGAACAAAGTCATTGGGATTGATAGCTGGTCAGAGAGTGGAAAAGGCGAGTTCCATGTATCCGTTGGATTTTTACCAAGACGGCAATACGTGCAAATGATCTGCAGTGGTATTTACTTGATATCAGCTAATTTCATTGTGAAAGGAATTGGAGCTTCTAGCGTCTTTGTTATGAAGATACAAGTTAATGACAGAACAGTGAAAGAAATTAAGCGGGAGATTTCAGATACAACAACAACAACAATAAATTTCCTGCAGATAATGCATTTATACAATACTAATACTGTTAGCATCAAAGTTGACAGCGTAAGCTCTGTAACAGAGGTGCTAAAACACAGCACATGGTCTGCATCCTTGATAAATAAGATATCCAAGCATACCTACGGCTTCAGTTCGTATTTACGAAACAACATATCAGTTTCTAATACAGACGCAGCCATTTCAGGTTGGCCAGCGGACTTCAACCAAGCAACAGAATTCAAATCTCCTACTCTATTCGCTCAGCTCGTCAACGATAAACAAGATTTTAACCCCCCTGGAAGAGGGATCTACGTGATAACTGCCAATGTCATATTCACTTGCGAGTCAGTAAAAAACAACGGGGTAACGGTATCAATATACTCAAGGGGATACAAATTTGCATTGGTCACAAAAGCAGTTACCACTGGGAATTGCAACGCAAGTGACGTCACATCCGTTTCTCTATCAACCGTTGCGGATATTCTGAGGACGGAATCATTTTCAATCTCTGTCAAAATCAACTCTGGCTCGGTTCTGGTGATGCCCGGTTCAAGTTTTGCAGTCTGTGAGTTCCCACTTTACTATCCAGGAATGCTCGGACGGCTAACAAAACCAGCGAGATATTCTATAAAAGGATGGCTCCCACTGAAAGGTTGGAAAACAGATGAAGTACGCGGGGGATATGACTTCTTTGGTGGAGTCAATTCAACCAATGGAAAATACCGTGTTCCATTTGATGGCTTATATTTGCTGTCTACTAGCATAATTGTCATGGACATAAATGAGGCTCAAGCATTGATAACAGTCGGTCAGAGACTGAACATCGAGAATGGTATGTTTACAAAAGTAGGTCATCCCAGCAACGTCATGACACTTAACATCGGTGGCATAATGGAGCTCAAACGTAATGATGAGGTATGCGCCATGGTTAATTCCCCATCTGATACAGACTGGTCAGTGAAAGAAAACACCGGACTTTCCATTGCTTACCTCGGACGGAATTCACATGCCTTTCGGGCATATGTTCCAGCAATTATTGAAGTCAAAACAAGTGGCTGGACTGTTGTGCAAAGCTGGCAGTCACTGCTGCACTATGGTGGCAAATTCACTCCATCCACGGGGAAATTCCTTGTCCCGGTATCTGGTGTTTATCATACGACCGCGACAATCATCCTGCAAAATGCGGATAGCACATTGCTCGGAGCGGAATATATGATAGCAATAAAAGTCAACAATGTGGTCGCTACCGGACTTCTGGCACAAAAATCCGGACCAAGATCGACACCAGTCAAGAGAAGGCATTATCCGTTGTTTCTGAGTGGCTCATTCAAAGTAAACAAAACTGCGATTGTCACTTTAGAAGTTTTCTCCAAAAACGATGTTTCTTATAACATCCTTGAATTCAGTGGCTGGTCGCTGTTCTTGGTCTCTGAAGACGGAAATCAAGATCAAATAGGGTTTAGTTCTTCGAAGGACAGCCTCCAAAATTTCTTCAGCACCACACAAAATTCTTGGGAAGGGTTTAGTAAATTTGCACCATTTTCGACCGCTATTGGTGCATTTTACACCCCATCCAAAATCGGTTTTGATGGGGGTATAACAGCTACCATCAAGTCAACTGGGTTTTACGCCATTTCAGCCAATGTGAAAATCCAACACGAAACCTCAAACGCTGTTTTCAAACTAGCATTGTTTATACAAGATGAACTGCAACAAAATGGCCTATGCTACGAGAATTTGAGAGAATGGTCATCCTTCACAATGCATTTGACTGGAACTGCTTTTCTAATGGCAGGAGAAACGATAACGTTGAAAATTACAAGCACAGCAAGTTTTAATGGCTTAGTTATTTTCAAAGAGAGTGGATTTTCAATTGCGAAGTTGCCTGTGGCCGAGTTCTTCCCAGGAGCTTCTATGATTTCAAGGGTAGGTATTCTGTTAAGTCATTTCTTCAAAGATTTATACTTGTACGAAAGCCTACAGCATATTTGACTGGGTTGTTGATATACGAACAGAAAAAAGAGTAAGCGATAAAAATTTTGAAGAATCATGAGGGCTTATACATTTATACAATTAAAAGAAACTACAATAAAATCACTTGAGCCAAGCACAGAGGCACAAGACACATTGTCATCTAGTCCCCACTATGAATGACTC
The DNA here is from genome assembly GCA_964020215.1 of Aurelia sp. 3 sensu Dawson et al. (2005). Lineage (NCBI taxonomy): Eukaryota > Metazoa > Cnidaria > Scyphozoa > Semaeostomeae > Ulmaridae > Aurelia > Aurelia sp. 3 sensu Dawson et al. (2005). Next base: position 30,796,958 of record OZ026572.1, on the reverse strand, counting down.
TCACTATGAAAAACTCTTACGATGACTATGAAAGAAGATTTGTGGTTATCCCATAGAAATTATCTTCTTAAACTAGAAATAATTTTCATTAGTGAGTGCTGCGTACTGGTCGTTGGCTTTGCGCTGTGGTAAAAATTGTTGTTGCTGGAGCGTGCATGAAGAATTTGAATCTATTACTCTACCAGGGGAGTGAGAATGAGGCTGACTCTGCATAAAAGGTTGCGTCTAGGGTATAGCCCCAGAAAATTCCTTGTTAACTACGCCCTTGAGACGGTGGAAAAATGAGGGGATGACACTGTTTTGATTTGTGAAGCTGAATCAATAAGGCTGTGTTAAAGAAAATTTCGTGTGTTTTGAGTGCTCAGAGTTTAAATTTCTGAAAGGTTTAATAACAATCTCGATGTTCACTATACCCCTCCTTCGTGAAAGGAAAGTTTTTTGAAAGCGTACAGGTGAAAATAAGGCAAAAGTATGTCAAGGATTTCCTTTTGACTAAGCATGCATTATTTGCAAGGAATTGGAAACTTTAACTTGAATGTTTTTGAACAACTTCGTAAATTTTGTCGCAAAAATTACCCGGCGGGAGCACTTCCATCCCGTAAATGAAACTTACATAACTGGACAGTTCAACAGGCTTTACACAGGTCGCTTCGTCAGTTTGCAAACTGGGATGCAAACGATGTTTACGAATATGGGGAAAGCCCACCGGCAACAACCAACATCAAAGTCAAAATTGTACGCGATGCGAAATTCAAGGATTGAAGGATAGTTCAAGGATTTTATAAGTGTCGAATGTAATGTTTCAAATTTGTAAATTTCTTCAAAATCATTGCTTTACTGTCTTGAATTTTATATGTCTGCATGTCTGAAATTTATTCCATGTTGATTTTGATGATAACTGTGGTCCCCGATCGCAGCTCCTTCTTGATACTTCAGAGTCAGATACTTCACCGCTAAACTTTTGTATAAAGACGACAGTTCCCTATTTTTCATGGCATTACAACTGTAAACATGGTCTGCACTTACCTAAATTATGTTCCCCCCACTATTTGAAACTGTTTGCTATGCGAAAAGCAGTAAAAACTCGATGCCATTTCAATCTGTTGCAACGGGATGTGTTGCAACGGGATGTGGAGAATTCAATACATGCAGGTATTTCCCCAGGCAGGCATTATTTGTTACGCAAACTGAACAATGGGTTATCGTTCCAGACCTATATTTATAGTTCAATGATTCAAAAGCCGCTAAGCCGCTGACCACAGTGATCGTCGTTAGGATTAAAGAATTGTTGAAAACAGACAGAAAAACCGAGATCCAAAACGCCTAGTGAAGCCACTGCGCAGGAATATATGGCTGCTTCGCAGCAATAAACATGATCTACCGGCTGAGTAACAAACGGTAACACGTTTCGTGGGCTGTGGAATACGTGGCCGACATTCAAAACTAAATTGTTATCTATCAGTCAAAGGCTAACTTTGATGAGAAACTTTTGTTTGGTAAGACCACACATCTTTTGGACCCAGAAATTAGAAAAATGCTGGTAGGTACGGGGAATCTTCCACACTCGATCTTAGTCTATGCATGGGTGAAAGGAAACAAGATGACAAGTACCTTTTATTGACCAGACTTGCCCCAAGTCCATTTCGTTAAAAAATTTTGAAAGGGAAAAGCAAAATATTTCGTCTTTCGTGTTTTGCTTTGTACTTCACTTTCGGACAGACTTATTACAGTTGGCGAAGTAGACTCTCGTTCATGATTTATTGATCATTGAAATATAGATTCAATACAATTATCTGTTTCAGAAATAATACTTGAATATCAATGTAGGAAAGCTTATTTGAGTTTCTCAACAGTTGGCAAGTTACTTGAAGATTTTTCATTTCAACTGCAAGTAACGTAATTTTTCTCACAACTGTTTCCTTCATAGAAGCAGTACAACATCCCAATTGCAACGAATATGCCTGTCAACATGTGGTCAGCTGATGAGAGTGCAGCCTCGTTCTCCTTCACAAGTGGCAAACGATACAACAAGACATCCGGGATCTTTAGAGTGAGGGATGCTGGGTATTACCTCGTTTCGATGAATCTTGTCATGCAATCAAACGCTACGAATAGTACGAACATAAGCATTGCAATGGTTCATGGGAGTGGAAGAGATAGATTCTCCCTTCAGCTGGGCAATGGGTAAGTTTAAATTGTTCACATGCTCCTATCATTATACCTATTCTTAATTTGCTATAATCTGACGGGGGCCAAATTGGATTTTATATTTTTGGAAATTTTCAAATAACAGACATCTTGAAAAGAGTACTGAATATCTGAATTCCAGCAAAAATATTAGATAATTGTACTGTCTGCTTTATAGCCTCTAAATGAAATCTGCATCAAACTAGATGTCATGTGAGATTTGCGATAACTTATGATTTCTTCCAACAACTCCTATACGCACGCAAAACGAATGAGCTGGCCACACAGGTTTCAATGCTTCTTCTGTTCTTTTTCACTGTCTAAATCAATGTCTACATCTGGCACTTGACTACTCAGGCATAGAAATCCCATCTTCATGGAATATTAACTTTTAAATAATCACATTAATTAGCAGAAAGTTCGTCGAAATCTTCAGGTATTTTGTAAAAGTTTGAAAGCAGCCCTGATAGAAATCGTTCATAATTCCAACGCCCTCGGGGGGGGGGGGGGGTACATGACTTGCGGATGGACGGGGGTCTGCCGCCCGGTTTTCAGAAAGCAACCCTCTTCTAATTACCGACAGTTGCCGTCATGCCCACTTTTATGATGAATTTTGGCGGAAAATTACCCATTTTTTACAATGTTTTGTCAAATTCTGGAAAACCCACCCATGTTTAAGGAAAATCTGCCGAAAAGAGACCCTCGTTTAAAACATTTTGGACCCAAACCCCCCCCCCCCATATGAGCGGCACATACCCGTACCCTCTACATGTTATGTTAAGCCCCCCCCCCCCCGGGTCCAAAGCATAAAGCTACACTTCCTTTGATGGCAAATATGGAGGCACTACAGCTCTACTGTTAAGGAACAAAGAATCTCGCTCTTTGATTGACATCTCTTCGCACTTAACCAATCAAAATCGCAAATGGCATACTTTGTAAAGTAGTTCTAATTCTGATATCATTAACGGTGAAACTTCTTTCAGCAATGCTTCTTCTCATATATAATATCCTGCACCCAATAAAAATATATTTCTTGAAATTTCCCAGGTCCTTATCTGCTGTTTCTTCAACCATTCTGAAATTCCAAGAAGTTGGAAGCACAATTCAGATCGCAACAAACGTCTCAACAACACTCGACCAACAACTTACAACTTTCAACAATTCTACAATATACGAGCCATCAGATATCTTTATTCAGGAAGGCAGCAGCTTTTCTGTTGTTCAGTTCCCATTGGGATCAACAGTGACCACTTCTGAAGCATTATATACAAGTGACAGATCATATTCTACTCCAGTCACTACTGAACTTTCACACTGGTCTATTCAGTTCCAAGTTGGCACTTCAGAAGCTAAATTCCGTTCTACCAAAGAAGGGATATATTTCATAAGCATGAATATCAAGCTGGTCCACTTCATAGGCTGTGCGACGTTTTATTTCAAATCTAACAGAGGAGACATGGCAATTTCTACAGTCACATGCACAGAACATTGCCAGGAGTACATAACATTGAATAATTTTGTTCGCATGTGGAATGGAGATGGGATCTCTGTTTACATGACCCTAGAGCCAAACTCGCATCTGACGATTGCAACTGGGAGTAGGAGAACAATCACATATATCAGACCGTACGAAAAAGCAGTTGGTTTGAGTGTTCGAGTCAATAATGTGACGAGTGTCCAAGGTCAAAGAGATTCATGGAGATCGTTGTACAGATATTCTCTTGGGAACAACACTCATGGTACTTTTGATGCACGAGGGAATTTTTCAGCTTTTGAAGGAATGATTATTCCTGCAACTGGTGCTTATCAAGTTGTTGTCAATCTTCTTCTGTTGTTTTCAAGTAGCAAACAAAGGTTAGTAGACAAGTCGTCCTTTAAACCAGCACAGAAATATCTTGAGAAAACTTAGTCCCAAGAGATTTTTTGCTATGCTCTAAAAGGAATCTGGATCAAGAGATACTATTTTATATTTTGATGCAAACTTTTTCGATTAAGTTACAGCAAAGTCCCACCTTTAATAAACTCATTTTACAAAAACAGCCTGAATGGTTTCTTATGCAAAAGTGTACTTCTTCAAAAGAGAATGTGTATGTAATGGTGTAAGAGACCTTTATGTACTCCAACCATCGGTCAAAATTGTTACGAAATATTTCCAAACTATGCATAGTTTTAAATACGACCCCCGCTTTATGATATATTCTTTAATCTCATTTCTTTGTAGAATTGGAACAGTTGAGGTTGTAGTTTCAAAAGATGGCATTGTATCGCAATCAAGTGCATTGTACACAAAACGAACATTTGCTACTGGCTTTAATTTTACACTTCATATTATGTCCAGCGTGATCATCACAAAATGGACGAAGCTTCACTTGATGATCAAATCTGACACTGATTTACTGATACAACAAGGCAGCACTGTTTCATTAGTTTTCATGGGTAAGCTTGATTGATTGATTGATTGATTGATTGATTGATTGATTGATTGATTGATGATTGTCTCTCGACTTCATGAATTCTAATACCATTTGATTATTTTTGTTCATCATATAGTTGAGATTGCTGTGTATCCCAAAAAGGTACTCCTGTACAAAAAGTCATCAAAAGTTGATCGACAAACGTTTAATAAAACTTTCCTTTTGATTTATTTTGTCAATGAACCACAAAATAGTTCAAAATGATAAAGGGTCTGTTTTCCAATCCTTAAAAAACTTATACGTATAAAAACCTGATTTTGAGCTAAAACATTTGAGATTTCCTACTATCCATGAGGTTTCAAATGATAGTGTGCAGTTCTTTCTGTCATTTATGACCAAAACAAAACTTAACACGCGCAAAGAAATTTATCTATTAAAGGACGGGTTATCTAGTAAAGGACGGGTCGTTACTTCTTGCTGGGGAAGTGTTGGAAGACATTTACAAATATTCCATGACATTTTTGTTAACCTTCTCTGATTTGCTTGAAAATCTTGGTGCCCCATCCAACACAGTAGAAAATATGTTCGGCCCCCCTCTACTTACATGTGTTTGTGGTAACGGTGTCATCATACTGTCATTATTTCAAGTGCATGAAGATTAATATTGCCACAGAAGCACATGAAAAAAACCATTTCAAATGTGATGAGAAGAAAAATAGGTAGTAGTTGAATTAAGAATTATTGTAAGATAAATTACCTAGCGTTAGAAAAGAGCTTACTTCCTGGAGAACTAGCATTTTAGAAATTTACCGGATTTGTTTCAGACTATTTTCATATCTCCCTCCCTAAAGGGTGCTTTATTTTTCATCCCCCATCTCTTCAAATAGGTAAGAATTTGGCACCCCCTCCCAGACGTCTTCTATCTCATCCTCAGGAAGAAATATTGACTGGTTCCTAATCATCAGTGGGCTTTTGCAGTATGAGTATCATCCAAAACCAGGCAGCCCTAAAGCGAGCCAAACTTGTTATCTTTAAACCAATTACAAGATCAGTTATACCTACTGATATACTTGATAAAAAAACAGAAATATGAGAAGATGGGCCTCGTACTTAAATTCTAGTGATTTTTCAAACAGAGATACTTCCTTCGGGTGACCCGATCTCAATGACGACTGTGTATATTTAGGACAGATTTCGACTAACTTCCACTCTATTTAGCAGCAACAAAGAAATAGATGCTTAACCCCAACTGTAGCAATGACAATCAAAATTCTCTTAAAAAGTTTGCAGCTAGTGAATTTTAATCTTTCAACGAAAAAACAACAAGCCACTGACCAATCAACTGCATGAAAAAATATCCAACTGACTATCTGAAACAAAACATTCATTTCAGATCTTAACAGCCTTCATATATAATTCTCTTTACAACGATATCCCTTCAGTATACTAAAAAATAAACACATTAGCCAAATAATCCTGATTTTCCAAGGAGTCGTTCTTGAGGGGGCTTGAATTAATTATCAAGGCTCGTCAAATGCCTTTCCAGATGTTTTTTAAGCAGGCGTAGTGATGACAGTTCTTTGATATTAACTGGAATATCATTCCAAGCCTTAATGCCCGAGTAATGAAATCCTTTTTTTGGTTAATTCAAGGTTTAGCTTGGGAATATCTCTATAATTTCTCGTACTATAATTTGATATAGAACATCTCTGACTATTTTTAGTAAGATAAATGAAAATTATTTCAGCTCATTCGTAATTTATGGCTGAACTATAGTATTTCAAACTAAAGTAGAACTTTGCAATAGCTAAACTTCTTACTACGTTGTATAAATCTTTGGCTGTATTCAAATTAAATAAGCTTCTTGTAAGCTCGGTCTTGTCAATCAAACAACAAAGTTTTGCAATTCTTTTCAGATTCAATAATCCACGAAGTCTGCCCAGATGCAGGTCCAGTCATGGGAGATAGTATGCGACCAGCCTTCGTTTCGACAGCAATCGTTGGGGTTAAAAGAGAATGGACTTGTCTTGCGTTTGGAAACAGTAAACCCCAATACAGTTGGTATAAAGATGACAAGGTACGTTTGTCCATGGGCCAACGAAAATAAAACTATCACGTGAGTTAAAAGAGTTGAGACGTTTGGCGGGATATTTAATTAAAAGTACGCGGGTGATATTAAAAACTGGAATGTTGGTCTATCAGTCAAAAGGCTAACTGAGGGTGCCTCGCATCTCGCATGAGCAAACTCAAACCGGTCCCACACTTCAAGTGGTCAAGATTTCAACATGAGTCACATTTGATTTAAAAAGTTTAATTTGTTGAAAAATGATAGAGTTGGAAACAAGCTCAGCAAATTTGAATGAATGCTACCATTGTATGAAGTTTTATCTCAAAAGTAAGCCCAGTTATTGCCTCTCTCATAATTTTTAAGGAATTTTCTACGATGCTTAGATCTTCTTGTCTAGCAACAAAATATTTCTGTGAACCAATCAAGGATCGATGTATATTTTCTGTGATGTATATTTTCTTTCCTACTGTAGCATTCATGGAAACCCTAGTCAAACTGTTACATCTGAAGTTTTTTAAAGACATTTCATAACATTTCAAAGGTAGTATGGATGTTGATATCAACAGTTATATCTTCTAGCACATCAATGGAAATAACAAACTACAGCTGAACGGAACACTTGCAGACACTGGCAAATATCATTGTGTTGCGGATGTGAATGGTATCACCGCTGAGTCTAATAAGATTACTATTCAAATTTATGGTATGTTTGATATTATTATTTACGCTTTTCATCCAGCAGACAGATGCTGCTTTTCTGTTCATTTGCTATCATTTGCTGCTTTCTTAATTTTCAAAGATCTGATGCTGACGGTGAAGTTGTGGTTTTTAGCACCAATCGCTGGGATAACAGAAGTAGCTAAGCACTAATCGAGGCCGCAACTTCTTGTCATGATGCTCAAGTGGTTGGGCTCTATCGGGGACCGAACCCTGTCCTCCTGATTGTTCTAGCTGCAAAATCAAAGGATTACACCACTGCACAACATTTATCTAGGATCCACGTAACGAATCATAAACGCACCATAAACTTTTGTTTACTAAAGACAGTCTCTATCAGGATCAATCGACTAATTTCCGTCTCAAAACAACTGAAGCTATTTTTTCAAAATTTTGTATCAGTATGGTGGAAATAGGTCGCTGTTAGGATTGCTATGTTCATCATCATTCTCCTATACTGGTCCGACATCTAATGTAAAACACATTCTAGCATTTATCAGTAATTAATCGTATGCGTGGCATTTTGTAGGTGTTTATTCAGCCGTTAATATTTGCATGTCTTCACGGTAATGGCCATAGGAGGGGGGGGGGGGGGTACGCATTGACTTTACCCCTTGGTCCCCTCCCTGTAGTATAGTAGGATGTAGATGTAAATGTATTGTAACGAAATTAAACTGTTCATTGCAAAAAAGTTTAAGAATATCGTGGCAGCATTTCCTGCATTTTTTCTCATCGCTGAATGAGCTGCATTGATCGATTGTCCGACTAAACAATAATAATAAAGGATAAAGGAATGCAATTCTTTGATCACTAATTCTGTTGCTTGCAGATGTGGACGAATGCTATTACAAGAACGATACATGTGATGGAAATGCAACATGTTCAAATACCGACGGTTCATTTAGTTGTAGTTGCAAACTTGGTTTCATTGGTAATGGATATGTCTGCCAAGGTGTGAAAAATTGATCGATCATTGATCGATTACTAGACTTATGACGATGAGTCTCTTGTTTCCCTGTGCTCTTTGACTTGATGATGGCTCTTCGGTCAATAGAGACTCATAGTATTACTATGAAAACCTGGCCCTATTTAGGCCCAAACTGAGCAATTTCTTCAGTACCAATCAGATTGCGAGATTTGTGAATTACTATTGTTAGCGTGTAAATGTGATAAAATTTTCGATTCGATCGAAGAATTGAAAAAACTCCCATGGGATAGAGATTCGAAGCCGTGATTCTTTCCTAATTCCATTGGTGATTGAAGAAAATAGGGTCAAGTTATTTACTGTTTCATGATGAGTCCCTCTTGAGCAAGGTTTGCCGCAGGGATACAAGGGACTCATCGTCATCAGTCTAGTATTTTACGGATGTAGTTCCTTGTGGCCTACCCACATAAGAATTTATCCGCGAAAAAAACATGTTTAAATAATATCAACATAGAAGCAGTAAGAAAGTGGAAAGAAAATGGAAAGGAAATGAGGCAAGGGTGGGAAGGGAACATTTCTTCTTCTCTCCATCAATTTTCCGTGTGTTTAGATTCTTCCTTGTAGCTGGAAGACTATCCCCACATAGTAGCACTCATCATTTTCCTGACAACCAAATAAAATCTAGCTCTGAAGAAGCCTCGTATGCCGATGCGAAATATCACCTCTATGTATATAATCAAAATTTGATCTAAACTTAGATTTCTCTGCTTTTTGCGTTGTTTTGCAGTGCGCCTGCCTTCAAACATTTTAAAGCTGATTCCACTCAGTCTGATTTTCTGAGCGGACGGGAAGTTTGTTATTTACGAGAGAAATCTCATTTTGAATCTAAATATAATATTTTGCATGATAAACATTACAACAAAACAGCAGTGATTTGTAATATGCACACGAAGATTTTGATTATAAATAAAGCGTACAGCTTCGAATATCATAATAAGACGTTTCGGGCATATATAAAGGACTATGCCCGAAACGTCTTACTAACGAAGGGTTATGCCCGAAATGTCTTGTAATGCTATTCAAGGCTATAAGTTTGATTCATAATCAAAATCTCAGTGTACATTAAAAAAAACACAGCCACCTGATATATTTGTTATTTCTAATAAGCATTCATTTATTTCCATTTTAGATCAAGATGAATGTGCTCTAAGAACTCATAATTGTGCCAAATCATCCGAATGCATAAATACCCCTGGATCATTTACATGCCGATGCCCAAAGGGATACTATGGCGATGGTGTTACATTCTGTAAAGGTATGTACTTAAAATTGATTTGCTGATCATCTCAAAGTCCTTTCATTTTGGTAACATTTTGGTAATCAAGACAAATAACAACAAAAAAGATATTACGGTTACAATCTTCCAGATTTCCAGAAACCCACAATGAAATCTCTTTGAGTGACAATATTCTTCCGCAAAAAAGAAACTGCAAATTAAGAAACTCCAGGCTGAGTTTTGCCCAATCGAACACCCTTACTTAAGAATCACTTCAGCCTGGCAAATGAAGCAGCTTCTTATACAATGATCAAGGAAGATGAAAAACTTATGCAAACCTAAATATAAGTGTTAGATAACTAAACACATGTATAGTGGAAGAGAATGGAAAAGTCAGTAATTTTAAACCAATTTCAAAACTGTAATTTCATAATATTTTGCTCCGTTCAGTAAATAAGATCAAAATAATTTAAGAACTGATTTAAGAACCTACTGAGTGGCCCCTTAAGAGATCTTGGGCTCCAAGTCTCCAGGGCATATTTTAATGGGCTCCGGGCTCCCAAAGGCAAAATCGCCGTGCTCCAGGGCTCCATTCCATGCTTAATGATTGCCGTAATACATGTATTAGCAAATTGTTTCTCGTCTTACAGACCTTGACGAATGCATTTTGACACATGATTGCGACCATCGTGCTACTTGCTCCAATCTACCTGGAACATATAATTGTACATGTAACACTGGATGGGCTGGTACAGGCTGGAATTGTTCAGGTAACTTGTGCAAAAATTCTTCATAATTTTAAATCAAAGAAAAGTGCTCTTGCTTTCTTAGTGCGTTACATGACTCCACTCATATGTACTCGCTTTAGTTCGGGCATTACAATTAAGTCGGTTAGTACAAATTAAATTCAGTTTGATTTAAGGTTACGGTAAACGTTTTCTGGGTGAAAATATCAATTTTTCGATTTCTTCATATTCTGTTAGCCGAACTTTCAAGGCACACAATGATACATTGTTTGAAGCTAACAGAAGTTTTGAAAATGGAAGAAATTTCGTGTAAACGAAGGTTTCCAGAATTTTTTAATCAAAGTTTTTGTTTGTGGTCTTCAAAATCCATACCTAAATGCTTGACCTGTTAAGCCGATAATCCCAAAGTCCTTGTGGTTTGTGTGCAATAGCATTGTGCGTTCTTGTATCATTATGTTTATAGGGAAATTATTTGAAGGCCCTAATTGATTTTTAAGCCTAAATGGCTTGATCCGGATTAGTGTGGTTCATGTGGTCCCGATGTGTACTTTACGACTGCAGAACAGTAAAAAACTTTTTTCTCAGGACTCAAAAATCCATGAGGTACAGGTAGGAAAAAGCTATTTTGTACCCTTTGAGCCAATCGAATCGCTCGAAAATTTGCAGATGGCCAGGACAGACTTCGAGCTTGGAAAGTGTGTCCCAAATCCTTTGTATGTGTCCTGGTCCGTCTTTTATAGCCAAATACAACTGTGGGAGGGCAGAAAAATCAATTGCTACTTTTTGACAGCATGTAGTTTCAAAGAGAGAAGGAATTTGAAAAATTCGAGACACACTTTAAAAGCTTAGGATCTGCACTTCCTGCTGATGTAAGTTAGATTCTGTTACCTCAAACGCAAGGGTACAAAATAGCTTTTGAAGGTGGTACACTCTTTGAAGCAATAAATTTGCCTGGAAAATATCATTTTAGGATATTTGCCAATAATTTTGGTATGGTTAGAATCCCCAAATTCTTGTGCATCGAATGATGTATAGTGTACCTACATTCCGTTAATAGTTCGGTTCTAAGCGAGCGAAAACCAAATTTCGTGCCACAAACGTTTACCGTAACCTTAAGACATGTTCACTGCTTCCTGAACTTTGTGTCGCTCTTCTACGAAGAATTAGCGGACAAGTTACTGTGCCTGAGAAATTACAAATTTCGCCCAAACAGTTGGTCTTGTGTCTTTGCCTTTAACAAACAGCACAAACAAGAAAAGAGTTTAGCAGCGAAGCTGAACTAAGTTTTGAAATTAGTGCTTGTATGACATCAAAAGGTCCTCTTTATATAGTCTATTGCAAACAATGATACAACTGACTTTCTTAGACTACAACATTGTCTCTGCTGCAAAACTAACCATATACATGATGACATTTTGATCCCCTAGATGTTGACGAATGTGTTCTTCGCACACACAACTGTGACATAAATGCAAATTGTAGTAATACAAATGGATCATATACTTGCAAATGCAATAAAGGATTTGTCGGCAATGGCATCTCGGGAAACTGCACAGGTATGTTCCAACCCTGCAGCAAGTTTTAAAGATACTATCAAACTAAATAACTTTCTGAGTTCAATTCCTTAACTAAAGAATCGCATGAAAAATTCAAAGGAATCGACTATTAAGTCGACTAGTTTATTTTCGTCTTCGACTCTGTGGGCAACATCTTCGAATATAGTTTACTTAAGATTTTTCGATTCTGAAGTTGCCAACAAGCCAATAGAAAGAATAAAATGTATTGAACTTAATTTGGTACGGAAAAGAGTACAATTCTTCTTATCACGACGGCTAAATTATTACCAAGAAAAATTGCTACTTAGGGCATTAGGTAAGAGATTAACAGTGGCTTGACCCAAATTAATAACCTTTACCCTTTGACATGATCCCATGATTGTGCATTATGACATTTGCCATTGTGCTCTTTGGCATATAGAGTCAAAAGTCCTGTAAAGGTCAATAGCAATCTCCATCTAAGATTTAGAACTCAAATTAGATTCTAAAGAACTGAGGAAAGGAAACAATTAATTCTTTTTACAATCAGGATTTATCGAAATAGAACATGGCACGTTCACCCAATAAGTGTTCGAAGAATGCCAGATGCTTTTTTGGCTGAAATTGGAACCAAGCTTTATTTTACTTGAATAAGCATAGGGGCATTAGTTATTGATTAGTATTTCTCGATATTTTTCATTTTTGAATATTTTCACTATTTTTCGCTACACAACAATATCGAGAAATAGCGAAAATATTCAAAATAAAAAATATCGAGAAATACTAAATAATAACTAAGAATATTCAAACTGATCCCTCCTGTGGAATAAGATCTATGATTTTATGTTCAAAGGATCCAGGACTGTTTTTATGTCTCATTTATAAGTATTTCATCAGATATGGTATTTCACTATACCTTTGGGGACGTCTTATCACACTTTTCTTAGTATTTTACTATATTTCAAATATTCATGGAAAAAACAATCATTTCATTTCAGATATAAACGAATGTCTGTTTCTACCAACTGCAACACCACATCCAACAATCAATGGGACACTGCCACATCCATTGTATTGCAGTAAACATGGTGAATGTGTAAATTCTGCTGGATTTTATGGCTGCCGGTGTAAATCTGGATTCACAGGAAATGGAACTCATTGCTACGGTATGAAAATTCTTCTTTAAACTTCCTACGATTGAAAATACTCCGACAAACGTCAACCTTCAGTGATTTTGTAAAGCTAAATATTGAAGACCACAACTTGGAGTAACGTTAGTGGGTAATTTTGGATGCTTACCCCACTTTTTGACCACAGTAAATATTGATATTTGAAAACATGTAGTAATCGCTACAAAATCTTGAGCTGCTTGCTAACTTTCTAAAATGTGGTTGAACTTGAAACATGGTAACTTTCAGGTCGTTCGCTTACCTTCTTCGAAAGTCCAAACTTATCGATTTGGTCAAATTTCTTGGCAAACTCTGCACAATCTTTTATATCATTCAGAAGATTATTTCCTCCACAAACCTACTTTTAGCATTCATGATAGTTATCTATTGGTGAAACTAGTTGCTTGCTAACTAGTGAAACTATCTCGAAAAAGCTTCTTCATCCTTCAATCTTTCAGATATAAATGAATGTGAACTTGGGACAAAAGCAGTTAACTGTGATTCACAAACAGCAGATTGTGTCAACACCCCTGGCTCATATCAATGCAAATGCCGAACAGGATACTCAGGCGATGGCATTCAATGCAAAGGTTGGTGTTTAAAGATGATAAGTGATAACTTGCTCATCCTAAATGATGCAACACTATTTGCACTGAAATAAAAGTTGAACAACATTTACGAAATGTCCTCATTATCACGTCCGTACAACTCTCATCAAAGCTGAACCTGCATATCATTTTGTAATTTTAGATATCGACGAATGTGCCACAAAGACTAGCACTTGTGACAAACTTGCTAACTGTACCAATCAGTATGGTACATTCAAATGCAGCTGTCCCAAAGGATACATTGGTGATGGCACAACTTGCGCACGTAAGAATCTTCCAAAATAATTTCTCTTATGTTGTAAAATATGGCTACAGTTTTGTGACTCTATTATTCAACATTTAAACAATAAATGCTTTCTGAACTTAAGAATCTTCATTGGAAACTTCAATCAACCAACCAACCAACCAATCAATCAATCAATCAAATTTGAATGTCCCCACCCGTGGAAAATTGCATTTTCATTATAGATAACCTTTTTTATTTGATCGATGTTTTAGGCCATTTTTCAGTCATTTTGCAACCATGAAATTTTTGTAAAGTTTAATTTACCAATACTTCTAGCGATGGTAAGACAGAAATAAATTACAAAAAAAGACTTTGATATTTTGGTATTTAACAAGAACTTGAATCATTCAAATCTATGAGGTACTCTTAGTGCGATGAACTTTCAAAAGTGGGATCATTTTTCTGGCTCACCCGGTATATGTTTTCAGGGAGATACAAAAAACACAATTTTCATATTTTGCAGTGCCATCAGAAATCGGGAAATCGACGAATCCATGTGATGCTGACAAGACTTCACTGAGCTGCATCTGCCAGAATTCAAAAACACGTGACGAGAACATTCTCTGCAATGGACTATTTGTAGCAATAATCATTTTGTCAGTTGTTGCAATTATTGTTATGATGTTCGTCGTCAAATATATTAAGTCAAGAAAGAATATAAAAATTGGACCAGTCAGAACTGCCCGAGACAAATATATCGAAATGGAAGATGAATCTGAAGTCTGATTTAAAGTTGTATTCAAGGTAATATTATTGTATAACAAAATAATTTTTTGAAATTATTGTACATCCCCAGGAATAGTCACACTTAAAGAGACATCGTCACCCAAGGGGTCCTTTGCGAATCAAACTGAAATGTCATACTGTCTTGCAATCAAACTGGCCTAAGCGTAAACCATGAGTAGTTAGACACTGAAGCGAAAGTAGGTGATCTGAAGCGAAAATTTTTATTGATGCAAATGAAAAGCACTGTTGAGCGATAAAGAATGTCGTTTATAATTCTGTGATACCTTGTTTCATTTTCAAGTTATCCACTATTTTGTATGATTGACCGATGATGTCAGTTTGTTTGCAAAAGATAAAGAAAGTATACGAGGCTGACTATGTTTCCAAAAGGAAATTGACTCAAAGAAGTTTTCTTCAATGGACATGCTTTCTAAACATCATATCAGCCCATGAGACAATTTCTATTATATTTATTCAGTTCAACTTAAATGTCTCCTACAACTGTAACCTTGCAAGGATCAGATACAGCTATATTTCACTATAACATTCTAGTAATTTGCAAACAAAATGACGTCATCAACTGGAACTAATTATCAGTGAATAACTTGAAAACGAAATGAGATATCAAAGAAATTTAAACAGGCTTTCGTATCATCTGACAGTGCCGTTCATTTGCATCAAGCAAAATTTTCACTTCAGCCTACCTTTAAGTTTTCGTGCATATGCTGCTGCGGAGGAAAATTTACATGTTTCTGTGGAGGAGGTTTAGTCTCACACTAGCTCCTTCGTAGTAGCAAGTTTCATCCTCCGCAACAGAACAAAGCGGCAATGAAGAGCAGCTGCGGCGTCTAACCAGCCATGCGTAAACCATGGATTCACCCTGCAGCAACCACGGACCACGGAACCATGGACCACTGAACCACGTAGCTATTAAAGAAAACAAAGAAACCTCGCAGAGGAGGGTAGCAGTAACCAGAGAGGGCAGCAGAGGTGGAAAAAGTGCGGGGAGCACCTTCGCAGGAAGTTTACTTGTTTGAAAGGAAAATAAAGGGAGGGCAGAGAGAAAGCGGAAGCGAAAAGTGGACAGAATGTTTCTTCAGCAAAATCAAGGAGCGGGGGGAGACCGAAGGATGGAATGGAGAAAGGATGAAAGAGAAACAAAGATTGGAAATATAGAGAAGGGAAGGAGTAAAAGAAGGGGAAAATGGGAGAGGAAAGCAGTGTTTGGATTATGCTCTTTCCATTCACGGCTGAGTGATCCACGAACAATATCAACATTAATTGCAGTTCCTAATTGATTATGATCTACACTTATCAACAAATTGTCTATAAAACAATGGAAGGAAGAATTTTAGAATGGGTTGCTTCCCAGAAAGGCAGATATTTTTCCATCACTGGAGCGCACCATCTGAACTGACAGAAACTTTTTAGATATACTGTCAGTGCAGTCACCGCGCAACGGGCTCATAGTTCATGTATTTGCTAAATTTGATTTCAAGAAGGCTGAAATTGCAGCATGCCCGCAAAGGACCCTGGATCACAATGCCTCCTTAAATGCATTCCAGGTAACAACGAAGTACGGTGGCTTAACAATTTGATCTTAACGAAATAATCTTGTTTAAAGAAGTAGCCATGATCGTTCGAACGTCAACGCCTCTGAAGTGAACATATCGTTTAAAGCTGATTTCCAGTCAGTGGGATTTTCCGAGCGAGCAGAAATTCTACTGTTTTCGTGAGAAAATGTCGCTCTGAAATTCAATGGATAGGTACGGCTGAGCAACTCTTTATTGTCTAAAATTCCGACCGCTAGCCTTCATGCTTCTGTCCCTGGGCACGGCATCCTGCCACACCGCGTCGCTTCAAACGTGAAGTCAGCTCTACTAGGGCAGACGTGGGCTTACTGGAGTAAATTCAAAAGGTGTGAATCCGACTTTAAAGTGCGTGTAGTTTTCAATGAGCATTCCCAATAAGTCTTTCCATTCCTTAACATATTTTAGCCTTCCGTTAAAAGAAAGTTGTATATATTGTATCACTCAGAGTAACATGGGATTTAGATATTGCAGCAATAATAATTTCGTCACTTTAGCCATAAAGTCTAAAATTATTATTGAGAATTGAAAATTTCTCTTTTCTCTCCATCAATAAACCCTGACTCCTTGCGACCACAAGAACATTCGCCATCTGCCATCAACATCAAAATACCTGAGTCAAAGTCACACATCAAGTGCGAGTCGCACTTACGAGTCGCAGTCAGAGCGTCCGGCAGGTCCATCAAAAATGATCACGACGATTATCCAAATAAGAAATGCCGGGGGTTCCGAAAAAGTGGTTCCCCATTGATTTGGTATTGTGGAATGGCAAAGATAACAGGACATGCGATAAGTTCTCAAAGTCCTAATCAGAGCTGAATCAACACACAAAAATCTGGGACTTTCTTAAACTGAGGAAACATTAAAAGACAGCGATTCGTTGTTATTTATCGACAGTACAATTCAAGAAATACATAAAATGTTTCCACACAGTTACGATGTTTATAGTATCTTATACGACAACAGTAATTGTTTTCTGACAATACTTTCGTTTATCATAATCGTTCTAACATGTCTATACTCGTTATGGGAAATATTACCTGCAACATTAAGCAAATTGCGAAGGTGATCTCTTCCCAAAATCACAATAAATTCCGTTCACTTTTTATCTGTCTTTAAAACCAAAACTTACTACAATTATGGATGCTACATACAGTAAGACACTGCTTATGGTGTTACTACCATGTTGTCTGTTGCAACATAGTTTCACAAAATAGAGAGACTATCAGTTTCAGTAAATGCATTCTTAGCCTAAGACATGCCTAAACATTGTTAACCAAAGGCGACACTACATTTTCGTTCTTTTTGCCCAATGTAAGGATTTCTAATCAACTAAATCGTGTCCTAAACAGTCCTGTCCTGCTTGTGTCACAGCTGTGGAGGATCAGTAAGTTCAATGGTCTTGCTCTTAAAAAATTTGCATATGCTAGGCTTCAACTTAATAAACAGTTTCTAACCTCATTCGACTCAATATGACGTGAACTTGCTGATTTACGGCACAGAAAATGCAATAGTTGCTTCAAAACAGCATTTTCTTTGTTCTTCAGAAATGTCAACATCAAGAAATTTTGAAAGAAAGGAACTTAGTGTTGCATTCTCATTTTGCTACAGTTGTACTAGGGGTAATATTAGTGTTGTCTATTAATGAGATAATAACTACTGTGTTCACATTTTGAAATGAATCAACTGTTTCACAGTCACACATCATTTCGTCTCCAGGACGTGTTCCAACAAACCTATGAACTACCGATTTTCTTGACTAAGATACAAATGTCAGTAAAAGCACAGTAGAACCTATTATAAAATTTTGCCATTGAAAATACTGATTTCTTCACAAAAAGATACTGCACAGGACCAGGCCTGGCATTAGTTATGACGGAAAAAATCATATCTTCTTTAAAGGCAAAATAACTAGGATCCATCTAAAACTTAGAAAGAAGGATAATTACAATCTTAAGGATTTTTCATCTATTTACCTTAGAACAGTTATGTTAGTGTCAAATCCAAAAGTGTCCATACACTTTAGTTGCCTTCATCAAAGTCTCCATCAATTCTTTCATCACCATCCATGTGCTCTTGCTGTCCATCTTCATCATGATGGTTCTTGTTTGGACTTTGTGATCTGGAATGGGATCGTGATTTCCCTTCTGAGTGACTCCTACTTCTGTGAATTGAATTAAGATCCAGACTCGAAAAATATCTATGGTTCGACTCTCCTGCTATCTCAGGTAAGCACTATGGCTAGTCCTTTTCCATTCAAAATTCCAATACTGAGGATGGCACAAGTTTAGCGTCACAAAGTTCTTAGATTTTTTGAATTTCATAATATTTCTGAATGGTTTACAAACATGGACTTATCTGCTTATTTAACCACATTGTCACTTTAATACTTATGGATTTTCAATTCACACATGGATACATGATATCAATATGATGTTTTCCTATGTCTTCCAGAGGGAGGTCATTAAAATGAAACTGTTTGTCATTATGTTGGTTATGAAATTCCACTATGTACAAATACCATTAGAATATTGCTACTGACCCCAAATACAGAATCATTTACAAACCATCCATGATTCTGAATACTCTGCGGCCTGGGTCAAAATTCTTGCTTTAAGTACATTTTTTCTGCTATACACATACATAGGTATGTCTCAGCTGGGGAACTTCCCTTCTTCCCTATAGATACACCTTACCGTTTCTTAGTGCCCAGCCAAGGCCTAAAGATATCAAAGCTATGTACCATTCAGTCTCAAAAAACATCTCCATTCTACTGTAACTGTCTCAACAAAAGGAGCTCAGAAGGACCAAAACATTTCAAAAAGTACAAAAACAATCACTTCTGTTCACATTTGACCATAAAGTTATAATACATTGTTGTAATAAAACACCAAGGGAAGTGACACAATTTTTACATAAATAATACAGCATTAGCCTGCATATGCAATGCAAAGCAATAGGCAACCTTGAATCAATACCACTGTTGAGATGAGAGTGATAAGTACTCTTAACCTTTTAAACAAGACTGAATCATGTGAAAGGGACATTCCGCGAAAATCAAATGCTTGCAAAGGTTCATATTGCTATCCCGATTGAGAAGCAGATTATGTCAGCTCTCTGAAATCGTTTCCGTTCCTCAATTACACTTCTCAAACACAATTTCAACTTAATACCCTACTATTTCTATGCTTCGTTGTTGGCGAACAAAGGTTGCAAGTTTTTGTTATTGTCCGCCAGTTGGTCATCAGGAGTACTGATGGGTTCGTTGTGTGTCTCTTAGAATTTATTTTGAACATCCCATTGTATTGGTTCATTCATGTGTCCATGCTCAACTCCAACAAAGAGAAATGACAGGCTTTACGAACAATTCCCCTTTTCTGTCTTAGATTCAAATTCCAGGATATGGCTGGGTTCTCTGTCTGTTGTTTGTAGCCAGTTTGAGGTTTATTTAAGTTGGAGAAATGCTGGGAAATGTTCATAATGATATGAATGTTTCTTTTACAAGCAAACGGGGCAAACTGCCAATATCTGGTTTTTCCTGCAGAATCCCCCTTTTAAAGTAGTTTATAAACTGGAAACTAAAGGATTTTTCAAGCAGAACTTAACCCATGTCTAGGTCATGTGTATATATGTATCTAAATGAATAGTATATGTATCTAAATGAATAGTATATATACCAATGATAGTAAATCAAATCAGTATGAACATTTATCTACTTGGTTTATTTCTTGGTTTCATATTCCAAACAACTGTGAACAGCACAAGTGATAACAAAGTCACTAGCATTTGTGCAGAATGCCTAATATATTCAGCAAACCCTGGAATAGCTAAGTGACAAAAATAAATGCTAGTTCACATACCTTCTTCTGGAACGTTCCTTTGACTCAGATCTGGACCTCTTCCTAAAAATGAAGAATACATCGTTGGTCAACTACATCAGATAAATTCAAATGGACAGCACCAAGTGACAAAAAATTCCCTAAGGACACCTCACACACCTGCTATCACAAGATTTCTTCATGTGCTGTCATTTAACCATTATTGTTTTAAATGCAGTACAGGACACAATAAAACCATCTTTTGTCTGAAAACATTTAGAAAATATGGTAAGTATATACATAAACGGAAACTTAACTAGGAAAAATTAGAGTGTATATACTTAACCTTGCAAGAAACATTAGAAAGGCAAACATTTAGGCTTAAAAAAGACAAAATAATCGATCATGGTACCTATCACGGGATCTGGACCTTGAACCAGATGGTCTTCTTCTGTCATCTCTTTGCTGCTTGGATCTAGATCTTGAGCGAGACCTTTAACATAAAAATGGCTCATTTATTAATATTTCACAAATTATGTATATATATATACAGTACAGATTATGATTCTCTGGAAACTCGAGAAATTTAAATTATGTATATACACAGTACAGATTATGTATATACATTGCAGGTCTTGCACACATTAACATGATAAGAATCCATTACATTAGGGAAGATTGTAAATTTTTTCAAACAAGAATTCTTTAACAGGAAAACAATGATAATGTGTGCAGGGCCTGTACTGTACCACACAACATTAGGGCCAGAAAATTTTCATTCATTAATGTAACTTAACAGAAATGATCAATGTACATAAACATTAAAATATATACATTATGTAAATTTTTAATGCTCCACTTAAAAAATGTCAAAATCATTTGTCAAAAAAATATATATATATATGTATAGCATCCACATCACTAAGCTTATTTTATCTAACCACATTGTTTGATGTAACAGCTTTTACTTATAGCTCAACTTGAGCAAACTCAATGTTCTCCAACTGAAAACCAAGGGAGTGGGGGTAAATAACATGTTAAAGGTATGGGTGTGTGCCAATCATATGGCTGGGTTTTTGGCCCCAAAATCTCTCAGCAAGGGTCAATTTTCTGCAAAATTGGCTGAAATCAGCAAAAGCAGATGAAAATGGGTAGTTTTCCACCACAATTCAGCACAAAAGTAGATGCAAAGGCAATTTATGGAAAATTAGAAGAGGGTAATTTTCTGAGAACCAGGTGGCAGACTCCCCTCCATCCTCAGGTCATGTACCCCCACACTAAATCATGACAACTTTGGTGAGATGTTAGACTAGGAACTCCTATTGAGGCAAAAAGCACAACGACATATTTATTGATACTTCTTGCATTTTTTGAATTGTTTGAAAATGATGATGAATTCAGGCTTTGCAAGAAGAGATTTAAGTTTGATCAAGCCCTTCCACACACACCTAGAATATTCTAGGAGCTCAATTAAGTGAGCACCTAGGTTGATAACCCTTTTAATACAGTAAATGTGCCCAAAAATTTCACTGCAAAGATTCAATTATATTTGGCTTGTCCTTATCAATTCTTGCTGTATTTTGTGCTATGCCCTAGATCAACGACTGCAATATTTTAATGTTCTGGGATTAATATCTTTCCAAGGTGATCGATATTAAGCACATGGAATTTCAAGGTGCTCTAAATGTGAAGCACCTAGTTTCCTTCCCCAGAAGGCCCAAATTTATGCTTACCTCCTTGGAGATCTACTGCCTGATCTTCTCCTTTCACGGGACCTGAAAAAAACAGACAAAGTTGGCTTACAAAATGTTATTACACATGTAATAATAAAGATAAAGGATTAGATTTGACATATAATAAGGATGCATTTAACTAAACTGTTGCAACCTTAAAGAGATTCTAAGTATATATATGTAAGCCTTTGCTACAATTAGCCATTCAATGATAACAGACTGTACAAAACCGTAAAACATCTACGTTAATTGGAATAATGACATCCAACAGGCTAGAATTCTACAGCAAGCCACTTTGTTACTTAGATTCGCTTTAACATATTCCAAGAATCTACCACATTGTCCTTCCATTAGTATATATGTAACTATTCCATCAGTAACTATTTTATGGAAACTAGTTAACAATAAGCAGTTAGTCTCTAACACTACATATTTTTCACAAAAGTTCTACTCTCGCATGAACTTTTGAATACACACTTTGTGGAGCATATGGTTTTAGAAGGTCTCTTATTTTGAAAAACCAAATAATGACCTGGTTTCTTTTGTTACGCAATGAGTTCATTGACTGAAAAAGGAACTTTTATGAAACAGAATTTATATATGAATTTCATAATTTAGCAGCTGACTGAATTAGCTCATTCATCGTTTTCCACAAAATAACACTTACCAATATTTTGATGACATTTGAAGTCACATCAACTGTTGTGTGAGAACAATAAACTGCACACAGAAGATTCTATTGTGCTAACCTTTTTCATTGATATAACATGCAGCCAGCAGGTGTGCGTAGTGCATTGCTGAAAATGCTGACAAATCAACCACAAAGGAATGTGACCATGTGGTCAAGTAAAGAAGAAATCCAAATCAGCACAAATTTGTGATTGATTGGCTGCTGTAGGTGACAGTTGAAGACTGACGAATGGATGAATTCGAAGTAGCCCTTGTCTAGTAGAGGTGTAGTCGAAATGATGGGTCATTTGTAGATTTACGACGGAATTTGTTTGATTGATGTTTTGGAGGTAATGTGTAGTAAGATGGAAGATTGATGAAGTTTTCGATCCCTGCAGGATGCCATTGAAATCAATTAACAAAGGTTGAAAAAGTAGCAAATATAAAACTGGGAGCCTAAAATTTTAAACAATAGATACAAACCCAACATGCAAAGTTTGCTGATTGATTGACAAAATACTTTGCATGAATATATATATACATAAATAGCAAGGATTTCGAATAAAGAATTGCAATGAAGATGACATCAGGGAATACTTTACAATGACCATTTGTTCTCCTAAAATTCTTGCTGATGCAAAGGACAGCAGTGGCAGCCCAGACAGTAAAGTTTTCTCAATGAGCAGAGAATGTTTGCTTGTAACTCTGAATTATTGCGCAGAAGAAATTCTCTATGGCAAAATATTTGTACACAGATTCTATCGCAAAATACTGTATTTGCAAGCAGTGTGGTGCAGAAGAAAAAGGTAAAATCTCTGCTGCAGCCTTACTCCATGGACCGCTTGACTGTCTCCCATAATATTCTTGTTGCTGCTCCATAGATTCATCCAGATGTAGAGCAAAACTACAAGGATTGTATTGAAACCACACTGTTTGGAATGGAAGCAAAATTTACAGGGCTCTTTTTGAAAACTGTGCAGGTAACGCAGCAAACTGGTGGGCAAGTCTGCGCAGAAATTGGCCTCACAAACAACTTTGGGCGGACAGAAAACAAGCTGGAAAGACGCATTCCCCACACAGACAAACTTTACAGTCTGGGTTGGCAGCTGGGGTGGTCAATGTGGCTATCCCATTGATGTTTTTGTTTTAAAATGATAGACAAAACAATACCTTTCAACTGAGTTGGGCAAAAGTTCTACTTCAGCCCCCAACATTTGGCAAAGTATCTGCCACTGGCAAAAACCATGACTGTAAAAAATTCCTCCTAATACGCCATTTTAGCACAATATTGGTGCAGTCACCTGATGCTGAGAAAGACTCTTTCATAGCCATTGTCCCTGGCAGAAATCTTCCGGATGACTATAAATTATGAGTACCATTCGATATACAACAGCTTTTTTAGCTTTTTACATACTATATCAACAATCTATACAAAGAATTGTGCATAATTCTTATTTCTAAGCTTTTGAAGAAGGCTACTACCTTTTTATCCAAATTTGACTTAAAATATTTGTTTTGCCTTTGTTCGTTCGCAGCTGCGTGACACTCTTGACAGTCAACCATACATAAGAGCTGTGCTGTCAAAGCCCGCGAAGGCAAATGCATGAATTTGACTTTTCTCACGTCTTCCTACAATTTAAGACTTGAATCCGACTTTAATACCCTTAAACATTTTCACACTAATCTTACTGATATTTACAACTTTACTATGAGAAAATTTCATTGTCAAATTCTGGCTAACAAACCTTGATCTTGAACGACGTCTTCTTTCCCCCTTTCGTGTGCACTGCCTCGAAGTATGGCCGTTCCTCCCACACTCATAACACTGCAGGTCTCTTCGTCCTTCTTGTCGGGATGACCTTCCTCCACCTCTTGTTGTCCCCCTTGCCATCTCTACTCTCACTCGGGATCCACAGACTCTTCTGCCATCCATATCTCGCACTGCATCTTCGGCATCTCGTGCATCGTCGAAGATGATGAATCCAAAGCCAGGTGGATTTCGCGCGACCCACACATCTCTCAAAGGGCCGAAGTATTCAAACTCTCTTTCGACTTCGCGTCTAGATGCATCAGGAGGCAAACCTCCAACATATATTCTACTCATATTTGAATGTTTTGACGACAAAATTTGACTTCCTTGGTGCTAAATATGCGAGTTTTCTTCGCTTCGCAGATTCTTTCCTTGATGCTTCGTGTTCAGCTCCTTGAAAAGAACCTTCGAAAGCGAAAGCATCGATATGCTAAATTACCCAGAGTTCATTGCTCCAACGTGCTCATTCCCAGACCTCTCTCCTCTTCGTTTCCGGGGTGGATCCTGCCAGAAGTTGATGGGGGAGGGACGTGTGAAGAGTGGAAAGTAAGGGCACCGAAGGTGCGCGAAAATTCTTGGGCCTTCATTCAAGAAAAATTATCTGATTTTCTACTGAATAACGCATTAGTTTATAAGTTTCTAGTTGGGGAACTGGAACAGAATTCACACTTCTCCCAATACGGTGAGCAAACAGTTTTGCAGGGGCGAAGCTAGCTGAAAAAGGGTGGTCATGCTCTGTGCCGCAGGCGCAGCAAAGGAAGCTCTTGGCGCAAAGAGCGCGGGGGTCCGGGGGCGGAGCCCCCGGAAAAATTTTTCAGACCACACCCTTTTTTCACCTGGAAACGCCCCTTTTTATATAAAAAGGGGCAACACCCATCCCTCTGTGCAAGTAAAATATGTAGCTGCACACAGAGGGAAACCCTTTATGTTCTGAAATTTTAGACCAAAACTTGGTGTTCAAATGTTTTCGTTTTAAGTCTGAAATTTGAGGGAGACATTTTATGATTGCCATAAATTTGGCAGGCATTTATGTCAAGGATTACATTGTTAATCTTGCTGAACAGTTGCCAGGCAAATTTAGTCCTCAATGAAAGTTCAGTAGTGAGTTAAGCTCAAGCCCCACGTCAAGGGATTGCCTATAGCTTGAGTTTTCCATTTTTAAGCAGAAGGAACCCCACCAGCCTATGGCAACAGTAAAACTGGGGGTAATCAAACTGCATTGCAATTATCTTGAAAGAAGATTGGCTGTTGTGGGAAGTGGCTCTTCTGATCAGCAACAAAATATGATAATACTGCAAGAACCAACAGGAAAGTTCTCTTGGAAAGTTCCTTTAATCAGCAACAAATTATGATAACACTGCAAGAACCAACAGGAAAGTTCTCTTGGAGAGTTCCTTTAATCAGCAACAAACTATATGATAATTATTATCATAGTTTGTTGCTGATTAAAGGAACTCTCCAAGAGAACTTTCCTGTTGGTCCTTGCAGCATTATCATATTTTGTTGCCGATTATCAGATAATACTGCACAAATAGGAAAGTTAATCAGCAGCAATTTGAAACAATTAATATGATCTGCTTGAATGCATAAAAAAATTATCCTTCGTGAGATAGTTCCTTTAATCGGCAACAAAATATGATAATACTGCAAGGACCAACAGGAAAGTTCTCTTGGAAAGTTCCTTTAATCAGCAACAAATTATGATAACACTGCAAGTGCAATTAAAACGTCCACCCTCTCTGTCACATCGAACGTTTTCCACATTTTATGTGCCCCCAAATGAGCACTGGCCTTCTCATGTTTTTTGCAATCAGAGAGGAACCCGTGCATATTGGTGTAACCCCCGGGGGGGGTACTTCACTTTGGGTAAGACGGGGATGTGCGCCAGTTTTGGGTACTTTTTGGCCTGAAAATTCTGGGATTGGGGTATCCTTTTACTGGAAAATTTCTGTGATTGGGGTATACTTTCACTCGGAATTTTCTGGGATTGGGGGTTACTCAAAATTCTGTAATGGGTGTTGAATGAAAGTACAACTGGATAAATTTTCGAGCAACACGTGGTAAGTTTCAGGTGAACTGATTTCAAGTATTTTTGTGTTGAAAAACGTCCTCAGATCAGAAACTCGTTCCAATGGCCACTTGGAACCAAAATAACCGTTCCCAGCCCTCTATCCCTTATCCTTTTGACGTCGAATTGCTTTTGTTACTTCTTCGATTGGGTATCAATATCTGACAAATTTTCTGGGATTGGGTATCAATATCGGACCAAATTTCTGGGATTGGGTCGTAACAGAAATCCTTGCGGCGCACACCCCCGTATGAATTTATAGTGAAGTACCCCCCCCCGGGTGTAACCTGTCTCTGTCCATGTTTGGAAGCACCCGGCCTAAATAATAAACATGGCCAACAGAAAAGCCCCTTCATACCTTCACTCCTACACAGCCAATCCTGCTTTTGATACCAATCCTCCTGAAAAGGTCTCCCTCGGGTCTTCAGTAGTAATTTTGGCATCGGTCGATGTTATTGAACGATGAGCTTCTGCTCAGCAACAGTCCTCGAAGCAAAGGACTTTCTTGATAACTGAGACACAAGGTCTCGATCAGCAATAGCTCCTTGAGCATGAACTTGAGCCATAGTTCTTGTTGATTTTCGAAAGAGCGCACAAATCGGCTGGGCCTAACACACGCTTGTCACAGTGCACTGGGGAAACTCACGAAATGACACAGGGCTGCCTTTGAATATTGCACTCATGCGGTGAGACCTTGTCATGACTTGAGGTTTAAAGTCTTACTGTCGCTATATAAAGAAAACACGAATTATTGGCTGCCATAGAGAGCAACCAAGCACAACAGAACCCCACTAAAGAATCAAATCAAGTCTTAATAATGGGGGACAGTATCATCAAACTTAAACACAAGAAAACACAAGAGGTTGCTAAATACAATACACAGGGGGAGGTATTCTTGCTTGGAGACTTCAATAGTTATACCAACACTATTAATGATTTTATTGACAATGACTCGTCAATGAATAATTTTTTCGATATGCCATTAGACTACAAGGCAGATGAAATTATCTCAAGAGTAAATATGGACGAAAGAGCTCCCAACGAGAGTGGAAAAATGCTACTTGAGTTGTGTAGAGCATCGTCTCTTCGAATAACTAATGGCAGAGTGAAGGGTGACGAAATTGGTAGCTTTACGCGGTACCCCCTTCATAGCGGTTCAGGTACTGAACCCAGTATGATAGACTATTGTTTAGTCAATAGTAGTTCTTTATCTAAGATTGAACGTTTTAACGTAGGTAAGTTGACACTGCTTTCCGATCATTGTTGTATCTCAATGAGGGTAAAAACAAGACCTATTCCACCTGAACCAAACCTAATGGCTGAAGTAAACTTCTCCCAAGCCCCCAAAAAATTGGTTTGGAACTCATCAGTCAAAGAATCCTTTGTACAATCCATGCAGTCTCCTGAAACTTTTCAGAAACTCGCTAATTTTGTAGCGTCTGAAATACAACTTTCACAGGAAGGTATAAATGCAGCGGTTACCAAAATAACCGACGTGGTCCAGGACGTTGCTTTCGGCGCAATTTCTCTAAAAACCAGAAAGTATATTAACAAGGGAAAGAGGCACAAGCCTCATAAGAAGTGGTTTACCAAAGAATGCATGGTAACAAAGAATAGACTTTCTAGGCTTGCATCACAAATGAAAAGGTTTCCGTTTGATAGAAACTTGCAGTCTAGATACAGGTCTCTTTATTATGAGTATAAGACATTGATTCGGAAAGCAGCTAGATCTTACGACACCAGTCTTAAAAGTAAATTGCTATCGGTGGAAAGAAATGATCCGAAAAGCTTCTGGAACTTGATTTCAAACATTAAGAAAGAAAGTAAAGACGATGATGACGAAATGACCCCAAATGAGTTCTCTAAAGCTGCAAAAAAATATCATGAATATTTTACCAGCCTCTACTCCTGCTCTGATAACAGTACGGATAGCAACGCTACTATCTTCAAATCTCATCTGAAACCTATTTACAGAGACAAGGATGTTATGCAGCTACTTAACACCCCTTTTACGAAGGAAGAGATCATTTGTGGTATCAAAAAACTCAAGTCCAACAAAGCCCCGGGAATTGATAGAGTTTTAAATGAGTTCTTGAAAACAGGGAAAGAAGTTTTGTCCGGGGCGATTACAGTGCTCTTCAATAAAATTCTAGAATCAGGAAAGTACCCAGAGCAATGGTCAGTAAATATCCTCTCAACGATCCACAAAGGTGGATGCAAAGACAACCTAGACAATTACAGAGGAATAAGTGTGAGTTCATGCTTCGGCAAGTTATATGGATCTCTGTTGTCAAATAGACTTGAGCAAACTATTAATAAATTTGAATTAATAGGTCCACATCAAATCGGCTTTTTAAAGGGGCATAGAACGGCAGACCATGTTTTTGTAGTAAATACGCTCATAAACAAAATAGTAAAGAAGGAGGGAAAAAGTTTGTACACAGCTTTCATAGACCTTCGAAAAGCATATGATTCTGTGGAAAGAAAACTGCTTTTTAACAAGCTATGGTCCCTTGGGTTTGAAGGCAAATTTTTCCTGAGCCTTCTAGCTATGTATAAGTCCGTTTATCAAAGCGTAAAACTTAATGGTGTGCTGCTTGAGCCCATCCCTGCAACCAGGGGTCTCAAGCAGGGTTGTAATCTTTCCCCATTATTATTCAACTTGTTTATTGAAGATATAGATTTACAGTTTGGTGGGGAATGTGACCAGATCAATGTAGATGGTATGAATGTGTCGCATCTTCTGTATGCAGATGATCTAATAATACTTTCATCCACCCCCTCGGGATTGCAGTCATGTCTCGATAAAGTCGAATCTTACTTTTCGGAGTGGAATCTGACTATGAATTTGAGCAAAAGTAATATAATGGTTTTTAACAAAACGGGTAAAATCCCGAAAAATTTGACTTTTCATGTTGGAAATGAAATAATGGAAATAACTAACAGGTACAAATATCTTGGTACATTAATGTCTTCTTCGGGTTCTTACAACCCAGCCATTGAACAATTAAGTGAAAAGGCTTCTAAAGCATATTTTGCGGTAAGAAATGTTTTACAAAAAGTTGATTTCGATACAAATATTACATTGAAAATTTTTGACACAGCTATACAACCAATTTTAACATACAACAGTGAAATTTGGTCACAACTCAGCCCGAGTCAGTTCAAAGTAATGAAGACAATAAGCCACCCGAATGAACGTATTAAGTTCATATTTGAATCCCTCCTAAAGGAAACCGAAACCCAACATCTCAAAATATGTAAAAGCATACTTGGTGTTAACAGAAGTTGTTCAAATTTGGCGGTTTTAGGAGATTTGGGAAGAATGCCCATGATAATCTATTGTCTTCAAAAACAGTTTTTATTTTTTCATCGTTTGATAAATCTCACTGGGAACAATCTTGTTAATCGAGCATTCAACGAAAGTTACCACTTAAAAGAAAATGGCCATTTTAGTTGGGTCAGCTCCTGCTGCCTATACCTCGAGGCGTTTGGAATTGATTCAAACCCCAATAAACTAAGAAACATGAAAATGAAGCAGTTTAAACTGCTTGTGAGCCGAATCTTAACCAACAGTTATGAACGTTATTGGTTGTCAAAAATCAAATCAACAGCTGGTCCTTCAAATACAGGAGGTAATAAATTAAGGACCTATGCAACATTTAAAACACGCATTCAACGTGAGCCCTATACTAAAATAAAAGACAAATCTTTGAGAAGGTGCTTGGCAAAATTTCGATGTAGTGACCACAGACTGCGAATTGAAGTCGGCAGAAGAGAGAAAATCCTCGTAGAGGAGAGAAAATGTCTCACGTGCAACGAGAACGTCATTGAAGATGAGCAACATTTTTTAACTACCTGTCCAAGATATGGGACACTACGCACCCAACTCTACGAAAAAATTGGACATGCAGTTCCAAATTTCAACTCTCTCTCGGCAGAACAAAAATTCATCTATATGATGTCAAGTGAAAGCCCACATACAGTCCAATGGGTTACGTGCTTTATTAAATGTGCCTTTGAAACACGATCCACTTCAAGTACGACTTGATCTGATCACATTTCCTGCACCATTATCGGTGTCATTAGTGATCTTTCACTATGATTCGTTTACCATAATTCGTTTATTTCTTTTTCGATCGTGCTATTTAGTATATCGTAGTTTAGCTTTCTTTTGTTTTGTTTTTCCTTGCTGTTAGTATCGATGCTAGTAACGACGCTCCTTATAAAAGTGTAGCAAGTTATGTTTATGTAATTGAATTGAATTGAATTGAATTGAATAATTCATTCGTTTGGTTTTCGTGCAGGGGAAGGTCATGCGCTGAGCATTAGCTATTCGAAAAAAGAATCTGGATCGAACGATATTTTATACATTTTGTAGAATTTTCGAATGTTCATAATAGTGATAGAATCTCCAATGTCACTCAATCGAACTTTTTATATAAAAATGTACAAATATCTCTGCGAAAACAATGGATTTCATGACCGTCTCTTGTGGTGATCAGAAGCAACTGATAAAAGCGAGGCTATGACTATATTTCTTTGCAATGATTTTCGTGGAATAAAATATTCAGCCAATCAAAACGCACCATGGCTCGAGAAGCAGGAGTGGATTATGATTATTATTATGACCTAGGGCATGCTCTATTTTTAATGCCCGACCAACCTTTGTTCTTCACCTTTGTGTCATAAGTGGGGTCCTTTGTTTAGCATGACTGAACATAGGGATAACAGTTATAATAGCATGACTATATTCATAGGGGGATTTCCGGCAGATCATGCTAAGATCACAACGGATGCCCTGTTTTTCTCCTGTTCTCTATCGAATCTCATTGGATGAGCTGAACTCAACAACACGGGGGACATCATCAGACCAACCTTGTTACCAGGGGGGGTTGTATTCGATCAATAATTGTATTTCTGAACTGGGTGGGCGGCAAGAAACTGCGTTTTCGCACAAAAAAACTATTTTTTTGTGATTGAAAAAAATGTTATTTTTGAAAATGTTTTGTCATGCTCGGCATGACAAGCATGCCCTCTAACTTCGCCACTGCAGTTTTGCATCAAACCACATGTCAGAGCAAAAAGAAGGTTCTCTATGAAAAATGAAACGCATTTCATGATTAGATTTTATTTGTTGATTCATCTGCATTTTTGATCATAAAAATCGAAACACAATTCTCTATTAGCACTATGCTATACATAGGCGTAGGAGACAGGGGGGCTGGGGGGCTGCAGCCCTCCCAACGTTGGAAAATTTGCAAAAATCAGCCATAATCGGGCAGAAAATCGGCCTAAAGTCGGGCAAAATTTTCGTAAACAATGGAGCTTTTATCGGGCAGCCCCTAAATTTTATCCCCCCCTACGCCTATGATACTATACATGTCCAAATAAATCAACAATAGAGGATTGCGCTAAAGATGGCGGCGAGGAATTTTTTACCGAGATGCATTGCGTTCTTTCATCGAATTCCTGTAGAATTCAACTGTAGAATCGTTAGAGATTTGTACTTCGAACGCAATGCATCTCGGTAAAAAATTCCTAGCCGCCATCTTTAGCGCAATCCTCTATTCATATCTACAGAGAATATTGAAAGGGAGAACATTGGTTGGCGTCCATTTTGCTTCACCGTAACATGGGTAACATCAAACCTAAGCCCAGGGGAGGCACTCAGCACA
The DNA here is from genome assembly GCA_964020215.1 of Aurelia sp. 3 sensu Dawson et al. (2005). Classification (NCBI taxonomy): domain Eukaryota; kingdom Metazoa; phylum Cnidaria; class Scyphozoa; order Semaeostomeae; family Ulmaridae; genus Aurelia; species Aurelia sp. 3 sensu Dawson et al. (2005). The sequence goes on along the minus strand of OZ026572.1, from coordinate 30,764,936 downwards.
TACGCATACAGGGGGGTCAGTCCGAGGAAATTCCTGGCAACGCAAAAGTATCAGCCTCACTGCAACCAGGGCCCGGGGGGGTACTTGACCTAAATTTGTACGGGGATGTGCCCACGAAAAAAAAATTTTTCACTCTGCTCCAGAATTTTTGCCTTCAAATGATACCCTGTTCTAGAAAAAATCGGTGAAAAGTATACTCAAAAACACAAGAATTGGACCAAATAATAACCTGTTCTAACAAAATTTCCTCTTTTTACATGTTTTGACAACCTGCTCCAGAAAATTTGCCTTCTTTTGATACCCTGTTCTAGAAAAAATAGGCGAAAACGATACCCTGAAAAACGGCACATCCCCGTCGGTCAAATATACTAAGTACCCCCCCCCCCCCGGGAACCAGGGTCTATAGAAAACGACCGTGGTAATTCGTTTTCCATAGACCCTGCTGCAACCCAAAAAATATCAGCTAATTTCATAATTTGACAAGTCTTTGACACCTGTAAGGTGCCCCCCCCCAAGCGATCTTGCGTGATGCGTGATTAGCCGATTTATTGCTCGTGATGGCGTGAAAGCTGCCTTTTCTGCACGTTATGGCGTGATCCACGTTGCTTGCGTGCACGTGAAAACTGATTTTTGAGCGCGTGATGACGTGAACGAGGACTGAAATTTTGTGATGACGTTATGAAAAAATTAGAAAAGAACACAACACAACGAATGTATGGTAGGCGTGTAGAACATTACCTGAGAGAAACTGAGATGGAAAGAAAGTGAATCAATAACCCCATTTGATGATCAACCATTGAAGTTGCATCTCCATTCCATCACAGTAACGACATAACGGGGCACCAATTTGTTGGGATACCATCTTTTGGAATGAGTTTTACTGCAATAGTAATGCTCAAACTTCATAAATGAAAACGAATGGTGATGGTGCATGTCAGATCTTTGAAAAAGGTACTTATACTGAGAAATTGTCCACGTTAACGTGATATGGAAAATATTTTCGGCGTGATGGCGTGAAATGGCAAAAAAAATTGACGTGATGGCGTGATGAGAGGCCCCGCTTGGGGGGCCACTGTAAGCGAGCATAAAACAATCCAGAAACAATGTATACTATCTCTACGGGACCCAGAAATATCAGTTTGACGAAGTTTTAAGCTCACAAGATACCATGGCTTAATAGGCTTACTTTCTCATAGGGATCTTTGCTTCTAATTTATCTAAAACAGTTGAGGCAACCATCACTTGTCCAAATATACTAACTGTTTCGTCATCTGTAGCTTCACTCGTTTCTCTGATATTCAAGTCTGAGACGATCTGAAAAAAAATAAACAAAATATAACGAATATGTAAATAAGGAATAAATATCATTCGATACAAGTGGTCGATACGAGCTGATGGCTCCAAAGCCCGGGGGGTAACTACCATATATGAAGGTACGGGGTGTGCCATTTTTTGGGGTGCATTTTATCCAGCAGAAAATAAATTTTGGGGTATCAATTTGGTAAAATGGCAAGCAGTCATAAATTTTAGGGTGTCATTTTAGAAAAATAACTCTTTGGGGTATTGATTTTGATCAAATTTCACTTACTTGGTTAAAATTTTGGATGGCTGTCACAATTTTAGGGTATACATTTTCAATGGCCTGTAAATTTAAGGGTATCGTTTTCGCTAAAATTTATAAATTTTAGGGTGCGATTTCAGACGTCAAATGGCACACCCCGTCACCCGCCTATTGAAGTTACCCCCCGGGCTCCAAAGTGCTCGCACGTTTTATTTCTTATGTCCCTAAAGACTACTTTTTAAAGCAAGGCCACGCGCCACTCATTATTTGATTAGCTATTTGTGGAAAGCATCAAACACAACGGGCGACATTTACATTGCCCAAACCCCCACGCTAACGCCATTGTCTGCAGTTCAAGCCCTAAAAAGTCATCAGCCTGACGTCTTTTTGGGGCTTGAGCTGCAGCGTCAGTACATCTGTGCATCGACTAGTCGACGTATCTTGTGACTATGAATTAATCAGAATGTAGCTGTTGTGAAATGTTTTTGAAAAAGTCCGACGAAATCTTCCGCTTGTCACACGGGTAAAACTTGTCTGAGAACTAATGTTTGCAGCATGGCCAAACAAAAACGGAAGTCGGAAAAACATTTTGTGCTTTTGTAAGCAAACTTCGCATGTCTGGAAACAATGTTTGCTGGTTTGGCCACAGCCGGATGGTTTGGCCAGGGCATGCTACTGTTCAAAAACAGACAAATAGTTTCATCCAAAATGTAGTAGCTATGACAAAAGGTGGAACTTCCATTCAGCGGACACCTCTCTACAACGGACATTGAAAGTCCCCCAAGTGCCCGTTACATGGAGGTTCCACTGAATTACCAATTTATTACTGTCGTTACCATTATACATTCCTGTCATTAATATTTTTTATGTCTGTTGTTTTAATCTATCATCACTTCATCAGCAATCGAAAGGCAGTTCTGTTGTCTGAAAACAAAAACACAATACACACAAAACTTGTGAGCTAATTTTTTCAAAGATGGCAAAAAGTGACAGGATTGCCAACACCCCGACGTTCCCCATTTTGAGTTTTACTCCTTGTTCAGCTTTTGAGCTGTAAAGGCAATCGAAGGCCATTGCAGTTAGAAACACTATGGAAGACCCTGGGCCTTAGTTGTTCGACTTGTTTTGTTCAATTGCCGGTCTTAGGGCTTCAGTTCAAAGAAACAGGTCTTTCTGTGGTCAGCTTGCGAAATTTACATACTCATTCACAATAATAAGATTTATGGATCAACATTACAACAAAACGCAGTACGTGGGCTTGAATTACCACGGTTGATTTGAGACGTCTTAACAATAGATTCCGCGTTTTAATTGTTTTCTCAAACAGACAACAATAGGATACCAAGCCTTGACTTCCTTTCATTCTCAAGTCCTTCGAGTCGAATGCAAGCTGTGGAGAAAGCTGAAGTTCTTGTGCTCTGAATGCTAAGACACGGCATCAAAATGACTGAAAACTCACAAGAAAAACTTAAAGACACTTCTCCTAAGATCTCCGAATCTTTTTCATACTCTTGGTATCCAACACAATGCGAAATAGGCTCGTCTTCGAGGGAAGCTCTGGCTACAAATGGCAGCCTAAGCCAAGAATCCTATCGTGTTTTTAAGACGGATGCAGACGAAGAGATGGTCGTCGTTGAACAAAGAGCCCCGGAGCAGGCAGTCGAAAGAAATCCTCAATTCACGCTAAATTTAGGGAATAAGTTCACAGACCAGCAAGTTCGAGTTTTAATGAAGTCTTGGAAAGAACTTTACGACAAGAGACAACATGCAAGAACAAGTGAAAGTGACTGGCACGACATCACAGACAAAGTGAACATGGCCCCCGGCTGTGCAAAAACTGTCAAACAAGTCAAAAAGAAGTTCAAAAACCTGCGGGATAGGTATCGGGTGTCGAAAATGAAGAACAGAAAAAAGAGCTATGGTCTTGGCAAGTCAGTTTCATACGTGCAGTTTGAGCAAGTTTATGGAGAGATCGAGTCACAAGAAGGTAGATGGAGAACCCGGGAAAAGCGAGATGATGCAAGTAAAAAGACAGAAAGCACATGCTCAAAGACGGGGGTAACATCCAATACGACCACATCAACTTCAAGATTAAACTCAAGGGATTCAGCACGGCATTCTCAAGAGGCACCCAAAGTATCGCCCTCGTATCCTAACCCCCCTTTTGCAACAAGTCATCAAAGCTACTCCCGACCTGGACAGACAATTTGGAACTCAACAACTCATTTGAGTGTACCACATGCACAAGGCCAGAGTTCCTATCAAACAACGCCGTCGATAAGGATTGCTTCAAATGGGGCAAGCGAATACGTAATGGGGGCATCAACAGCACCCCAAAGACATTCAGACCACGGAGGCTCCCTCGCATCACCATCTAGCACAGGGCATCAACAAGACACGCAGTTGGTCAATGCTGTAAGGGAACTACAACAACAACAAATAACAATGCAAAGAGATTTGAACCGTAGTATTAAGCAAATGGAGGAAAGGATTCTTTTGGAGGTTTCGACGAAAATTAGGGAGAGCGAGGATAGGTTTAGACAGCAAATTGCTAATGCGTTGAGCCAGCTTGGAAACCTTATTCGCATTACATAGAGCTATAGCTAAGCTAGAGCTAAGAATAATGTTTTTGTTAATGTTTGTAAATAGGCTTTTATTTCTATGATAAAGTTTTGTTCTGTTTCAAGTCAAAAAGTTTTTTCTGTTTCTCAAACATTGCTTGCAGCCACTTGTGTGGTGGAGTTTAGTCCTGCCCAATCACTGCAAGGTCTTTGAGCAAAATATCGTTGCTCAGGATGGGGTTATCTTCGGCCGCACATAACTACCCTTGCATTTAAAAGCATTTTTCACCAGCGGACGATGAGTTTTACAGCTCAATTTATACTTACAGCGTTGTTCTTGATGCATTCCGAACAGGGAGCTTTACACGGGAGAGGAATCGCGCATTGAGTTGCATTCTGCGATGTGATATGCGCCTCCTTCACAGCGGATCACGCACTTTGCAGTGAAACCAAGATGGAAACTGAAGTTTGGACGGACAAGTGCATCTCGTTTTTGGATTGGACTTCTACAACAATGGTAAGCATTTACCTCCCTCTTTACCTCCCTGATTCCGAATAACAATGAAGCACGACAATGCATTGCGACAATGCATCGGCAAAGCCACACAGTTCGTTTGAATGGACTTTATGACATCATGCTTCATCGAACAACAAAATCGCCTCAAGTGTGAATGCAGTGTAAAGATCAGTTATCACCAGGGTCGATACCAGCCATGAATTCCTGGGGGGGGGCGAAAACCAAAATTTTCCGACAATAAAACGACCAACAACAACAGCAACAACAACAGTTGTAGGAACACACGTTAAATCTATGCATCGTATGACCGATCTAACTCCCCAGGAACTAAAATTTAGCCATATTTCGCATTCCAACCTTGAAATCAACACAGTGAATATCAATAAAAGATATGCCGTAAATTCAATTATTTCTGTTAGAATTTATTGTTCTACGCTTATAAATTCATGTTTTTATGCATCATTTCTCCTCAAAATCCTCCAAAACTAGTCATTTAAATCACAAAAATTCCGACAAGACAGCAAAATTTTACGACAAATGGTCTCCTGGGGGGGCGCTCCATCCCCAGCCCCCCATTGGCTTCGGCCCTTGTTATCACCCACGGTCTTTTGCAAGCACGTTCCATTTCAATACTGTAAGAAAATCAAATTCGGCCTAAGTGGAGGACAGGGCTCCACAGTACAGTAACTGAACTGAAAACAAAACATTTCGACCTTAGTAGACTCTTCTGTCATTTCAAGCAATGCAATGTCCATCCGTATCTTATGCTTTTTTGAGACAGTCAAAAATTGCAGCCCGCAAAGCACCTTTAATGACAATGGCTCTTTAAAGGTATGAACTGAACAGCGAAGACCAGCACACTTTGCTAGAAGCTAGCTTGTTGCTCTGCACACAAGGACCTAGATACAATTTTTCACTTGAGGGGGCCATGGGGTAACCGGCTGACGAGCTAAAGCGATCCAGAACCTATGAGGGGCCTAAGGGGTACTCCCCTGGAAAAATTTGAGACCACGCTCTTCAAATTGACATAACGGAACACCATTTTTTGTTCCTCAATACGGATTGACTTTACAGGTAAATCTATGTTTACAATGTACACACCTTCCACAAAAGTAAAAAAGCCTAATTTACCAAAGGCCACTTTAGAGTTATGGTTAGAGACAATTTTGATAGCTTGTAAATACCCCCAAAGAGCTTCCTAGACTAATGAAGGGTAGAAATTGAACGGGATATACCGGACATGATAACATGGAGTACCCATCTGATATTCTGAAATACTAAAATGATACAGAATGGAGATTTACTGTAGCAACAGCTGAAATATTTTGAGGGGGCCATGGCCCCCCTGGACCCCCTGTATCTCGGTCCTTGGCTGCACAGCTTCCAGAATAAATGACTGTACGAAATTCACAAAAACAAAAACAAACGATGGCAAAGGCTGCTGGTATTTGTACTCCCTTTCAGAAGATCAAACTTTTTTTGATAAGGGGGAGAATATCAAATTAGATTCCTGGAATGTAGAACTTATGCTGAAAAACTCCCTGCAGGACACTATGAAATGAAAATTTCCTGCGGCCACCCGGTCGCATGGTCTCAGGTGGGTTTCATGCCCTGTTACTGGGTGTCCAAAAAAAGGCCTCATCACGTTTGAAAAATCTCCAAAACGCATGCCTATCAGCAAAATTTCTATTCATCAGTATTTTCAATGGTCCAGTTATCTTCAAAGACGCTGCAAATTTTCCTTCACTTCTTAACAGGCAAGATAAAATTTAATAAGAGTTTTTTTATTTCATCTTTTTACAGGGTATAAAATCACAAGGTTGAAAAAAGTTGTTTTGCTATCTACTTTTAGGCAGCATTGCAAATCTCTCATAAAAAATCAAATAGCGAGAGTTTTCTTCCTCGTCTAAGATTGCGTTCACAGGATGCCGGCACATTTTGAAAACGGTGAAAAATTCGACGGCTAGGCCTCTCGTTCACACGAAAACGGCACATCTTTTGCCAGCAGATTCTTAAAACGGTAGATTTTGAAAACGGAACTCTAACCGACACATTGTGGAAACGGCATCGTGTAACATCTGAAAATGATGAAAACAGAAAATTTAGACACTTTTTGGAACGAGACTGATCGACTCTTAGGGTGTAGGTAAGCTTCTTTGGCATCAAAGTGTTGCAACGAGTTTTTGCCGTCTAAGTTCCTACCGTTTTCAAATTGTTCCGGTATCGTGTGAAAGCTAGCTCAAATTTTGCAGCCGTCACATTTTTGACCGTTTTCAAAATGTGCCGGCATCTCGTGTGAACGCAGTCTAAGTCTACACAAATGCTTCGAAACCAGGCACCGCAAAAGCGAGCAAAATTTGCTAACTTCTGAGCTAAATAAAACAAAAATGATTTCGTCATTGATCTACTCCCCAAAAAATTTTAGGACTGGGGTTCAAATCAAATTTTGGTGTTTGTTTTAAAGTAGGGAGACTTTCTTTTGGACACGACAGACAGAGCAGAAACTGCGCATGCATGTGAGAAAACTTGTAACTTTGAGCCACCCCCCTCCCGAGCTCCCTGCAACAGATCCCGAAATTAGGCAACACTTGATATTTGTTCATTAGGCCTTAATCTGTTGATTTATCATTTCGAAAAGCTTATCTAGCCAAACACTTCCCTATGTCAGATTTCTCGATGACGTCATTTTACGCAGTTTCTGCTCTGTCGACACAACGTAGAAAAAAATAAATTTGTTACCTGTTTAAATTGAGTTCTTCCCATATCTCCTCTTAACGACAGCAAAGCTAAGGCATGATCAGCTCTGAAGTCCTGGTATTTCTCAGCTAAACCCTGAATAGTGACGGAACTGATGTTAAAGGTCGAAATTAACTACATATCGATTGTATGAATTCTCCTCAATTAGTTTAAATTTACAACGATTTTAATTTTTTTCAAAATTTACGATGAATTTTTACAAAAATAATCAAAATGCCACCATTTTGAAAATAATGAAGGTATCAAAAATTGCCACGGCTGATTTACAGCAAATTATCCAACGTTCCTTTTAGTGCATCCAATTCAAGGAAAAATTTTATGCTATTTTACACTCAACTTGTTAAAGATGTAAAAGATTTTTGAGTGCTTTGCCTACCAATACACCAAAAGAAAGATCTGATCTTTATAACGATTTACAATTTAGTTTCAATTTTAGCTAAACTATTTGGTTTCCTCTTAACTACAAACCTACAAGTTAGTGAGCATCAATTATCCTCGGAGGTTGGCAGCAGAAAAATTCCTAAAATCCCTTGTGAAAATCGAATTTGCAAAGTGTGCAATAAGACCACAGAATTTTCCTTTTTTGCGGAGTATGACCGCAACTCTAACTAAAAGATAATTGTTCGATAAATTATACAGCAAGTTTGAAAAGTCAGAAATCTTTCTATATCAGACCAAGTGCAGTTCATTTTCTATTTGTGAAGATGAAGATATAATATCCGCCTTAGAGATAATTTTTCATAGGAATATAACACTGCATATTCAAGTTAGGTTTCTCTCTTAAAACAATCTACGTAATTTAGTTCTACGTTGTTTTGCTGTTGTTGAACCTTAGCTGCTGCCGTCAATTTGGTGTTTATTCTGTATCAAATTAAATTTTGTTGCTATTGTTTTTTATCCTTATTGATGTAGCTTTTGTGCAGGAATTTCGAAAAAAAGTTGGCTGAAGATATTTTTTTTTATCAATATAAAATATTACAATATATGCTACCTTCTACTGTACTTTAACTACTATGCAACACTACAAGGACGATGCCAAGAGGAGCAAAAGACTATGTCTACCCCATGGCCAACACATGAAAATACACAACTAAATCAACAACTAAATAAACACCTACAAAATGGTACACATACGATACGATACTGATGGATACTGGAATCTGTTTCGCATTGGCATGCAAGGTCATCGACGGAGGCGCCGGATGCCGAACAATACTGTTCAAGACATTGCGCCTTTAAGTCGTCGGGGTTTATGGAGCACAATATCGTAGATGTTAATAAAAAGGTTTGAACTTATGTGTAGATGAATTTCAAACCTTAAATCCAATGCGAAACAGACTTAAACAACGGGAAAGAAACAAATAAAAGGAGGAAAAGAGACTTTCCGATCGGGGGGGGGGGGGGTATAGCAGCTGCTCCAAGCCACTTCAATTGAACCGGCCTGTTTTATGAATGAAATTTAGGGTTAATTTGAGTACGTTTTTATTAACATCAATAGAAAAGTCCTTATCACCATACAATAAAATTTGGATCAGCGCGTTATTTGGAAGGCTGTTTATTCGAACATATGGTCGCAATAATTCCGAAACTCCAGCGAGAAGATCTCGTCGTTCAATGTCAAATGAAGGGCAGAGCAACGAGAAGTGCTCCGTATCCTCAATGCCATCGTTCGTTGGGCACATTGGGTCAATGGTATCTCGGAAATTATGCCTGAATTTGTGAAATTTTAATTTACTGAGACCGACCCTTATTTGGGTAAGATACGATAAGCCTATCGGGTCATGAATACCAAATACAGATTTTGCAGGGGGGCGAATTATTGACAAAAGCTTTTTCTTAAAAACAGCAACAGACGGTGCAAGCCTGATTTCTGGATCGAGCTTGTTCCATTCAGATATGCAGTTAGGATAAAAGCCAGATTGAAATTGTTCGGTTCTTGCCCTCATCCGCCCAACGACACCCTGGTTGCGAAGACAGTAATTGCTGAAGATATTCATAGCATAGAATCCAAATCTTTAAATCGGTGTAAAAAGGTGGGTGTTAAATTCTATGACCTATTGCTTTTAATTGAATGGCTTGAAAGAAAGTTTAGCCACTTTTCTACCGTTGCACTTTCAAGAAATCTTGAATATTTGTCGAATTACAGCCTATTAATATTTCAGCTCATTTTATGATGTGATGTCATCAAATGTCTAAATCACAAACCAGAAGAGTTAAAGGGTTTTTGCTTGATACCATATTGCAGACATCCATAGACTATGGTTTTCTTGAAAATTATTTGATCTTTCGTCAACAGGTTTAGAAATTACGCTAAGTTTTTTTCAACAAATTCCTTGAATTCTTAAAAAGAAGAAAAACACTGTAATTCTGAAAACATTGAAGATTTCAGGAAAGTCCAGCGGCAGATTTACTGTAAAATAGTTCAAGATTCTTTGAAGACATTCAATTCAAAGAAATAGATCATAGAATTTTACACCCAACTTTTTAACGATTAGAAACCTATGCTGATATTCATCGGAATTACTAGATTTACTAAACAAACTTTTTTACCTTACGAATTTACAGTAGGAAACAACTTGTCTAGTAGAGAACAATTCGAAGGAACTTACAGATATTTCAAGTGACACAATTGCAGGATCTTTGACTTTTAACACCTCAGCAATCATTGGTAAAACACCGCATGGTGAGTCATCCTGTAAAAGGGAATTTTACAGGAAATTAACCACAATCTTCAACATAAAGCATTTCTTTCAATGACATAGATTATAAGCAACAGACACACTGACAATATGTCCCTTTTAACTACCATTCTCGGGGCAGCAAAATGAGGATGGACCGGGTGCGCCAAAAAGAATTTTACATTTTTAGAGGCGAAAGGCCAGGAAATGCTTTATTTCAGTTGTATTTCCCAACTGTTAGGAGAACTGATTCAATTTAGAAATATGGCTGATTTGCTTTTCCTGCCTCTGAGCTGCCCCAACACGATTTTGAAAGTAATTAGAGCTCTTGGGCAAACAGTTATGACGTGCTTGACTTTCAAGAAAAACGAAAATGATTTTGGTTCCTTGAAAGGACGTAGTTCTTGCTTGGCACCTTTAAGCTCTCAGACGGACAACATTTAGCACTGAAAAAGCATAAAAGGCTAAGGAAATGATCTAAATAAGGTAAATAATGGTTAACCAAAAACCTTTACAAATTTGGACGGGCAGAAGTGTCCCTAGGATAGGAATACAGATTTCATCCTAACTAACATTGCTACTGACCTTAACTGTTACCTCCCCCTTCTGTTCATGAATAGGGCGTTACCTTACCTATTACCTCCAACTTCTGTTCATGTATTGGGCGTACAACAAATCGTTCGATGTTTGATTAAACATTAAAAACAGAAATATAACAAAGAGGTCTCGTGATAAAATAATTCCTTTTAAGGACGTCTTAAATCAATCCAAGACATTCACGGCATTACACGCTTTGAAGTTGTATCAAACAAATCTCTGTTCATAACGCAATTAGTTATACTTTATTTGTTTATAAACGAAGGTGAGCTTGCTTGATCATTGTTTTCTAAAAATTAAACGACGAATAATTTATTTGAAATACCCTGAATGATTAAAAGTCCTTATTAGAGCGTCCGTTAGGTCAATGCATATCGGTAACTACGATGTTGTAATCAGCCAGGGTATGGATCTTAGCCTTACCAGTTCTGGGAGATTTGCTAATCTTGTAAAAGCAGAAGCAATCTTGCCGGCTTCTTCGATAATTTGATTTCCTGCATCTCTTCTTTCTTCAAAAGATCTGAATGTTATTCTCCTGGAGTGAAAAGAGTAATCAGCAACTCAATACCAAGACTTCATAAATATTTACAAAAGTTTCAAATATTTTAACAGCTTGCTATACCTTTGAAAAAGAAAGAGAAGCTTCTTAACTCCTTTTTTGCATACTTTAGCCTTCAATATCAGATCTCTAACTAAGAGCAGGTGTTGGCAAACATCCTGGGTACCAGAACCAAAATAGAAAATAAAAAGAAATCAAAAACGAAAAAACATAGAAACCAGGTTTTATATTTGTTCTTAGCTCTAGTAATCAGGGCAATTTGGCAAGTCAAATGGGATTACTGTAAAACTAGATAAAGGAATTTGATGCAATAACAGACAATATTTCAAAAAGGTTTGGTAATCTTAAACTTCAGCAAATGACTGAAATCTAAAATCTCAACTGCTCCAGACAAGTCTAATTTGCCAGAAATTGCCTTAGATTGGAAATATTTCCAGACTTCTTTTTTGGCTTTAAAGTTGCCTTCTCCTGATGAAAATGGATTTCCTCCAATGAAGAAAAACGAAAGAGATTACGAATTAAGAACTGCCATATGACATATACGATGCATTCACGCCTAAAATTTGTAACAGGTACCGGTTATCAAACACAAAATGTCAATGTTTTATTCAAGTTCACCTCGACATGATGGCCTTCACATATTCAACAATTAGCCTTTCTTCAGCCTTTGCCATTATGAATTTGGAATATCTGGAATAAACAAGGAATAAATAGAACTACAAAGGAAATTTTAAAACATAGCGTACAGTATGTATCAAATTTTCGCAGTCATATTGGGTCAAAGTCTTCAAACAGAGCCTGAGTCTTCGGGTAAATTACTTCACATTCTGAATAGTACTTGGTCTTTTCTAACGTTTCCAGGTGTATTTTTTACCAGTAAGAATGTGATATCATTTCTTTTAAAAATGACAACGTATACAATTTATTTTGGAATTTGGATCAAATTTTGGAATCCGTTGCAGGGAGATGGGGGGGGGGCTGAAAGTTATGAGTTTTTGCGCATGCCTGCGCAGTTGCTGCTGTCTCTTGGATCAAAACAAAATGGCAACACAGTCAGACTTCGATCAAAATCGATAGTGACTTGAAAGGCATACTCTGGCTTCAGATGAACGTAATCTCGATGATAATCTTCAACTGTCAAAATCATTGTATCCACTGCCACATTCGATTTCAACCTTAAACAAATAAAATTAAGTTAGCGTAGTGATTAACAATGACTGATTTTGTAATTCAATAGCAACAGCTGCTTTGACTCAAACCTCACTTCAAAGTGATTAGCGACTGCAGACTAAAAAGGAAATTCTCTCAACCAGTAAATCAAAACAAACACGGCCGCAGAAATTGCTTCGAAACGAGTAAGGCAAACTCTTGCCTTGGGCAAGCGAAAGATGGTTTTTAAGAGAAGTTCTGCGGTTATAACGACAGAAGAAGGGTGAATCTAAAGTTCTGTCTCGCGGAATTTGTTTGTTTCATTCAGGAGCTATGAGGTAATGAGAGCTATAAAGACTTCTGCTCAGCTCCTGAACCATATGAACAAAATCCGCGAGATATAACTTTAAACTGAAATTTGAAGTCATCAGCTGATACCTCAAATCAGTGGATACTTATGAGATATCAAAAAAATTTAAACAAGACTTCTTAACATTCGACAGTGCTGCTTATGTCCTGTTGCTACAATAAAAATTTTTGCCTCAGGTCATCTTCAAAATTGTTAAGAGGATTTACCATTTTCGAGTCAAGAGGTCCGCCAAGAATTCTTCAAGATCTACTACCACACCATCAAGGAGCATATTACATCTATGAAAAAAAATGATGGTGTAACAAACGCTAACAAGACAAACCAGCAGATCAAATGAATAAAAAAAACTGAACGTAATGATAATTGCCCTTTAACGACTGAAAGCTGCAATACTAATTATGAGGATAAATGTAATAAATTGATGAAGGAATCTTACGTTTCTTGGCCAAGCTTTCTAAATGCATTAATTACTTCTTCGAAATTTTGAAGTCTTGTTTCACCAAAAGCGTCTGGTAGCTCAGCTCGTTTCTGATTCTAGAACAAAAGTATAATTGCATCACAGAAAACTTTTTCCATCACAATAGATTATAGTTAAATTCCTAACCTTACTATTAATCAAATGGTAAGGTTAGGTTTCTCAGTGCCGGGAGCTGGACACTAGCCGGGCACTGAGAAAAGGCACATTCTCAGAAGCTTCATAAGTAAAAATACTTGGCATTGTCAAATGCCCCGGGACAAGGAAAAAAGGGACAACCAAATGCCCTTCAAATGCCTGGGGGCTGAGAATTTTCATGTGCAAATGCCCGGGGGTGTCACGGTGGGATGGTCAGGCCAGGAATTGAACGAGACATTACAGTCAAAAGACAGTGGGTTTCTTTGTATGCACGATAAGCACTCAAAAAGAAATAAACTAGTTACAGATATTTAGTAATTTTCCTATGACAAACAGATATTTTAGAAAGAATATTGGATAAGAAGTATTGACAACTTTAACTTTTTTAATCTCATAGATAGTGTCCTGGGCTCTGATCTGCTATTGTTGAAACGGCACTGGTTTGAAGAGCTGTAAACATTGAGAAGAAAATTTTCTCACCTTCATCTGGTCCGCAAATTCTGTTACTGACTGGCAATTATTAATGATTGCAATCTAAGAGAAAATAAAAACACCATTCGTCAATATCTATTTTGAATTAAATTTGCATCTTAGGCTCTTAATCTCATCGTTAATATCTTTTGCTGGCTGATAAATGTATCATTTCACTAATGAAGCATTGATTGACTTTCAAAATTAGAATGGAACCAACAGTTTGAAAAGTCTTCGGCTCTGTACTGGACACAAACATACCGAAAACATACCCACAATATCTCAAGAGAGTAATCGCAAAAAAACAATGTACCAAGTAGATTCACATCCTCTAAACAACACTTTCCTGCAAACGCATTGAGAAACATTTCTCTTATTTGCATTTGTAGCCAAAATACAAAATGGATCCATAAAAACAATTAAGACCTCTCCATACCATGTATGCCTCAAAAAACTGTAAAATACTTCTGTTTTCATTATGTTTGTCTTTGTAACTTTGTATCACATCTAGGAAAAATGTAGAATAGTTACTATTCTGGATCCTTATTAACGGGAATGGTGGCATCCACACCTTTGCTTGAAATACTTTGAAATTTTCACACACACACACGGCTAAAATATTCAAAGTTTCGTTAAATGAAATTACAAATACTATCAAATTATAAATCAATGTAATAAGCACTCACTTTGCATCTCCAACACAAAATCCATTAATGATGTCACACAGATATCCAAAACCTAAGAACAACAGAAATTAAGTCACATGGGCGTCCTACGAAATATAGTAGAACATAGCAATATTTTAACAAAAAGTGGATTTAATATAATTGTATTTGCTGGTTAGTTTACGGCCTAGCCAAGTAGGTTAAGTGTATTACCTTGACTTCAATTCCACGCTCAATCTGTGCTGCAACTTGTAACTGTAATGAGAAGACACTATTTTAGCTTGTACTGTACAAATACTTCGCAAGTTGTCAGTTGGGTAATTCTTTGTTTACAGAATACTCTCAAAAATCTTTTCTAGCATACTGACAAATATTATGAATATTAATTGAACTTGGAAAAATGTTTTTTATGTTCATCTAACTGGAAAAACATGTTACATCTACATCCTGTAATACTTTCTAATTACTTTACAAACTATACAAACTCTACAGAGACAGAACAAAAAGGAGCAAAAGACAATGACGACCCTGTGGCCATGAACAAAAAGACATGCAAGTGTTAAAAATCAAATCAATAACTACAAAATACTAAACATACGATTAACTACACATAAATACTCGAATCTTTTTCACATTGGATGTCAGGCCAGCATAGGAGAATGATGCTGAACAATAGGAACCCTGGAAAAGAGAACAGCAACGACAGTAATTGCTACTGTAGCTGATCCTCTTCCAGAGCCCCCACCCCTCAACACACTGCGCAAATGCTGTCTGTTAAGGGTTCCTGATTTTGCAATATCAGTGATCTGAAATAAAGTGATCCCAAGGGAAGCCGGAACTTTCCAGGATAGCGCGGCAAAATTGTTTAACTCTTTGCCCGAAAATATAAGAAACTGTCGTATCTATAGTAAATTCTTAACATTATCTAAAGACTTTTTAAAAAATAAAATTCTTACATAAGTACTACATAAGTTTTTAATTAGATATAATGTAATAAGTTAGTGTAAGAGTATATTTTAATGCATTATGGACAACCTTAATTTATTCAGGACAATCTTTACTTTAATTAAAGACAATATTTTAGGTAGTATTTAACAGAGAATAGCCATGTCATGTGGATCTGTTAATATCCATTATTATTATTATTATTATTATTATTAAATACTTTAGATTTAACATGGATAAGTTTCAATGACAAACATTCATATGTATTAAGCAACGTCAGGAAAACATGGGAAGACGAAAGGCATTTGATACTTACATTCTGATCCAGCATTTGAAATAAAATGATCGGTAAAGATGTCTGATAGTATCCATCTACGTCAGTCTCTGGAGGTTTGTCTGCAAGCCAATCCTAAAAAGTGACGAATATCGAGAAACATTTCATGTTAAAGCCGTGCAAGGAATTTGGCTCAGCTCTTTACAAAATGGATCAGAAGAGTTTGAATATAAACTAAAATGCGATCAGTGACAAACTATTCATATCAAACTTGTAGAGCATTACAGTATTTGATATGGCACCTCACATGGAATTTGCAAAATAATAGTAACTACTTTCATAATTAAATTCCGTCGACTTACCTGAGATTCTGTTTCAACCATTTTTGATAACCAGCTATGCATATTTCTTTCCGTCGTCTTGACGTATCTAAGAATAATAATGAACATTTAAAATTCACGTAAAATTTTTATCTAATTGTATTGCAAAGAGGAGCAGGATGTTGCTCCGCAATAGATACTTTTACGCACGGTCAACTTACAGAAGGTGTCAAAAACATTTTCTGAATCAGCATATTGGTATTCCAAGGGTAAATAGATCAAACGCTACATATTTATTATCATGCATAATAATGTTGATTTCCTTGATCTTAAAAGAGATACTCTTGCTCAAACTTCAATCGAAATCGTGCATTTTAATTTTCGTTTTTCTATCAGTACATTGTCAATCGTTGAAGTACTCGCATCGGGAATTAGACTTGCATCCTCCAGTTGCCAACCAATTTTGGTCATTACTTAGAGTTAACTAAAACAGAATTCTTTATCAGCCTATTCTAATATGCAAATTAAACATTGTCGGACAGACGGCGGGCCTTGAAGGCAATTACATTATAAAGCAAGGCTCAAAAAATATTATTTCTCCCTGGTAGCAAGCTAAGCTCGTTCATTTCTTTTTACACATTTCCTTCTTCTTCCCAAACATACCATCCCATTCTATCCCTTCATACCGTTCTCTCCTTGTTTATTTCCCCCCTCCATTTTTCCTTTTTTGCTTTGTTTCCTTTCATTCTCTTTCCTTCTGTTTCTTTTTCCTTTTTCCCTTCTTCCTTCCTGGGAAATTTGAGCATTTCAGCTGCCTTCCTGGTTGCGCCGCTACCACGCTACTTCGGTTTATTGAGCCCTGTTAAAGAAGGCAACAAACTCACGTATCATTAAGAGATTCAATGACTGCATTGCTTAAAACTTGTCCAAGTTCTTGTTGCAAATCAAAGCCAGCTTCCATTGTGATTTTTTCATTGCCCATCAGCTCATCCCCGCTACAAAGGAGCACCAACAGAACAATATGATTTCATATTGAAAGCTATTGCTACAAAATTATTGGTGGAGCAGAAGCTGCGTAAAAAGGCGTCAAAAATACCTGAAATTCAATTAGGTGCCTAAACAACATATGTTCTTTCAAAAAGATAAATTCTGAGTTGCAGGAAGCTGGCAGGGGTTCAAATATGTGAATTTAGCAAGAAAAAAATATCAGCGTTACCATGAAAGTAGGCAAAAGTTGCTGGCTTACTAGTAATCTTTGATCCAGCTCAGCAAAGTGATGCATTCATTTGGATCGTTTCTTCCCATCGCCAATTCTTCCAACTGAGAATAATGAAAGTTTAATTTTCTTAAAATGGGTGATACAGATAAATGAGTCTGAGAACCTGGATGATATTTAGGAATAAAATGTCAACTTAGATACAAAAATTTAGTTTGTCAAAATCAGTCAAACCATTCTCAAGGTACATGCTATAATACAAAACTGTTTCATCAAAAAATCCTCCAAAACAAGAAGGAAGCGCTGAAATATAAAACTATTCCGCATGCGCTTCGTAGCAAATATCGAATTGAAGCTAAACAATGTTTGCAGTAAGATGTTTGCAGTGAAAGATTTCTGGTCCTGGAAAACGGAGGTAAGATTTCCTCAGTTTTATCTAAGTTCAAATTACACAAATGCATAAATCTAAATCTCGTTTAGAACGTGCATGACTAAACATTTCGGGAGTATCTATCCCATCATCATTTTCTTTAAGGATACATAGCCTGTAAATGGCCTGGTCATAGACTAAAGGATACCAGCGATCCTGAATTCTCCTGAATTGAGACAAGAGAGCAAAATGAACGAAAAAAAGTACTTTCCAGTTAAGAAAATTTGGCGAAACTGACTTCTTGTCTCGGGAAAACTAAGCAGCTGAGGACATGTGAATTAAGAAAGACCATTTCCTTCTTTCGACAAAGATTGGAACATACCGTTCTGGAAGTTGCTGCATGATACATTTTCACATATTCCTCGTAAATTTTGTAACGGGGTGGAAAGCATGGGCGCACCAATTCCTGGAAATAAATTTATGGACCATTAGAAACATGAACGCAGAGAAAGAGCAAAGATCCAAGAATAAGAATTTGGACACTGATTGTCATTTATTCCCGCCAAACTTTTTTGAAGAAACCAAGATAAAAGCCGACAAGGGCATACCCGCATACCATGAACGACAGAACACCCAATGTGTAGCAGTTTGAATTTATATCAGTAGCGATCCACCATATTTGTTGTTTTTGGTGTTTTGAACTTATTTTTCCTTGGCATAAAGCCACCTTTCACTGTTTCATAATTTTGAAATCCGATAGTGAGGCACCTTAAGTGCAGATCAACCTTAATCTTAAAGATTAAGGTGGATCTGCCCTGAAGGCAGTTCAGAACACAAAAAAGACAAGCTAAGGTGGCTCGCTACTGATACAAATTTTAAACTGCTACACATTAGGTGTCCCATCACTCATGCTCGTACACGTATTTTGCTAAGAAGCCGTTTATAAGAAACTCAACTCCCAGGTCGCCAAAGTAACTCCAGTACAGAGAAAGTACAACTTAACATAAAGATCGTTAAGGAACCTTTAAGAAACTCGTGAGAAAATCTCCGAGCAACCAGACTCTGATAATTTTGAGAGACTTTCAGTACTGGCTTCAATTCCTAAAGAAAACAAATACGTGCGTATGAGCAGACTTAGAAGGGCAGAAGACATAATTTATATTCATTATTTTACTTGAAAGAACATATCCTTATTTCCACATCTGTGAGGCAAAATGAAGATTCAAACCTTGACGGTGATTAGATCTTCTAGTATGAATGCTCTCATCCTTTCAAGATGTCGAACAAGCCACATCTTGTCTGTACGATCATTAAGTTCCAGCTGGTTGCTTTCATATCTATTGTAAACAGAAAAGGGTGTTAAAGGGGTGTTTAAAATGATAACAGAGAGCAGTTAGACCTACCAGGTGACCTAAAAAAGGGATACTCCTTCAAAACGCATCAATATATGTTCACATCACTGATCTTTAATATTATTCTTGTGCATTTCTGTCAAAGACCAAATTAATCTTGGACATACTGCACAGTCTTAAATTGTTTTGAATTGGTAGATATCTCTGCTTTTACGAGCTTCCTGGTTTCAAAGCATACTCCTGCATCACAGGAAATGATCATCAGCTTAGTTGTTTACCCCGCAACACTAATTAAAATTGGTTGCCTATGTCGTTGACAAAGCTCTTTTATCATGTAAAAGTCGACAGTTCATATCAAATCACAAGAAATAGGTTTTAGGCTAAAAAATGCGATATTTTGAAGAACACTATTGCCCAATAAATGGTTTTTCTTGCCTTAGTTTCGCCATTTATTTCTTAAAAGAACAGAATAACGATCACTGATCAAACTTCCTTTGTCTTTCACAAACCTATTTTGTTTTTCACGCAAATACACAAAGATAAAATGTAAAAATAGGCGACATAATAAGTTTTGATAATTTTTTAAAAACTCGCTTTTTTGGGGGCCACCTTATCCGATATTTCAACAGATCATCATACCTTGGTCACAGCACAAGAAACTGCAGATGCCAGTATCACCATCACCATAAGACAAAATTTGTCATTCAATAAGCTCACACTTTTTATTCCACTGATGAAGAGCACTGCCAGACAAGCGCAGTTTATATATCGTTAGCGAATACAGTAACTCACTATGTATGAAGAATGGGCATGCAAGAAACTGCAGCCGGCAAGCATATAGTACATGTCTTGCGCACACTAACATGACAAAAATTCCTTATACTATGATTAGAGCGTTTAAGTAATATGAAAGACTATCAACGTTTCTAAGCAAGAATTCTAAGGCAGGAAACCATGTTAATGTGTGTAACATGTTAATGTATGCACTGTAGATTCATACCTATTATCAACAGCCTTCCTGATGACTGCAAGACAGCGATCCTTCCATAGTTTAGGCCTTGTTGTCGGCAAGAAATTCGACTTTTTCTGCTGTGCGAGTGCTCTCTGGTCAGATCTGAAATAAAATCAAGTTATCAACAAATCACTCATCGAATTCTAATAATACTGTAAGGAGCTAGTTTTTATCAAAATTGCACAAGTAGGGATAAAGACATTCTAGCTATTCTAGAAAATCGTCGTCATTTGAAAACGAACGTTTTCTTTGGGATCTTCTGTAGGCTGCGTAAGACTGTATGCATGAAAATGAAATTTTTAATGAATTCTCTGTGATAAAGATGTAGGCAGCATTGTTTTCAAAGTGAGTTGCAAAGCTTTAGTATTGATTTTAAACTGGTATTCTTTTTTGGACGACTGCATAACTTTTTTCAATGATTGATGATGAAGAAAAAAGCAATCTAAAGGACCATGGTGTAGCAGTCTTTGGACAGAAAATAATGTTTCCAAGCCTTCTCGGTACATTTTTTAATCTTTCTACCATCCCATTTTCTGGTCTTGGAAAGGAAAAAATGGTCAAATGATCCACCCTCCTTTCCAAAGGGCTTGCTTTGTTTAGATGCAATAAATAAGAAATAATTAGGCAAGACGTTACCTCTCTTCCCTTTCAACGATTCTAAGGGCCGTTACAAGTTGCGTTGGATTACTCCTTGCTGCACTCAAAGCTTGTGTTATGACTGTCCATAACTGCTTTGCTAACAGATCCTGCATGAGACAGATAAAGACGTTGAGTCTAGTCCGTAGACTAGTGAGTACCAGCACAAAAGGTTGGGACAGCCGTCCTGCTACAGAGACCAATTTTACATCATTCATTAAAACTTCCACTCATTCTCATACGTACCAAAATTCCTTTCCAAGGAATGAGATCCTGTTCCCACGATTACTGGAGTTTTACTGAAGAATAATCTTTCGTGTCAAAATTTACAAACACTTTTGAACATTGAACAAAATTTCCAACTAAAATGAAAAGTATTTTTGAATTCTCTGTGATAAAGATATAGGCAGCATTGATTGACACTTTCAATAAGAAATCAATTGATTGATCAGCAAGATGAATTTTAACGAAACAGTTCTGTCCTTTCAATATTGACTGACTGAGTGATTCGCTTGGAAAATAAGTCTCTACCTGATTCTGATTGCATTTGATACTTACAGACAGCGCACCCACTCGCGAGAAGTATTGGTCTAGGGGCTGAAAAACAAAAAAAGCACAAATAATTAAAGGTACTCAAAAGGTTAGGGACAAGATATCAATGAAACTGAATATACAGCTTGTTGAAAAGAATGCTCTTTACTCATGCAAATTAAAAACATACCTGATGGCTCAATAAACAGAAAACTTTGAAAGAACAGTAACCTTTCAACCTTTCGTCTCACTCAGTACAGTAAAAACCATGCACAGGAGTATAGTCGAGCCTACCCTGGGTACCAGAGCCTCAAAATTTAAATGAAAGGAAATTGGTGAGAGGAAAAGAGAGAAGGAAGAAAAAAGAACTTTCTTTCCTTCCTTATTTTTTTCTTTTTATTATCTTTGGCTCTGGTACCCAGGGTAAGTCGAGCCCTATTTACGACATGTATGGGGATGTTGCACTAAGACAAACTTAAAAAAGACTACAATTTCTTCAAGTGATGCACACTCCTTACCTCCGAGTACAGGCCCTGGCTACTTCAGCAAAGGTACTTTTGCAAAACACTAACCCTTGAAAATTCTTCAAAAATTTGAGTCCTGTGAAATTAAAGATTTATCGGTGACGAAATACACCACGCTTAGTGCTGGTCCAGACTAAGATGATTTGTTTCTAACAGAGAATGCTTCAAAACCAGGTAGAACTTAAAAGAAAACTCAAGATGTGCATGCCACCTCTTGCTCCATAAACTCTAAGCCTTCTTCGACTTTCTGTTGATGTACTTCAAACAAAATTTCATCTCTTGTTGCCTCGAGCTCCATTAAGCTGAAAAAGGGAACAGGAAATAAGATTCCTTATCAGAAACACGTGAAGAGAGTAACCTTAATGCTATCAGAGCTACAGGCCTTCTCTGAAAATTTTCCAATTTCAGCTATTCAGGCTTCTCCGTGAAATGAGGATGCATTGTAAAACATCTTACTTCGAAAAACTAAAATCTTAAGAAAGTTACTTTTCGATCATACCTGTCAATCATTCATTACAATCTTAGACATTTGCGGTCAAATGTTAGCCTATCAGGTATCAGTATTTCCGAGTTGACGCAGGTCAGTTCCCCAAATATGGTGAGGCACATGTCACCCCCTATTGTCTTTGCAACGTTATTTCTATCTAGAAAATCTAGTATATGCTTAGATGCAACAAAACAAATCAGCAGTACGACAAAAGTTTCGTCCGAGTTGTCCAAAAAACATTGTGACCGTTTGTGGGGCTACACCGGAGAAGCTGTAGCTTCAACGATCTAGATTTTACACAGTACATAGGTCAAGCTTTAACTTAGGTTTTGAGACCTTGAATGAGTCAATCTGATACGTGGTTGCTGATTTATGGCAGAGAAGAGGCAAAATTAGTGGTTGCCTCAAAAATAGCACTTCTGTTGTTCTCCAGCAATGTCGAAACAAACTAAGTTTTCAAAGAAAATGTTTTGGCGTCGTATCAAAATTTTCACCATATTTTTTCAAAGGGTAGAAAGTGCTTTATTTTGCCTTTTCTCTGCCATAAATCAGCAACCACTTGTCAGATTGATTCACACAAGGTTCCCAACTCTAAGTCCAAGCCTTACCTATGCAACTGTGCAAAAACCGAGATGACTGAATCTACAGCTCCTCCACAGCAGCCACACAAACAAGGCACAATTTTTGGGACAGACACCCTGAAGACGTCCAGCGTTATGAGCTAAAAACCAAGAGAAAGCCAATATCATCAAACAGTAAAGGTACAGTATCTACTCACTTTTTATGGGCTTGCAAGTATTGCCCTTCTAGAATCAGAGTTCTCGTTTTATCAACTGTCTCAGGAACATTGAAGATTTGTTTCAGATGCTCATTGGTTTTTGCTAGCTGGAAAATAAGGTTTCTTCAATGATGAAGGACATTACAACAAAACTTTTCATTAAAGATAACAATCAAAAATTAGAACCAAAAGTGTCAGATTTACAGTACCTACGATTCTGAAACTCTCCAGCATCTGGTATCTAAAAACATTAATTTTTACTGCATGGTAACAATTTCAAATAATACCCAACTGTATGTAAACTGATTGCATGTTTGTAGTTATCGATATTGATAGACTGTTGGACGCTCAAACTACGACATGGACTTCCACATTGAAAATTGGGACGAAGCTTTCCCTTATCGATTTCATAACTAGATATGGAAACAATAGCAACACTGTGGTTGAATCCAAGAACCAAGAATCAACAAACTTTTCACTGTGAACCAAGAGTTTCTCAT
The DNA here is from genome assembly GCA_964020215.1 of Aurelia sp. 3 sensu Dawson et al. (2005). Taxonomy (NCBI): domain Eukaryota; kingdom Metazoa; phylum Cnidaria; class Scyphozoa; order Semaeostomeae; family Ulmaridae; genus Aurelia; species Aurelia sp. 3 sensu Dawson et al. (2005). Next base: position 30,741,493 of record OZ026572.1, on the reverse strand, counting down.
TTTTTAGGTCAATCAGCTTCCATGAACTTCACCACAGCAATAAGAATTTCCAACTGTCGAGGATGGCTTGCCTCGCTTCTACGACTACACCTTAGCCTCGTTTCAGAGCACACACCTAAACATGTTCATTTCCGTCTCAAATTTTTATATGAAAGTTTGTAAATTCCAGTTTGAGCAAAAATAAAAAATGATGTTTTTGTTGTCATTGTTGTTGTTGCGATAACTTGGACTATATCGTGAGGCAAAACTTTATGAACGAATAATGGACAGTGTTAATGCATTCAAATAACTATCAATCAATTAATGCTAGTAGTTGGTACATATCATTAGAATTTTACTGTACCTGTGCATAACGTGATTGCTGCAGCCTTAACTCTGACAAATTTTTGTTCAAAACAGCACTCTCAATGAAAGACTCGTCAATTTCATCGATCCTAATTATGGAAAAGATTGAAACATCATTTTACAGAGAGTACAACGACCAGCAGCCTTTGAACTCGTTTGTTTTTGTTTATATAAATTTCGTACAATCAATTATTCTAGAAGCTGTGGAGAGCAAGTCGCTGACTTCATGCAAAGCGTGCTGGTCCTTGTACTCCCTTTACAGTCGAGGCAAGAGTAGTGTGACCGATTGAAATAGATTATGCGAATACTAATCGTAAAATAATTCAACATTGATTTTCAAGAATCAAGAATCAAGTAATAATAATGTTTTCATTCAACTGACAGCCCCTACACTGTGTTAAGTTGAACAATAGTTAGCGGATGTGAGTGCTTGAGGAAGACAAAACAAGGCATTCAATGTATTTAGCAGTACGAGGGCCCTTACACCACATGTCATATCATTATTCGAATTATTATTCGATTAATAATCCATTGATGATTTGGACAAATCAAATATTTTAGGATTATGCTGGTCACACTACTCTTGCTTTGACTATAAGGGAATGGCTTGATTACACGCTCACTTCAAAAATCTTGTCAATTATGTAAAAACTGATACTCCACGCACATCATGGAAAAAAGCCACATGAATACCAGCTCTCAGTTTCACTCAATCTCGCCATTTCTGGCAAAGATCCGTTCCTTGAAGTAAACTTGAAAAACATTGTCACAAATGAAAAACGTGTTCTCTTTCACTTATTTGGTGGACTTAGTTCGACCTTTTATAAAGTTTTCGATATAAATATTTTAAACACATTTCTTAAGAGCTTTAATACAGTAAACAACTGCATATAAGAACCAGATATTTTCTGTAACAGGCTGAATGGTCCTTATACATAGAATGCATCATTGGAAAACAGTCGCAAAGGGTTCTTAAAGGGAATCGACATAGGTAAAAGCTGGCCCGGGCCAGGTCAAAAATATAATCTATTGTACTCAACACCTTAGACACATCCGGTTTGATTGTATGGCTAAAGAAACAATCGATTTGTGGGCGTTTCTCTGGCCTATTTATAGCAGCTACGAGATATAGCCATGTCTATTCCCTTTAAATCAGTTCTTAAAGACCCATTGCTCACCATGATCCTTTGTGCGCCGATTGAAAAGCAAGACAAAGGGGATTTAGGCCAAAAAGGACTTTCAGATAACACGAAAGTCGCCTTTGGCGTCATAAAGGATCATGGTTAGCAATGGGTCTTTAAAGGCTCTTATTCAACCAGCATACCTTGCACGTATCGCCTCTTGGTTAGCTTTTGTAGTCGCTATTTTCATGGTAATGGCGACAACAAAGGCCAACCAAGAGATGGCGCCAGCAAAGCATGCTGGTTGAATAAGGGCCTTTAAGGCATTGAGTTCGTATAAATGGCGTGCTCATAACCAATATCAACTTCTTTTCAATCATGAAACAAAAGTCGTCATATAATCCTTGCTGAAAGTAGACCAAAGAAATTCCTGAGGATAATTCAAGGATCAAGAAGTCTTTGGTATCGACTGCTAATGACGCTGGCACTATTGTGCGATAACAAGAGGCCATCAGCGGCTTGTCAGCAAAAATTCGGGACATCGTTAACGCTCAAGTATTTATATAAACTAAAAAAACTGTAAGTTTACAGTTTTGAAATTGGCTTGAAGTGACTGACTTTTCATACTCTACCACTGTAACAATATTTCAATAATCTAACACAAAAACCTTGGTTTGCATCTGTGTTTCAATCTTCATTGATAATTTGTAAAAGAACCTGCTTCATTTGCAAGGCTGAAGTGTTTTTCAAATATAAGGTGATCAATTGGCCAAAACTCAGCCAGGAAGTTCGTCATCCACAGTATCTTTCATGTCGGTTTTTACAGTATAAGAAGTAAGGTGAGCTTATAACTATACGCAAATTCAAACCTTGGAAGACAATGTCGTGCCTGGGAACTAGGTTGACCTTTAAGAACACAACATTACAGTACACATCTTGCAGGAAAACTCACCATGCCTTAACTTCAACAATCTCTGAGACAGCACTACAAATAGACAAATAAGTATGTATACGAGTGTTATACAGGGTGTCCCAAAAAATTGTGCCCCGTTTGTGTGGTTACTGTGGAGGAGCAGTAACTTCCATTTCCTGTTATATTCACACAGTTGCATAGATTAGGCTTTAACTTGTCGAGTTTTGAGACCTCGTTTTACCCAATCTGAATGTGGTTACTGATTCATGAGATTACTGATTCAAAAATATCACTTCTATTATTCTCAAGCAATGTCAAATTGAAGAAAACTTTGAAAGAAAGGGTGATGTGTTTGAATTTTTCTACATTTTAATAGGAGAAATAATGTTCTTTATCCATAAGGTAGCACAATTAGATCTTTATAGATGTAGAAAAAATGGGATGAATGCTAGAACCATTTAGTTCAAAACTGACATTAAATATTCTGACATTCCTGAAGAACAACAGAAGTGCTGTTTTTAAAGCAATCACTTCTTTTACTTTGGTGTGCCATAAATCAGCAACTACTTCCTTGATTAACTAAAACGAGGTCTCAAAGTCAAAGTTGAGGCCTTTTAAATACCACTCTATCATGAAAGGGACAATAGAGCATATGCCTCCTCCACAGCCACCAAACAAATGGGGCCCAAATTTTTTGGAAGACCATGTAGTTTAAGTCTGTGACACAAAATATTTTATGACTCAACATTAACTATAACTATAGAAGACAATGTAAGATCTCAGAATATAGCACCCATCAAATGATAATGGACTCTTTACTGTTAATGTTTCTCTAAGACAATTTTGAAACCTATGATGGCCAAGGCATCCAAGCTTGCAGCTATTTAGCTAATGGTAATGGTGCATTGTTCATGTTGATGTTTTGATCAATGCGACAAGCACGCAGCAAAGAACATTTGTGGAAAACTTTATGATGATTTCAAAAGATAACGGCTGCAGTCACACAGCTTTATTTTCCAGTCCTAATGTACTGTAAATTGCTTCCCTTTCTTACAATTCTTCTGTCACCAAAAAGTAACTCAGCAATATAAAAGTGCATGACACCAAGCCACACTGTGATACACATATGATTTATAATGTGACAACTACACAAGGCTGTGATTGGATAATTCTCCAAAACAGTGCTAAAATATAGGTGAGGACCTTGTTTGCCTGTTTTTTGTATTTGATAGTCTCATGGAATCAGCTCTCAGGACGAAATGGCCAACATTGCTGTATGTGAAATGAAAATGTGGACACATATCACAGCCAAATTATCTCGCTGTTTTGAAAAGATGCAATGAGCAAAAAGTGCCTTGTACAACCACAGCCAAAATAGATTTAAAGTTGGTTGAAAGAAGTGAAAATAAGCATAACATCTGTACCTCTTTAATTCATTGAGTCCAGATCTAATTCCATCTAACTGAGATTGAACTGCAGTTTTTAATCTTGAATCAACTGATGCCTGCAACATCAAACAGCCAAATGTTTTGGATGAAAATGTTTGAAAGAAAAAATTTGAATAAAAAAGTTTTTGACACTTTCAAATAGGAAAAAATCCTTTATCAGTGATCCAATCTGATAAATGAATGGGCCGCATTTGAATACGGTAGAGTTAGAAGTAAAGTGGGCAAGAAACAGCCAAATAAATTTCAAACACTTTTAAACATAGCTGAACTGAAAATAGGTTCCACACAATTTTGATCAACATTTTTTGGGCAACAAAGTCTTGAATTTTGATGCAAATTAAAGGTTCTAAAGATTTGATTTAATAGTATCATGTGTACACTGGAAAGTGTTGCAACAATCTTATATATAGGGTGTCTCATAAAAGCTTCCCAGTTTCAAACTTCAATATCTTTTGATCTGCTCATCCCAGCAAAAAAAGAACATTTTCTAAAAGCGTAGCACTGTAGTTACTGAATAAGCACTGGAGGTTTTGATAAAATTGAACAATGGAAATAAAGACAGGGGGCGGTCAAATACGAAGCAAGTTTTCAGCATTTACAAGCAGCATTTTACAATATCAATATATTCCATCCCTTTACAAATGTCCAACAGCTAACGCGTAACCAGGATTTCTCCTGTTTTTTCATCCCCTTACAAATGTTCTTTACAATACTATGTACATCAAAATGCTTGCCAGTCCATGCTGCAAGTAAAATAATCTCTGTCCTGTTTACAGAAATGGACTTGAGACACTCAGGGTATAATTCATTTGCAGGGTTGTCATTGATGTTGGAAAAATTAAAAAATAAAGAGGCAAATTATTATGGGTGGGCCAACTGCACATGTTGATGTTGCAAAACATTGCTGACAACTGCTGAAAAGTTGATTCATACAGTATTTGACGATCTCCCTATTTTTGGTTCAGTTGCTCAATTTTATCAAACTAAAGTCCATCTAGTAACTGCGCTACAAGGCTGGTTTTTATTTGTTTGGTTATGATAAAGAGGTAAAGAGATACTTGATTTTAAAACTGGGAAACTTTCTATGAGACACCCTGTATACCCTGTATACAGTAATTCATAGATATGATTCCCAGGGGGTACTCCCTAACTTTCAATACAGGGGGAGTCTATGCCACTAGTTTTTCGCTTGATCCTAAATATTGAGTCTAAAGTTTTGGATACCCTAAATGTTATCTATTTCTGGAACCACTATGCAGCACAACATTTATTGACTAGGCCACTGTAATGAATCACACCAGATTGAACAAATTTTGCTCCTTAATAATTCAGGACTCTAAATATTGAACTTTTGTCTTGTTGTCATTCACGGACCCCAAATATTGATTTAACATAGGATATCAGACCCTGAATATTGAAAGTTAATGAGTACCCCCTTGGGGTGTGATTAATACCTTATTTCTAAGGACTCTTCTTCTTATCTGCTCTACTTTATCCAACTGATCTGGTCTCTGTAAGAAAAAGGATATTTGTTGAAACTAAAAAAACTATCAAAACTTCAAATGTTTATAAAAATATTTTTAAGCTTTTTCTGAATGCCTTAGTTACAAAGAACACAAGATGTAAATTTTTCAAAGTACCAGAAGACGCTGACCATGTTGGATCACCTATTTCTTGACAAGTGGAGCTTTAGATGAACAGTTCCTGGATACTGTATTAGGATACTGGATAACGATATGGGATAACAGGATAGACGCTTACGCTAAAGATGGCGGCGAGGAACTTTTTACCAAGATGCATTGCGTTCTAATCAAGAATCCTTAACAATTCTATACGAATTCGATTAAAGAACGCGATGCATCTCGGTAAAAAGTTCCTTGCCGCCATCTTTAGCGTAATCGTCTATTAGGATTTGAGCATTTTATATTGCATGATGTAGGACGTGCTAAAAAACTGGTGCATGATCACAGATTGCATTGAGTTCACAACCAAATTCAAAAAATTTCTTGATTATTCTCAAATGTTTGATTTAAAATCAAAATTTCCAGTAAAACAGCATAAAATGAAGCCATTCAGCCAACTCTTCATTGAGGCAAACAGCTGTTTTGACAACTTTTCCATTTCATATCTCCTCCACTTCCTGCTGCTCAAAACAGCAACACTACTTCAACGTTTTCATTTTGAAATTCATAAATTTTATCTCAGGAACTTGTCCTTGTTGGTTTGGTAAACAGAAAATGAAATGATGAATATTTTCCCACCATGGGTGTTTAAATTGAGGTCTGGGTTGGGGAGAAAATCTCCCTTTTGTTACGAGGCTCATAATAGGCAAAAGGACATCCTTGCCACCATGTTTTAGGTCTTCGTTTCCATACTTTTGTACCCTAAGTGTACATTTTTTACTTGCTTATCTTTGTATCATGGCAATGCAGCAAGAAGTTTTTTTCAAAAGTCTGCTTTGGTATGTTTTCATACATTTTTTCGCTTGGTGTGAGTGTGGGCTGGTCAAACTTAATTGTCTTTGTTTCACTTTAGCCAGTGCTGATTGATAATGCTCTTTTATGCTCAGTTATTAATATCAGTTATGATAATGCTCAGTTATTTCAGTTTAAATCCTCTATGAATGTGAATCGCTCAATGAGAAATCCGTACGATCTGAAACATCATATACCGAATCAGGTAACCTTCGGCTCTAATAGTCTTAGGTCTTTAGGGCCACAGGTATGGAATAGCCTCTCTAATGAGATAAAATCAACTGAAACTCTCAAAACTTTTAAACAAATCATGAAGCAATGGAATGGAATACAATGTACATGCAATGTATGCCAGTACGATATGCCTTTGAGGTTTTAGGGTGGGTTTTGGCTGGGGAAACTGTAGATATGTATTTAACTTTGTTTAATTTAGCTTATATTTTAGTTTATGTAAATATTCGAATTGGATTAGTTTCTTTCATTTTTTATATTTAAGAAGCTAGATTAATTTCGAATTAAAATAAGTTGACAACAACGACAAGCTCTGACGAGGATCAGGGGGGATGGCCATAGAAAACCGGGGTGAATCAGGTGAATCTGTGTGTGCTCATGTATTTTGGAGTACAACAATGTGCACCAGAATAATTGATATCTATCTATTGTTTAATACAGTGAGACACTGAATGGCCCATTTTTTATGGACTCTTTCTGAAGGCCAAATAAGTTCTTACTCTTTCTCTGCGCCGAAGATCTTCTGGAAATGAAGTGAAGGTGAAGTTGCGTTTTTCAGCGCCAAGCGCTGGGATCGCAGAAATAGAGCAGACCTAATCGAGTCCGCGACCCCTTGTCATGACGCTCAAGTGATGGGGCTATACCGGGACTCGAACCCACTCCGCCTGACTGTTCTGGCTGCAATGTCAGAGGATTACACCACGGCGAAATAAGGCACACAGCCTGGACAGAAAATAGGCCTTTCATTCACCTATACCTACTACTTATTTTTGCTTTAGCTTAAAATACATTAAACATTACCTGCAACAAATTCGCAACATATTTAGCAGCACTGTTCAAAGCATCGTCTTTGGAGCTTTCAATGTCATCTTTATTGTTTGGACCTTTCATTCTGGAATCTTGGAATGCCTGTTTGCGCAATGTTTGGCGCTCCTTCTTTTCGTTCCTTCCCGCTTGATGTTGTGAAAATGCAAGGACACACAGGGATAAAAGGAAGCAACTTCCTGCTTCCGTTGATCTTTATAGACTTAATACCTACTTCCATAATTCAGCAAATTAATTCTGGATGCAAAACAGCCATAGCAAAGATTCAATTCAATGAATAGCTATGCATTAAGAGCTTTTGTATCATTTTGTATTAGCTTTAGCCTTGCTTCCAAGCAGAGGCAGAGGGAACAGAGCAGCACCTCGAGAGTTCAAGTTTATTGTTTTTTGGAACAGAACTGGTTATGCGGAAGTGAACTGCATGGCTATGGAACTGCCTTGTTTGGACTTAAGATTCAAACTCTCGTTTGCTGCTCGAAATTATAAAATTTTCTCAAAATTGCAAAAAGTTTTGCTGTTCAAGACTGCTAGGCCGCTTTCTACAAACGACGACAAGTCAGCTGTACACAATTCCTGTGCGATGTCGACGGACGTGGATCTGAATATTAAAATAAAAAGGGCAGCCAAAGCCATCAAAGATGCAAAAGCAATCATCATTACAGCAGGGGCAGGAATCGGCGTGGACAGTGGCCTTCCTGATTTCAGGGGGCCTGAGGGACTATGGAAGGCTTATCCTCCTCTGAAAAAGCTTGGACTCACACTCCCTGAAATGAGTACCCCTAGATGGTTTATAGAGGACCCGCCTTTTGCATGGGGATTTTTTGGACATCGGTTGCAGCTGTATAGATCCACCAAGCCCCATAAGGGGTTTCAGATTTTGAAAAATTGGGCAGATTCTAAACCAAATGGATACTTTGTATTCACAAGTAATGTTGATGGACATTTTCAAAAGGCAGGGTTCTCCGAAGAGAGGGTTGTTGAATGTCATGGAAGTATCAATTATATGCAGTGTATTGATGGTTCTGGTGATACATGGCCCTGTGCTGAAGAGGTAGAAGTTGATGAGAAAACATTAAATGCCAAAGAGCCATTACCAATGGGACCCCCAGGTATCATTCAAAAAGAAATTTTCAAAAAATTTTGTCTCATGATCTAAAATCCTTCAAAAAACTACACTCTTGATATGCAGTAGAATTTAAAGAATTTAGCTAAGTTGTAACAAGAATCTATATTGGCTGTCAAAGGTAAATTTACCCCTACCATTTAGCACAAAAGTCAGCACCCCATGCTAGAAGACTTGCCCTGTCTCTTTCGTCCGTTTGACGGTTCTATTTACGGTAGTTCCTGGCTCCGCCATTCCAACATTCCGTGCTAGAAGAAGAGTTGGGTAGGCGAAATGTTGGAACGGCGGATCCAGGAACAATCAAAAGGGAAACTTCCCGAGGGTCTGGTCTGAGGGAATAGACTTCTGGCAAGTCTACCGTTATGCAAACGTTTACTCTTTTTGATCTTTATTGATTCCTTTCCCAATTACATTTTCTGGTGTGCCTGGGAGATTCTGTCTTTCTCATTGTTTTAATCACAGTTCTTCTGCCAGAAGTTTAAAACACAACTGTATGTATCTTGGGGGTCTATTATAGGGTTCCTCAAAACCGCCAAACCGCCAAAATTTGTGCTCTTAAACCGTGAACCGCTAGAAATTTTCACTCATAAACCGCAACCGTCAGTCTTCTTCAGTACAATAAATATTCTTTTCAAGATAGCTATTTCATGTATCCTTAAGGTAATTTCAGGGATCCTAAGGTAATTTGTTTGAATCTATAATTTGCGATGATTGTCCTGTTAAAGCTTTGCGAAGGCCTGATAGATAATAACTGTTATCTACCGGGTGTCCCAGAAAAAACGCAACAGATTTGAAAAATTCTTATGGAAACTGCTTCGTACTCAATATCAAACTATTATTATCACTGAAGTCTGTGATAAATAGAAAAAATTTTTATATATTGTCCAATATTTTTGGGGACTTGGTTGTAAAGTTAAAAGTCAACAAACTTCGAAATGCCCATACGTCAAACCAGAGCTGTTGCATTAGCAATAGTGAATTATAATAGTCAACAGTCAAATTATAAAACATGACAATCCCAGCAATTATCGAAAACTGCCGACAAGCAAACAACAAACAAGTTAATTGCACGTTTAACAGACACTATAAAGATCTCCGCCAAAACACAGTTACTTTTTCTAAAATGACTAGGCCATCCTGCCCACTCCAACCTGAAAAGGCGGAAACAGGCTGTTAGAATCAATAATACGTATTCCTCTTTCCAAACTATTCTATCAGGAGTACCTCAAGGCTCTGTTTTGGGTCCTATTCTATTCAATTTTAACATTAACGATCTATTTTTTTTATCAAGATTAAAAAATACAATGTATAAGGTTATATTACACTGTACCATCCATAGTCAAGAAAGACATAAAGTCACCGGGTCTTCACTATGGATGGCACTTACAAATCCAATTAATTTAAGTATACAAAAAACAAAGAACAAAACTACGAAACCAAGATACAATACGCACAAACGACAACAAAACAACTGAGCCAAGGCAGATAACTGGTCAAAAGAAATTAAAGTTATTCATCTATCTATTTCTATACGATCTATTTCTATTCGTCAAAGAAGCAACATTGCATAATTATGCCGACGATAACACCCTGGCTTATTTTTCTAAGACTTTATCAAATTTGATTGAGGTACTGGAAGAAGAAGCTGGGTTTGCTTTGACTTGGCTGAAACAAAACCAAATGATAGCTAATCCAGTATAGTTTCATGCACTCCTTATCAAAAAGGATCAAACAAACACAAGTGGAGAAAATTTCAACATCCAAGGAAAAACGTTCAAATCGGAAGAAATAGTCAAGTTACTAGGAATTCACCTGGAATATAAGCTAAACTTTCAACAGCACATCTCTGAACTTTGCAGAAAAGCTGCAACACAACTCAATGTTTTAAAAAGACTCAAAAGATTTATTGGTTTTGATGAAAAAAAGAAGATCCTTGTTCAGAGCTCTGTCTATTCTAATTTTGGTTATTGGTATTTGTCTTCAGCTAAATCTTTGCAAAAAATTGAAAAATTCAAGAACGTGCCCTTAGATTTTTACACAATGATCACTTTAGCTCATACGGTGACTTACTTTCGAAGTAAGAAAGGTGCACTATGCATGTTTCCCGTTTAAGAGTCCTCTGCATAGAAGTTTTTAAGACTCTGAAAAACTTAAACCCTTACTTTATGCAAGATATTTTCAAAACAAAATCTTCTAGATACTCACTACGAAAGTCCAATGACTTACAGCATTATAGACCAAATCAAGTCACCTTTCTTTGGTTCAAATAGCCTTCGATCTTTGGGACCTCAAATCTGGAATGGACTGCCAAATAAAATGAAAACGGTAGAAAATCTAAATAGTTTTAAAAATATGATAAAATAATGGGATGGTTAAAACTGTAAATGTAGTGCTTGTAAATATGTATCTCCAAATTAGTTTTATTTTATTTAGTTAGTTTGTTAAAAGACTGTAAAAAATAATATTTATTTATGTTAATATATTCATCGATTTAGATTAGTTTACCTTGTACATTTGTATATAGTAAGCTAGCTTTTTAATTTAATCGATGTAAAATAAGATGACAACAACAACAACATCATTAGAGTTATACTGTCAATTGGAAATGAACACTGAAAGCTCCCTCAAAACTAGATAGCTCATGAATCAGCAAGGGATCTCTTTTGCAGTTTCTTGATCAAATTGTGTGCTTGTAATTCTGAGAAGTTGAATGAATGCCATGCTAGTAATTTTGCAGTATACTTTGCAATACTGCTGGAAGCTCTGGGTTTGCCCTGACAACAAATTTAAAGTTTGCTGATTTTCACCTCTGCAGCTAAGTCACCGAAAATTCTGAAAAATGCATCAAAATCTAAACTAATTATTGTAGATATAGAGAAAATGATTATTTAATCATTAATTCAAAACAGCTTGTGTCAGAATTTTAAAAATCTGCTGCGTTTTTTTTTCGCGACACCCGGTAGTAGAAGGTTCTACGAAGTAAGCAAAAACCGTAAACCGTTCGTTTAAATTCCAATTTTCCGCAACTGCATAACAATACAAAAACCGTATACCGCACTGATTATCTTGTGAAAACCGAATTCCGCATCCGAAATGAGGCCGAATCCGCCTAACCGCCACACTATAATAGACCCCCCTATCTTAGCATTTTGAATGTAATTACAAATTTTGAATGTGCATAATACCACTGCCACTTCAGTAAGATGTTGAACGAGCTGTCTGACTTGGACATACTCCATTACTCCAGACATACAGTACCAATTTCTAAACAAAAATTACTCGACTTTTTCCTATAGATGAAGATGAGACACGTCAAAAGTTAGCACGACCAAATATTCTGATGTTTAATGACTGGCATTTTGTTGAAACGCGACTGAATGAGCAGTTGCCACGTTATGAAGACTTCATTCGCCAAAATTGTGCCAGATCGCAAGACCCCTTCGTTGTTGTGGAGCTTGGAGCAGGCTTGGCAGTGCCAACAGTCAGATGGAGAGGTGAAGAATTGGTTGAAGGAGGAAAGAATGGTTTTATGGTCCGAATCAACCCCAGAGACACTGACATACCAAATAAAAGACAGTTTGTTTCATTGCCTTTGGGTGGACTGGATGCGTTGGAAAAAATTGAAAGAGAGATTCAAAAGTTATGATTTAACTGCTCTACACTGGTAATGCAGAAATTCTGCAGCAGAATCCTGTCGTTGATCTTTGATAATTGAATGATCTTTTGCTTGTTGTAGATTTTTAGCTTGTCCGAAGAACTGAAGAATTATTAGCTTGTTAGCAAACAAGGAGACGCGGATGCAAGTTGTGTGAAACGAATGCCTAAATATTTTTGCATATAAACCTTTTAGTATAGACCTCTACACAAACTCACAACAGTCTATTGAAATACTGACTTGTCGGTTTCGCCTCGCTTTGGAGTCACCCAAACGGCGTGCGTCTCCAACGACAACTCCATGCAAGCCCATGCAATTTGTTAGCAATGTTTCGATTTGGAAACAGATTGCCTCGTTTGCAGCAATGAAATTTACTTTGTTTTGGGAATGCTGGCTTCACCTCGATTGGAACTTTACTTTGCCCCTATTGATGCAAACTCTTTGAAAAATTTCCGGATTTCCTTTGAATTTCGAACGGCCGTAAACAGGGCCGTAGCAAACTTCTCAAAGTTGGGGGTACGCCCGAAGTACGGGGTACGAAACTTAAAGGGTACTATTTTCATTAGACTAAGGGGGCAGTTACTGGAGCAAAAACAGTCTGCCGTTCATTTTCAAATCTTGGGAGCACGCGCCTCAAGTGCTCCCCCCTGTTCCTACATCTCTGTAAACCAACAGCTAAATGAATGTTTGAATGATTCAAGTCTATTTGCCACAAGGCGAATTTTTCGAACGATGCGAACCTCTTTGCCACGGAAAAATATTCCAGCAAGTACGAACAAGAAAGTAGAAACACACGGAACCCAGTCTTTTACTGAATTGAACAGCCTGAGAAAGTATTTCATGAATCAGCTTCAACTAGTCATGTTTACACTCGAAAAACTTCGAATCGCAAGAAAATCGAGAAAGTCAGCTTTGGAGTGTCGAAAGAGGAGCATATTACATTGTAACTACTACAAAGTCCAGCAGTAGTTACTGTTTGTTTATTGTGGTCTTATTTTCTTTCATGGAAGACCAAAAATGTCCAAAACTTCCCTTCAAACACCCTTCAAAATCCATCTATTCATTCTTCCTTCATTTGCAATTTCGACATAAGCATGGAAAAGTTTGTGTTAAAATTATCCATATATGCAAATCTGAGATAATTTGCGTTTTGCACTGGTTCTTTGCATACAGCGCTTGCACCACATGCCATAATGTAAACCAACATTGGTTTAACTGTTAGGGCTTTGTTCAGCATTTTATCAACTTGACTGGCCATTGGATAAAGCCACCTGCGCGTTTAAAAGAAAGAAATGCAAAGAGTAGCCCTGAGAAGAACGACAATAAACTGTGTTTGATCCTTACCAGGGGTGATAGGACATCGTTTGGGTGATAGGAGATGGTTAGAACTATATTTTTCGTTCCTAAAAGTTCATATGATTGATTACTTGTATTTAATTTCTGTACTAGCACTTGTCCGTTTTGCCTGATAAAGAAAGTCTTTACATTCGCACAGTTAATTAGACCTTCAGTTCATTCTGGACTTGCGAGTGGTACCAGTGACAAGCAAGTTCAATACAATACACTTATACTTGAAGTATTTTAGCGCAGGCATACGTCTTGCTCTCATTTTCTTGAGCAAGACACCAGGCAGTTTCCTGCGTTCTTGAACGAAGACTATATAGGATGGCCTAAGATCAACTTGTAATTAAAATAAACTCTTTTTCTGAACTCAGCGCTAATATTCATTTATCTCATCGTATACACAGCGTATTACAATTCCCTTAAAAATGTACGTGCTTTCATCGTCGTAATCGCGTTGTTCTTTCGTAAGCGTTTTTGTTGCGTCTGTTCCCAGCGAAGTTTCTTGGCGAGTGACTTTTTTCTGCGTCCTGCACACATGGCGAGAGGTGTGTCTCTTAGCCACAGGGTGGCCACATCCGAACTAATGGCGCAAATAACAAGATACAACAATACTGTAGGAGCCTCATTCTAGGAGTTAGGCCCATAGATCTCCCCAGCAACATACATTTATATAGAATAGTTAATGTGAACTTTGTTATTTCCCTACTCCAAACTTGTTTGCTATGAAAGTCGAGTTCACAGAAGTTTGAGTATGGTTTAGGATACGAATATAGAATCTTCAGTCCATTCTATATGATGTTAAGAGTGCAAGTAAATAGAGGTTGTGATGAGCCTCTTTATAAGAATGTGGATGAACATAACTTTGCCAGAAAACCGAACTCTCTCCCGAAAATTCTGCTTTTAACATAAAAAAGTGATCGCTTGCCTAGTGCTAGATTTTTGAGATCGGAAATTTTTAAATTTCCATATCACACAAGGTCGAATAAGGCGCCTGAATTCATCCTAACGTCTAAATATACCTGTTGCTACCTGCTGCAATGGTTATAGGTTGATTCTGACATGAGTTCATTTTGATTGAATCCCTGAATCTTCGTTTAAATTCGTTTGTTATCACTGAACCAATGAATTTTGAGCTAACTTCTTACTGGTAGTTCGTTCATAGAGCTTTGCTAAACAAAACTCACAAGAAGAAGGAGCTTGAAATTATGGTCCTTGCTGGTATTTTGATTCTTTAAACTTTAATATCTTGATTTCTTGCCCCCCCCCCTTCCAAACATATGGCTCAGTTAGAAATTAGATTAGAGTCTCAAATTCGAACAGGGGCGGATCCAGCCCGAAGTTGAAGGGGGGGGGGGCAATTTGAAGAGTGGGCGCCAAAAATATAGTGAAATGTAAGCGCGCAGAAATTTTTGGGCCTTTCTTCAGGACAAATTGTTTGGTTTTTCAATTGAATAACGCCTTAATTTATATGTTTCCCACATTCAGAAGGAAACACGAAAAAAAATTGCATTTGGGTCAGGATAAGGGGCGCCGTTCTTGCCGAAAATGGGGTGCCAAGCCAAGTTTTCATCATGAAGGGGGGAAGTTGCCCCCGACTGCACCTTCCTAAATCCGCCACTGAATTCGAACTGAAATCTTGAAATGCTTGCACTTTTCCCAGGGGGGGGGTACTCCCTAACTTTCAATACGGGGGGGTCCATGCCACGATTTCGTTGCTGACCCCTAAATATTAAGCCTAATGTTTTGGGGACCCCAAATATTGAGTCTAATGCCTTGGAGACTCACACCAAACTCCACGATTCTTCCTTTTTTCAGATTTATGGACCCAAAATATTGAATTTTTGTCCATGTTGTAATTCACAGACCCCAAATATTGATTTAACGTAAAATTTGGGACCCTAAATATTGGCATGGACCTCCCCGTATTGAAAGTTATGGAGTACCCCCCTGGGGCACTTTTTCTTGGCCTCTCACAAGGCAAGATTTGTTGAATGCAAATACACACGCAGTTACAGTAAAACCCCGCAAAAGAACATACTTTTCTAAAAGATTGACTGACTAGGTTCTTATAAATGAGGTTATGGCATTTTCAAGGTGTGGTTCTAATAGCAAGGACACTTTTTACTATAATGAATACATAACTATACAGTATGTATTAAATAAACTTGAAGGTAGAATGACTGCATTTAAATATTAGAGGGTATGGTATTTTGTTGTTGACATAGCAATTTATATCATATACAGCTTGATAAAACAATTTGCATAAATCTGAAAACTGTTAGTGGTGGTTATCAATACTTGGGAGTTTGTTTATGTATTGATATGTTTCTAAATTGTTCTCTGATTGTTTATACTGATATGATGAAATTTCTTAATGAAATGTACCATTTCATAAGAACATTGGAGTAGATCAGTCTGTTTTTGGTTCTCATCTTTGGGTGTCTTTTTCCACAAAATCAGTCTGCAGGTTCTTATTTTGCTATGTTCTTGTTTGCGGGGTTTTACTGCAAATGCAATGGTATCCTCTCTTTCCTTTTCTCTCTCATGTAGGCTCTAGGCTTGTATGTCCACGAGTTCGAGTGAAACTTTTTCGTAGAGTTTTAAACTGCCATGACACTAGTTAAAAATGATTTGAGCTCACATTAACCCTATCTGGACCGGGCTTTTCTGAGCATCCTCAGGCCGAGGCCCCCCTCAGAACTCCAAATTGATAAGGGCTAGAAAGATGAAACTTGGCTGTCTAGTGTAACTTGATGTGAAAAGTCCGAATATCTAATTCATTTTACTGTTATTGTTGTAATTTCGATGACGTCATCAATTTTCTTTGTTTCTGGTCAAAAACAATAGTCTTACTGATTTGACTGTAGAAACTTATTCAGAGGGAATATTTCTCTTGTTTTAAGTTTGAATAACAGATAAAGCATCAATTTATTATAAAAACATAACTTTTTGAAAAAATAATGAAATTTGTTATCTCATATTTATTACCTAAATTCATTAGATATATGACGTCACGAATTACGTCATCAATAAGAAAATCAAAAAAATTGAGAATTTTCCACATTCTCTTATTAATTGAGGGTTGCACAGAATATTTCATTGAATTATCTTGATTCTGTCAAGAATTATCTTAGTTTAAAGTTATAAAAAGTTTGACCGTAAAACAAACAAAAATTAAAACTACTCTCTCAAAAAATTATTGTATTTCCAGAAATAAATAAGATATCATGACGAAATTTGAAGAGAAGATGTGAAAAAGATAGTTAGGAAAAGTCACGAAAAAGAAATAGCCTGCGAATTATAAAGAAAAAGTTACTCAGACAAAACTGGGAGGGGGGGCTATTTTAGCCACCCCCGGTCCAGATAGGGTTAAGACATTTAACACAAAGTCAGCTGCACCCAGCAAGTACGTACTGTTGTTGTTCCCGAAAGTCATTTTTGAGAGGATCTCGTGTGCAAGGAAAGTTGTCGAGAGTCCATTTCAAAATCAGATAGACAAGCCTGGTAGACAAATTTGCCATAAAGCTTACTTTTTGGCATTAAAATTAGTAGAATGCATATGAAAAGCTTGGTTGGATGAAAAATAGCGAAAAAGTTTCGATAAATGTCCTCTTCTCCTACTTATCTCCTTTCAGCCCAGACACAAAACTTCTGAAAGCATGGTGCCATAACCAGATCAGTTCCATGCGAGCATGTTCAAAGCATCATTTATGTTACCTTAATTCCTTACTAATATGGACTCCTGTATCTTATATTTTACTTCCCTCCCTGACTGGGCAATGCAACATTTTCGTGGTCTTCTGATGTAGATCGCAACTAACTGTTTCTCGAGCTGTTTGATGTAACCAGTGTTTTATGAAAACATGCGGCTTCCCATCGTTAGCCAAATTTGGAAGTTCTGTGTGGCTCTGGATAACAATTTAGATCTTTAAGGGGGGGGGGGGGCTATATCTGCACAGTCATGCACTAAATATTTCTCTCCCTTTCTCCAAGCTATTCAATCAATGTTCTGTGATCCTCACTGTCCAGAACCTGCGCCGCAGACACCACTGTAGAATTGCCGACCACGGTGTTGTGTCAGCTTACCATCCTAAATTCTTTTTGGTTTCTGCAACAAAGGCAGTACCATGAAGCCCTCAGCTGTTTTGTAGTTGAGTAACTTTCAGGAATTGAATCTGGAACTCATGACGTCATAGTCAAATGAAACTCCAAAATCCAGAATCCAAATCTAATCAATCTTGGTTTTCATTCTGTTACGGGGTGTCCAAGTCAGACCCAAAATACATAGACCCAAAAGAAATTCGCGTAGACCCAGACCAAAATCCTTGAGTTTGACGTAGACCCAGAATGTTGAAAGGAGCTTTGTGACAGACCCAACATTTTACATAATATTTGTAGACCCAAAATGTCAAAATAGACCAACGTAGTATTTTCTTAGTTAAATATGTTTCTGTTACAATGGTGACCTTCCGTGGGCATAAATGATTTTGTGATGATCCGAGTTGTCTTTTTCTTTGTTTAGGAGACGAAGCTCCAAGCTTATGAATATTAAACTTATCTACCTATATGTAATGAAGCTACCAGAATTTATCCAGCTATCCTTTTGATACAGTTCAAAATAATCTATATTGTCGTTATATTAAAGTCCCTTTTTTGGGAAAGGACATCTTTTGCTTCTTTCATGGCAAATGCTCCAAAAATTGGACGTTTTCCAACGATCTGAAGGGTGCGGCAATGGAAAATTTTCCCGGGGGCAAGCCCCCGGACCCCCAGTTTTCCTTCCTGCTCTCTCACCAAATTTCAGTTCCTCTCTATGAATTTCGTTTCCGACGACTCTATCTAGATTCTTTGGCATAAATGTGTTCCTAAACTGAGGCATTTTCAGTTACATTTCAGGCATTTTCAAGAACGACATACTGTTTTCTTTATCGATTTGTATTCTTGGGTTCGTTTAAACTCAATGAAACTCAATCAATCTATTTTTCAAGAAGATCCAAACGTGGCCTATATGTAGACCGAAAATGAAAGAACCTAAATAGTAACAGACCCAAAAAAGTTTACCCTTGACCCAAAAATTGATGATAGACCCAACTTCAAAAGTGCCTTGGGTCTGACTTGGATACCCCGTTCTGTTGTCTGGAAAATACTTTCAGAATTCAAATTTCCATTCGATGTCTAAAATCACATCATGCAATCAATTCGTCGAATTCCAACGTTACCTTTGAAGCATTATCAAGTTTCCACTTCTGTGCATATTCACAATTTGTTGCTGAATCCTGCTGATCAACTCTCAACTCTGAAATAAATCGTAATTTGCTGCAAAACATAAAAACATGTGAAAATAAAAATAAAACCCCTTTCCTGCGTGAATGATTTTCGTATTTGCTTCATTTCCTTTTTAATTGATTAGTCATCTGTTTACCCTCTTACATTTATTATCGTTATTCGTTTCCACTAGAGGCCAAAAACGCACTGAAAAAAACATGCAGAACTTTTATTGATATATCAACTGTAGCCTAAAATGATGGTGAAAAGTGAAAGAATGATTTCTTGTGCTCTGCTCGGAACAATTTTCTCAAAAAACTCGAGTTTCTCCATTACACACAAAACGATACAAAGCCTATATTTAGCAGACTTCTTTCTTTATTTTTTTTCGTTTCACCTCGTCAATTTCCTTTGTCTGCATTGTTTTGGAAATCTGTTGGAAGCCTGCGTGGATTCATGGGAAAAAACTCATACTCGACTTTTGTCAAGGAAACAAAGCACCGAAGATTTTGATGCTCCCCTCTGAATCATAAAATAATCACCACCCTTATACTGCATCTGAAACTATTTGACAGCCCCTTTTCATTTATCTATCGTTGCATTGTCTATAATTTTTTTTGCTTCATCAACCACATTGGATTTCTGCTCAGTTTTTTCTTGTGATGAGTCCCCGTCGTCGTCAGGTGCCTTCTGCTCTCAGCAGGTTGGCTGTCATGGATGCCCAGTCCTCCCTATGCTGTGCCTTCCTTATGGCTTCTGCATAGTTCATTCCAGTCCATTCCTTAATGTTACTGAACCATGTTAATCTTGGCCTGCCTCTTCCTCTTTTCCCGTTGAACTTCCCTTCTAGAAGAAGCCTTTGAAGTCCATCTCCTCTTATCAAGTGTCCAAAATAAACACATTTCCTCTGCTTTATTGTATTCATCAGCGACCGTCTCGTATTCATCTTTTGTAATACATATTCATTTGTTCTGTGTTCGGTGTACGATATTTTTAGAATCTTCCTGTATATCCACATTTCAAAGGCCTCAATTTTTCCAATCATTGCTCTTGTTAATGTCCATGTTTCTGAACCATACAGTAAAGTTGACCAGATATAACATTTCACTAGCCGCTTCTTTGTTTCAACCTTTATACTTCTTGATGTTAGTATCTTTGACATGTTGTAAAATGCACTTCTAGCTATTTCTATCCTTCTTTTAATTTCAGTCTCATTCTTGCCATCTTCTGTCATCATATGCCCTAAATAGACCATATTTGCCGTTTGTTTAATTTCTGCTCCGTCTAGCGTGATATTTGCTCTTGGTACAGGACTCATTTTACTCACGACCATTGATTTTGTTTTTTCAACGTTCATTTCCATTCCATATGGCTTTCCTTTTTCATTGACTGCACTTATCAATTCCTGTAGATCTGCGGCAGATTCAGCTACTAGAGCTGTATCATCTGAGTATCATGAGTCCCCATGAGCTGTATCATGAGTCCCCACTGCAGTTATTTTGCCCCCATTCTTCGATCCCTCCCCAGGCAACTAACTTCCAAAAACCACTTGATTCAATGTGATTGTCGTTTCAATTATCTGAGCCCCCGCGGTTTGTTTGTCTGTAAGTTTGTGACATAATAGCCCACATTCAACTTCCTCACACTGTCCTCCAATTTTCTTGCAGAAGTTTCTAACAATGCCCCCAAAGATTTTGGTGTTACCTCATTTCTGTTACCCCAATCTAAAACTATGACCATTTGCTTGCCCATTTGCATTAGTCCAATTTGTCTAGCGTTGCACTGTCTGTAAGTGCTTGACGTCATCAACCACAATCAACTTCTGCTACTTTTATCCCCCTTTTTCCTGTATAAATTTCCAACTTTCATGCCCCTAAAGTTTTACCCCTTTTGTGCCACCCCAATCCAAAAATCTAACCATTTGCTTGCCCTTTTCAATTCTTTCAGTTTGTCTAACGTTGCATTGTCTGTAAGTGCGTGACGTCATCGACCACATGCGCCTTCTGCTCAATCCTTTCTCCCCATTTTCCTAAATTACTTGCTCTTGATCCTCTACGAAATCTTTTCTTTATTTTATCCTCAAATTTCGCACTGGATCTTCACGGCTCACGATCGATTCAAGAGGGAAAAGTTCACCGAAGGTAAGCATAATTCCTGATCGATGTTTTTATGTTGTTTTTGCATACTTTTCGATGAAAACTGTGCTAAACTTTTGAGCCTAAACTCCGACTGAAAGTAAAAGAAATCGTCGTTTATTCTAAACTGCTATTCATGCTTGTTGTTGATCTCGAAGCACTCGAAGGCTTCCCTATAACTTCACGCAATCAAACTCAAATAACTCTTAAAAACGTAGCTAAATGCTTCGTATTTCGTTACGAGAGACTTTAGCTGAGTTGTTCATTCTATTTTCATTTATTTTCGTTATATTTTGAGCGGGTAAACTGAGTTTTTGGCTTAATTCCACGTTGGTTTTCAGGGCGTGAAGTTAATCAAAAACCTGCCTTGTTGGTTGGCGTTATTGTTCCTCCATCATAACTAATTCTCCGCTCGATCACAGTTAAATATTCCTAAATCTCCGGTTGTCCTCCTTAAATTTGTGTTGGAATGCCAGTGATGGGCCTAAGACAGAGCTAAACTTGTTACTTTTCAAATGAAAGCAATTTCTTTCAACTTGCATCTAATAAAAGACTACCAAACCGCGTTTTCTGCGTGTCGCCTTGCCTTTCTTATCACCAACAAATTATCGTTTTGGCAAGGCCGTTTACTAAAGTGACTTATTATGTAATTTTTTTAGGAGTTTTAAAATATTTTCAAGTACAGTAGGTAGACCGTTAGGAATTCATTGTTTTTGTAAATCAGACCTGATTTTAAACTGCTCAAAAAGATCTCTCTAAATTTTGGAATAAATGGATTTTAGGCCAAGACTAAACAATGCAAAACCTTTTCACCAAAAAGTTTGTTAGGCCTGTTGAAGAAAGTTCTACTTTCCGTAATTTTCTGGCAAATTCTAAGGTTGTGCATGTTTGGGTGTGCAGTGGGGTGAAAAATTTAAGGTAGCTTTTGGTGAAATGCCTGTTCACAGGTTTCATCTAACTGCAACCCCTTAAACTACCCTCCTTGACTTGGCGAATGTTGATCAGTTCCTGATCTACTTTTTTCCTGCCATCAACACAGCCATTTTACCAATTTGCCCCTGCAAATCATACACTGTTTTTGCTGTTATTGAATCTGAATTTTAAACATTTCAATAACTACATATTTTTTAAAAGAAACTTGGATCAGGCCATAGTATTAAAAATTTTTCTTTAATTTAACATGAAAATTTGTCCATTTTAGTACCAAAAGTTTCTTTATTTCATTTCTTCCTTATTGTCTGAATGCAGGAATTATCAGTGTGGTCTCTAACTGCAGATATATATCTTGACATGTGAAACATCATATAGGAAAAAGCAGTGTTCTGTTATGTTCAAAACATAAACTGTCAGTTAATATTACTCAAGAACAAAGGTTCAACGATATATTTGCAATAATAATCCATGCTTTTAACTTTTAAGAACTTCTTAACACTTCTCAGACATAGTACTATACCTACAGTTTCTTAAAATTTTGGCCATCTTAATGCTAGTTTCTTATAAACCAGTATCTTGTTAAGAAAACATGTACTGCATACATTTGAAACTTCCTTGTCAGGGAAACTTGCAGTTTCATGCCCCATTGGTTGTCATGATAGTAACATAACTTTGTAGGGATATTTTACAGGATGGGCTCCAAAATGTTTTTTGAAGTTTTTAGGGGCCACAGATATGGTCAGTTGTATGATCAGGAATTTGACTGGGTTGGTGAGCATTACTGTTTGGTCAGAGATCTGGATCCAACTGAAACACTGTTTTCCTCAAAGACTTAACCACTGACAATGTGTCACAGATATGTTAGCAGACCGCAACTATTTGTTACCTCCCCTATAAAATTATGGAACATGGTGCCTAATGTTTTTATCTGTGATTTTCCTGACAAGATTTAATGTTTACTTTGCACAAATAAAGAAGAAACCCTGTTGCTAGCAAGCTG
Source organism: Aurelia sp. 3 sensu Dawson et al. (2005) (assembly GCA_964020215.1). NCBI lineage: Eukaryota > Metazoa > Cnidaria > Scyphozoa > Semaeostomeae > Ulmaridae > Aurelia > Aurelia sp. 3 sensu Dawson et al. (2005). Next base: position 30,718,681 of record OZ026572.1, on the reverse strand, counting down.
GTGACTCCCACCTCCAAACCATGGTAAAGGGACCACCATTTGAATGTTTCAAACCATACCAAGAGAATATTGTTGGTAAAAAACTGATCTGTCAAAGAGATAAATTGCTAAAAAGATGTAGTACCACTAAAACACTACAAAAAGTAAACTGCAGTCTGTGATTTCTATGGTTTTTCTGGTAAAATGTTATGTCAGATAAGAAATTTAGTCATTTTTGGAAAATATTTCTTTTTCCTGACATTGGGCCATAGTATCTTTTAAGGAAAGTGGAAATCAGCAAGACTGTATACAAAAGTTGAGGTTGAAATTGGCAGAATCGGAAACAAAAAAATAGTGTCACTTCAGAAAACTGAAATTCATTTTTCAAAGTGTGCAAAGAGTAGGAGGCAATAATGATTGTCTCCATGTGGGAGGGGCCGGACAGAACCTGTCCTGACGCCCTTTTCCAATTTTTCTAATAGAAGTCCACCTTTACTTTCATCTTCCTATTTGTGGAAAATTTAGGAAATCCTCTTTAATGTTAAAATCCTGATAACCATTTCAAGCAAATTACGTTTAAAGTAAATTTCCTTCTGCAGTTCTGACAATTTTTTTCTTTATTACAGGCATCACAGGATGCAGTGTAGCTAATTTAGTATGGAAGGAAGGGAAAAGTCAAAATCACAAAGTCACCATTCAAGAAGTTTTTATGAAGGTATGCCAGTTGAAGAAGTATCGTAAAATGTTACCTCACGAATAAATGAAAACATAGAATTCTGTCAACTTGAAAACATAAAGTGCAATCTGCAATTCTATCCTTCAAGAAGAAAAGTTGTTTTCTGAAATGATATTGCTGGTAAAGAAAATTAAATCAATGGGTTCAAAAATTTCGGTGAAAAGACTCTAACATCCATAGCCAGCTGTTGAAATTCTGCAAATCAGATTCAAACATGTTGCATACTCAGGAAGATTTTGGGCATTTATATACTGAAACAATTGTAATTTCTTGGAATCTCAGAATTACTCAAATGAATCAAGATAATTTGTTGTGTCTACAGGGTGTCCCAATAGAATTGTGCCTGTCTGTGCTGCTGTTATTGAGGAGTTGTAGATTCAATCATCTCGGTTTTTACACAGTTGCATAGGTCAGGCTAGCCTGCGTGCAGACTTTACTTGCCATTGTGAATGATAGCCAAGGCGGAACTTGTAAAGTCTGCGAATTAGCGTCCATAATTGAGTTCTGAATGACAGGTCCCTCCTGCGAAGAGGAGCTCAATCTTGCGCAATAAATTGACTCCGCAAACGGGAAGAAATAATCCCGTCATGTGAAGAGATTTCCACCAACACAACTTCAGTGCATACAATTTACAAACTGCAGAGGCAATAAGGATATAAAACTCGCAGGATAAAGACGACGATCAGAAAAGACATTTTGTGGTGAGACTTTGAAAAGACTTTGACAATCCAGTTACATTACAGAAATGATTTTTGACAATCCAGTTGAAAATCCATTACAAAATAATTTGACAATCCAGTAGAAAATCCATAATTAAAGATATAAAACTCACCAGTAACTCAAAAACCCCACTTGCTAACAAATATCTAAGAAGCTAAGGGTACTAGCGACACATCATTGCACATCTGACGCTGACGAACACAGGCCTAAGCCTGAAGTAAACGAGTCGAGTACACTTTCTATCCCCGGAGAAACTTTCAAAGAATTGCCTCTTGATCGTTGTAGACTTCCGTAACCGTGAGAACATGCTTATATGTTTATAATTCCTTTCAAAACACAGTTTCATTCCAAGTTATCAAGTCCCGAAGACAGACAAATTGGGCAAACTTTGTCCGCGAACTTGTTTACTGCGGCACGTTCCTCAATCTTCACGTCACAATGACGGTTTGTTGTTTTTGTCTCTCAAGCAATGATCACAAAGGGTCGCGAAACCCAAGACGATTCTGTCAACTTTTGATTGGGTCCTTAGAATTTCAAACCAGATGCTGATTGGCTGAAAGACAATACCTGGACAAAAGGCGAGAATTATTACGCAAGGTGTCAGAACTCAATTATGGACTCTAATTCGCAGACTTTACAAGTTCCGCCTTGGCTCTCATTCACAATGGCAAGTAAAGTCTGCACGCAGGCTAAGGTCAGGCTTCAACTTAGAATTTGAGACCTTGTATGAGTCAATCTGACAAGTGGCTTCTGATTTATGGCAGAGAAATGGAAAAATTAGTGGTTGCTTCAAAAACAGCACTTCTGTTGTTCTCCAGTGATGTCAAAATAAAGTAAGTTTTCAAAGAAAGGGTCCTAGCGTCATATTAAAATCTGAGCTAAATCTTTCAAAGGGTTAGGAGTATTGTCTATTCATAAGAGAACACTTTCTACATTTTGAAAATGTAGTGACAATTTTGATATGATGCCTGGACCCTTTCTTTGAAAACATACTTTGTCCTGACATTGCTGGAGAGCAATAGAAGGGCTGTTTTTGAAGCAACCACTAATTTTTCCATTTCTCTGCCATAAATCAGAAGCCACTTGTCAGATTGACTCATACAAGGTCTCAAATTCTAAGTTGAAGCCTGACCTATGCAACTGTGTAAAAACCATGATGATTGAATCCACAGCTCCTCCATAGCAGCGACACAAACAGGCATAATATTTTTGGGACACCCTGTAGTGAAGGGCAGCTTGGGTATCAATTGTTGACTGCCAATAAGGCAATCAGCAAGACCTAATCTCTGCAATGTTCCTAATATGATATGATAATGATAAGACACTGTCCATTTACTGTACATGGTTTTTCATATTGCTACCTAAATTCACAATATAAGGAGGTAAAATTTTCTTTAGATGTATACTCTCGAGTACCGAATAAACGGGGGGGGGGCTGAGAATAACCGGGGGGTTGGAAATGGTTCGACATAGCAATAATCGGGGGGGGGGTTGGATTAATCGGGGGGAGGTGCTTTGAGAAATTGAAAATAGTCGTTTTCTTAGGTAAACACGTATCTTTTGTATATTTATGTGAACAGTGATACCTACGAACTTTGGTTCTGTTAATGCACTTCTTGAGACTTTTTCCTGCGTTTGTTCAGAAATTGTGTTTACTATCATTTCATTTTTCCAAAAATTAATAAGCGGGGGGGGGGGGGGGACGATTATTCGGTACTCGAGAGTAATTACAGTAAGTCACAAGTTAGGAGATTACAACATAATAAGAGATTACAACATAATACCTTTTGCAATTAGATGGAAAAAGCTAATAACTTTCATAGTCACTCAAAAATATCGTCCATATGATGAAATTGTCAAAATATAGAATTAACATGGGCTAGAAATCTATTGCTTTTTGTTGTATGCTTAGTACTGGTATGCAGAGAATTAAAATCAGCAGATCCCATGTACTGAAATGTTCTCTTCATTCTGTTAGTCTTAGCTGATGGTATTGTTAGCATCCTTTATCACATACTTCCTGTACATGGATAACATCAATGTTGCAAATCATTCAAACAGATGATATAAGAATTAATGGCCCCTTTATGTAAATTAATGGCCCCTTCATCTTGAATCTTCTTCTGCAACAAAGGAAAATTCTCTTTTAGTGCCAGACAGACTTACCTGTCAAGTTCTTCTAGTACTAACTATTACATTTTATTTAAGCCCTATTGAAAAGCTTGAGATTTATAAACGAAAGTCTTTTGCAGAGAAAAGCAGATTTTAAAAAGTAAATGCACAAAATGCATTACAGCCATATGAATTTGCAAATGCCCAACATTTTGACTAACTAAGAGTTATTGGTTACTTTCAGGGCATCACTATGGGCATGGCATATATCCATTCTCCAGTCATTGGCCAGAGTACTCACCTGGTAATGTCACAAGTTCTGCACCTGCAATGACATCATCGGCAACAAGTTCAAAGGATAGTTCTTCTCAGGCTAGCAAGGACACACATGCTACTTCATCCCCATCACCATCAGGTCATGGTCCAAGCTGGTGGCACCCACCGTCATTTTCTGGTTTACCCACTTCAGAAATTGTCCATTACAATTCATCACCATGGGCCAGACATGAACAGCATGAGCCACACACATCATCGAGAGACAGTGGTAGAGACAGTTCGTCATATCATGGCACACATGGAAGAAATGGACCATATCACTCACCCGATCATCATAGCCACATGCATGGGCACAGTCATGGACATGGGTACCATCATGGGAGAAGCAGCCATGTACATGGCAGCACATTGATCCATTTCCCACATTCATCAAGTCACCATTCTCTGTCAAGTAATGATGAGAAAAGATCTCCAAGCCACAAGGACAAGCATGGCAGGGTGCCAAAAGGGGAGCAAGATGTGATGTCACCATCAGAGGGCTTTGAAAGAAAACACCTTCATGGGTCAGAAAAGAGGGAGCATTCTCACCATAAAGGAAGGGGCCTGTTTGATGAAATTCCACATCATCACAGAGAAGATAGTTTTTCACCACCATCCAGGTCGGAAAAAACCGTCAAAATGCATAGGGCACATGAAATAGATGCTGAAAGGGATGGCCACAGAGAGCTTAGCTATAAAGAAGCAAAAGTTTCTAGGCTTGAAATACCAAAAGAATGTACATCAAGGGAGAAGGAGAGACATCATAACAAACATTCCATGTTCTCGCTTTATGATGAACCAGAGAGAAGATCAGCTCATGAAACCTACTTGACTCAAAGTAGCAAACCGGCATACATCACATCTGTATCAGACAAGGCTTTAGCATCAGCAAAAGCTTCTTATTTGAACAAAGATCACAGTGACAGAGGTAGCTCTCATCATCCTCATGACGAAAAGTGCCACAATTCTTACCCATTTTCATCCTACAGTGACAAAGATGGCACCCACCATATCCCAGGTATCATGAACCCTGTAGGACATCTTGGAGAAAGAGACATGCATTCAATGAAACGTGAACATCACAGAGAGCATATGCATCACAGAGCATCACCAGTGCATAGAGAAGTAAGCAGCGGGAGTCCACAGAGTGAGAGGATGTCAAAGGCGCAAGCCACACGTGAATGGGTAAACAAACAGCCTGATCATTATGCTGCATCAAATTTTGATCCAATTATAAAGAGTGATCAAAGATGCAAGTATGGGGAACCACTTAGTAAGAAACGAGACAGTCCAAAAGTGATGAGCCCGAGAGTTGCAAGTAGCAAACAAGAGAAGCATAGCAAGAAGGAACAGGCGTATGAAAGTCCACTGAACTCATCTATCCCTAGATATAGTGGAGGAGGAGGTCATAGTGTCAAATCAGAGCCAATGTGTCAAAGATCACAAGCTAAAGGACAGAAGCACCATCAGAGTAGGAATCCTTTCAATGTTGATTTCCTGAGTGTCAGCTCAGATGTAGAAGGAAAGTCAAAAGAAATAGAGAGACATTTTCATGTGCCATCTGGTCATGACAACCCATCAGATAGGATCTCTGTCATCCAATCACCCTTGGCAATGCCACCGTTATACACGGAAAACGCAGAAACATCCACCATTGATCGAGGGAGGAGCCATCATGCGATGTATGGAAGAGACTTTCATGAATCACCAAGTCTAAAGCGACCAACATCTCTGCTTGATAGTCCCTTACCAAAGAAGAGTGTGATACCTACAACGGGGAAACCAAGGTCTTTTGCGAAGCCGGATGATTTCAGCCCAAAGAACAGTGAAAGTAGTAGCGCAAGTGAGGATGAATCCATCGAGGAAGGAGAAGAAGCTGATACTAATGATACTCAGGAGAAAGATAATGACGTCAGTCAAGATGGAACAGAGAATGACGGTAAGTTTTTCTAAAGTCTGTCTCAAGTGAGATGTCACGCAAGATTAGTGATAACGCAAAATCAGTCATTCAGAGTATCTTAATTGTTGTTATCTGCAGATATTTCCCCTTAAATATAATTTGTTGTATAAAGAGCAAATTTCCAAGCTATCATTTCAAAATCTTTCGCCAGCACGAGCATAATAGCAAATTTTGTTAAAATTAATTTGGCTTTTGATGTATTTCCAAGAATGGTAGCAAAACTCACTTTTTCCAGATTTTTCAGACGTCGAAAGTTTTTACAATTAACCCTTCAGGCAGTAATTGTCAGAAAACAATAGAAGAAAACGTAAAATGGTTTCATACAGTCTTTTGTTGCGATGATTTACTGTCTACGTGGATCGTATAACAAGAAATTCGGAAAAAATGAAACCATACAAGAAAACAACACGATTTGAACCATGTTATCAGTTTTCCAGATTTTACTTCTGTTATTACATTCTGCAATACATGGCCAATGTTTACACTTTAGCGAGACTGGCCTTTTCAAGTTGTGATTCAAGTTCTGTTCTTATCTTATCTGTTCCTGCTTCATTCATGATATACTTTGAACACTGACTATCTTAGACCTGTGTAGATTACATTGATTTGCACAAGTACTTTCAGACGTAACCACTTCATCAGTTGATCAGTTGATCAACCAAGTTGATAGCAACATGGCTGGATATTGTGCTAGTAATTATAGTCCAGGAATTGTTTGAGTTTAGTTTCGGATCAGTTGTGCATGTTTGATCACCGTGTCTATTGTACAGATGTAACTGAAGCTATCCAGTGAGACATTGTTAAATTTAGTAACACTGACTGAGCGAAACTACAAAAGTACAATTTAGACCGTTTGTTATCTACTTCGACTTCGTTGCGCCATTCAGATGAAACCCTGCACATTCTTCACACTCAAATACAGTGGAACCTCCATTAACGGACACCTCCGAACAACGGACAAATATTTTCGTCCCAAAATACAGTAAAACAAAGGATGGCACCTCTATACAGCGGACACCTCTCTACAACGGACATCAAAATTGGTCCCAAAGTTGTCCGCTTTATGGAGGTTCCACTGTAGTATAAAATTAGGCACTACAATTGAAAAGGTTAAAACATACGCAGATAGGTCACGTGATCAAATTTAAACGTATTTTCCCGCGCTTTTTGCTTACCTTTGTAATGGACCCAGTCACGTATCCAACGTTATGAGTAGTGCAGACAAAACTGTTGAAGACTGCCTTGTACTTGCGTTCAAGGCACTTGTTATGTGCTTCAGTTGGATGAGAGAAGATTCAAATAAAGGTTTCACGGTGGTTGTTTGCTTTTTCGTATGTGTTGCGTCTTGTTTAGGTGTTTGGACATCCGTTGGTCGTCACCCACACTTCGAAGCACAAATTTACCTGTTGTTATAAGGTTTGAAACAGAAGCGTTAAATGAAATGTACCTATATTCACAGCAACATCGCAAGATAAGATTTAGAAAGAGGGAAAAACTTTGATATTGTGCATAGTTGTGATAAGTGCACAGTTTTTATCTTGCTTCTTTTGTTTCTTTCCTATCTGTTGATCGTTGTCAGAAGAAACTCATCTGTCCGGAAAGTTAACTTGATATTTACATTTTCAATAGAAATTGGTAATTTTACAGAAAAAGACAAGACTTGTTTGACGTGCCTTGACAAATTTTACCAGCTCCGAGTGAAATTCAGTGGTGTACGCTTTGCTTAATACAGTAAATCCCCGCGTTTAAGAACCTGCTTTTTTGAGATCCAGGCTGAAATTGGTTCTTATTTCAAAGATGCTAAGACTAATTTCAGGGTATAGAGGTTCTTATTTGAAGGATGCCTCATGCAGTTCCTTCAAGAGTCTCACAAGGATGTTCAGTCCTATTATTTGTTTTAGAAAGGTTCTTTTGGACCTAATAAGTAATTGGGGAGGAGAATGAAGCTTTCAAAGCCAATACAGACCACAATGACCTTAATAATAGCAAACAAACTTCAACTTTGCAACCCCTGCAATAAGAACCTATGTTTCATCAAACTGAAACAGGATTGCAAGGTACATAATTTAGGGAAAACAGCCTCTAGGTTCTTATTTTGGCAGGTTCTTATATACGGGGATTTACTGTATTGGGAGTGAAGAACAAGACCATTTCGTCAGTTGAATGTGTTGTTTCCTTATGCCTACTTTGTTCAAACAAAATATCGTTGTTTCTAGCTCTCTAGTGTCTGCTACTGGCATAATAGAAATCAGTTAGAAAATTGTCTCTTCATACCCACTTCTTGATGAATTGTATTGCATTTTTCACAGAAGAAGAAAGTGGAGAAGGGAGTGAAGAAGAATCCGGAAGCGAATCAGAAGCAGGAGAAAGTTCCGGGTCCGGTTCAGGCTCAGAATCCGAAGATGCGGACACACAATCACAATCAACACAAGATGCATCGGATAATTTCAGCGTTACCGACTCAACTCCGGAAAAGAGAAAAGCCGGTGCTGCAGCAGGGAATGAACCAAAGAAGAGGAAAGTTGTTGATGAAAATCTTCTTAGAGTTCCTTTAGAAGATGGGTAAGCATTAATGTTTGATTTTAAGTATTATGAGTTTGTTTGCAGGAATCTCTATGCCTTATGACTTGTTTTCCGCAAAGAAACTATTTCAACCATGAAGTCAGTTACGGATGCTCTAGCAACATTGGTAAACGCTTAGTAAAAGTGAACTTTATACATCAGTTACCAATTGATCTCATGAATATGAGCTTTCTTGTTGTGAACAGGCTTACTTAAAGGCAATTGCCAGAGAGTACTGGAGGAGTCTTTAAGATGCTGTTTATATTAGGAGAACTTGCCCTCTTGATTGCGTTTACATGGGAGATTTTCTGCCCTCATAGGCAAGATCTTGAATGCTCAATAGTAAGATTTCACCTACGAGGGCTAGCCCTCATCAATATAAACAACACTTAACTTCCATTGAAATAACTCTAAAGTGGGTCACTGGCTTTATTAGTTCAAATCAGTTTTAACGATTTTGCTTGAGGCAAGAACGTTAGACGGTGCTGCCAGTTATTGCGATGGAATATCATACAGTTTTGAGCTCCAGGAAATTTTTTATGAAAAGATCAAGCAGACTTGTATTGTTCTTATTTACCACATGTCTGTTTTCGTGAGAATGTTGTGAAACTAGAATCACTGCAATGTTGAATGTTTGCACAGAGCTCATTTCAAGGGGCTTGGTCACAAGAGTGTAAACAAACCTGCAATCTTTTTTTAGCCTGTGTTGCGTACATTGATTTTTGTAGATAAGGTAAATCCACTCCAAAGTAACTGTTTTTCTGTGAAATATAAGGATTCATCTTCACAGTAATTTTTTCATTATGAAAGAATGATGCAGAAGTCTTCGGATATGACGCACCAGAAAACTGCTAATTCGCTGTTTCAACAGAAAGTCTGTGACCCTGTCCCTTAAATCCTATTTTTTTCGAAGTAGAAGCTTGGTTTATTTAAAGGTAATCACTGACAAATGAGATATGAAATTTCATCCTTCCTCTTTTTTTCAGCTGGAGAAGACAGACAAGAATAAGACCATCTGGAAATGGTGAAAGTCTTCGAGGCGATGTGTATTATTTTGCACCTTGTGGCAAGAAGATTCGCACATACCCTGAGGTTTTGAAATACATGGAAAAAGAAGGCATTGAGCATCTCGGTTTGGATAATTTCAGCTTCTCCACCAAAACAACAGTTGGAGAATTTTTGGAGGCAAAACAAGTAGGTTGACGTCCCAGTGTCTTCTTGAAAGTAGAAATTTCATTTACTCTAGAACTGTCGTAGCAAATGTTTTGAATTTGAATAATTTCAGCTTCTCCACAAAAACAACAGTTGGAGAATTTTTGGAGGCAAGCCGTTAGGTTGACGTTCCAGTGCCTTTGTTGACGATAATGTTGTGTAAATTGACCCGCTTCTTTCACGACTCAAAGGTTACTAGCTATTACGTCCAAAGGCAGACATTAAGCATATTTTTCTAGATTAGAATAAACTAGGTATAAATCCGGAAGAACGAACTGAATTTTAAGTTTTCCAGAACATTTCTCGATTAGCCAGCAATCACAAGACTAGTTTGTCTGCGTTGCAATAGATCTAATAGGGTGAATATGGTGTAATTGTAAAAACAAATAAATTCAAAGTATGACATGATGTTAGACGCAAAATCCTTGAATTGAAAGTGAACAATTACTTTTAGGGTTTTTTCACGATGAAGCCAAACCAGACCGCAAATCCAAATCTTTCCAGTGTAGTCTCAAGGGTTCTATGGTATTTTTATTTTATCCCGTTAAGGGCTCCAAATTTGAGACATTGTCCGAAGAAGAAGTGTTGCGGCGACACAATGTGGACAAAGAGAGGCAGATAGCTCGAACTGAGAGGATGAACAAAAAGAGAGAAAAGAAGAAACAGAAAAATGGTGATTCAAATCTTCAACTTTTTTCACTGTTCGTTTCGCATAATTTTAACAGAACTGAAGTTTGACTTCAATTTTAAAGCCTCAGCTTGCTGTAAGTTAGTCATTCCCTTGTTGGTTCATTATTCAATATTAATTTCAGTTAAAGATAATCAACTGAGACAAAAGCTCCGCATAGAAAGAGTCTTGGTTTGCTGTCATGAGCATTTTGTATTTGATAATTCCGACACGTGAGTCGATGTTATTTAGCATGAGGAACAATGACGTGTGAAGGAGTTTTCTTTGTCTTGTTTATTTATTAACGCCACTGAGCTCCGTTCATTCGCGTAAAGAACTGGTACTGACATGCAACATGAAAGTTACGATCTCTGACCAAAATATGAAAGACTAAGCAGTTTAGTTAATGCATAGTCTCTCTTGTGACTATGATTAATGTAAGGGATCTTCTCCAAACATTCGTATCAAATTCGTATAGAGAATTGGTAGCATCATACGATATTGAGACGATATTCTACAAGCAGCATACGAATTAATTCATATCGTCACCTTTTAGAGTTCGTATAAGTTCGTATACAATTCGTATGTGATTCGTATGCAATTCGTAGCAAATTCGTATAAGCAATTTGTTAACGCAATTCGTATCAAAATCATATAAGCAATTCGTATACACAATTCGTATCAAATTCGTACCATAATTCGTATGGAAATCAAACAGTTCGTCTACAATTCTTATCTCTTGTGCGGCTATACGAATCAAATCGTACAACATCTTTCACGCGTACGATAGAATTCGTATCAATTCGTATAAAAGCTATACGATAATTTGGAGACGATCCCTAACGAAGATGTTCGAAAATTGTACCCTCTAAAGAATTTACCCTAGTGTTTGAAATAGCCTATTATATCAGAATTTTGGCCATTTAGAAATGAATTCGCTACCCCTAGGATTTATGCGCACATCCACTTCTGTCCTTATCTAACTTTATAATCGGACAGAGTGAAATTCAGACTCGTTTTAAAGGGTAATGCAAGCGTTACTTGCGCACCCAAAATGACATGCTATAACCAGCTGCAAATTAGCTGTCACGCGGAAGTACCCATGAATACTGCCAGTGAAGTGTTTTGCGTTGATAATGAGCGTTGTCGCGAATCTCACATGACATCTAAATTGAAACAACTTTCAGGTACAATTTTCTTGGTAAATGAGCTATGTATGCGATATTACATGCCCAGTAATTTTGCCGTCGACTGTCTGTTTGATTCTCAAAATTTATGCTTGATGCAATTGCCTTTTCTCAACTTAGTTTTATGTTTGTTAAACAGAGACGCTGAAGAGAGCAATAGAAGCAAGACAAAGGAAGAAGATCGAAAGAGAAGCTGCCGTGGCGAAGAAGAGAAAGCGTAAGGATAACTGAATTTGGACTTAATTACTTTATCAAGAAAACTTTTCTCTTTCGCTCAAACAAGGTCTCTAACCATTACTATAACACAGCTTTAAAAAGAGACAGCTAAGATCTCAGCTTTATACTGCAGCTGTACAAACAAGGGACATGTTTTGGGATACGTTATGGCAAGGCAAAGCTAGCACAGACAAGACGATAGTTCGCTTCGTAAATCCACCGATAGACTAACTTGATGTGTCCGGAGGAAAATGCAACTTGTAATAAATTGTAGGATGAGAATACAGACGATAGACAATAATCATCGTGCATTTATCAGTTTGTTGATTAAATGAGGCAGGCCAAAGGCCCAAAACACACGACTAATATTCTGGAACTTATTGCAATGTTTCGAATCAACCATGATTCATTATCAACCGATGAAATTAGGAGTATACAAGCTGTTTATAATAAACGTTGGATTCTCAAGATGATGTTATTAGACATTTAAAAAACAGTCATTAATTATGTAATTTAATTGTCAAAGGAGAATACTACTGAGTGGAAAATATCTGCGGGAAACTTTGCCTTTAAAATTCTTCAGAGAATGTACCTTTAATTATTAATTATCACTATTATTAACACTTCATTACAGTGTTATCTTTAAAAGGTATAAAATTCGCTTTTTATGCATATAACAAAATATTGACAAGCATAGCTAATAAAAGCCAACTACGAAACCCGAGAAACACTGGTACAGGTACGGGTGCTGAAGATGGTTATCTTTTTTATATACCCTTACAGAAATACAACGACTAAAAATATACAAGATCAGTATCATAGGAAGAATGGAATGAAACATATCAAATGCTTGTCTCTGCAGCTATGTGGCAAACGTAGATAATAACTTACTCATTGATATCGATTCCCGAACGAGGATTTACGGCTTTTACTGCTAAGCTATGTATTATAATGAAAGCCTTAGTACACCTACCATCCAACTTTGTATCAGCCTTTTGTTTTGTATGGGAAGTTACAGCTGTAGATGTGGCCTAGTTTCGGTTTAGAATTATATATTAGAATTATATATTAGAATTATATATTAGAATTATATATATCAGCCACGTTCTTCTTTCTTTGTAGAGCGAGTTGTTGCGGAGCAAAAGCGGCAAAAGAAAGAGAATGAAAGACAGCAAAGAGAGATGGTTAGTGAGATATATTTAGAAGAGCCATTTAAATCACTGTTTGTATATTAATTATTTACAGCAAGAATGAACCACCAAATCTGCCGCTTTGGACTTTTCTTGTTTCATGGATGTGGATTCGGACATGTGTGAGAATTACTTGAATAGTTAATAGGTCCTTGGGAAAAGATCCCATCGGTTTGGGATATTCATATGAAACTGCAGTGTATGAAAACTGTTCGGATCATTCTCTCTACTGACTTTGGAACTTCACGAAATTGTATACAAAGGCAGCCATTCTTTGAATCGAGTGAAAATGGAAGCCTTTTGCTAATTTATAGATAGTATCTGTGCTTAGATTTGCAACAGCTGTTTGCCTGACCTTGCTGTCAGTAATTCCCTCAGCCAAATGATTTTCTTCTGGCCAATAATTTCCTTGAGCCAAGTGATTTTTGTCAAGTTGAATAATGTTTTCCTTAATTTCCATTAATTTTGTGTGCTTTGCTAAACAAGCCCAAATGAAGTTTCTCGATTTATGGTTTTATAGTACAACTTTCATTTATTTACGTGGCCAGAAAATTGCTTTCAAAAATGGGAATGGCCAGTGTGAGCTGTTGTTAGCTTTTGTTACTGTGTATGGTGTTTGCCAATAATTTCAGCACTCTTGTGAAATAATATTGGCGAAGCTGTATTATACTTCAAGTTGAATGGGCCTACCATAACTAATTTGCTAGAAAATTTTCTGCGTAGATTTATTCTCATGGCGTTTTGTTAACGGCCTAAGCAAGATAAGCTCTGCTTTTCTGGTGTCGTTTAGAATACTATGCTTTTAGTATTTTGTCAGCTGTATTATTTTTGTGTTCTACAAAGAAAATGAGTTAAATTGAATGAATCGATCTTTGTACATCAAGCTCAAATCGCAATACTAAAAGTTAAGTCATCTCCTTCTAGGAAAGGATACATAAGCAAGAGCAGTTACGGATGGAAAAGGAAATGAGAGCGAGGTCAATTCAACAGGTAAGATTTACGGATATTTTGTTGTCCTTTGATATACCTACATGGATGTTCAAGATTGTTTTGGAAAATATTTATCTTTAAAAGAGGCCTTTGCAACCCACGTGCTTTTTGAATACATCTTGGTGTGGTCTCTTTGTTGTCGTCATTGTCATAGTCCACGAAAATTGGTGTCAAGAAAAAGATGACACATTCATTATTTGCTGGTCAAAGGCCCCTTTAACAATCATTATTTCGGAGTAAAGAACGCTCTAAGCATTTCAACGATTGAAACGATCCCTTTGCACCATCAGAAATTTGGAAATTACACCGGGTGAGCCAGAAAAAAGTTCCCACTTTTGAAAATTCATAACACCAAGACTACTACACCGATTTGAATCATTCAAATTCTATTTAAAAGTCGAAAGATCAAAGTATTTTCGTGATTTTTCTCACTGTCCTACCAGCACTAGAAATATTGGTAAATTCAACTTTATGAAAATTTCATGGTTGCAGAATCACGGGAAAAGGACCTAAAACATTGATCAAATCGTAAGGATTCTATTCAAATCTAACAATAGGCCATGGGCGTTTCACCTTCCTCAAGAGCTATAAGACATCGATTTTCAAACAAATACGAAAGATTTTCAATGCCAAAGAAATTAATGCCTAGAGGATATCTCTCACCCATGAGAAGTTGCATTTCCTTCATTATTCTGTGCGAGAGGTCATTTATGAATTGATCGATGTTTTGGGTCATTTTTCAGTAATCAATCAACCATGAAATTTTGTAAGGTTGAATTTACCTTTATTTGTAGTACTGGTAGGACAGTGAGAAAAATGACAAAATTACTTTGATCTTTCGGCTTTTAACTAGAATTTGAATGATTCAAATCCGTGAAATAGCCTTGGTGTTATGAATTTTCAAAAGTGGGAACTTTTTTCTGGCTCACCCGGTATATTCTAAAAGTCGCTTCCGATGAGTTAACTTAAAATTTGCTGTTGCAGGAACTACGTAGCTAGCGTAAGCTACATTTAATAATTTAACAGAGAGCAAGTCATAGTTAGTATGTTGTTGAGATCTGTCGCTCTGTTTTTGTAGGAGAAAATTCACAAGCAGGAAAGATTAAGAATTGAACGTGAAATGCGTCAAAGAGCTTTACATGAGGTACTAACCATTTTCTTCTGATTATCATTAATAATTATTTTCTTCATTTAATCTACTATCTTTATTTGATAAATAAGAATTTTATGAGAGTGATATCAAATGTAGAAATCTTGTAAGGAGCTATCATTCGACTGTGGTCTACACTCTTTTCTTTTTATAAGAATAATAGGCTATCTACCGGGTGTCCAAAAAAAAACGCAACAGATTTGATCAATCTTAGCGATGAAGAGGTTCACTAAATTCATTTGAAGTATGCTTTATGACAATCCTCTATAGTTCAAAAGATCATTGATGCCTTGGCTGTGAAGCTTAGTAGCTTGGTTGTCAAGAATTCTATGCCGAAAGTCCAAATTTGTTATCAGCCCTAAACCAGAGCTTTGCAAGAAAACGGCCTAAGGTGGCCACTCAGTAGGGGAATCGCCCAAAGCAGAATCTCCTAACCCTGCCTAACCTAGACTGCATTTTTGTTTGCACAAAAATCTTTTTCTACAGATATGGAAACAATATTTAGGGATCATTGTCCACTCTACTCCAAGTAGAAAAAGAAAACAACAGTCTCGCTCGTGCTCATATTGAACAGAATGCGAAATTAGGAAACTTCACGAAGTGGTTGTTAGCAACATCACAATCACAATGATAATAAAAAGCATAAGGGATAGACAATGGCATGCCAAGATCTTTCTTTACAATGTATCCATTCTTGAGGTAACTCTGCCTCCCTCTCTCATGGGCACGAAACGGTTTTCAGAAATTTATTAATTCCTCTGGGACCAATCAGTCTATCGAAACATCGTTAAAAGCATGGTATTGTCCATATAGCACTCTGTTGGTGTGTCTCTTGGCAATAGGTTTTTTAAAAGAACAGTTGCTTGATCTAATTGAAAAAGGCACGCTACAATTTATTTTGTGAAACAAGTTAACCCTGAAGGCTGGTTTCCACTCAGTAGAATCTTCGAGTGCACAAGATTTTACACAATAAGAAGTTTATCATGCGTAAAATTCTATTCAAATTCAAAGCGACATTTTCTCACGTAAACAAAAGATTTTCAGTCCGTTTGGAAAATATTACGGTCCACTACTATGTTAGACTCACTTTGATTTGGGTGATTCCCCTGCTGAGTGGCTACCTTAGGCCGTTTTCTTGCAAAGCTCTGGTTTAGGGCTGAAAACAAATTTGGACTTTCGACATAGAATTCTCGATGACCAAGCTACTAAGCTTCACAACCAAGGTATCAATGTTCTTTTGAACTATTGGGGATTGTCATAAAGCATACTTAAAATGAATTTAGTGAACCTCTTTATCGCTAAGATTGATCAAATCTGTTGCGTTTTTTTTGGGACACCCGGTATAAGAATATTCAGGCTAAGAATCTTCCAATTTTTAAGAATATGATGGGAACATTGCTCAGCCTCAGTTTGAATAGTTCTGTCTCGTTTTCGAGCAGTTGCCTATTTGGCGATGCTTCTAGTTGTTCATATCGGAGAGTATTTTTATAATTGCTCAAATTTCTCTTTCATTTGACCATTTCTTCGTAATAACATGAAATTTCTTTTAACTATGTTCCCCTGAAACTATATGAAATTTGAAAAAATAAGAAAACTTTAAGAATATATTCAGGCCCAAAACGTAAATTTCGTAAGGATATCGAGGCTGGGACAAAATTTATTGTATTCTTATAAAAGATGAGTGTATTGTTTATGCTTTTTCATTGTTCCGGGTGACCTATAAAAAGGTGAACCAAGGAAATTCGTTGCACAAAAGATAACAAACGAACGATCAAAAGCAGTGATTCAAACGTTATATGGTAGCTAAATGGTTAGGCTACATCGCTGCAGTGCAACAACGCAATGAGTATATCATCCTTGGAGTATACAACTCAGAGTGGATGCATCCAAACAATTCCCCTTGGGTATAGCATTGTCCTTTCCTCTGAAATAGAAAATGTTTACTGTATGCACTGGTAGTTTCGATCCGGCATACCTATTCCCTAGCTAATGTGGGAAGTTATCATTAATTATCAAATCGATCTCATGTTTTTGACGAACTTTGATGGATTTTAATCTGCTTTGTTCCACCAAGTTATCATTTTGCGCCAATTTCCCCGTCGATGGAAATAACGCAAAATGATAGGGATATAGCCAAGCAATTCAACTTCTAAACAACGTTTGAATCATTGATTTCCGATTATCCCTTGTCTATACGTAAGAGGTCTTTTCGGCTCACTTTTTTAGGATCACCCGGTAGACAGTCTGCTTTCCCATCAAATCTACGAATCATGTTGTGACAAACTTGCTCTTGGGATTTCTTCGCATTGAAAGCTCACATTCTGTTTAACAAATAAAAATGATTCCATTCTTCTGAAATTTTTCAGGCAAGAAGAAATAAAAAGGAAGCCTTGCAGCATGCGAAAATGGAAGAAGCAATGAGAAAAGCAAGGGTAAAAACTATTTGTTTCTTATAATTCAAGTCTTTCTCAACTAAAATGCTAACGTGAGATTTGCCATGAAAAAAATTGTTTATCGAAAACACTTCAGTTGCTTTTTGGCGGACATTTTCACGGTGGGGGATGCAAACAAACTTTAGCTAATTTAGCCAGTTTTCTTTCATTTCTCATGTAGTAATAGCAGTAGCTTCCTTCGATCAGTTTTGAGCATCGAGTGCTTCTCTTTGCTTTTTTCTCTCCCTTTTCGCTCTCTGTTTTGTTGCCCATTTAACTTCCAAGTTTTTACTACATTTCCTCGGTGTCATTAGACTGTGAATAACTTGTGACTAATAATGCTCTAGTCTAGAGCTGAAACATGTCAGGAAATTATGCCGATGATTAACAATTTCTTGTTTGAATAACATGATTCTAGTCGATTGAAATATATGAACAGAAATATGTGTATTAATGTTATCCTGAATGTCAAATTTCCCAAAAGTTTATCGAATTTCCCAAAATAGTTATCGGATTTAAACAAGACATGTCCGTCATTTTCAAGGAACGCGAAATGAAACGGCAGCAAACAGTCATCCTCAAGCAGCAAGAAAAAGAAAGGAGAAAACAACATTTGATGATGATCAGAGCTCTTGAATCACAACGAAAAGCCGAGGTACGCATGCCTTCTATTCAGCTTTTTTTGTCCTCAATAGACCTTTCAGCTATTCTACAAATGAGCCTGGATCGAGCGTTATTTGTATACAATTTTACGTAACGTTCGATCGAGTGGTGTTAGAGCTTCTATCGCTATTGTGCACATTCGAAAATACTACAAAATGCATTATAATATCGTTCGATTCAGATTCTTTCTTAGAATAGTTAGAATTGCAGTCTTACGTAAATGCTTTACCTAAACTGTGATTTTGGACTGTTTTTCATATAAATCTGTGTGGCGCTCTTAGCATACCAATGTTCCTTGTGACTTCTGGCTGACGTTGTTAGGGTACATCATATATAGTGTGCATTTGTTATCTTTTGTATCTTTTTCTTTTAGGAAAGGGAAAGGAAAAAGGAAGAGAAAAGATTAGAGAAAAGGCTACTCAAGCAAAGGAAAATGGTACGTTTTAATTTGAATTTGACAAGTTTAGAATATATTAGAATCAATGTTTCTGGAACAACGAAGACTTCGATTATGAAACAGAGATAAGTTCCTGTGAACGTTCGTTGTAAGATTAAAGTAAAAGAACGGGGATATATCGACCTAGTCTAAACATAGCACAAAAGATTGAAACAAGAGTCTTAAGTTCTTATTGCTTTCATTGATCGAGTATATTGAACACAGTACGTTATATTTGGACTGACCAAAGGCCCTGTCCCGGTGTTGATTTACTGTAATATATTTCGTAATAGATTTTTACAACCATACCGCTCAATGCGTACGACTATCTGCTGGGAACTTGATTAATCTATCTAACTGTAAGCTGTGAATTTTAACTATAACAATCTATTTACTTTATTATTTCAGGAACAGCGAAGGCTTGAGAGATCGATAGCTAGAGAGCTGAAGAAGCCTGTCGATGACATGGTCTTGAATGATGGGAAGGTCTGTGATATTTCTATTGTGTCATTTACCGTGCTCGATTGGCTCTTAGATTCCCTATGTAGAAATTTATGTTTCGATATGGAAGGCAGGACGTAATGACGGGACGTTGCAGGATTTGGAATGCTTTAGAGAACCCTAGAAGGGCCCTATCCTTTTTAAGATGGAAATTGCGAGAAGCCGTTCACGTAGGCCATCATATCGATGCTCCAGATTTTGTAGGCTCAAACACGTTGCTGCCGTTACCTTTTGTAATGTGAACACACGTTGGAAGCTTTTATTCAATGTTTCTAAATATCGACCGCAATAGTCTTTTCAGCTATTTTAGGAAGAATCTGAATCGAAAGATATTTCTATGTATTGTGAAAAAGCTTCGAATATGTGCCATAACGAGAGAAGTTCTAATGCCTAGAAATATCGCTCAACCCTGGCTGTCCTGTAGAGTAACTAGAAGTTTATTCCTTGATAACCTGTATCATTTCTTTGCGCAGTTTTGACATTATTAAAAAAGGTTACTGATCCTTTCTCGTTATTTCAACAGCCATTACCAGATTACTCAAGAATCAAGGGAGTGAACATTCCAGGAAAAGCTTATGCAGATTTGCTTATGGTGGAAGAATTTGTTTACTGTTTTGGGCATGTCCTTGATATTGGTAAGTGATTTGTTCAAATGATACAAACCCAGTCTCAAACAAAAGCTTGATAAATTTGCTTGATTTCCCAAAAAACCCCCACCACCGCTTGGGGAGCTTTGTAGCTCGATTTTATTGGTATGTGTGCTACGAAGGTTTCAAAACAGTCTAGATAGCTGACTTAGATTTCAATACATCATACAGGCTTCTTTGGCAATGTCAGAGATTCAAATGATCAAGATAAGCAGTCAGAGTGTTTTCTCCAAAATCGAATGAAATTCCAGTTTGATTTGTAGGAGCTTAACATTTTGACCATTCAGCGTTAGGTGCCTCGTTTCCATTTGTAATTTTGAGTGATTTTACAAACTGAACGGCACCCCTGCTTGTGCACAGTTTACGTACGTTCGAGGATCTTTTTGATCCTTTGGTTTATCATATCCCGGTAAACCTTAAAATTTGCAATATTTTCTACTTTTCAGACCCAGAAACAGATTTTCCTGGACTATCAGATTTGCAAGCAGCCTTGCTTAATGAATCAAGCAATGATGACGCTTTGGTATCAGCAAGTGAAGCACTCCTCTCTGCAGCTTTGCAGGATCCCGGTGCATCGGTAATCTTAACTTTGTTACTTGTGTCAAAGTTATGATTATGTACTACCCATGCCAGAAATAATTTGTTTGTCTTGATAGGCTGAGCGGAAAAGGGCTAAGAAGCTCGTCTTAAGTTAATAGCACATGTAGAATCTTAGCAATTTTTGAAAAATTTGGAAGTTTTCTCTCAAAATTGCTTGAATAGGTTCTTTGGACAGTACAGAATTTGAAATTCTCAAGCCAAGCAATTATATATTTTTTCCTCATTGTTCAGTAGCTGTGAAAATGACTAGAACCAGTGCCTTCGGCTGACGACTTGAGGAGACTTTTTAAGTACTTGCATCTTCGCATGAATCTCGTTTTTGGCTCACCGTTATAGCTCAAATTGGTACAGTTTCAATGAAGGGGGTTTTAAAGATAGGATTTGAATCACTAATTGTCCACTTGTTGCGTTCCTTGATTTATACATGAATTTCTTTATGGACCGTTCAGTAGTTTAGATATGAGTACGTGTAGCCGTGGTTGCTACTAAATCATAATTAAACTTGTTTTTCAGGCAAAAACAAAACTTGGCGTATCCATTGAAAACATAGAATTAAACGACTCAAACATCTCAGAAGTACTGCGACTGTTTATCATTTCAAGAAATGAAGGCCAACCTCACACGGTATTTTGCGATTTATCATTCATTGTCTCTGCGTACTCTGATCCATTCTGCTTTTATTTTGAAATCATTTTACGTTATTGAAACGGTGAAGCTCCCCCGAGCGAAGTGTTCACTCTATTCTATCGATCGGCATGTAGTAAAGAACTTCTAGTGGAATAGGAAGCTGTCCTTCTGTGTCTTCCATGTCTTTGTACTCACATGTTTAATGTGAAAATAGTTTTAGCATTTCCAGGCATGCTTATTGTTCACACCTGCCTGCAAGCGGTAGAATTTTCCAAAGCTTTTCCTAACTCAATTTGCACTGCACAAGTAATGGTGTAGGTAGACGGTCGGGACTTTATTTCTTCACGATGAAAGCAGATGTGAATGATCTTGTTTTTGCTTATTTCATAACTAAACATTTATGGAAAAACAGCTACCAAAGAATGAAGCTTTGAATAAACTTTGCTATCTTGTTCCCAACAATATCCAGCTTGAGCATTTCTGCGTGGCAAGACTTAGCTAAACCAGAAAACATTGTTCTCCTGCTTGCCTGCCTGCTTGTTTTCTTGTCAAAATGGTCTAACAAATACTCGTCTAGCATTGCGTGATTGATTTGATCACTCATTGTTTGATTTATTTGATCACCATTGATTAAAATCATCTTGATCAATGTGATTACCAGTAATTCAGATTTCCTAATAACTACTTTATTTCTTGTTTGTATTTTCAATAGCTTTCTAACTTGCTCAATGAAAGACCAATACAAAGTTTGTCACCTGTGCAGAAGGCTGAAGTCCTTGCTTTTCTCGTCAATGAATTGTTGTGTAGCGACAAGATCTACAAGTACGTATCTTTTATTTTCTTCCATCCTTTTTTTGCAAGTGTTTGCTCAATTTTCTTGTGTTGAATGATCTTTTGCAAGAAACTATTTTGTCAGTTGTTTTTCAAACACTGGTGCTTGACTAGGAGGGCTGTCCAGGTACAAAAGATTTTATTCAATATTGAGGCTGTTGTATGGATAGTTTCTAATGCTTTTTCGGTTTCTAACTCTATTTGTATGATTCATTGTTCATTTCACAGAAATGAAATGGCCGTGTTTCTTCTTTTCACGGCCAGATTGGCTCTCTTTTAGTGCGATCCTTACCATTCAATTACCATCTTTTAGATTTTCATATGTCAGCTATGCAAATTTTTTGTTTTTGCAGTGAAATGGATAATTGCTTAGAGCACATGTCGAACCTTCGAAGGGACAAATGGAACATGGAAGGAAGGATTCGCAAGTATGGTTTATTTTGACTTCATAGATCTGTCCTTTCTATTCTGCTCCATGATTTACTTGTCAATGAAATAGAGATTCAATATTGTTATCTGTTTCAGAAGTCTGTTTCAAGGTTAATCATTGACCGGAATCGATTGTAGAATTCTCATACCCATACAAACTTGCCAGAATTATTCTTATTTCTAGGTATAAAAGAAAAGTTATTTTACCGAACAAAATTCTCACAACTAAGTTTGCCTTAGACTGACTATTGAAGTTTATGATGTCGGCGGCATATTTTTTATTCCACGGCTCGCCAAACTTTTTCACTATTTCTTCCTCATCCCTTACAATAATGATGTCTTTAACGGTTTATTTGATTGGTATCAATTCCGAAAACGGTAGACTTGGCAGACTCAAAATTCGTGTGTGATTGACTCTCAGATTCCAAAAAAGGCAGGTTTGGCTGGTTTGGAAGACCTGCTGACCATTCTGCTCCGATAGGCAGAAGGTTTGGCAGACTTCGGAGAGATTCTCGTCCTCATTTGCAAATCTTTGAAAACGAGGCAAATGCGCTTGCATTGCTATGGTAATTGGTAACTTTAATCTTTGTTGCCAAGCACCAGATTCGTAATTCTGTTTTTCAACTGGAAACCTCGCTTTCTTCAGGATGACGTGCCGCTTTGAAGAATTTTGTGTTTGATTGGGAAATGTGTTTCCTTGGGGTTTCCATCTCTGCGAAGTCTACCGTTTTCAGAATTGGGTAGGATTGGAATTACCAATCAAACACACCCTAAGAATGCAGTTAAATCACACTTTGTTCTCAAATATTCAGGCTGAAAGCAGACTTGAAATCAAAGAAGACAGAGATGGGCACAGCAGTGGAACCACAAGGCAGTGAGAATAATCATATGCCAAAAGCGAAATCGAATTTGAGCCATATCAGAAAAAAAATCGCTCACGATGACGAGGCTAGCAACGCTTCAATGGCTAAGGATGACCAAGATGATGATGATGATGATGACGAGGATGATGACGAGGAGGAAAAAGATAGCGACGAGGACGATGGGGAGGAGGAAGACGATGGAAATGATGATCAAGAAGATGATGATAGTGAAGATACCGATGTAAGTTGATTGATTGATTGATTGATTGATTGATTGATTGATTGATTGATTGACAGACTGATGGATTGATTGCATGATGACCTCGATATTCTAGTGAAGATACTTAAAACTGATGATATATGAAGAAATACAACGGTTGATCGCTGATTATCTGATTATTGGCTGATTCGTGATTGGTACATAAATGAGTGACTGGTTTGCCAGTTTAGCAATGATGTTAGTGCAGATTCATTTATATTTTGTGTCGTTGTTAGATCCCAATCAAATTATCCTTCAGTTCGCAAAGTTCTTCCCATAAAATCAAACTGAAATACCTTCCTTCGTTTCTAGGATGGCACAGACCCGACAACAGTTGAAGAGATAGAGAAGAGGATTGCAAAACTGGAGAAGGTAGATATTTTCACATAAACACCGTGTTCATTCCTCTAAACAGTTTCCTTTCATAAATTCTGGGAAGAATACGATATTACAGTGAAAAACCCAAGGGTATTATTTTTCGGTATTTAACACCAAATGAAAATCTGGAGTCCCCCTGATGTGGCGTCTGTCTAAATATCGAAAAAATGTATTTTTTGAAGTCCTTTCTTCTCTTTCTTGAAAGTTTGAATTTAGAACAAATCAACGGGGTTAAAAGTAGCTTAGCTGGGGGAGCTAGATCAATCTAAATAACACATTTGTATTTGATGTTCTTGATCGATGAAGTTAATAGGAACACAAGTGATGTGTGATATCGTTTTGTTCTCTGTGTAAACTAGATTGCTACATCTCCGTTCAGTTGCTTTGAGCTGTTTAGATTATGACATGATAGATTCTGTAATATGTTTACTATTATAAGTTAATGTTTGTCGTAGGGTAGGATAGATTATGATAAATCTGTATCATTTTCTTTTCTTGTAGAAACATTCGAAATATCGCAACAAGCTTTTCACTGCATCACATACTCTCCGCGGTCTTTCCATCGGCCAAGATCGATATAAACGTCGATATCATATCCTACCACACGCTGGTGGTGTTTATGTTGAAGGAATGGAGAGCAGTGAATATGACGAGAAACAAGCCAAAGGAAAACTGAAGGATGAAAGAAACAGAAGGAGAACATCAAGTGGAAACAGCGTATCAGATACGAACTCAACACCAACTGTAGAAGAAAAACACAAACCAACGCTAGATGCGCTGACACCAGATTCTGTTCATAACAATATCGATCAAACAGTTTTAAAGAGTCCAGGCATGAAGAGTCCGCTTTTTAGCCCTGGAATAAAGTCACCTGGTCATCATAATAGGATGAACAATGTATTTGATAACGAAATTAGTACTCAAGTGAACTCAATGCATGATAGAGGCGAAATATTATCACCAAGACAAGGAATGATGTCTCCAAAACATGGAATGTTCTCACCAAAACATGGAATGATGTCGCCAAATGAAAGAATGCTTTCGCCTAGGGATAGAATGATATCGCCAACAGGATCGCATGGACATGAGTTCAACGAACATAAACTTTTTAACTCAAAATGGTTCAGTCTTTTTCCGAAGAAAGCGTGTGATGAAACTTCACTGACACGGTCAAGCATAATCTTGCCTGCTGCTAGTCAAAGCAAGGTCATTATACCTCCAAATGTTAAACTGTTGAGCCAAGATCGAAACTTTTGTGAATCGATATCAAATAGGATGCATATACCAGGACATAGCCCCATGCATGGGTATATGCACAGTATGCCGGGACATCATCATAGCCCACATGGTCATCCTCATGGGTATCCGCATGGACCTCATGGCCATCAAGGTCATTATCCATTAACCCCTAATGGAACAAGTCACCCTATCGTACATTATCCCAGTACACAGATGAATGCCAGGCAAGGGGGACTCCCTGGCAGTCAGGAGGGAATGACCAAAGCATCTATGTTAGGATTAGCTCCTCCTGGAGTCGATATACAGAAGCTTATTGAGCAAGATCCTCAGAAAGCTGCAGTTCTATTGGAGATTCAAAGTTTGGAGCCTGCTGCAGTTCCTGAAGGTAATGCCCATTTACTGTCTGCATATATCTGTGTTTTGGGCAGTTTCAGTGATGAAGAACAGGTGACTCGATGGAATTTCATGGATAAAGATCTCTTGTAGAGCAGGATTTGTAAAAGGGTTAAAAGGGACAGCTTTACTGAAACGTGCCTCAGCATCAAGTTAGACTTACAGCTTAAATCCATTCATAAACACACGTAAACATTTAATTTTTAACGTCCCCAACGATATAAAAATGTTTGAAATTGTCATTTTCAATTTCTTCAATGCAGTCAAAATTGTTTTTCGCACCATAACTTTTGTGTGAAATCTACGTGTTAGATTTTAAAGCGATTGTAAAAGGTGGATTTCTTACATCGATTCTAATCTGCGATTAAGTCTTCATTCTAAAACACGGATTTCAAATCCATTCTAGAAGACCTTTACAGATTTTGGTAGCATAAATATTCATTGCCCGCCCGTAAGTTGCTACGGAAGGAAGCAGTTGCTGATGAAAATCCAAAGGCATACTAGCAGAAAATTAATGTCAATATAATATCTTGAATATCTGTTTATCTTTTTTTGTTATTGATTTTCAGAAAAGCGATATGGATGGTGGAGAATCAGTGATCCTGAAATGGTTCACCGACTGTTGAAATCTTTGCATACAAGGTACGTCCAGACAATTTACGCCATCTTTGTTGGTAGAAACACTGCAAAACGACGAAAGCCAACCGCGAATGAGTAGATTCAATGAATTCGTCTTTGTTAGTTGTTGATATCAAATAGATTGTTGAAATATAAGTACCATTCGTAATGGGAGCAATATAACTCTGAATTCTCTCCCATTGTGAATGGGATATATATAGTAATGTAGATATTTTTGTTCAGTTGTTTTCTTGGTGATAAAATTTATTACAGAAATTGTCAATGATTCAATATATTCGAGAATTTAATAGCAGAGGAAACGTTAGTAGATCTCAACTCAGTTTTGTTCGCTGTTTCAGGGGCATACGAGAAAAGATGCTACAGAAGAGCCTGACACGACACACTGAATACGCATGTAATTCATGCAGTAAGAACAAGGCAGCGTGTAAGTTGACCCGTATTAGACATTTTTTACGTGGTGTTTCTGTGCCGTCAAGTTAAGGCAAAATGTGCAGTGAATGAAAGATCAACGTTTGTATCAGCAAAGTGTATGTGAATGAACCAAACAATAAATGATATGTTAGTTATGCTATTATCTTTGAAATACCTCGTCTGCGTTAATGCAAGTTTCATTTGGATGGGTAAAATCCATATCGATATTTAGGCTCTCTTTGTCTGTGTGATGAGGTAAGTTGGAGTACGATCCCACCAGCATAGTAACATTGCACTTATCTTATATTTCATATATTATTCTGACAAGAAGATCGTTACATATTTCGATTGAAATGCCAGTAAGATTGGCAAGTTGTTTTGTCTTTGCTGATGAGCTGCATAAAGACTTTCGAAAAAAGAGCAATGAGCAAAAACATGAGAATTAACTATTGCTTCCAAGAACACTTACCAAAGTTTTTTAATTTTAGTTTCGATGGAGCATAGTGATGATGAAGAGAATAAAGAACCAGAGTCTTTAAAAAGTCCAAAGAAAGACAAATACAAATCATTCAAACCAAGTATTCCTGGTAAAATCGAAGATCGAAGTTTCCCGCAAGTTGCATTTTCAACAGACAAAGATATTCTCATTGAGATTGAAGAACTAGAAGAGAAGATG
This sequence comes from Aurelia sp. 3 sensu Dawson et al. (2005), assembly GCA_964020215.1. Classification (NCBI taxonomy): domain Eukaryota; kingdom Metazoa; phylum Cnidaria; class Scyphozoa; order Semaeostomeae; family Ulmaridae; genus Aurelia; species Aurelia sp. 3 sensu Dawson et al. (2005). The sequence goes on along the minus strand of OZ026572.1, from coordinate 30,691,661 downwards.
TTTTCTGCTAGTTTACAGAACAAGGTACATTGTTTTATTTGCATCCGACTTTTCGTGACTTTGCTTTCTTGATACTGTTAATCCCCAGCCGTGTCAGTCTACTTTTTCATCTTTGCAAAGCAATAATTCAGTCTTACTTCCACATTACATTTTATTCCTTCGGTCCCATCAGTTCTCCAAAGCCTAAAGTTGTCGACTGGCCAGGTAATGTTCGACTGCATGAACATTGACCCTTCCTTGTTCATTCTGGCTATGGCCAATTCAGATTGTTGCTTTATTTACTTAGAACGTATTTGATAAAGCGAAAAAACATACCACTGAAATTGGCACTTTGATCTGATATTTAACTGAGATGATGATAGAAAGTCTGTGTGCGAATTCTTTCATTAGCAACAGAGCATGAATACCCACCTTCCTGTGCGACCGGGTGGTCGCAGGAAATTATCCATTCATAATACCCTGTAGGAAATTTTTCAAAATATATGTAGGTCACGCAAAAGTAGCCTATCCAGTTGTTTCTCAAGCACAATTCATATTCATACTCTATACAACGAAACTGATTATAAAAAGACTTGATTTTCCCATCGCCTTCATGCCCAAGTCATGTTTGGAGCGTATTACTCATTAGATACCAACCATCGTCTGTAGTTCAACGAAAGTAACTTTGCTTCAACCTCTCCCTCCCCCCCCCCCCAAACGTATTCATGGTGATTATTATTTTGGAAAGTGACGAGTGCGCAGTGAACCTAATTTTTCCTATACCTAGAGATGGAGTAAACTTCCATAAAGTTTTCCTGGTCATAGGAAGAAAAATTTTTTTCTATTCCCTGATCAGCAAATTTTTTGCTGCGATTACCCACCGGTGTAATGACTATTTTCTTTCTTTCTCTCTTTTCAGACTTGGAGACTTTCACAGAAGGCTTCTTCTAATATTTGTTATGTGAAGAAAGGTAATGATTGGCTTCTTTATCTGTAGTTTTTCCTTGAGATGAAGCGTTTGTCAGTAGAAGTTTCCCTTATAACAACGTCCAGATCAGTTGATGAAACAAAGTTGCTGCATAAAAAGACATGAACTGCTTACTGTCCCTGCCAATGTTATGTGTATTCACTAAGCGATGCTGTTATATTAAACTGTTTCCGTTGTTAGATCAATCGTGTTTTACCCTTCTTTTAGAATCGAAATTGAAACCAGAAGAAAAGCCCTTAGAACTTGCAAAGGGGAGACTACTTGCTCTTGAACGTGGAATTGAGAGACGTTATTTGAAACCGCCGTTCCGACTGGAGTAAGTTATCCTGCAGACTTATTCAATGCCATTTCTCTTATTACTTCTCAATGCCGTTGTTTTGTGACACCTTTGAGAAAGATATTTTTATTTATTTGGAATTCAGCTGTGGAATTCACAGGAAAGCTTTGTTTAAGAAAATTGATTAAAGGTTTTGTCCATGAGATTTGGAGTTGGCATAACCTCTGTTCTGATATTTAATATAAATCCCCAGAAATTCTTCGTGTTTTTAATAAGTTATTTGTTTCCGTTTTTACAGTAAACATCCAAATCAAACACATGTTGCAAAGAGTAACGGAGATTCTCAAGGTTAGTCTAAATTTCTTTGTATGCGTAAAAAATTTTTCATTGTAAGTCAAATGGAGTTTCATGTATTGATATACATATGATTTTAAATGAGATTATTTGTGAGAGTTGGTGGAGGGAGCAGCTTTGGGGCAGACTTCTGGTGGAAAGAACGTTATCCCTAGAAAGTTTGTGTAGCTGGTTAATACAATGAAGTTTCACACGTGTATGCAACAATGCCAATTGGAGGACAAATTCTGTGTTCGAGAACTGCTAGAAATATCTTTTTCCAATCCTTACCCGTGTACTATCATTCTACAGTGGTCGTATTACCGCTGTTTACTGTTTTGCCATCCTAATTAATGTATTTTGTGTTTCCTTTACAGCTTCAGCAGATGGACAGCCACACAGGTAAGAAAAACTTAGATTATCAGTCTCTTGAATAACGTAGATATTCACAGCAAAGAGAATTTTGACGGTATATTTTGTTGATTGTCAAAAATAAGGATATTATGTCATTTACTAGTGTCGTGCACCCTTCCTGCAAATTTTCATGTCCGAATTTATTATTGACACATTGAAGGTGTTGTGGTGCGTTGGTGTAATCCGCTGACTTTGCGACCAGAGCAGTTACTTGAGCGTCATGACAAGGGGTCTCGGACTCGATGAGTGCTTAGCTACTTCTGCGATCCCAGCGCTACTACAACTTCACCTTCACCATTGCAATTCTTTTCTTCATAGCTCGGATAAAGACTGGAGGATAACACCAAGTTTGTTAAACTGGAGAGAGACTGTGGATAGTTGCACTTCTGCAGCTCAATTGGCAATGTGTATCAGCATGCTAAAAGATTGTATTGCATGGGAGAGATCAATCATGAAAGTGGTATGCTTGTTCTCCATGAATTACTCACTTTAGACTATAGTGCGGTTTCATTTGATAAATTCATACATTGCAAATCAGGGGAGGTGGAGACACCTTAGGCAAGAAAATATTTGTAATAGGAAAGATGAAGAAAGTACTGCCAACTAAGATTGATAAGTAAACCCATAATCTCTGAGTGAGTGATAATTACCCTCTATCGATTACCATTGAGACAATTTGATATAGATCTTGCTGAATTTTAAATGCTTTTTGGGCTATTTAGCAACGTATCTTACTTTTTACCCTCTCCCCCCCCCGACCCCGCAAGCTTGCTATTACTACCGAACAGCCCTCTGACACTTATTGCAAACACAGGCAGCAATATTTCTCAATAGCTAACATCTACTGGCTACAGTTGTAAGTTGTTTGCTGTTCTTTCTTTAACAAGTTTCTCCGTTCTTTTTAGTTTTGCATCGAATGTCGGAAAGGAGACAATGAAGATTTGTTGTTGTTGTGTGATCAGTGTGATCGAGGATGCCACACCTATTGTTGTAACGTGAGTCTTGCTAACATTTTGCTTTCGAAAATCGGAATAGAAATGTAGAGAAGCTGGAAATTTATCAGTGATGCTGGTGTAAAGAAAATTGTTATCGGCACGGCAGTGCACAGTGTGAGACCGTGCCAAAATTTCAAGTTCACAGAATAACTTTAATACTGTTCAAGCTTTTGGTTACGTCATCCTACGTTTCCCTGTTGAGAATGTTTCTCTTCCTTTGGTCTTGTAAGCTCCTTCTCTACAACGAAAAGGTAAAGAAAACTGACGTGAGATGAATCAGAAATGAATGCGGAGTTTGCATTCAAGATCCTTTCTTTTCCTTTCCAAATGGAAAAGCAAACGTTGAACTTATAGCCAGGTTTCAAGTGTTTCCTTTCAACTTTTATGTACATTTTTGTAGCCAAGACTTGCGAAGATTCCTGATGGGGACTGGTTCTGTAGAGAGTGTATCATGATGGTAAGAATTCTTTTCATATCTGTTAAGTTTGTAAGGAGCCACCTGTTACCAGTTTTCAGTGTTCAGTTTTATAACTTGCCTTTTGAGCAGCCCTGAATCTGAAATTTACAAACTAGATTGGGTTTTAAAGAAAATGTCTTATGGAATCTGATTGCAATGCGAGAGAGATGTTGTCCGTCAGTTTGGTAAAACATTCCTCCCCTTGGTGAATTGAGACAGAATTTAACTTTCACCAGTTTCATGATAAGCTGCAATCTCATTTCCTTTCCTTGACTGACAACTTTTTGAAGGCCTAAACTACCCGCAGATAGCCCTCTTACGATACCTCTAAGACTCGCAGCAAAATGGTCATGTTCAGAAGGTTTTACTTCTTAGCTTTCAACTGATGCAAGCAGCTTTCCCATATAAGTACATTGTTGAGACTAAATTCCATGCTTAAGTTGTAATTGTGTTTTCATCGTAGGCTTCTGGCAGCGATCAATGTTATGGTTGTCAAGGTGCAACTGGAAGAAGACTTAAGTGCCAGTTCTGTCCTCGATACTATCATCTATTTTGCGTAGATCCACCTCTACAAAAGTAAGTATTCAAGAGGCCAGAAAGACTTCTATTTGTCTCTTCAGTTTATATCCTAACTGTTGACAAGAGTTTTTGCATTAGTTTTTGATAGAGCAAACACGTTAGGTCTTGTATCATCTACTCTAGTAACTTTATTCCAAATGAGTGGTTGAAAAGTTGAAAGTTGACATTTTTCATTAATATTGCCCACGATTTTTTGTATATCGTAAAAACTCTATTTAGCCCCAGCCTCCACGATTAAACTCCCTCTCTTTTAGAAGCCTCTCCTTTCTGAGCCAAAATTATAAATATACCCTCTCTCTATTAATTCCACTCTACTGTATCATATGCCAGAAGTTAAAAAAGATTTTTCACTTAGCGAAACAAGTGTGCATGTTAATTTTTATATGGTTCTGAATAAAAACTGTGTCGAATTTGTGTATTTTACTTCGTTCATTCTGCAAAATGTGTGGTAAAAGAACAAGAGAGCCATCAATTATATCATCGTCATTCGAATAAGCCCCCCCCCCCCTCTTTAATAAGCCCTTCTCTTGAAGCAACCTCTTGAGCGTGCAAAATTAGATCATAAGCCCCCGGAGGGGGGGGGGCTTGGCCGAGCTTCTAAGAGATGCTTTTCAGCAGGTACTTGATGAATTTTCGTGATTAGAATTTCTTTTTTGGATTTATTGCTGCTACTCATAATGATGCATTTCATTTTCAGAACTCCTCGTTCACCATGGGCGTGTCCTGTATGTAAAAAAGCACGTTTAAAGAACAAAAGACCAACGAAGAGGAAGAAGAAACCTGAAGATGAATTCGAAAGTTTGTCATCATTTGATGTTTCTGATCCACCATGTAAGCCTTGGAGCCAACTTTCTCCAAGTTTATTCCTGTTAACTTTGTTTACTAGCAGTAAATTGATGAAATTTTCTCATATTTTGATACCATCATAAGTTAACTAATCGCAGAGATAAAGATTTTCAAGTTTGTTGCAAGAGTTGTGAGTAGGCCTTCCATTTGCTTCGGTTCCTTAATAATCATTCTTTACAACCAACCAGTGTGCTGAAAGCTGAGGCAAACTGTAACATCAAGTCTTAACGAAACAATTTTTCGTCAGAGATTTCATCAGAATCCTGGTTAACCACTCAAGAGAGCTAGCCATTGATAATATGTTAAAAGCCCATGGGAAGTGGATGAATTCATGGCCTTTCTTGAACGCTAGGAGCCTGTCTAAAATTTATCTGTTATAAGAGACATCTTAAGAATTTCACTCATGCAGTTACTTGCTATCCATTCTACTTTACATGAATTACTTAAGGCAGATTTAAATGTTTATTTTGCTAAATTTATCAACACTGAGACGCTGAACCTCGACATGCTTTTTAAAAATATCATATTTCATTCCTAGCGAAAGGAGGAAGAGCTAAGAAAGATAAAATGAACAATCGAAAGCAAGCGATGAAACATATGGCACCATGTCGGCAAATGCTAGCAGAAATGGAGAGACATGAATGCTCATGGCCTTTCCTTGTTCCTGTCAATGCAAAACAGGTTTGTAATGAATCTACTTAGATAATGATTGATTTTAATTGCATTGAAATATCTTAAGACTTTTCAAGCCGATCTTGGGCTCGTTCTCATTAAACTTTTTGACCAAGGAAAATATATATAGTGTTTTATATATTTCAATACGTGCATGTACAGTATGGTCCCGCCTATAAGAAACTCATTTCACAAAACAGCCTGGTTGGTTTCTTATGTAAACATATACTACTTCAAAACAGGGTTTGTATACCATGGTGTAAGAAACATATGTATATTTCTAACATCTGTCATAACTGTTAAGAATATTCATTGTTGTGAAAGAAACTAAGACTTTGAACCAGCACTGATATTTCTGAGACATTACTGAGACATATTGGAGACATTTAAACTATAGAAGCGATATGATACTACTATGTACCGTTGTAAAAGAAACTCAGCCTGGCTAGTTTCTTGTAGAGAGGTACTTTATCCAGCAAAATCAGGCCTGAGTTTCTCATAGTGCAATTTCTTTAAAGGCGGGACTTTACTGTACTTTAGGAGCATTGTCTCAACCTTGTGTTGTTGCAATATCAATAATTCGTAATTTGAAGATTACTTCGCATTCTTAAAAGTCTAAAGCATTGCCGTCCTAGTTGCGTAAGGTCCCTAATCAGTTATTGTTGTAAGCTGGTAATGCAGAAGGATTAAGACGATTTCTATTTTCAGTTCCCAGAGTACTACCAGATAATTAAAAGCCCAATGGACTTCCACACGATGAAAGTGAAGCTGAGAGATTTCCAGTAAGCCAGTTTTTCTTTCGAATTCTGCCATCAATTAAGTCTGCACTTGTTCATGTGACTTACTCATCTTATTTACATTCGTATTGATGGCTAAAGCATGGGCTGTTAGACACCGCAGTTATGTTTCAGTGTATTTGCTTCTGCGGAGGAGAAATTATACGCTAGCTCCCCATTAGTAGCAAACAGTTTTGTCTTCCGCAAAAGAACAAAGCGGTGGCAATGAAGCACAGCTGTAGTGTCAAACCACCCATGGCTAGAGGCTTTCTAAAAACAAGCTGATGACCTGCTAAAGCTAATGAAAAATAGCAAGTTTGAGGCAAGATTTGTCCTTAATTCTCTTTGCGATTTGATGTATCGAATGTTTTGTTGGAATGTTTTGGTAATTTGCTAATAATCTCGACAGTGACAGAATACCCTTGCAAAATTTCTACATAGGTTCAAATATTGTTGGACGAAATTTCACATTTTACGTCAATCAGCATGTCAAATGACAGTTACTGATTTTGTCTTGTTTCATTCAGGTACAAGAACCGTGATGAATTTGCCAACGATGCAAGATTAGTTTTCAAGAATTGTGATACTTTTAATGAGGATGACTCTGAGGTATAAAATCTGTGTTTACCTTTATTTGAATACTCTGGCAATGAACTGTTCAACTTTGTTACATGAAGTGAAATTTTTTCGAAAGAAATTCCTAAACTTTAGAATAATTCATTTCCATTCAGCTCATTTAGATATTGTCATTTTCGTTGAAGGATTAGCACAACATAAGAACTGTATACTCCTATACTGATTGTATAATGAAGTTTTGAGCGAAAATCTCTAACACCGGTTGATGAAATTGATGCTACTGTTCCGTAGGTAGTTTGGACAACGTTCATTTGTGTCTTAGCCACACACTTGTGAGCCCAGACCAAACAAGCAAACACAGAATGTGAGATCGTTTGCCCCGAGAAATGTTTGTCCGTTTCATCACTTCACAGGCCATTACCTGAGAAACAGTTGACAAACTTAATAACAAGCACACTTCTTCGAAATCTTTTTCAAAAACATTGCTCAACAAATTCTACTGCATGCTGCTTGTCCTGTAAATTTTTGCGATGTTGCCAGTTGGGAAATATTGCATGATAAGCAAAATTTCAGGTGTTAAGTAAACATAGTTTATTTGCTTGGCCAAGATTTTAGACGAACCAATTGGAGGAATTGATAAGACAAACCCGTTGTCAATCCATAGCAGGGATCCGTTGCCGCCGAATTAGCAAATTCACTAATTGATCCTTTTGTCGTAGGTTGGACAAGCTGGTAAAAGAATGTTGAAGTTCTTTGAGAAAAGATGGATAGAGGTTTTAGAACGAGATGAACAGAAAGGCGATACTCCTTCCAAGGGGAATGGAAGTGAAGATAATGAAACTGCGGAGGAAACCAGTAGCGAATCGGAAAGTGATGATAATGATGATGGTAACGAGAATGAGGAGGAAAATGGTGAAGAATGAAGAGCGAAAACCGCATGAAAGGTATTATTATTTTGTTTTAATGAGATAAATGACTCCTTGATATTTTGTACTGTTTCTTGAAGGGGTGCTCCTCCTCCAAATTTTTATCCAAAATATGGTTTTTCAGTTTCATAAAGGCAACATTACACAGACTGGACATCTTTTTTCAAAATGAAAGCATTATCCGAAAGGCAAATATTTGTAATTCACTGGGAAACAAACCAAATATTCACTTGCGATTCCTTTGATATTCACTGGTTTTATGACTGTTATTTCTTTGTGGCTTGGGTAAAGACATCACACAAGTTGCAGAGAGCCATCATCATCAATAGAGACGCATAGGGCCTTGGTAATCCCCTCGTATTAAGCCATTGTAAGGTGACCACAGAACAGTTCACCCATTCTTACTGAATGCAAAGAAAACTGTAGCTCATGAGAGAGATCGGGCGTTACTGTTTAGGGCAAATTTGAGACCACACACTTTTGAATCATAGAAAATGCCAGTTTGTTGGGAAAGGGGCTATTTTTGCGGATCCGTTGAACGTTACGCATAGAACAGTTTGATAAATTGTGACTTTGGATAAGTATCCTACAGAAAATTTATCATCTATGGTAGGTTTTTGGATTTTGATTTAGTTTTAAACACACCCAAACATGGGCCTATGTCCTGTGTAGATATCACATAACCGCCTTGAAGAAGTCTTGCATGGCAGGTGAAGTATTGGCAAGATGTATGTCGTCAAGTCCATACTCATTCACTGTTGTTTCTCATCGTTTTGCAGTGTTTCTACCTACAAACTATATCCTATACCCTATTCCTCCGTGAATTTTGTGTCATTATGTAAATCCTTTATCCAAGATCAGGGTTTTGAATTATTCATCTTGTTTGTTAATAAGTGAATAGACCTTTAATGAAGTCTTCATGTAAGTTTTTAGCGGAAATTATAATCATTATTGCATTACTCACGAACGTTTTTAGACTTCTTTATCACAAATCGACCTATTTTTGTTTCAGGTGAGAACTTGTTGATGATCATGCCATATCGATATTGTCAACCATGTTTGACAAGAAAGACGAGTCCCAGTTGGTGACAGCTAAAGAAGTGTGTATAAAGTCAAGATGAGTGTTTTTAGATGAACATTGAGCTAGGGTGAAGCATGCCTCTACCAAATGCTACTACGCTCCAATTTCAAGTCTTGAGAAGCATCAGCCATCTATTTGATAAACATCAACTTCAGTTTGTGAATAGTGTGAGTACTCTTTAGATATCGAAACGTTTGTAGCCCCAAGATGATTTTACCGTGCACCAGCCCGAGGGTAATTCTTCAAACTGCAATTTGTAGTGCCGTTTAGACGCAAATATAAGGGCATACCCTTGCAACCGAAGATTTAGAAAGTGACGTTCCTCATTTTCCATGATTTCTAATTCTCATGATCCTATTTGTAATTTTTTTGACTTAGTCTTCATGTTCCTGAATTCCAGGCCTTTCTTGTCCAGTTCCTCAAGTTCCTTTCCCTTAAAATTTTTGGAAATCGTAGATGGAACTTTTCCCTATAGAACTCAGGAGAAGATAAGCCTGTGATTTCTGCCAGCGTCCCCGCCCGTCTACCATGAATACTTCACATTACAAAGCGCACTGAAGCGATTGCCCCCCAGCTGCTTATCAGGTAACGGCGTGTGTGGAAGCCTTCAAGAAACCAAAGATTATGTACAGAAACTTGTGATGGTAATAACATGTAAGGTTTTTTCAATCATTTTCTGATAAATATGGTATTTTATTTATTGTCTTGAATATCAAATTATATGAACTGCAGATAAATTCATCCGTCTTTTGCTATGTTGTCAGGGATATGCTTGAGAGAGCCATGATGGATCTGAAGTAACCTCTTTATGGGCAATAGGTTGTATGGGGCTATTTGCCGAACCCTGAGGTGAAAAAGACATGATTAGAATGTTGTCTAATTTCACAGCGTATTGGTAGAATAGCTTAGCTGTACCGAAGATGTTTCCAAGAGCTAGAAGTCAGAAAATTGAAAAATCAGTGTTTTGGCTCCGTGTATCTGTGAAAGATAAAATGTTAATCAACAGCATTAGTGTGCGTGACTGACTTTCGGACGCACTGACTGATATCGACCTACTCCGTAGATTAAGAATTGAACTTTGTAGTCAAATTGACATTGCCAGCTAGCCTAAATTTCGGGAATAAAACAGGAAATCAGACTAATGACCAAGTAAACAGCAAATGAATCCTTGAAAGCAGATGCTGTTGATGATACAAAGCAAACGATAGATTCTCAATACAAGCTGTTTTTGTTGTTCTCAAAACAGAATCTAACTTTCATTTTGTGCGGTTGAACTTTGTTTGGTGAGTCTTTTTCAACCATTGCGCTTTTCACTGACCATCTTGTTGTTGTTGCCATTAGGCCAAAGAAGCAATGGCATGCGCAGAGCATGCTATTTGAAAACACCCTTTAATTTGTTGACACAAACTCAACAGTTTATTAAGAAATCGTCATGGCTCTTTCAGGCAAATCCAAAACTCTGCCAACAAAAGGGTTCCCCTTTTGACTCATTTTCCGCTCAAAATACGCCAGTTGATAATGTAGTTTAGTGTTGATCAGTTTCTTTTATACTGCAAATCTCGAGAAGAGAATCATTAGAGATTTGTCGTTGTAAAATTTTGTTACAAAACATTTGTAGTACTTCTTTTCGTACAAGATAAGAAATTCTTATGCTGTTAAGATCTATAACACTCTCGTTTTATAAGAAACTTTTTTGCACGCCAGTACTGAGACGGTAAAGATTACAGAACTCTGTGCCTTGTTACCCATGTAAAAAGCTATCTTGACCTTCAGTGGTTTTGATGTTTTTTGTGTTTGATAGTGTTCTGTCGTCTATATCTTGAAAGAAACTCCAAGTCATCAACGAACGGAAGATACTGGAAATTGTATAAATTTTTGACAAAGATTTGGCATTGAACTGTGTATTATGTATCTTATAAAAAGAGAGTGTATTCGTTGAATTTTGAAACACCGTTTAAGGACCTCCCTGTGTGGATTCCCCTCTTCGATAATGCCTATTTACCAACAATAGGAATGGAACTTGATTAATAAACATGTGAATTATGAAATTAAAGAACAGCACGTCAACAAATACTGTGAACCACTTTTATCCATGTGCAAGACGCAATTCTACCGATTTAAAAGGTAATCAACACTGTTGAGATGATACGCCATCTTTTTGAAGCTTGCTTTTAAAGTGCCATCTCATTGAATATCAGGTGGAAATCTGACGATGAATCAGAGAGCAAGAACGACGACAAAAAAATCATTTTCTTCGTTTTCAGCGTTTCATAATTTTCTTTTATTAAACGTCCATTTTCAAGGATGACAAATCCAAGTTATACCATGTTACAAGGCATTTCGATGAGGCAAATCCAAAATAAGTGGCTAAGACATAATTTGATTATTACGAACGTTTCGGACCAATTCCAAGGTCCATCATCAGCGTGGAAAATAGGGCGTGAACAGCCATCTCATTGAACTGATAAAGATCGATGTGGCGCAAAATCATTTTCGATGCCCTTTGAGCTGTTAACATTTTTCAAGGCGTGACATATTATGCCGTTCCGTGCAAATTTAGAAATTTGATACTGATAAATTACCTAGCTTCATAGTGACAGATCAGTAATGTTTGTAGGTGGAAGCGGTTATAGCGTCTCTGAAGTAACCAAAAAATTGCATTTAAAAGTTAATTTTAAAGCTTTGTATCTTATCATGAAATTATGCAATTATTGATGAAACAGAAAATTTCATTTGGCGAAATGCAAAATCTGATCAAAACTATATTGCATGATTGAACTTCTAACTAAGCCATCAAATTCTTTGACATTTCAGTTAAAGCTACAGAAGAGTAAATTTAATTACACATCAAAGAACATTTACCATTAGATTCCCCCAAGTCTCATCCTGTTCCTCGTTTAAGGTCACGTCCCACCAAAGATATTGCAAGGTGTTAAGATCACTTCCCTCTTATGCGTCTGACTTCATACAGTTTCATATCTGATTGCAATTTGTACATCGATCTGTCGATTTATGGATAAAACGTTGCTGTCCTAACAGGTGTAAATTGTCGATTTTGTATTTACCTTGAACCGAATCTTCCATTTGGCTTGAAACAGTTGTTATAAACTGCTCCTGTATTTTTCACTTACTGAAGGATTATTCAATGTACATTTCGAGATTATTGCTTGAAGAGATTTGTTTATGGAAAGAGGCTTGTAAAATATTCGTCTCTTTTTCGTTTTCCATCCTACGCTATGAAAATATATATTTTCACGAAAAGCTTGAACTAGCCTATGGTAGCAATGTTTGACAATGGAACACTTTGGCTATTTCTTGATGATGCGCATCTCTAACCATAAGTATTAAGTTTAAGCATCCTCTCACCCCCGAAACATTGTTGATTTGAAAGATTATTGGCAACAAACATTTTTCCGAGGGAGAGAAGGAGAAATTGCAAAACAAAGCAAGATTAGCGAAAATGTTTCAAGATTTTATGCAGGCATTGTAGTTCTTTGAAATGTATGGCCTAAAACCACTGCAGTTGTAAATTACTCGTCGGTTCTCCTTCACAGCAACAAAATAAAGTCCGTTCGCAGCGCAGGCTACGTTATCTTCAGAACCAGTCATAATTGTCATAAAGTTCATAATTGTGGTACATGCTACGAAAAAATTTATTATCGTCCAAAGACGTCAAGTCCAGTCCGTGCGGGAACAATTTCTTATTCTTCTTCCTCGATTCTTTCCAAAGAGGGCTTTCTTGGAATCGGTTTTTCGCCTTCCTCTACAGTATGACAGCAACAACAACAAACAGTAACCATTCTCGATTTCATGGTTTTTCCAATCAAATGAAGTGTGTGTGTGTATTCCCCATGCTGCAAAGCATAAACAAATGGATCCGATGCTGCATGAAAATATAACGCCCAGAATGCTATTTGGTCTGCCAAACTAAGCCATCTAGGCCCTGCATATCTAAATGCACTTAGAAATATGGACACGAAAAATGGTGTGCGGAAAGCTATAAATGCCACTAAAACAAAACAAACTGCCGCAGAAGTGCGCTTTTTGCCTGTCTCTAAGCAGCCGTCGTTATTAGCAACACTTGCAACAACGCAGCCTTTAGCTGTTCTTGTGTCTTCATCACTCATGTAAATCGCAACTGACATGTAACAATATGCAAGAATCAGTATCGGCAATATAAATAATGTTATCATAAGAGCTCCATTATAGGCCATTCTTTCTGTTTCTTTGATTTGTGAGAATTTACACCCGAATATGCTTGAAGAGAACTCGTATTTTCCGAATTTGAACAATGGTCCTATTGCAAGTGCAATGGCAATGATCCAAGCTAGTATAAGAAAGATGCAACTTTTCAGCATTGATACTTCAGTGTCCAGAGGCCCGGTTACCATGAGGTATTGATACAAACATAGGACAACCATAATTATTGCAGTTGAAGCAGCGAATAATGTGACAATGAAAGAATTCACGTAACAAAATGTTGTTGTGAGTCCCTGGAAAGAAAAGTTGAATTCATCAAAAGAAAGATGATTTTAAAACCAAGAAGTAGCCCAATGAAGCTCGATATTAATTGTGACTGTTTTGTTTAACATTGCCTGTAATGTTCTGAAAAATACGTTACGCTCCGATGGATGTATCACTTACATAAAACCTTAACAGGATTCCTAGAGAACAAAAGGATTTATATAGAGGATTTTAACATTTTTTTGGAGAAAGCAACAGGCTTCCTGCAAAGTGTGCGATTTGCCCCTCGTCCCGCTATTTGAATTGAAACTTGAGTCTTCGCTACTTTGGCACTGATGCACTATTTATCCTTCTTAAAGCTTATTTGACGCACACATTCAGTTTGAAGCAAAAGCAAACGCAACATTGCAACAGTAAAGAATTGAGGACTTTGCCAGCAAAAGTAAAACTTGCCCTGACTTCATTTTCCCCAGCTTTAAGTTGTGTGTTCTCTTGCTTTTAAGATGAATTTACCCTTGAAGCGTCGTTCTTGATGCTTTCTGAATAACAAGGAAGCGCGGCGTGCAGTGCAATGCCATATTAAACATAACTGGAAATATTTTATAAATTGCTACGATTCCTACTCATCTAGACCAGGAAACTTTCTTTCGAAACCAAATGCTAAGAATTTAAACCTTTGCTAGGATAGATAGAGAACGGAGGAGCTGTCTTTATTGGAGCTCATGGTGTAAGCCCTTCACTTCCAATCTCAGGTCTTTTGGGATTGCCACCGACTAGAAGAACAATGATGCTGACCAAGGACCGAGATACAAGTTTTTGCTTGAGGGGGCCCATAGGCAAACCAGGTGAATGAAGAGGGCTAAATTCTTTTAGGGGGGCTGGGGGTACTCCTCTAGAAAAATTTGAGACCAAGCCGTTCACACTAGGTTGAACGATGCTAATTTTTGTTTCTCGATACAGACTGACTATGGCGGTGAATCTATGTTGGAATAGAAATTGTAAACATTCCCTCGAAAAGCCTAATTTGCCCAAAAGATTCTGTAAAGCTATTGCATCGTGTTTCTGTTGTGAGACGAGTTTCTTCTTGCACATATAGCCAAAAGGATTTCCTAGACTAAAGGAGAAAGATATTGAATGTCATATAAATAAGCACATATGGAGTATGGCTTTATCGTATATTCTAACATTATAAGATGATAAAGATTTTAAAATATACTGCAGAAATTACTGAAGATTTTTGAGGGGTCCATGGCCCCCTTGGACTCCCCTGTATCTCGGTCCTTAATGCTGACCAAGCAGCTCACTTGGCCGTCCCTCGGAAGATGCAGCATTCATGAGGCCTAAATTGGCTGTGATGGAAGTAGAAGTCTTTCAAGCCCATTTTAAATTAAGTGTTGAAAAAACTTCATGCAAAAGTTGATACAATACAAGATGATCACATGAGACTTACCTTCTCTCGAAACGCAACTTCACCAATAGCATACGGAATACAAGTGCAAACCATACCAAGATCTGCTACTGCTAAGTTTAACAGAAATAAATTGAGCGGTTTGTTTAGCGATCGATTCCAGCAAATAACGATAAGAATCAAAGAATTTAGGATGATTGCAAACATTGTTACAAAAGCCATCACAATACCGACCACTGTACTGAGAAGAACCATTTTCATAGCAAGGCAACTCCTTTGCTCACTTATTGGTGTCCGGTTTACTTTGATTTACAGTTTGGGCATCACTTAAGGGCCTAAATCCTCGCTTAGGCCAGCATCATCAGTAGCTATCATCGCGAGTCTTTCAATACGAAGGAGCTGCACAACGAATTTTTATGCTATGATACAATTTGAGTTCACCAAGCAACAGGTCGCTCTGCAAAGAATCTTAGCCGCGTGCAAAGAATCTTGTTGAAAGAAACTTGTACGAAAGTAGCCAAATAACGAGGAATTGGACAGCTGAAACATGTTTGATCTAAGAAACGAGGAGACTTTGGAAATTATAGGATTTAACTGTATCCAACGCAAACTTAGGCTCTGTTTTAATCAAATCCTTGGTTTTGATTAACTGGTAACTTTACTCTGGGCTTCTGAATGCAACTATCGATGCGCAACCTGTGAGCAGCCATGTGTATCCAAAGCAATCCAAAACATGCTGCAATTGTCCTTGCAGGGGAAAACTTCAACATTCCAGATATTTTGTTCATGCAAGAGTAATATCTAAGCGGAATTCGCAGACTGTTGTTGCATTGATTCTAAAGCCAAAAATTTACATCTGAGAGATATTCTGGATTCATCATCTTCTGTCCTCTCAGCCTAACTTTTTTACTACAGGGGGTGCTCTCTTTCCTCGATTAGTTTATCTATTGAGAAGGCTCATCCTTTAAGAAGTTCCTGCATGCAAATCTCTTTGGTATTTTACAATTATTATAATGTATCTTGCCTTTCTTACTCCATGTAATTAAATATGATATATTTATGTAATCTGTTTTTTTTTAAGATTTGCATGTTGGAATTTTAGAAATGAAAAGAACTGAACTAAAAAAACTGAACTAAAAAACTGAACTAAACTGAACTAAAACTGAACTAAACTGAACTAAAAAATTTTTTGTGTTTGGTTTTATAATCATGGATAGGCTTAATCAATTTCTTTTTAATTCTAGTGTATAGTAATGAAAAGTTTGGATGCGCTTAAGGAAATTATGTATTAAATTTAAAGGGAACAGCTGTGTTGTTTTTCAATTCAAGCTTCTTGAAGTGGATCAAAATTTTCTTTGAAAACCATTAAATATAAGCAAATTTTGAAATTCGACATATGTTTGCAAAGATAAGTTTTCTTTAGCCAACTTGGCTTTTTCCGATCACATTTTCATCAGCTCTTTCATCAGCTTTTGGAATTTGGTCAGCGGTTTCTTGTAATAGTGAGGCCGCAGTATGGAAAAGAGGCAGGATGGCCAATCTGGTCCAACTCTGGTCCACCGGCCACACACAAGTGGAAGGTTACAGATCTCTGCGCTGCAGTGATTTTAGAACGCTTCAGCCTTCAGTTTTCCTGCACTAGGCTCTGACTGCTCATTTTCAAAAACAAGATGATATGAGAAGAGAAGAAAACTCCTTTTTTCGTGGAAATGGCAGTGTTAGATGTCAACAACATTCAAGCAGATTTGAAATGAAAAAAGGCTTGCCGCAGCGCATTTGGACAAAAATGGCAAACAGTTTAACGTTGCATTCGCGAAGTCTTTCCAGGACACTTGTGCTGAATACAAGCAATAGGATGACCCCAAAATTCTGTTGCAGTTGTTGGATTTCTAGCAAAAGAATGCACTCATCATATAGCAGAGATTTTCAACATGAGGTTGTTGGTAGAAACACTGCATCAAGAAAGTTTTGCAGCACTACAAGCCAGGAAAGGAGAGTTGTTTGTACAGGGATTGGTAGGTGCATGGTGATTGAATTAAAGAATATCTTGCCCATAATGCACAGGAACTTTGATGGGTGCTTGAGGGGGCAGCTGACTTGTCTTGAAAGATAAGGAGCTTCAGCATTGATGATGACATTGTCAAAGAGACAGGGCCTGCTGGTGATGGCCTGGTGTATAGTGATTCTGGCATATCCAACAAGAGCAGATTTTGTAATACAGTAACATCCATTGCGTTTGATTGATTGACACCACAAGGCAATTAGTGACTGCAGACAAAGGAAATTCTCTCAACCAGTACACATTTTTTTTATAAGAAACTGGTTTATAAGAAACTAGTACTAAGATGGCCAAAATTTTAAGAAACTCTAGTACTATGTCTGAAAAGTGCTAAGAAACTTTTCAAAGTTAAAAGCATGAATTTTATAGCAAATAGTTTGTTGAACCTTTATTATTGGGAAATATTATCTAACCATTTGTGTTTTCAACATAACAGAACACTGTTTATTCCTATATGATGTTTTGAATATCAAGAAACGTATCTGCAGCAGTGTTAACAACCACATTGACAATTCATGCATTCAAAAATAAGAAACCAATTAAGAAACTTTCAGTACCAAAATGGACAAATTTCTTGTTAGATTAAGAAACTTTTAGTACTATGGCCTGATCCTAGTTTCTTATAAAAAACATGTAATCCAAAACAAGCAAAGGGGCAAAAGTTGCCCTGAAACTAGCCAGACTATTGTCTTAATATATTGTTCTCAACTGCGAATTTTCTGCACAGTCTTACTTAGGCCATCTCAACTTGCCCGTGCAAAATACAAGCTTTCCAGTCTGAAAAACTAGTAGGGCAAACTAGGGGACTCTCACCTTGTGTCTGCAAAGAGTAGTTTGTTGGAGAAGTTATATGCTTCCAACAAAAGAAGATGAATAAATCTAAAATTATTTTTGGTGGATTTTGTTTTTTCATTCTGAAGCCAAGCAGAAGTCATTGCAATGCTTGCATATTTAGTGCTCAAATGGAGGTTACTTCTCAGCTCCAGAATCAAATGAAAAAATTTACCAGGCAGAACTTTAGATTTACTGTTCCACTTACAAACTATTTCTTCTGCATACACAAGGTGACAGTTTCCATTGGTTTCAGGGAAACATTTACAGCAGTGTTTGTTTTGAATTACTGGTTGAGAGAATTTTTGTTTATTTGCAATCACCAACTGCTTTGAACTGAGGTGTTCTGTTATCTTACAAAATCTGTGCTTGTTGGCATCTCCTCATTTCTATCATAGCTAAATGCTTATTCCAGTAAAAATTCCTTTTGGTTCTGCTTTAAAGCTGGTATCTGACCCGCATGGACATAATGCACAATGATTGTGAACTGCAAAAGAACTATTGATTGATAATCAATCCTCAACTTTTATTGTACTGCAGGCAATATGAAAAGGATTTTGATATCACCAAACCAGGGCTGTTGGTTTCAAAGGCACTATTTTGAGTTATGAAATCATTCAAATTTACAGTGAATTTGATGAATTTGGTAAACAAACCTCTGAGTTTGCACTAAAAGTTGGAATCTATCTGTTCTTACTACATGCATAAGGTAACATTCTACATAATGTATATACTGTACTTATTGTAAGAAGTCTAATTTGTTCTTCTTCAGGTCTTGTAACACCACTTGGCAGCGGAACAGATGTAGTCTGGAAGAGGCTAATTGATGGAAACTGTGGTTTATCATCTATTGATTCTAAAGGTATTTTGATGTCATGTAGCTATTTCACAACAGATTTAATTGTGCCAAAGAAAGAAGCTGCTCCATTGTAAGCATATGAAACCAAAGTTTTCTTTACAGATAAACCAGATATTTTGAATACTGACTACAAGAATGGTTTCCATAAATGTACTTTGATGATAAAAAACATGAGTACCCTATGCATTAAAAAAGTTCTGCTGCCTATTGAGTTGTCCTAGCATGTAACAAATGCAAAGAGAAGGCTGTTTTGTTGAAGTTGATGATTTGCTTTGAAGAAATGTGTTAAAGTATCAGTTTATTTTAATCTGAGTAAAACTTTCATCTTTAGATTTTGATGAAGTTCCATCAAAAGTAGGTAAGTCTTTGAAATTTATGTTGTAAGCTTTGTATTGGTCTACTACATCAACCAAATGTTGAAATTTCCAAATTTCTTTTCCAAATTTGAAGGACTAATCCTTAAAATCTTATAATAACTTAGATTTTAAGCAATAACAAGTGTGATAAGACAGATGAAGCATTTTAGCGACAACTGGGACCCATTTTACAAAGCTAATGACAACTGGGAATATTGCAAGGCATTAAATTCTTTGCAAGGTTGTGCTTCCTAATTTTGAATTCAGTTTGGCTAGTGACAAGCTTGTCATTACATGATACATGATATCACTCAGCAAAGCCTCTCTGTTTCTTTGTTTTCAGGTGCATTTGTTCCAGTTGGTAAAGGTGAAGGTGAATTCAATGAAACAGCAGTTGTCTCAAAGGGTGTAAGTTATCGCAAATGCCAAATTCTTTCTACATAATCTGTTTATCCTAAGGTTTATGTTTATGTATGAATAATGTGATGCTGTTTGTAGCATTTGGCCAGTTTAGTTTTTGGTTCAGCTTTCATCTTCTAATTTTGTTCAAACATATTTTTGATTGTAATGTTTTATCTAATGAATGGAAGGTAAGACACATCAGCAGTCTTTTTTATTTGTTTACAAACTCTTTCATTTATCTACCAAAAGATAGTATTTACTTTCAGGACCAAAGGAACGTTCTGACTGCTGCTGTATTTGCACTAGGTGCAGCTGAAGAGGCATTGACAGATGCTAATTGGAAACCAGAGACTGAGAAAGATTGTGAAAGAACGGTATGAGTTCATTATTCATAACTATCTCAATAATATAAGTCTGTAAAAGTAAATTTTGTAATATTGATTTTTACTTTTTTGACAGTTGAACTTTACTGTTAGTGTTGAGACACTGATATTTAGCATTAGCTTGCTGATAGTTATTTAAATCAATGCACACTAGATTTGTCTCTTACTTTTCTCTTTGGACCTGCAAGGTGATGCTGATCAAAAAGTTCTCGTACTCCATTCCTCAAGTATTGGCCTTTAAGATTATAGTTTAGTATGTAATTTATTGATAATTGTAAATACCCCAGAGATCTGTTTTTGAAAGACAAAGAAGAAGATATCCTGAGTAAAAGTCCTGCAAAAGTTTTGTAGATTTAGCCATCTCCTGGTTTTGTCCCTTTTCTTCTTCCTGGCTCATCATCAGTCACCAGAAACACAGATACAATTTACAAAAGGTGAGAACAACCCATTTTCTGAATTTTATAGGGCGTTGCTGTTGGAACTGGCATGACAGGACTTGAAGAAATTGTCAAGACTGGCAAGCTATTCTATACCCAAGTAAGAGTTATACGTTTCAGAAAGAAACAAAAAATTTTTGATATTTTTTAGATATTTTAGATGAGTTGCATAGCACGTTAATGTTATGTGGCAATAATTGTGATCCTGTGATTTTGAAATGATGTCAGACACTATAATCATGAAAATCCATTGACAACTCATGAACTTATAAGATTATGAAAGATAATGTTTTTGTAAAACTGAAGCCAGAGATCTCTCAGTAATGTAACATCTACTGATGCTTCGTTTCATTGTGTAGAATGAGGCCACCTAGTCTTGTAACACAAAGACACTGCTTGCCTTCTTTATCCTTCAGTTATATCAAATCGATAATAAATGAGCAAACTTGATCAAAAGGTGTGCTTCAGCCATGGAATGCAGGTATCTTTTGTAATTATTATGTGATAACTTCCTTCCTGGTATACTAATGTGACTAACAAAGTCCATTTTCCCCTCTTCAGGGTTACAGAAAGGTCAGCCCATATTTCATCCCAAAGATATTGACCAATATGCCAGCTGGATACATTAGCATTCGTTATGGCCTCCAAGTATGATGTTTGTCTTGCCAAAGCAAGTTTCGCTTTTTTCATACACGTACATTTCAAAGACTTTTTAAAGCTCAAAAATGTAGTTTGGTGTCTTCTTTTACTTCTACCTTGTCGAAATCTATTTCGACAGTTGGTAATGCGTTTTGGCAAACAGTTTCGTTGTAATTAGCTGTCGGACAAGTGAAGCTCATTTCTTTAATCTTTAGCCTCTATTTCTCTTTACGTTGAGCCTTTTTCATATCCTCACCGATCAAGTTTTGTAAGCGATGCTCTATGGACGAAATGAACGAATATTCGCTTCACTCCCTTTGTAGATGGATCATTTCTCAACTTGCTTGAGTATTAGACAATATAACTGATTCTCAAAATTGGCTCAATTTAAGCAGCAACAATCATTTTATCTAATTTCAAAGGGACCAAATCATGCGGTATCGACAGCATGTTCCACAGGAGCGCATGCCATTGGAGACTCATTTAACGTGATTCGAAACGGATTTGCTGACGTTATGGTATGTGGTGGAACCGAGGCTTCAATATCTCCTCTTGGATTTGCGGGATTTTGCAGGCAAGTATGTGCTACATAGATGTGCGTTTTGCTGTAATCCAGGGGCATTCTTGCTCAAACGATAAAGCAACTTGATTTGTCTGAATGAATAGGTGTCTCCTCTTCTGTTGACATCAAGAATGCCATATAAACTGAAAATTTTAACCGTCATAGGTTCACAATTTGGAGCCTGTCTCACTGATTTGTTTCAAAAGAGAACGATCCCCTGCAAGATCCCAAAGAACTTAACAAAGGCTCTGATAGCAGATAGAGCGAGTGATCAGCTTTTGAAACTGATGTGTTAATCTGGATTCTTTGAATTGTATAAAAATTTCTATTAAATAGCTTTATAAATCATCTCTTTGATTGTCCGGATTTACTTTATTAGATATTAATCCAAAGTCGGTCAAAGAACTGTAATCCAGCACGAAATCATCGTGGAATCATCCTATCCAACTTGAAATCAGTCCAAGATATACCTTTATAATGCTGGTTTGTAATGAGTGATTTCTTTATTGCAGGGCACGTGCACTTTCTACCAACTTCAACGATGATCCAGAAAATGCTTCAAGACCTTTCGATAAAGATAGAGATGGATTTGTCATGGGTGAAGGAGCAGCAGTACTCGTATTAGAGGTATTTCAAAATTATTTTACTGAAATCATCTTTTGAAGGTCATATCACTCTATCAAAATCTCGATTTCGCGTGACAAATCTTCCTTTCTTTTTCAAATCACGTTGTTTTCAAAACCTATGGACACTTTTTCGAAAGAATTATACACCGCTCTTTATTCAAACAGTTTTATACTTCCACGGATTAAGTATCTCCAGTTTTAGGTGGCAGAGTTTACATTTTGAATACAAGCTGCAATTTACAGTCAGCTGCAGGAAAGTCCTTTTTTCTTATCCTATTACTAGTTTATACTTTTACTATTTTACCCTTATACTATTTTGAAACTTTGAAGTAAAAGCTTCCACTAAATATGTAGCTGTATCCTTTACCTTCTGAAACATTGTTGAACAATGATACATTTTCAAGATAACTTGTTCGCTGTCACGACCCTTCCTGCAACTTACTCATGTAAAATTTAAGATCAAATGAAAAGTTATCTTTCAGGATCTGGAACATGCAGTAAGCAGAAATGCAAACATTTATGCTGAAGTGCTTGGATATGGCATGTCTGGTAGGTGACTTAATCCGTTGTAAACAAATTTCAGATCAAGTTAGATTCACCAAGGTAAGCCTTTTGTACAGAAATCCAGATGAGCCCGCTACTAAGCCTCGTATCTGGTTACCAGACCAGTGACGCATTTACCCATGGGCCAACTGGGCCCGGGGCCCAGGGGCCCCCTAAAAATCTTAAAGTTAGGGGGCCCCGAGCAAAAGTTTGAAAAACCTATGAACTTTGCCAATTGGGATTGTACCAAGATGTATATTCTTGTATCGGTGTATTCAATTTTTCGAGTTTTGCCGTATCAAACTATTTCGTTGATATCAACTTGTTTGGTGACTAAATGCCCGCCCTTATCCTTAAACTTCATGCTAACTGAGTGCCGAGTACTTATGCACGTGACAAACAAATTCTTAGGTATATTTTAAGGGGTCCCAATCAGTTTTAGGCCCAGGGCCCCAACAGACTTAAATGCGGCCCTGTACCTGACTACACACTATTGCATTTAAACATGGTGAAGTACCGTATGAGTCAAAGAAAATTACACGTTTGATAGACTGTGAAATAAAAAGTATGAGACCGATATTCAAAACTGACATGTTAATCAATCAGTGAAAGGCTAACTTAGATAAGAAAATTTTGTTTGGTGAAATTATTTGTCATTTTGGAAAAAGGATTCCACATTCAGTTCTGGTCCGTAATTTACTTGCTATTGAAATTAGAATTCTATATCTGAAACTGGCATTGTAAACTTCAATGCCACATAGATCGTAAACCAGAATGGAACGTGGAATTTTCGATTCCCATACAACTAATGATGTGTGATTCTACCAAACAAACTTTCTCATCTAAGTTAGCCGTTGACTGATCAATCTACATTTCAGTTGTGAATATCGGCCACATACTTTTCATTTGCAGCCTGCAAAACTCGTAATTTTTTTTTTGAATAACCTGGTATGGTCTCTTCACTCGAGTCCTACTGCCGTATTTCGAATGTTAAGATGTTAAACAAGTCTTTGTGCAAGTTAAGATATGTAGCAAGGCAAAATTTTTCCTGAGGCAAAAGTCTCAAAATCAAAGCTTAAAGAAGCAGTGTAATTGTTACTCAAAGACCTTAGATTCATAATTATACATTGATATTCAATTTTTACATGATATCAGATGAGATTTTAACTTCATTGCCCTGAAGCTTCCCTTTGACTTACAGTAAATCCCCGCATTTCAGAACCTACAAAAATAAGAACCTAAAGGCTGTTTTACCTAAATTATGCACCTTGTCATTAAGAACCTCATTCAGTTTGATGACACATAGGCTCTTATTGCAGGGGTAGCAAAGCTGAGTCTTGATTGCCGTTGATTCTCCTCCCCAATTAGTTATTGGGTCGATAAGAACCTTGGCAAATCAAGTAATAGGGCTGAAAATCTTTTATAAAGACTCTGAGAAGCCTTACAAACTGTACCCTTTAAATAAGAACCTTTGTACTTTGAAACTAGTCTTAGTACCTTTGAAATAAGAACCTATCTCAGCCTGGCTCTCAGAAAAGTAGGTTCTTATCTGTGGGGATTTCTTGTACCCAATTTCCATTTCATTTTTGACCTCCTCTTGTTTCTTTCTTATGGCTCTCCTGCTAATATTCGGTCAAGGGTACCATTGACGACTTTGTTTTCTATTGTACCTTTTAAACTGTTTGTTACAGTGACAGCTTTTGAGTTAATCAATTATTTTTAGGTGATGCTTACCATATTACAGCTCCGTCTGAGAGTGGCAGGGGTGCACTTTTAGCAATGAAATCTGCACTAAAACATGCCAAATTAAGTCCTGATGAAGTGCAATACATCAACTGCCATGCAACATCCACACCGTTAGGTAAATTTACAATTTTTCAATGTCTTTGATAACCAAGTAACGTGGCCCAAATTTGAGCTGAATTTTGAAGTAAATAACGGAAAAGAGCAGCAAAAACAGAAAGAAACCACATTGTTTCACGTTAGATGTCAAGCAATGGCAGTGATAAAGACAAGTCACTGGTAAAAAATTTCCCTGTTAAAGTCTTTTTTCATTTGAAAATTGAAATGATAATAAAGGTTCGTGATTGCTAGGCCAAGAGCATTCTCATTCAAGCCACCACTGTGAATCAGCAAAGAATCATGGGCAGCACAGGTTCGTTTAACTTTTAGATGTAAATAAACTTTCTTGAAAGTTGTTGTACAGGCTGCATGTGGTTTGGCGGAGAATGAAATTTGGCTTTCAGTATGTACATGCATCTTCCTTCATATCAACAGATATTGTCAAAATGCTCGTGTTTGGTCTTGATTCAAAACTTTTCAAAAAATTTCAATTAGGTATTACACAAATTTACGCTAATTTCATTTATTCAAAGAGAGCACCTATGCGTACGTAATTTTCATGGCCATGAAAACTACGCGTGAATGACTTTCGGTTCTTCAAATGAAGTAAATAGACTTTTTCAACTAACGGCCTCGATTTGGAAATTTTTGAAAATTTCTTGATATGAACTTTTTGACGACGGATTTGGATTTATACTCGTTTGTATCATTAGAAAGAAACTTGAAGTACAATCATTCTTTCCCCATTGAAGGAGCACTGTGCAACATGGTAGCTATAATCCACGATTTCGCTAAAGATGGTGGCTAGGAACTTTTCACCTTGATGCATAGACCTTTTAGCTATTCTACAAAAGAGCCTGGATCGAGCGTTATTTTTATACACTTTTATACACGAGGTTCGATTGAGTGGCGTTAGAGCTTCTTTCAGTATTGTACACATTCGAAAATTCTACAAAATGTGATGAAATATCGTTCGATCCACTTTCCTTTTTAGAATAGCTAAAAGGTCTATTGCGTCCGAATTACGAATCTTTAACGATTCTATAAGAATTCGATTAAAGAACGCAATGCATATCTTTAGAATAATCGTCTATGGTATGCTACATAACTACCTGTATTCTGTCTGCATTTAAGTTAGTGTTTTCTACAAGAGCTGGGAATGATTTAGTCTACTTGTCTCTACTGTTTCTTAGACTGCGTTCACACGATGCCGGTACATTTTGAAAACGATGAAAAATGAGACGGTAGCAAAATTTGAGCTAGCGTTCACACGATGCCGGAACAATTTGAAAACGGTCGGAAATTTGCCGGTAAAAAGCTCGTTGCAAGACTGCAATGCCAAATAAGTGTACCTAGACCCTAAGAATCGTTCAGTCTCGTTCCAAATGGGTCTGAAAATGTTCTATTTTCATCATTTTAAAGTGTTTACACGATGCCGTTTCCGAAATGTGCCGATTAGAGTTCCGTTTTCAAAATCTACCGTTTTCAAAATCTGCCGGCAAAAAATGTGCCGTTTTCGTTTGAACAGGAGGCCTATCCGTCGAATTTTTCACCGTTTTCAAAATTTGCCGGCATCGTGTGAACGCAGTCTTAGACACGTGGCAGATGCTATCAAAAGTCTATCGCCATCAGAATATTCTCGTAAACTAATGAAATATTTTATTAACATTCAAGAATAAAAACAGCTCGAAACGTCTTGATTCAACAAACTTTGCTCAAGGTACGATTAATTTTATTCTTGAATGTTCATATTACAATCTAGGGATATCGTACAACACGCTTACAATTGCTTGGTGCATTAATGAAATATTTATTTACTGAAAGTTAATCAAGAGGTAATTCATTTCATTTTGCAGGTGATGCTATTGAGAACAAAGCGATAAAGGATCTTTTTTGTGATCATTCAGTCAGTTTACAAGTTTCTTCAACAAAAGGTGCAATTTCATTCAAGCTATTCATATTCGCTAGAAATCACGGCTCTTGCCCTTGCCGCCTTTGGGCTAGACTTATTACGTGGGGTCCCTTGTTTGCCTGTCCTTTTTGACTTTGTGGTGGCGCTTCTGTCAAAAAAGACTCATAACATTACTCTGAAAAACCTGACCCTATTTAGGCTCAATCATTGAGCTTCATAGAGTACCAATCAAAGCGCGAGATTTATAAATTACTGTTGTTACAGCAAATGTGATAGAATTTTCGATTCAATTTAAGAACTGGTAACATTCCCACTGGATTCGGGATTCGAAGCCGTGATTCCATCATGATTCTATTGATGATTGTAGAAAATAGGGTCAGCTTTTTCACTGTTTATTATGAGTCTCTGTTGAGCAAGGATTACTGCAGGGATTCCAGGAACTCATCGTCATAAGTCTACCTTTGGGCTACCTGAGAAATGATCGGACGAAAAAGTGAAAAAATTTGCCCAGCAAGTTTCCATTTACGATTGTGATTAAAAATCAATGATCAGTCTTCAAAATGTGTCCATTCCATCTGAATCGAACTGTACATTTTGTAGGATGTACAAATGTGCCTTATAGGTCAGTGTTGCTGTTTCTTTTCTGATGAGATCTTGTTTCTTTTCTCATGAGCAATCGTGATAGAAGCTAAAATGCCACTCATTCGAACCTTACAGGCTCAGGGCCCTCGTTGATAACAGCACTTCATGTGTTGAAGAGGTTACCCTGTGCAAACATTGTCATTATTTATCTATTGTCATTATTCATTTATCTATTATTTATTTACGTATAGTATGTATAAAAATATCGCTCGACCCAGACTTTTTTAGAAGACCTAAAAGGTCTATTACATTTGGAAATCTGTCAAAAAGTTTATACCTTTTAGTGTCGTTCTCACAGAAATTTGTTCAAAATTTTGTGTTGGTCCAAGAAGAAGTTACAATATTTCTTTCACCACTGGTTCATGTTTTCATCGATCGAAACATGAAATACAATAAGCTATACTCAGAATTCCCCGGTCCCTCTAGTTATGCTGCTTTAACTCTGTTGATTTTCTTTTAAGATTTCCTTTGACATTGTTAATTCTATAACTGATTCCTTCGCAGGTGCAATTGGTCATCTCCTTGGTGCAGCTGGAGCTGTGGAGGCAGCATTTACTATTCTTGCTGTAAACAAGGTATTTATCCTTTTGAATACACCTAAAGCCTCACCTCTTGCACACAACCAGTATAGATTGTGTCTTGAAAGTTTTTTTAGTTGAATTTGCGCATTCAATCAAGTGATTCTAAGCAACTGGTCCAATATTTTTGTAAAATGGTGGCTATGCTATAAGCTTACTACAGACGTTATAGTATCCCTGCTTAATTGAAGGCTGGATTGTGGACCATATGGAGTTCTTTTCCCAGTGATAACGACGATGAATGTAATGAGCCAGAAACAGTTAGCTATGATTCTACGCTCGATTTACAAATCCGTAAAGATTCTATGGAGATTCAAGGCGATTCCCAGCAAACTTAAATTCAATTGTTCTCTGAACTCTGACAATATTTGCTTGATTTTAACATATATGAAGTAGAGCAATGTAGCTTAGCAACGAATTACCAGGTGAAAATGAGGCAGTTCAATCTTATTTTTTTGAAAATATAGGCCAAAACTATGAAACAAGACTCCGCCTCAAATTAGGCGACAGGTGAGATTCGAAATCCTGATTCTGTCTGCACTGATAATTCCCTCTTCTATGGAGTTGTACCGTGTGACACAGAAGATAGTTTCCACTTTGAAAATTCACTTGATGGATGGGAATGAATTGAATTATGCTTGATAGCAAAGAGAATGAAGTATTTTAACAATTTTTTGTGCATTTTTGAGTGCTGGAAATTTTACTTGACGAAAATTTTATGGTTGCAAAATAACCAAAAGGCCTAAACGCTTGATCAAATGATAAAGAAACTCCTCAAAGAGAACAATGAAAAATTACAATTTTTTGCGGGTGAGAGATATTGTCTGCACATTTATTGCCATGAGATTAAAACGTCAGGATTTGTTTGAAAATCTATCTCCCTTATCTCCTGAGAGATGTAAAATGCCCTTGCGTCCTATCCTGTTCGAGGAGATTTCTTATGATTCGATCAAGTGTTTGGGTCCTTTTCAGGCATTTCGCAACTAAGAAATTCTTGTGCAGTCGAATTTATTTGTATCTTAAGTGCTTATAAAAATGTGGGAAAATCACAAACATACGTCGGTCTTTCGGCTTCTTCTAGAATTTGAATTATCCAAAGTACTGTTGGTGCTAAGAATTTCAGGAAGCTCGAAATTTTTCTGACTCACTGGGTAGATATTCCTAAATGATAGTATTTTTGTTGCAATGTGCTTATTAACGAAATTTCTTCCATTCACAGGGCGTCGTTCCACCCACCTTGAACTTGCACAATGTTTCATGCAAAGAGGAATTTTCACTGAACTATGTCCCTTTAAAGGCGCAGGAATTCAACTCTCATGCAGGAAAACGAAAGGTAGCTTTAACAAATTCTTTTGGATTTGGTGGGACGAATGCGTGTGTTTGTTTTGGCGACATTTCTTAATAGTTTCTTCAATTTTTTTATATATATAAGATATCAGGCATTTTTACCATTTGAATGGCTTAAAATAGCAACTCTTTGGACTGGCATGATATACTCCAGCAGAGTTTTTGGCACAGAGGTATATAGCGGGCATGTTGATCTCAAGTTCATTGTCCATGGGTGACTGCAAGAAAAGTGGAAATCAACAGACGGTGAACGAATGTCGGCTCTTTGGCTTTGTAAAACTAGATTTCAACAGTTGCTGATGATGCTGGATTATGAAGCGTTTAACTTTATATGACTGCATGCCTTGTTTATGATTTTGGATCCATGGGTTTTGGAAAAAGTGGAAGTACTTATTAGATTAATTATAGTTGTTAAGAATAAGAACTGTCAGGCCTACCTTTGTGTGTTCTCTGTTTTTCCATCCTCTCCGTTGTCCCGTCGATTTAGCGTTTTCAATAAGCTCTCATGTCCTCATCATGGCCTTGCCTAGAAGCCTATATCTTGTTTTCCAACAGCACGGCCTCATTTCGGTTTGTGTGAGCTCCTTCAATGGGGAGAGTGCGTTCGCTCAGATGTGGCTCCACACTCTCCCCATTGAAGGAGCTCACACTGACCGAAATGAGGCCGTGCTGTTGGAAAACAAGATCTAGGCTTCTAGGCAAGGCTAAATCGACGGGACAACGGAGAGGATGGAAAAACAGAGAACACACAAAGGTAGGCCTGACAGTTCTTATTCTTTATAACTATAATTAATCTAATAAGTACTTCCACTTTCCCAAAACCCATGGTGGATCTCAACAAACAATCCTTTCTAAGATAGGTGTAAATTTGTGTTGTCGTTCATAGAACAGTCTTTAAGACGATTGGCATAATTATGGTATCTTAACTGTAGTATCATTTTCAACCCGAGTTCTGTCCCTGAGTAATATGAATAGATAACCTATATTTTGCAAAGTGTAGTTTGGTTTCTTCTATGGTTCTGCTAATTTCTATATCAGTTTTATTAATGGACAGTCAGAAACATTGAAGAAGAAAGGTTATTTTACCTGCAAGCTAATGATAATGCTTACCAGTTATTCTTCTGTGAGTTAAATCGAAAACGGGCCACAATGGGCTGAATCACTGGGGCAGGCGCTTGAAGAGCATGTTGCACCTAAAATATCTAGTGTTTTGGAATGACGTAATGAATTGACTTGCTTGTGCTACCTCCGTATTACACGTTTTTTTTTTATAAGAAACTGGTTTGTAAGAAACTAGTACTAAGATGGCCAAAATTTTAAGAAACTTTGGTACTATGTCTGAGAAGTGCTAAGAAACTTTTCAAAGTTAAAAGCATGAATTTTATAGCAAATAGATCGTTGAACCTTTATTACTGGGAAATATTATCTAACCATTTGTGTTTTCAACATAACAGAACGCTGTTTATTCCTATATGATGTTTTAAATATCAAGAAACATATCTGCAGCAGTGTTAGCGACCACATTTACAGTTCATGCATTCAAAAAACGAGAAACCAATTAAGAAACTTTTAGTACTAAAATGGACAAAATTTCTTTTTAAATTAAGAAACTTTTAGTACTATGGCCTGATCCTAGTTTCTTATAAAAAAAACGTGTATATGTTAATTGTTGTTGAATGTCATGACGCACAGTCTTTTGGACAGATTTTACCCCACTAGGGAAAGAAAAGATAGGATTCTAGACTCAAGGACTGCTTTGGACTCAATGACATGATTAAGATTATATCAAGCTGCTATCAAATCGCCATTTGGTAACTTTCAAGCTTCGCAACTTGTTCTTATCACCTATGTAACGAAACGGCATTTTATTTCCCTACGTTTATTGACCACTGAGAGGTTCTCCACTGAATGTATCCATATCATTGGAAGTCTATCTTCAGTCATTGTTTACAATCATGAACAAAAGGAAGTCCTAGCTGTAATTATTAGAAAGGCGTGGATATAGAGGTTATGTGGTCCTTTCTGATTAATAAGGGCCAAAAATTATCAGCCGATTGCTTTCTGAACTAGTGAGGCACAACTGGTCCATCCTCACTGTAATTGAAAATGTTAGTGAGACATGTTTTATCCGTAACCACATCAAATTACAGGTGATGTTTTGATAAAATTCTTCAGCAAATTTGGAGCGAAAGGAATCAGGAGATATTAAGGAGGTGGTCCCCTTCTATTTCTCATTCTTTCATTCATTCATTCATTCATTCATTCATTAATTCATTTATTCATTCATGCATTTATTCTTTCGTTCGTTCACTCATTCATTTCCTCATTCTTATATTTCTTCATTCGTTCGTTCATTAATTCGTTTGCTCGTTCATGCGTTTGTTTATTCACTTGTTTGTTTGTTCGTTCATTCATTCATTCGTCCATTACTTAATTAATCAATTAGTTAATTTTTTCATTCGTAAATTCATTGATTAGTTCATTCATTCACTTATTCATTCATTCTCTGAGTCTTGCTTTATTTGAATGATTCATTGTTTCATCTTTAGTCACGGTACCCCTGTCATTCAATAGAAGTCTTTTTGGGGACTATAAGTTAAAATCTATTTACAGTGGTAATATATAGAAATCATGAAAACTGCAAGTACATAACCCAATGTTTTCAATACAGCAGTGTTCCATCCATAGCCAAAAAAGACTTAGGGTCAGTGAGTTTTGGCCATGCATGATACTTACAATTTTCAACTTTGAATGTAGATTTTGCTAAAGAGAAAAAGAACACTTTACTTGAATTCAAAGAAGCTGAAGTGTGTCTCACAGATAACAGAAGATTCCACGGAAATAGAAATTTGCAGACTGAGACTGCGTTCACACGATACCGGCACATTTTGAAAACGGTGAAAAATGTGACGGATAGGCCTCCCGTTCACACGAAAACGGCACATTTTTTGCCGGCAGATTTCGAAAACGGTAGATTTTGAAAACGGAACTCTAACCGGCACATTTTGGAAACGGCATCGTGTGATCACTGAAAAATGATCAAAAAGAGCATTTTTCAATGCTTTTGGAACGAGAATGATCGATTCTTAGAGTGTACGTACATTTCTTTGGCATCAAAGTCTTGCAACGAGTTTTTTACCGTCAAATTTCCTACCGTTTTCAAATTGTTCCGGTATCGTGTGAACGCTAGCTCAAATTTTGCTACCGTCACATTTTTCACCGTTTTCAAAATGTGCCGGCATCGTGTGAACGCAGTCTGAATCGATGGCTGATGGTTTGATTTTGGCAGACTTCTCTCCCACATCTGTTTTGAAACGGACCTTTAAGAAAGAAAGGTTAGGGGCTGCTGCTGTTTTAATTCCAGGGTCAGGGTTAATAGAATGTGTGTGATATAAGAAGGTGCTTGAATGAATAAGTTTGTTTGAAGATCAATCTACCGTAAAAGTTCTATTAAGGCCCCTCTCCAATCAGCCCCTCCCCTCGGAGCCAAAATTTTAAATAAGTCCCCCTATTTATTAAACCATATATCAAATATATATGGTTTAATAAAGTTACCATATATCAAATTCCAGAAGTCATAGAAGATTTTCAGTTCACTTAGCTTAAAAATGTTTGCATGTTCATTTTGATATAATTAGGGACAAAACTATATCGAATTTATATATTTAACTCGTAAAGTTGTATGTTGAATCCGCAAAATATGAGGTAAAAGACTGATAGAGCGGTCGTCTACAGTATGGCCCCGCATTTAAGAAACCACTTTTTCACACCTTAGCCTAAAATGTTTCTTCTGTCTATGATACTTCTCATGCTTTGAAGCTCAAGTTTCTTAAGTTTCTAATTTCCCTTTTGGAAAGTGTTAGAACAATAAGTTACAAAAAACTGGGGTCTTCTCTAGATAAATTAGCTATATTTAGCCATATGTGTATCCTATCAATGATTCTCCAGACCTTCAAATGAAAATTAGGTAAAAGTCTGTTAAATCCAAGATATCTTGCTAGCAATTTCTTATGAACCCTGTGTGAAATTTGATGCTTCCAGAGCATCAGGCCAGTACTTTGTGTCAGTCAAAATACAAGAAACTTTACTTTGGGTGTGAGCCTCAAGGGTTTCTTGCAGTTAAGGGGGCTAACTATTTTCCAGTAAGCTAAAAGTTTTTTTAGGTGGTTTCTTAAATGCGGGGCCTTACTGTATATCCTTTTAATCTAACTTTCTGAATAAGCTCCCCCCACTCTAATAAGCCCCCTCTCTAATAACCCCCCTCTAGAATGTTCAAAATTGAATAAGCCCCCCCACAGGGGCTTAATTGAGCTTTTACGACACGGCAAGATCCCCATGTGATTCACGCGGCCTCCAATGCTTTTTCAAACTGATTCATTGGAAACTGTAATATTTTTGAAGTTGTGTGAAACTTCGATTGTTTGTGAGAGCAAAATTCAGATCTAGCACAAGATCGCGGAAACAAGGCTAAGGCAAGATTGTTTTTAATTGCCTGTCCTTTCAAACAACAGCCGATCGATCTCCCTTCTGGAGTAGATGTTAATGGAATGGACAAGCTATGTTATGCTCTTCGCAGATGCTGTGTAGATGGGTCGCAGTCTCGTCAGAAGAGTTGTTATTCACAGTTTTTCACCAGTCGTGAATAGTACTTAGACTACAAATACTAGTTGATCCTGTTTTTGACTTTAACAAGTCTCCATATTTGTCAAGAAAGACGCAAAGTTTTGATTCGCTGTCAAGGGTAGTCTCCCAGTTTCGTGTTTTTGACAATGTTATTTCATCATATTTGGTCCAAACCTCGAGTTTTCGACTTCCGAGCCTCGCCAGTCACGTTTTCTGTCCGGGGCAGTCACCACAGAGCTCGTATTTTTCACGTTATTTTTCGATCATTGTTATCATCATGTTTCGTATAAATCGCAATCTTCAGAGAGGATAGGAACAGAGAAGATATCCATGGATGATTTTGCGTATTAAGTCATTTAAGATTCCAAATCTACCTTAGCTTTTTTCCTGATCTATATACTTATCGAATCTTAGCAGGAGATATAGAGCTAGCTTAGCGTTTACATAAAAATTCATTTCTCTTTATATCTATAAGAGTTACGTTGAAATTTTCAGTAGGAATTGGTTTCGATTTGGAGAAGACTTGATGAGGAATTTTGACAGCACAAGACTTGTTTCTATCAAAGCTTGAAAGGACTTGGTGTGGTAGTCGCTTCGATTACGTTTGGGGAGCGTTTAGTAAGGTTTTTTTGGACAGCTTCAGACTCGTTTCGATCAACTTTGGAGAACGTGATGACATATGTTGGAGAGAAAGACGAAATAGTTTGGTGATCTATTTTTGAGAAAAACAATCGTTTTGTTCGAAGTCGTAGAGTGCTAAATTACTGAGAGCCTCACGCTCAAACTGTTCTTTTCTCTGGATAATGCTTGCGGTCAACTCGATAAGAAATCCTTAATTTAAACATGCTTCAAAATGCCATTCTGTCCGGAACATGGCCGAGAGTACTTGCGAACAATTCAAAAAATGTTCAGCACCCATCGGTTCGCAGTCCAATGAACGAGAACCTGGACAAAAGATCGAAAAAGTGCGAAAACCGCATAAAGATTTTTATCAAGACAACAAAAACAGTAGAGGGATCGCAGACCTCAGATAACGAGGAAATTAATGGCAAAAACAATCAAGAACTAGCTGATAGCAGTGCTCACAGTTATAAAGCACCAAAATTGACCTATGATTTAGTCACACCCGACAATTCTGCTGTTCATAGCTCATTTGATGATGAGGAAGATTCACTCTTCGCCAAACAAGCCCTTTTGACTGAAGAGTACCTTGGTTTCTCATTTGATTCAACGACTTCACTTGAAGGAGATGTTTTCGACTCTTTTGACTCGATTTCAGATGTTTCTTATCCTTCATTGAACACAGAAGCTGACCAAGTTGAAAGATGTTTAGCAGACATTCGTCCAAGAAAGATCTCTGTTGATTCAATCCCTGAGCGTGATATCTACACCCATCTCAAGCCATCTTCAAACTGCATCTTTGACTACAATTTCCCAAATGGTTCGTTACATCGTAGCTTTAGCAATGTCTCCCTCGCAGTAGAGCCACCAAGAGCATATTGCGTACGAGATTTACGGTCAGAAACCAATCTAAATCAGCTAAAAGAACATATAATCTGCGGACAACGGTACAAAGACGAGAATTCGAATTTTCTTGGAAGTAAGCCCAGAAACGCTCCAAATCGACTGAGAAAGAGTGAGATAAATATTAAACAAGCTTTACGTGATATTTTGATTCCACTGAATTCAGGAAATATTGTATATGAAAGCCACTTTCCCAGAAGAAAACCTCAAAATAAAGCTAAGATATTTGCAAGCAGAGAGGAACTTGAAAGTGATTTCGAAGCAATGTCTTTGGATTACTATGAATCACTTTGCTACCTCAAGCAAAAAGATGTCGACGCTTGCAGAGTAGCTGGGCCTGGTATAAAAAACGGAACAGCTGGAAAACTGAGCACATTCTATTTATTTACAGACAAGGATAACACCAAGCATTTAAAAGTGTTTGTTACAGGGCCTCGTTTGGTTCCCCCTAAACTTGAAGTGAAGTGCCTTGCCGAGTGTTTTTATTCTGTGTCGTATTTGCCTGATAGAGTTGGTTGGTATTATATAAATGTGTTGTGGAGAGGGAAACATGTAAAAGGGAGCCCATTTCACGTTGTTATGCTACTACCAAAGAAAAAGGTATGGTATAAAAGGGACTGAAAACATATAAAGATTGCCCGGATGATATCTGTATCCATTTGTGAATGAAACACACGCGCAATGGAAATTTCTGTAATAGAAAAGCGGGGAAATACTCTGCTGTTGAAAGAGTTCTGTATCTCATTAAATTTTGTAAAATATGTTTTAGGTATATTGAGGCGGAAGCTTGATCTTTGCCGTGATGGGTGAAATACTTCGTGTCTGTGAAAAATACGTGTAACTTTGTGTTTCTATCACAATAAATGAATAGATAAAAAGATAAATGAATAAATGGACAAATGAATAAATGAATAAATAATTGAAGATAAGAACTAAGATCCTGACTGCAGATGTGTAGATTGATTTTTCTACCTTCAATGTTATCTTTCATCTTCTCTTGTTAGCTGCTTTCGCATGCAAATTCAGTGAGTCAGCCATCCAGGTTTCGAAACATCCTTTGCGGTGTGGCTAATCAGCCAAAGATATCCTTTCGTCCTTATAAGATTGCAAATTGCATTGAATGAGCAATGTTCAGATTCCATGCAATTTCAGATTCCTAGCACCCCTGTCTCCTACGCCTATGCTTGAACTTCGATTTAAAGCTACAAAAAGCGCATAGACGTAGGAACCGAGGGGGGCACTAGGGACACGTGCCCCCAAAGATTCTGCAATAAACAAAGAAGTGCCCTTTTCACTTTACGAAAATGCTCCTTGTTTCTTAAGGAAAAGTGCCCTCGAAGCGTCGTGCCCCCTCCAAGTTCCAGATGCTTCCTACGCCCTTGAAGAGCAACCGCTCTCCAGCCTATTTGATAACTATATACCGGGTGAGTCTGGTCGGCTGTAAAATATGAAGGCTGCTGATATTCATAACTGAAGGGTTTATTCTAACTATCAGTCAAAGGGTAACTTAGATCTAAAAATGTTTTTGCCAAAATCACTCATCATTTCAACCCAGAAATTGGGAAATTACATTTGACAGTTTGCGTGAGAATGAGAATTATATCTTCGATTCTGGTCAATGATTTACTTCCAATTGGCGTTGAAAAAATTGAATATAGTTGTCAGTTTCAGAAATAGAAACTAAATTTCGATGGCAAGTAAATGGACTAGAATGCTTAATAGCCTCGTTTTCGTAGCTTGATAACCAGCCCATCATTAGTATAACGGGCTGGTTATCAGGCTACGTTTTCGTCGATGTGCAAAAAAGTGTGTGGCGAAGTCCGGTTTTTCACCTTTAAACATTGAGTCCCAGTTTGAGCGGTAAGGGAGGAAGAAGTTTACGTTGCAACATCAGTTGGAAGAACGAAGATCGCGTGTATATTTGGAAAGGTTTCAAAAAACATTGTTTTCAAAGGTTCACGAGGGTACATATGGTGAACATGAAGATTGTTATGCAGGCAGCCTTTATAAGACTCGTAAGAAACTCCCACTACTGAAAATCGGATAATTTTAAGAGACTTAGTTAGGCCAAATTCTTAATTTCAGGTCCGTCGGAACGAAATTCATATTGGGGGGGGGGGGGCTGAAACGAGGTGCGAGAGAAGCGACGAAAAAGGGAGTCCAGCAGCTTGGCCCCGGGAAAATTTCTCATGACCACGCCCTTTAGATCGTTGGAAAACGCCCTATTTTTGGAAAATCTGCCACTGATGGAAGCAAAGGATCATCACATCTAATGAAAGTCTTTCGAGGAAAATTTTGAAATTTTTGCCTTGTATACATCATAAGATATTGCATTTTTGATAGATTCTGGTAGTTTCCTAAAATATATACGAGTTCAAATCTTCATTCCAACAACCTTGGCTTTCATAGCCTTTTTCACTTACAAAATCAACGAATTTAGGTAGCCCTGTCCACAAGTTGCTCGAAATTTCTCGAAAAGTTGCTCAAAATTTTCTGAAAAGTTGCTTAAAAAGTTGCCACTTTTTCAAAAATTTGCCCAAAAGTTGCTCATTTTTTGTCATCTTTAAGGTCATATGCTATAAACATGTGAATAACTGAGATCTATGCATAATGTTAGCGACACCAAGGATGCTCTTTGTTTCAACTACAACAGTTTCTTGGAAGTTTGAGCCTTTCACTCTATAACTATTGGGTCCATCTGACACATCTTCAGAATAGTAGCAAGAATCATCTGTTGATCATAAACAACAACAGCAACAACACCAGCAATAACAATAGACCTTTTAGCTATTCTGAAAAAGAATCTCAGTCGAAGTCGAACGGTACTTTGCTACATTTTGTAGAATTTTCGAATGTGCACAATTGTGATAGAAGCTCAAACGCCACTCGATCGAATCTCGTGTATAAAAATGTATAAAAATAACGCTGGATCCAGGCTCTTTTGTTGAATAGCTAAAAGGTCTATTGAAGAACAATGATAATCATCATAAGAATAATCATTATCATCATCATCATCATCATCATCATCATCATCATCATCATCATCATCATCATCATCATCATCATCATCATCATCATCATCATCATAATCGTCATCATAGTCAGAAATCGCTAATTTCAAAGACAAGCTCTTCACAAATCAAGGCGTTGAATCCCAGCCTGACAAGAAAACAGATGCTTCTCATGTCTAATTTCAACAAAATATCATTGAAATTTTTGTAATATTGCTAAAATAAGGACAAGTTGCTCAATGTTGCAAAAGTTGCCGAAATTCCTGAAAGTTGCTCTAAAGACTGCAAGTTGCCTAAAAGTTGCCGAGCAACTTGTGGACATGGCTAAGTTTAGGCAAATTATTGGCGGGGCTGAAGCCCCCAGCCCTCTCCCCCCTTCCGATGGGCCTGTAAAATATATTGCTCAGAGATTTGAGAAAAATCCACAGATGTGTAAAATAGTTCTTTCTGATTTCAAAATTCGTTAGCAAAATAGCAAATTGTAAACATTAATTCGCCTAGGTGTCCCCCCAAATTTCCCTTGTATGACGACTCACATACACTGCAGGTATAGCATCGTAAATTTGAGGCTTGTTTGCAGCAAGGTCGCGATAACGATGCTTCAATTGTGAATTCAGCTTAATATTTCTAAACTATTCAAACTCAGTTTGCTGTATTTCATGATAACGTTCTTGAAGATGTTCGTTGCAGCTCCTTGGACAGAAAGTTTAACGGGATGATAGAACGTCCTATCAATATCATATAATTTAACAAAATCAATTCCATCTTTAAAGTCTTTGTCTCCAAATATATCTGGCAAGTACATCCCAGCTAAATTCACTCTGTTTTCTTTCTTATCCAAAATTGTAAGAATTGTTGAAACTGCTGTTTCTAGGAAAGCCTTGTTTTTATAAAACTCGTCCGCAATTCTTAGATAAACTTCAGACAGACGATGTGGTATATACATGAAATCAGACCATGCTCTCAAGCAAAGTCGCTCTCCATTCGTGTTATCAAAGTAGATCTTCGTGTAGTTCACACCATTATAAGATGCTAGCTTTTCCTTCAGAGCATCGAAAGAAATTTTGCAAGTTTCTAATGCCTTAGCACTCTTCCACCAATGCCAACAACAAGGAGCAGGCTTATCCATGTTTGCTCCGGCCTTGTTGAGGATATCCTTACCATACCAAATACGATCACGAGGCTGTTTCAACATGGTCCACCAATTAACGACCATGTCGTCATTGACATAAAGGTACCCATTATAATTAGGATATTTTCGAATTCCCTCGGCAATACACTTGTACCCAAAATGACCTCGTGTACCTTCGATTACAATGATGCTGTATTTTGTGTTCGATTCTGGCCCGCAGAATATGATGTTATCAAAAACTGGCTCGTAATACTCTCTTAGCAAAGGAATGTTGTCATAGAATGGATGGTTGAAATTGACTGCAAGTAGAGTCTTTGCGAATGGTTTTAGGCCAGATCTTCTTCGTGTGGTACAGCTCGTATTGGTGTTCATTGAAGCATCACGTGATTTCATTGCAGGCGAGCGTCTGACCACTTGGAGGCGATCAATTCCTGAAAGCAAATTGCAAATTGATTAAAAAGGTGAACCTTTAGGTGTCTCACAGAGTTGACAATAAAACTAATCTATTCTTCCGGACCGTTGAAAACCAGTATGACTCAAAGTTCACAGATACTAAGGGGACAATTATGTGAGAGTTTTCACCCCATGTCTAAAACTCTGGAATTCAGCCCTGAGAAAGAAATGGTGTGCGATTATATGACTTTAAGGTTTCGCAACAGACTTCATGTTTACTGACTTTGCCTTTGTGAGCATTGCAAAATTACGGTTTTCAAATTAAGCGGAAAAAAGTAAAATATAGTAAAGATATGTCGAGGATTTCCTATATCAAAAAAATACACGTACTTCATTTTATAAGAAACAGGTCATAAGAAACGATTGCTCAATTTGTCGAAAGTTAAGAAACAACCCTACCTGAACTTACGAAGCTAAGAAACGTTTGTAATCCGCAGTTTTAATTTTCCGAGGTCACTCAAAAATGTTGTGACACTGTGCATTAATAGCAACTGTATGGACATTTATTTTGAGTGCAAATCATGTTATTTACTTGTTTTTTTAGACCCTACACAATAATTCGGGCACAGTCACTATGGTCCAAATGATTTGGAAGCCCATTTAACAAAACTAAATTAATAATATCTGCGCTTCCCGCATGAAAAATATAAGAATCATGTAAGAAACTTTTGGAAGCAAACTGGCCCAAAAATTTTAGAAACGGCCTACCAGTCCCTGACCTTATTTTATTATATGAAATAGGTGTAGTTTATTAAGCTGTACTTTCCCAGTGCTGGAGCTTCTTGATAATTTTGGCAATTGACTCGAGGGGCAAATCACTCTCAAAATTGCGTACGTGATTTTTTGTGATTTTGAAATCACATGATTTTTTCCTGTGATTTTTTTGCGTTTTTAGTGCTTTTTAGTGATTTTTTCGAGTGATTTTTCAGTAAGTTTTCAGTGATTTGTGAGTTTTGGTGCTTTCTGTATGTGATTTTTTTGTGATTTTATGATTTTTGTTTGTGATTTTTTTGTGATTTCAAGGGAAAAAATCAATCGAAAAAAATCAATGATTTGCCCCTCGAATTGACTTAAACTGAGGTCAATGTGTTGGTGGTAACTTGGTAACAGTGTTTTGTATGCCAATTAAACGTTTGGGTTTTCCACAAGACAGTATCAAGCCGAAAGCTACCGAAAGCTAGATTATGCTGATTGATAGGCCTACAAAGTTCCTCCCCTGGTAAGATATCTTTGAAAACATGAAAACAGCAATAATCTTTTTGCTTTCATCGCAGACTGGCAACGAAAGGTCGAGGAAGATTCCCCTTTGACCGGTCCAAAAAATAAGTGAGTGAACCCCCGTCTAAAATTTTGACCCTAACCCTAACCCTAACCCTAACCCTGGGTTTCAGACTTGTGACAGCAGAACTGTGAAGTGTGTGTGTGAAAATATAAATTGTGACAGCAAAAATGTAAAATTTGTCAACAAAAATAGAAAAACCGTCAGCAAGTTATTATAAACTGCAGTCAACAAATTTAATGTTTTTGGCCGGTTTGTCGCGCCATAATAATCAGATTGCGAGATTTGTGAATTACTATTGTATGTTATGGTGCAAATGTGATAGAATTTTCGATTCGATTGAAGAATTGAAAACACTCCCACGGGATTAAGATTCGAAGCTGATCATATCATACTGAGAAAGTTTTGATGGTGAAGAATTCGACCAGCTCAGGGATGGTTAGATATGGACGCAAAATGAGCTGAACATCTTCTTTGATCAGCTTCTAAAAATAAATGGGTTTATTCGTAGTTCAAAATAGTTTCGCATTTGCTCGATAGGCTAGGCCAGAATCATTCCTTCGCCCCGGGGGGGGGGGGGGGTACTTCACTTTGGGTAAGACGGGGATGTGCGCCAGTTTTGGGTAGTTTTTGGCCTGAAAATTCTGGGATTGGGGTATCCTTTTACTGGAAAATTTCTGTGATTGGGGTATACTTTCACTCGGAATTTTCTGGGATTGGGGATTACTCAAAATTCTGTAATGGGTGTTGAATGAAAGTACAACTGGATGAATTTTCAAGTTACACGTTGTCAGTTTCAAGTGAACTGATTTCAAGTATTTTTGTGTTGAAAAACGTCCTCAGATCAGAACCTCGTTCCAATGGCCACTTGGAACCAAAATAATCGTTCCCAGCCGTCAATCTCTTATCCCATTGACGTCGAATTGTTTTTGCTACTTCTTCGATTGTGTATCAATATCTGACAAATATTCTGGGATTGGGTATCAATATCGGACCAAATTTCTGGGATTGGGTCGTAACAGAAATCCTTGCGGCGCACACCCCCGTATGAATTTATAGTGAAGTACCCCCCCCGGGTCCTTCGCACAGTAAAGCACATTCTGAATCAGCTTGCTGCTGTCCAGCACAGTGGCCATGAGCCTTTTGAGTCCAGATGGGCCCACCCATGAGCCGTTATTGTCATCAACTTGACAAAATCGATGTAAGTGCTTACCTCCAAAAGTGTACAGAATCACCACTGAAAGAACCAGTAAAATGCATGCGATGAAAACAGATCTTTTCAAGCTTGAATGCCTTTGATCGCCCATCGTTGTTTGTTTTTGGTTGGGGATGAGTCAAATTCGTTCATCTCTCGTGTTCATTATCAATTCACTCTTATCCGTCCTATTGTTCTTGGTTACAACTGTACAGCCACCAGCACTCAAGTCATCCCAAGTCGCATAGCCACAACATTGCAAAGTCTTATCTAGACAGGAGGTGAAGCTTTTTGGTGTTGTCAAAGAGTCAAAGAGGACACTCCTTGTGTATGCGCATCGTTTTGATCTCTTGTTCTCAACAACGGTCATTTGCATCAAATGTCTGCATGCATATTACGGGGATGCTCTTTTAACCGGACCCTACGACCCTGCGACCCCGGACCTTACGACCCCAGACCATACGACCATACGACCCTGGAGACCCAAGCTTGATATATTAACTTGGCAAGACTTTGTTGTGATTTATTCATACTTTATAATTATGAATTATTTTGCTGTGATTCAGATGTTTGGCAACTGAAGCAGATTTCAGAGTAAGACTGACAGGCAGATAATATCTGAAGGAAGGCAATGCATGGAATAAGAATAAGTATAAGAAACAATTTCAGAATAAGAAACAATGGCAGATAATATCTGAAGGAAGGCAATTTAAAAACACTTTGTTTCAATGTAATCTGTTTATCACTAACTGAGGATCTGGATGAGAATGAAAAAATGTTTTCATTCAAGATTAAGATTTCTTACTTCTTTACTATCTTCTCAAGCAATTTGAACGGGCTAGGAAGAATGGTATAAGGCGCAACTCCAACGCTTTATCATGCTGTGCAGTCCCCTTCTGTCTTTTGTTGTGTTCATGGCCTCAAAGTTATACGTGAATACATTTGATTTTATGATTTGAATCAAGAAAAGATGCATATATTTGTGGATGTTTGACATAGATATTTATCGATTTCATTTTCATTCTTCGAAGGGCCAGTTTTGTTTACAAAGACTGGGTTTCTAATGTCTGGTGCTGCTCTTTGCTCAGTACAAATACATTGAATTGTGCCCTGCCAGATAACGTTGACACGCACTGATGTGTTGCACGTTCACCAATCAACCATAAGTGCTGATAAAGACGTGTCAGCTAAAAATATAAACTTGGGTCCTGGGTCGTATGGTCGTATGGTCTGGGGTCGTAAGGTCTGGGGTCGTAGGGCCCGGTTAAAAGAACATCCCCATATTACGTCAGCGAAGTAAATCATTACAATGCATGAATTCTAGTTTAACGACTACCTCGTTTGTTACCTTCCTTCCCTCTTCCTATACAAAATCTGCTCCATCATGTAAATATGCTCATTTCATTCTTCACACATAAACAGTAAAATCAAAGGTGGACCTATGGGTAGCTCGCGGAACGTAACTGGGATATCCGATTTTGTCATCATTTAGTTCATTACAAAATGTAACTGTAGGCATTGCTATCCAGCCACACAAGGTAAGATGTTAGGCCAGGGCAACACGGTGCCGGTGCAGTGATATTTTGCGTCAATTTCAACTAAGATTCCTGTTGCTGTGGACGAGCAGTTCGAGTTGGCACACATGAATAGTTCCAATGGTTTTTGTGCAAGGCATTAAAAATTCGAACGATAAATCGTACGTAACGTTTCCAGAATAACAGGATTTTTACGGATTTTTCGTGGATTTTTCTCCAAAACAAAAGGATCTTTGCCGAAGATGTAAAATATTCCTTGAAAGTGAAACTCCCCTTGGCGCTCTTGAAGTCATCACGATGAAATATTCCTATCAGGTTCCAGTGTTTGCAGACCTCCGCCTTCAAATCTCACTCTTGCTATGTTTAGTGTGATTTAGATGTTTCATTCTCCTTCACAGAGGCTGAATGGAATTACCAGACGAACGGATTTGGTTTCGTTTCTGTTCCTGATTTACGTTTTATTTATCCCAAAATAAACCCCCGTCTAAATGCCCCGGTGAGAGGTCAGATGTTCACCAGGGTCCTAGTGGTCTTAAAACGAAGTCATATTTTTCCAGCGGGTAATTCACCGGGGTAGAATGTACGGGGACACTTGACCGGGGGTGTCAACATTGTAAACTTTCGCTGAGAGTAAACAAAGAGCATGGCATTG
Organism: Aurelia sp. 3 sensu Dawson et al. (2005); assembly: GCA_964020215.1. Lineage (NCBI taxonomy): Eukaryota > Metazoa > Cnidaria > Scyphozoa > Semaeostomeae > Ulmaridae > Aurelia > Aurelia sp. 3 sensu Dawson et al. (2005). The sequence continues at coordinate 30,647,468 of OZ026572.1, read as the reverse complement.
CTGAATGTGAGAGTAGTTTTTAGCCATATGCCCCCATAACAGTTCAAATTTGGAGGGGTTCATCCACTCCATCGGCTCCCATAGTGCGCCTTGGTTCTCATGAATTCCAAATTTCAGTTGCTGCATGCTTGTTTTCTTTCTGAAATCTGTTCTGTCGGCCGATGAGCGGGCAGACAGGAAAAACATTCATTCATTGATTTCTTTTCTTGTTGAAGAAAAGAATTACAATAGTCTGTTTTAGTACGTGACTGGATTGAAACTGGACAAACTTGCTATGACTGGTTTTGATTCCACTTCAGACAAGCCAGACAACAATGGCATTGAAAAGTGCTGTGTGCAATAAATTCCGCAGGGCATACCGGAAAAACCAGACCCTATGGCCCTGAGACTAATACGACCTCTAGGACCAAAAGTACAGAGTTTTGAAAGGAGTCATTCGCTAAGATGGCATCAGATAACAAGACAGTTTCCTTGCAGATATGTCAACTACTGGCAGTTTTAGAAAGGTAGGCCAAAGTTTCTCTTGTTGTTTTTAACACGGTTTCAATTATCATCCAAGTATTTATCGTTGTTTTCTCTCTGTTCTTTTTCCATTAAATATTCAAGGGTAGGAAAAGCATATCTGACTGATTGCGCAGAAAAGCCTACCTGAAAAGCCTACCTATGGATTTGTCAGAGCTGGCGATGCCACTGCATGCTCAGCAATTCAAAGAATAAAATGTTTTTATCTGTTCTGGTGTCACGTCTGTTCAAGGGTATTCACCATAGAAACGGTATTCACCCCATGCTGAAGTGAACGGTATTGGCGCTAAATTTGAAAAATTATAGCAGAAACAGCCTGATTAGCATATAGTATCTTGAAACACTGCCATTATTAAGAGGAGATGACCCCTTGTTAAGGATCCTTTTAAACTCGGTCCTGATGGGTCCTAAGGGTTACTGGGGTCTCAGAGTCATACGGTCTGGCTTTTCCAGTACGCTATTCCGCAGACAGCAGAGTTGAAAAGATGCTTTGTTCAAAACTTTCGCAAAGCAGTATGGGTCCTGATATAAAAGGAAAAAAATATCTACGGGAAATTTCCCATCCCATCTCACAAACTCGCGTCACTTCGTTCCGCGAGCAATAATACTAAGACTTCCCAAGAGCATGATCACATGACTTGAAATTTGTTGGGGAGACGAGAGAGGTTATGCACATTAGATGTCAGGCAGTTACCATCTTCAACTCTTCTTCCTCAGTTCTGCTCGTGACTACTTTTATTTCTTCGAAACCTTGACCAGACATCTAATGGCAGACAGAATCTAGCATACTATCCATTAGTTTTTAAATCGTAGTGTAGTTGTAATGTCAGTTCAATGTTGCGTGTCTTCTTATTGGCCATGGGGTAGTCATTATCTTTTCGCTCCCCAGTGTATCGTCCCTGCAGTGTAGTATACCGGGTGAGCCAGAAAAAAGTTCCCACTTTTAAAAATTTATAACAGCAAGAGTATTTCACAGATTTGAATGATTCCAATTCTAGTTAAAAGCCAAAAGGTTGAAACATTTTTGTGATTTTTCTCGTTGTCTCACGAGCACTACAAATGTAGGTAAATTCAACTTTACAAAAATTTGATGGTTGATTGATTACTGGAAAATGGCCCAAAACATCGATCAATGCATAAATGACTTCTCGCACAAAATAATTAAGGAAATGCAATTTCTCATGGGTGAGAGATACCTTATCGGCCCTTTTTACGCCGGCCCTAAATGACGTTAATTTTCGTTTAGCGGCGTTAAAAGGGTCGGCGTTAAAAGGGCCGGCGTTAAAAGGGCCAAAAAATTTGAATTTTTTTCGAAAAGTGGCGTTAATTTTTTAATGCTTATTTTTGCAAGCCCTACCATATTTTATGTATTTTCCATACAGGAAAGGTAATTTTAGGCCCCGGAGCTTAAATTAATTACCCTTTATGAAAAGTTGGACATTGGTAGTGCAAACATGAATTGGGGCAAATGTAGAAGAAATCAAAAGCTTTTAATCCTTGAAATGAGAAGATGTAGAAAACAACGAAACAGTTTTTATTGATTAAAATCACGGTTTTTTAAAAGAAAGAGTAGAGCAAATGACGTAGAAGTCCATAAAGATATCCATTTCAATATTTCCTTTCCTTTGCTCTCTGAGTGGCGTTAAAGACAGCCCTAAATGGCGTTAGAGCAAATTTTGGGACTGGCGGAATTAGGGCCGGCGTAAAAAGGGCCGGCGTTAAATTAGGGCCGGCGTAAAAAGCGCCGATAAGGTATCCTCTAGGCATTAACTTCCTTGGGAATGAAAATCTTTCGCATCTGTTTGAAAATCGATATCTTACAGCTCTTGAGAGAGGTGAAACGCCCATGGCCTATTGTTCGATTTGAATGGAATCCTTACGATTTGATCAATGTTTTAAGCCCTTTTTTGGTCACTTTGCAACCATAAAATCTTATTAAAGTTAGATTTACCAATACTTCTACTGCTGGTAGGACAGTGAGAAAAGTCACAAAAATATTTCAATCTTTCGGCTTCTAACTAGAATTTGAATGTTTCAAATCTGTGGAGTAATCTTGGTGCTATGAATTTTCAAAAGTGGGAACTTTTTTCTGGCTCACCCGGTAGTAATAAGAATTTGTATCGTAGAAAGTAATATTCTTGTTGTAATACACTTTTTTTATAAGAAACTAGGATCAGGCCATATAGTAGTAAAAGTTTCTTAATTTAAGATGAAATTTTGTCCATTTTAGTACTAAAAGTTTCTTAATTGGTTTCTTATTTTTTGAATGCATGAATTGTCAATGTGGTCGCTAACACTGCCACAGATATGTTTCTTGATATTCAAAACATCGTATAGGAATAAACAGTGTTCTGTTATGTTGAAAACACAAATGGTTAGATAATATTGCCCAATAATAAAGGTTCAACGATCTATTTGCTATAAAATTCATGCTTTTAACTTTGAAAAGTTTCTTAGCACTTCTCAGACATAGTACTAGAGTTTCTTAAAATTTTGGCCATCTTAGTACCAGTTTCTTAAACCTGTAATTCATATCAATAAAAAAGGTTATGTCCGAAGAAACTTATATGTCCCCCCGTGCTGTGGGTTAAAGTAAATCAACGGGGTTAAAAGCCAACTTAGCTATGGGGACTGGGTAATCTAAATATAACCTATTGTATTTGATGTTTTCGATCTACGAAAACAATAAGAAGATTAGTGGCACCTGCCGTTCTTTTGTGCTATGTTTAGATTATGTCGCTATATCTCCGTTCATTTACTTTAACGCTCATGCGCAACAGCATTTTGGGGTTGGAGCTTTGAGCACTGCAGCCCCAAAACGCCACTGCGCATGAGCTTTAACCTACTGCACGGGGGGCCACGTAAGTTTCCTTGAACAAAGCCTATCGCATCTCCCCAGCAACAAACCTTAGCCGATAAGGTCTATGCGCCTAGAGGTGTGAAATTGATTCTTGTGAAAGGAATTCGCTTTGTCTCTTCGGAGACCTAAACTTTCTATCTTACAAAATTCGCCCTCGCTCTTTGCAGCGAAAAATCTCAGTTAAAACGAATGCAAATTCCGGAGTTTGCAAAATCTCGCACAAAGCAACAGTCCAAAGCATAGTAACACTCTCAACAGCGACAATCCTATGTATCATTACAGGAATGTAGTATTACTAAAAAGGATTTCACATAGTTTTTACATACAATCCTATGAAGTATGTATCATTACTGGAATATGGAATTGCTAAAAATGTTTGTCTAATTTTACATTTACACGGTGAGCCAGAAAAAAGTTCCCACTTTTGAAAATTCATAGCACCAAGAGTACTTCTCAGATTTGAATGACTCAACTTCTAGTTAGAAGCCGACAGATTGAAGTATTTTTTTTATTTCTCTTGCCGTCTTGCCAGCATTAGAAGTATCGGTAGATTCAACTTTTATAAGAATTTCATGCTTGCAAAATGAATGAAAAGGGCCTAAAATATTTATCAAATTGTAAGGACTCTCCTTACACAGAGCAATACGTAATGGATGTTTCATTTCTCTGAAGAGTACAGGCCATAAATTTTCAAACTAATACCCAAGATTTTCGGTCCCATGGCAATGTGCAGTGGATGTCTTTCACCCATAAAAAGTTGTATTTTCTTTATTGATATGTGCAAGGAGTCCTTTATGATTTGATCAATGTGTTAGGCCCTTTTTCATTAATTTTGCAACTATGAAATTTTTATAAAGTTCAATTTACCTACATTTCTAGTGCTCGTGAGACAGAGAGAAAAATCATAAAAATACTTTGATCTTTTAGCTTTTAGCAACAAATTGAATCATTCAGATATGTGAAGTACTTTTGCTGCTATGAATTTTCAAAAGTGGGAACTTTTTTCTGGCTCACCCGGTAGTATTTATACATACCATTTCCGGAACAGTTTTCCAAGGATTGTTTTTATTCTATCAAACTCACGTACGACTTGCCAACATGGATGCAATTTACACCGGTTCCCATTTAATCACAGAATTACGTAGAAGTTTAGCATGGTATACCGGCTGCATATTATTTTTTAATACCATTCCAGATGATTCCAGATAAAACAAAAAATAATCTGAAAAATTGATATCAGTTCTTGGGGTTTGAAAGTTGGCAATCAGCGAGCACCTGCATAAGCTGGATTGTCATATTTTTGCTTTGCTCCTTTGTAGATTGGGTTCTCGGCCTAACAAAAATAAAACAGATATAAGTAAAGGGAGGAGCGGGATATATTGCAGGGATATTGCAAACGTTATGATGGACTTGCCTAAGTCGTGAAAGAGCGAATCCATTAGACACAGATAAATTTGGTCTGGAAAATCACTTATCTTTTGGACCCAAAAATAAACAAACAAGAAGAAAGCAAAGTGCAACGCATTTGTTTTCCATTTGTACGCTTGTTCATTTATTTCGCTATCTGTATGGACTACTGATGGCCTTGGAAACTGAATGATGGCTGCACAAATGAACCTTTTTACAAACTCGTTTTAAAACATGACATTTTGGAATAAAAGAGATGTGCACATCAGAAACAATTCACGATCAACTGTTTGTTCTGCGGGATGAATAGATAAGCAAATATGTGAAGTTTATTCCACGGATCTTTACAAAAATGCGACTGAGGTAGACAAGTCCAAATGCGTAAACCAAAACAAGCAACTCTCTATTTCATTTTCATAATAATTGAAGATAAATGGTGCATTTCCAAGACAATCATGAGTGTTCAGGTCAAGACATAAAGTTCTTATCAAACTGAAACTCGAGGAAACTGAGGGGTGGGAAAGGTCTATTGAAGTCAAATACTACAACTAACGAAACATTCAACTAAGGTCTTTCACTTATGCTTCATCACATGGTCCTTTTCAAATGAGGCTCTAGCGAGAAATGTATCAGACTAAACAAAGAGGCACCATTGCATATGCACTTTCAACGGAGTACAATTTCGCAAGCTTTCGTTGAAGACTGTTGGTTTTTTTGTTACGGTTTTCGCTACATGACTGAACTATCACTTTTACCTTATCCCACTTTGACTTCAATCTGTCTTTCTCGAATTTTGAGTATTCGTATTTATCCTAAGAAGAACAAAACTTTGATGAACTTCATTAAGTACAGTAAATGATAATAAGGGTGTGTCTGATTGGTAATCCAAACCTACCCAATTCTGAAAATGGTAGACTTCGCAGAGATGGAAAGAAACTGCCCAATCAAACACAAAATTCTTCTAAACAGCAGATTCAGATTCATCCTGGCGAAAACGAGGTTTTCAGTTGAAAACCACGAAGGCGAGTCTGGTGCTTGGCAACAAAGATTCAACCAACTCAATCACCATTAGTAGCACCAGCAAATTCGCCTCGTTTTCAGCGTTTCGCGAATGAAAACGAGAATCTCTCCAGTCTGCTACCGTTTTCGGAATTTGGAGTCAATCAAACGCAAATTCTGAGTCTTCCGAGTCGACAGTTTTCAGAATTCATACCAAACAAGCAGACCCTAAGAAAGACCGAAAAAGAAGTGAATTTTCTAAACAAATTAACAATAACGTGCACACTTTAGAACAAAGTGTTGATTGGTTAGGAAACAAGCATTAACATTTCGTAATTGATTCTTTGTATATTAGAACCTTGGTATTGCAAATCTAGTAAAAACCTGATCTACCAGTTACTTCTTTGACACATATTTTCTTTATAAGAAACTACTGATATCAAAGTCATCCCTCAGATTGTCAAAAATTAAAGAAACTCCATTACTGGAAAATATAACATAAAACAAACTGTTCATTTTGATAAAGGAAATCCTTAGCATATCTTTTACTTTTCTCAGTTGCTTCCTCTATCATAATATATCCGTCATCATATTACTCGAAAGGTATTTCAGGAATGTCTAAATATTGGAAATGTTTTAAAAACTTACTTTATAAAATTTTCAAGATGGCAAATGTTGCAGCAAACTCGAAGATTGTTATGAAATCTTAAGAATCTCATACGAAACTCTTAAGCTTTCAAAATATGATGAAGTTGAGAAACTTTCAGTACTCGCTCAGATTTTAGTTTCTTACAATAAAATACTTGTATGCTGTTTTGTTTTATGTCGATAAATAAAGGGGGGTCGTAGGGCCTGACGGTTTGCGGTTTCTAACCTTTTTTTAGAACGGTTTGACGGTTTTTGGCAATAAAAATGGCGGATTTACGGTTCCGTTTTTCTCAGCAGTTGGAGGATTCTCTCACTAAATATGATTTAGCAAGTCAAATTATCACAAAATTGAAGATACAGCAGTGAAAAATTGTCCAATACGATATAGTTTTGGAGAACATTCCACTGTCTTTAATTTTTACTGGCGGATTTGAAGCAATGAAATTAGTTTTCGATTTTTGAGTCGCAAAAACCATAACCAGGCCGTCCTCTGCGACATAGAACCGAGGTGAGATATGCAAAGCATGGGAAGATGTTGTGACGGTTTTAGCTGAATTCAAGGGCGGTTTTATGGTTTTCCTGAAATATTTGGGCTGTTTCACGGTTTCTGATACTCCCCTACGACCCCCACATAAAAATCTCCCAGCATCATGAGGAGAGAAGAAAAATTCTAATAACGTAACGATTCCTAATAATAACTTACATGAGCAGAAACAAGAATTTTCCAAATCAGGAGTGCAACGATAGCAGCAAGTAGAAGACCTCCAATGATGCCAAGAACAATTGCAAGTATATCTGGTTCACTGGTTATTGCCTTTGGACAGACTAGATTGAAAAGAACAATGCCAGAAACCTAATTTGATTAACAAGCATTATAATTTTACAAGCAAGCAACAAGCAAGAAACAAGCAAGCAACAAGCAAGCAACAAGCAAGCAAGCAAGCAAAGAAGCAAGCAAGCAAGCAAGCAACAAGCAAGCAAGCAAGCAAGCAACAAGCAAGCAAAAAGCAAGCAACAAGCAAGCAAGCAAGCAAGCAAGCAAGCAAGCAAGCAAGCAAGTAATGTTTATTTGTTAACACAGGCTGGGTATGTGCCAGCTATACAGCTGATGTGGGCCTGCGGCACTACGGCTTGTGCCCTCAAAGTTGCCTCCAAGTACTCATTTACCGACCTCGAAAGGAATTGACTGCTGGGTTGGCTGTTGGTTTGTGGTTTATAGATCCGATGACGGGATTCGAACCATGCGGGCAGACCTCACAAGATTCAAAACACTGAGCCTTAACCACTCGGCCACACTAACAGATAACACACACTGGATTACACTACGAATGTACGTACCGGGTGACCCAATAAAAACTTCACGAGCCAGATCGTACATAATTTCTTGAACGCATATCTTATGAAGACAAACGAGGTATCAGCATGTAGCTGAAAGGCTCCGCTATCTTTTGAGACGTTGCTTGGTCAGTTTAAGATATGTGTACTGTCCGAAAAAAGTTCAAAAATATGGAAATTCATTTATTTCTCGGAGCATTCCCTCGCTTTCCAGTCCAATTTTTGGAAAGTACGAAAAAATCTGAATTCCAAATTTGTTTTGGAATATGAAATTTGAATGAGGAGCAGAGGTCGATTATTTTGCAAACAAAAAATTTGCCCGGACGACTTCTAATCCATCGCTGTGTTGAGATTTCACAAAATGTTGAGTGCTGGAAATGATGGTGATTTTTCACTCAAAATGAAGAATCATGGATTTGAAATTTTCCTTGAATCTGGTTTTTCGGATGGTAATCATTGCTTACAATGACCATGCAGCATCTCAAAAGATAGCTAAAGCTTTTCAACTAAACTATAATGCAAAGCTTTTGACCTTAGCTTGTGACTTCAGATTTCAGGGAGCCAGCTATGATCCAGCTCGTAAAGTTTTTTTTGGTCACCCGATATGTATCAGTTATTTTTAACAATTAAAAATATTTACGAGGTTTACAACACAAAATAGATCCAATACAATATATAAGGTTGAAACTTAGAGGAAAACGTACCCCTAATTACAGTGGCTGGGATAGCTCAAGAAAATCAAGCTGGTCTTAATTTCCATAATGCCCCCTTAGAGGTGCTGGTACAATGAAAAACGTAGGAAAAAAGAAGAATACAGACTTAATGTTTCACACTTCATAACTCATTGTGTTACGGAGAGTGACCCTTCAGCCGAGTGGTTGATTTGCAAGGGGTGCTTCTCATAAAAACTTGCAAAATAAACAAGCCTTAAAATCTAAACACTGGGGCGAGAGAAAGAGATCTTCATATTAAAGTGCAATGCCTACATTAAAGAATTGACGTTCATTTCAATCTTAACCTTCAAAATTTGACCAAGATTTTGATGGCCTCTAGAACACTAACTCACCTTTCTTAGGATTAACCCAAACAGTGAAATTTCCAGCCGCATCTTCTCCATATGAGAACACAACATAGCAACCGTCACTATCAGGAACTTCGCATTTACGTTCTTTCACTGAAAAAAATTGGATAGTAATGATGCTAAGCTGTGACTAGTGTGCCGAAGAGTTATTGCCTCTTTGACGATCAATTGAAAGTAAAAGCTAGACGATCCTTACATTATACCGGGAGAGTTAGAAAAAGTTAGAACAGTTGTTGGCCTGTGGAATGAAAACTTATTTTGCCAATTTTGAAAAATAAAGTGTTTATCTATCAGTCAAAGCAAAGGCTAAATTAGATGTGTAACTGTTGTTTGGTTAAACCAGACTCTGGTAAAATCACTTAGAGCTCGAAATTAGGGCAATGCTGACGAGAATTTCATATTCGATTCTGGACAATCATTTACTTGCCACTGAAATGCTTCTAACTTTGGTTACTCACCTGGTATTCAAGTGACTTTCGAAATGATTTTTGTGACAAGAACAGAGTCGTGTTTTGATGTTTAGTTTGCCTTCTAGGGCTAAGTAAACATACATAAGTCCACCAACATTAAACAGAAAGCGAAGTTTGGGATTGCCTTAATTGTTTGTGTTCTACGATAAATGTTCTTGTTTAGGAAATGGAAAAATAGTGACCTCTCCTGTGAAGTCTCAAGCTAAGCACCCATTTCAAGGTATTGGCAACATTAAAGAAGCAATGCTTTTTAAAAAATTAATTTTATTCGTGTTAAATGTTCGATAAACATTTTTAAAATGCCAACAGATGGGACAAAAGAGACGGAGAGGCACTCGCAGAATTGTCAAGAATCTTAAGAACAAATACGTACTCGTTCCATTGGTCTGAATAATGTTCAACGAACAATTATTACAAGTTTCTGTTGGGCCTTGCTTGAATACTTGGCAAAGTACGCAGTCACGATTATTTGAGCATTGGCCAGGACATGACTACGAAAGAAGGAAGGAAGAAAGATAAACTTCGACTTATTTCGTTCTTCCAAGTACAACCACAAAAGCAAATGAGAGGAAAGCAGGCATATATTTAAACCATACCAAGAATGGATACTGAATAGTGCAGATGGAAAATGAACAAGAATCGGACAAAATATGATATTTCTAGCACACTAAGGCCTTTCAAGTTGATATTATCATCAGAGTGTGTCTTGTAAAGCATATCAGATCATCTTGTTTGCTTTACAAGAGCATCTTGTATGCTTTACAAGAACATCTCGTCAAGCTGAGCATCCTTGCAACAATTTTTAAGGCATGAAAAATGGGTGAATGGCCCCTCTACTTGGAACTCGGTCTGTATTGACTGAACATGTTTTAGAAAGAGAAAGACGAGAACAACAGTTTGAAGGAGGAAACGTCAAATTTATTTTCCTACAAAGAAGACTTAAATCATCTTTAGAGTGTGCAAAGAAGTGCCGGCTAAACAGCGATGCTTATTAACATTCGACGATGTTTTTCAACATTCAAAAGTATCTTCTGCTTATAAAAGGCAAAATATATTAGTCAGGTGATTTTTGATTGTATGACCTAACAAACAATGTTTTACTTCACGAGGTAATCTCAACTGTTTGCAGTAGCGTAGCCAGGGGGGGCAAAGGGGGGCGGCCGCCCCCCCAATCATCGCCAAAGATGAGTTTTGTGATTCTTCCAAATCCGTTGAGAAACTGAAGGGGGGGGGGGTGAGCTGCATTTTTCTCCAACACTCGTGGCAGTATGGTTTGTCAATGTTATAAAAGAAACAGGAATGAAATTCTTGAGCTAATAAATGGCATCTTGGCACGATTTAGCCAACGAAAATATCAAAATTTTTCTGCTCGCTTCGCTCGCATTTCCATACGTGCATCACTGTATCATCTTTGTACCGCCTGGCCTGCCATTAGTTTCTTTAGTTTCTTTGAATCTGACTTAGGCACCCCTTTAATTTGATGTGTGTACGAGTCTATTTGGTACAGAACATAGAATCAAGTTAATCACATCTCTCGAATTTTTCTCGCTTCGCTTACACTTCAATCAAGAATCAAGACTTTCTTTCATGTGTAGTTATGCAGCCACTTGTATCCTTGAACGATTTCTGCATCTTCCTATGTATCAAGCATTACAAGAATTTATGAATCCAACTTAAACTTCCACTTCAATTGCCAGTGCATCTCTTCTACAGTGCTGTGACATATCAACCATCCAGTGAAATTCAATGTGTGCTTCTCAAAAATGTTCGGCTCGCCTCACTCGAATTCTCTTCACGTTCCGTATACCCCATGATCTTCGTTGCTCCTTTAGAGTTTTTTTTATCAATGTTTCAAAGCAATTCAAAGTTGAAATTTGAGAACGGTACCATAAATCCCATCATTCTGCAATGATCCTTAATGGCTCAGCTCTTCCTCATGAAAATGTTTCTAATCGATCTGCCCAGCGTGACATGAATATTGTCCTGTTTCCTGGACTTTCTAAATTGCTATATTTTTACCTCTTTTGTATCAGGTACCTATGGCACTAAGTTGCAAAATTTTGGCGAGAACTGAATCATGACTGAAAGAAAAAAGAAAAGCTTTCGTCGCTTCCATTCTAAAAATGGCATAGAAAATTTTTCTTGTTTTTCCAGTGGCGTACCTAAGAAGGAATGCGGCGTCTTATGAAATTCTTGAACAATGTTGGCAGAGGCATTCTAAGCCAAAGTAGAATGCATGTTATCAAAAATTTTCCTAGTGAGTTGACCCTGGACCCATCCATTTCAATCCCCATGTGACTCTTAGCCTGTAAATGCCTGCCGTTGGCTGTAAGGGATCCTTATTTGCTACTACTCTGGAAAAATCTCATCAAATGATGATTTGAAGAATCTGTACGCTGAAGAAGAATTTCTTAGATGCTGTAGACTGACAAGAAAATGATAAAGTAGTGAAAAGAGACAGTTCCTCGAATCAAGATGGCGCGACCAGCATCAAATCATTTTGCAGTAAAGCTGAGAAGATCCATTTCGTATTTCGTACTTGATATGTCGGACCCCTTGTAATTGCATAAGAATTCTTTTGCTTTCTTAGCAACTTGCTACAATGAGCATAAATCCTTAATCCAAATTGAACAAAACATCCAGCCTATTTTTTGTTCAATGTAGTCAGGTTTATGATGCAAAACATAGCTGAAAAGAGCGTTTCCCTCGTTTTCCGAGCGTCTCAAGGGCGTGGTCTCCAAAAATTTTTCCGGGGGCAAGCCCCCGGACCCCCATGTCTGCTCGCTACGCTCGCACCTTGCCCCCCCAAAAGCAGGGACCTGGCTACGCCACTGACTGTTTGCTGGCCAGGGGTTTACTTATACCATATTACTGTATGATAAAACTCACTGGGCAGGTTTCACAATGAGCTCCTCGATAGCCAATTTCACAGTTGCAAACTCCACAGTCACATTTACCATGTCCACCACAAATAGCCTGAAAAGAAATCAAATTGATAGCAGTAAATAATTGGGAAAATGTTATCTCCATCAACAAAAATTATTCAGTATGCTTTATGTTGACTAAAGCACTCCCAATAACGGTATAACAAGATCAGTAAACACGTTTTAGCTATAATTTCTATGAAATGATAACCTATCTATTCACTGTAACAAACAGACATAATATAAGAAAATGAAAGAATTTCGTATGATTTGCTTGGTTTCGCTTACAAAAAGAAATCTTTGTGAATAATTGCAACATTTCTATTTCTTATTTTATTTGAACATTTTCTTAAATCTAAACAAACATTTTCTTTACAAAACAGTGACAACAGATTAAGAACTTCAAAATTTCAAAGTTGATTACAAGATTATCGCGAAACGATTTTCCATCTGTGGATGTTTCTCCGACTCACCCGAATGTATTTCTCTGTGATTTGAATGAAAAATATACATGTAAACAAATGATTTGTGGTACAAAATTTTTAAATAGCCTGAAGTAGCGGATTCATCATAATGAACCCATGGACATACAATAAACTATTAACCCGAAGGGAAACACTGTCGACTCCCGTAAAAGGACAATAATCAAAATTTTAAATAAACCTGTAACTAGAGAGAAATCTGTTAAACCTGCGGGAAATCGCTTACCAACAACGTTGTTATAGGCGTTTCGACACGACCCGGCTGTTTTATACCGAACATAACAAAAGACATTTGAATATCACGAGACCATCGCACCTGAGCCACTGATTGACTAAAACATAGCAAGAATCAAAACACACTCACCCCATTCTTGTTACAGTTCTTCTGAACAAGGGTGCAATTCTTCTGCCCACAATTGCTGCCCATCCAAAGTCCTTTGCATTTACATTTATTACATTCGCAAACACCACGTTCAGAACCTAAGGAGAGAGATGCTACAGTAAAAACCCGCATAAAAGAAACGGTGAATCAAGAACCTGGAGGATTGGAGCCAAGTTTGGCGAATCGAGCATCCTCTATATAAGAGAGACTTCAGCATGGCAAATGAAGGACGATCTTATGCAAAGGATTAATAAAGATTGAAACAATGTTGCAAGCCCTGTATATGCGCCAGGTCCTGCATACATAGTAGAGTACAAGACCTATATACGTACAGAAATGGTAGAGTACAAAAGTCAATCATTTCAAAGCAATTAAAGAAATGTCAGACCTATTTTGAAGGAAATTTTAAGAAAATCCCTCATATTTTCAAAATGAAGATTCACATCTCAGTCAAGTAGCAGGGACCGTGCAGCGATTTAAAAGTGGAGGGGCTAAATCGCGAGCAAAGCGACCAAAATGGGGGTGAAGGATTTTTTAGACCACGCCCTTCAGAACGTCGGAAAACGTCTTTTCGTGAGGATTTACAGCCTTCATATTTTCAATTTGAAAAAAAGTCTATTCTTATTCCAGAAGACTGCATTTGTATACTTTTCTCAAGCTACGAAAAGATAAAAGTGGGGGGGGGGCCTTAACCCTTGCTAGCCCAATGGCTGCGCAGTTGTTGTCAAGTAGATTTCAAAGTTTATTGAACATGTCCACTTTGAATAAATCTCTTGCCAATATTATTGACTTGATATCCAGGCAGAAGTGGTCTTTCAAACTGGGACTGTTTTTTTCTAATTTCCGGGTAGATATACTCAAGCATGTGTTAACTATAGAATAGATAGACTAAACTATAGATAGACTAAAGTATCAAACACACAGACCTCCACATTCTTTTCCATCGTGATTGTCACAACCAAAATTTCTGCATTCACAATGAGCTCCTGTAATCTTTTCTGCTGGATTCTGAAAAGCAAATACGAGAGAATTAAGAAACATCAACAAGAAAATCATTGACTTCTCTGCCATTCATCAGACGATTTAGATAAATGACCCACTAGTTTCATTAGCCATATTTTTCGAAAGCTCATGGTTAAACTGATCGCCGATTGGAACTTTGAAGTTAAATATTTCACTATGCAAGGCATAGACATTGAGAAGTGTAGTAACAAGGTTTCAGTTAAGTATCAATTTTATGAAAAGTTCAATACTTAAGCCAATCACATCTCAGTGGTAAATATTGTTCGAAATTCCCCAATATTTCATTGGGGAAGATTTCGTTTCTAAAGCAACTTCGGGAAGACTTTGGAGGCTTTAAACCGGTCTCATAATCTTTCGGCTCGAAAGTCTTCAGGAACGATTATTGTGAACAAGCATCAGAGAAAATTCCTGTTTACTGTGAAGAAGATTTGGACCTATATTTTCATATATATTTCATATTTCATTCATTTAGGGAGGGTTGCCCTTCAACAAAGTTGTTTTTCAAGGGGCCCTCCATTAAAAACATCTACAATATAATCTAAAAATAAAAGTATTTCAAACCTAATTACAAGAAAAAAAACCATAATGTTAAAACCTATTTACAATAATTGATAATTTACACTAAAAGAAAATATTTACAAAGAGAAAACAAATTACAATTTCAGGGCAAGGGTAGACCATGCAACGCCGGCAGCAGCCACCCCCGATCGACAGGCCAGCCCAGAGCAACCGACGACAATAGATCCAGTCACCAGTCGCTCTGACCCGGCCGGCCAACCAAGAGCACCCGCCGCCCCCGCCACAAAGTCCACCCCTGCCCTCATCTCTAAATAGACTTTTTAAAGCTATTCAGAGAGGATGCCTGTTTTGACTCAGCTGATAGGCTATTCCATAATTTTGCTCCACGAAACGAAAAACATTTTTGCCCATTCGCAGAATTTTTCTTTGGTAACCTCACATCAGTGCCGGTATTACGGAGGGTACGGGTGGAGCATTGTGAGTTTTTTGTAAATAGGCCTGTCAGACACGTCGTCACCTATATTTGAGACAACTGGTACGAGATGATAAAATAGTCCGCTTACCTTTCTTTGGGTGCATTCACATGTTCCACAAATGCAGGTGCCAGCATTACTACAGACGGTCGATGATGTATTGCTAAAATTTGAGTAAAAATTAACGTTACTTTTCGGTTAATAAAACTATTCAACATCAACACATCTCTCGTGGGCAGTTATGAAGCTTTGAATTGAAACCAAACACGTTCCGAGTTATGAACTAACTTTGTAGTGCCATATCAAACAGTTCAAAGAAGACGAAATTATTATCAGACAATTTTTTGTGTAATCCTCTGTTTTTGACATCGTTGCATATTAAGAGAAGGATCAATTGTCATGTACGAACCGTATATGCACTCAAATTAACAAATTTAAAGCATATTGACTAATATACTGTATTCTTTTGAATAGTTTGGCTCAGAATGAGGTTTTCAAGCTATTCTTTGGTGTTTAACCACAGACAGCGATTGATTATCATCTCTGAAATAATTTGGTATTTGAAATAACTGCTCAAAAATTAATGCATAATTCTACAATGTTTATAAACGTATCTTGCTGAGAAATTTTCACGATTGTAAAGACCTTTATGAAGCAAACGAAAAAACATACTCTGCTTTACAAGTAGAATCGTCAGTTAATGATGTGCCAGTACATCTGCAATCATCACCATACCTAAAATGGAATTTTAGAATTCTGAACAACTTTCCATCGTTAAAGTACAAGCTCAGGTTTGGTATGATTAACGATAGGAAACCAGCCTACTTACTGATGCTGAGAATTATGATTTTCTTTCTGTATACTGACTTTCGTAATACAGTGGAACCTCCATTAACGGACACCTATATACAACGGACACATTCGAACAACGGACAAATATTTTTGTCCCAAAATACACTATGGCAAAAGGTGACACCTCCATACAGCGGACACCTCTCTACAACGGACGAAAAAATTGCTCCTACAGGTGTCCGTTATATGGAGGTTCCACTGTAGATGTAAATTATCAAATATGAAACATTTAGCACCAAAAACTGTTTGTCTGAGTCCAATTTCAATACGAACATTTTTCAGTCAGAATATCAGAAAATGTTAGAGGACAAATCCTTATCAAACGAAGAAACATTACAAATGGATTGCTACGTTGAATTCAAAATGCTAACCTTCCTTGGTCACAGTAACACTTTCCACATGCAAATTTCCCTGCAGAGGAACATCTTGTGCTATTGTACTCCTGTTAGGAGAAGAAAAGTACAACAGGGCTGGTAAAAAATCTGCTAGACCTTGAATAAACTTAGCGATTTGTCCAAAAGAGAATCGTCTGGAGAATGTCATTGGCAATTTCTTCCTGCAAATTAAGGATACATCGAGGAAGTTCAAACTTTAGTTGATAAAAAGCTTTACTGCTAATGACAAGTTTAATCAACAGAAGAGAGGAAGCCCCTTACTAAAGAGACATAGCTACCGAGTATATGATGTAAGACTATTCATGGTACTAGTATGTGAAAAGAAAAGGCAACCAAATATTAAAAGATGCCTGCTCTCTAAAAGCACTTCCAGTTATGGTTTCAATGATCCTTTGAAAGCAAAGGATTCTGCATTTCGGTCCCTTTCCACATTTTAAAGATGGTTTAGACAGAAATGATGCTGACGAAGAAAAAAGGCAACTTACAACAGTTGGCGACGTCTCGCAGTCACAATTGCATTTGACGTTGGTTTGAATTTGTACATTCTCAAAACCAGCAATACTGATGGTAAAGCTACGACAAAACCGAGAAGCACTAGTGCAAAAAATGCTGATAGTTACGCAATTTATAATGATAGTATGTAAACAAATGATTAGCGGTGCAAAATTTTTAAATGGCCTTAAGTAGAGGACTCATCTAAATAAACCATGGACGCACAATAAACTTGTATCCTGTAAGAAAAATACTATCAACTCCCGTAAAAGAACAGCAATAATATAAGATGAACCTACAACTGAAGAGAAAGCTGTTAAGCCTGCAAGAAAATCAAGTAATCAGTTATCAGCAACGTTATGACACCAAATACGCGTTTCGTCGCAAAAGCAAGAGCAACCAATATGAAGAGCTTGCGACGAAACGCTTATTTGGTGTCATAACGTTGTTGATAACTGATTACTTGATTTTCTTGCAAGTTTAACAGCTTTCTCTTCAGTTACAGGTTTATCTTATATTATAATGATAATAATGACAAGAACCATTGAGTCAACAATAGGGTTTCCTTCTTGTAAGATATAAATAAAACAGAAAAAATGAAGGAAGGGTGAATAATTAATAGAAAAGGAGGAGAAACAAATATCGAGTGCTCTTTTCTAACCTTTTCAATGCCTGTGCTTCCTTAGAACATCTCTGAGCTGTAACTGATACTTCGAATGACACTTCTTCATCAATTGCAACATCACTACATTCATTGTCAGCAGTTTTACGTCTGGAAAAGCATGAGAATTAAGAAGTTATCATTCTTCTTCAGAAAAACTGCACATTAATGTCACAAAAGCATTTCGATACACTATCGAAGAAACAAGGTTAGGCCACCGTAACATCCAGGAATCACGGAAACAAGGTTAGGCCACCATAACATCAGGAATCACGGAAACAAGGTTAGGCCACCAAAACATCCATGTTTTTCATCCAATTAATACAAGACCGACATCAACCTAAAGATCGCAAAGAACTGGTTTTTAGTTCAGAGAAGGCTCACAAAAAGGGAATGGCCTATAAAAGACTTTTCTAGTTAAAGGAAACTAACGCTGCCAAATGTTGAAGTAAATTGCTTGGCAGGCCTTATGATTGAGAAGAACTTACACTTGCATACTGAAATAGAATTATAGTAACTGATCTCTGAATTTCAGAAGCAAAGTAAGGAGTTTATGACGAACCTGCACTTCTTTGCTTTATATTCAATTTTAATATCAGTTGGATTATTACCAATCAAACGAACAGTCGAAGCAATTTTCTGCAATCGAATCAAAAATAAAGAAGTCTGATAACCCAAAATAATAAATTTTGAGGCGAAAACTGAAAGCTAGATTTTCTGTAACTGGACTGCGACACGACAATGGTTGGAATTATATGGTCACATTATCTATAACGTGTAGAAAAGCAGTGCGATGCTTTCAAGATCTTACTACCCAAGATCCTTGCACGTTAGTGAGTGCAGCATTTTGGAAATAGGAAACTAGAGCAACGAACATATGGAATGGATCAGAAAAGAATAATCGGACTTCTGGCTTTGTTGACATTACATGGTGCCTTTGCAAGTTTGGTTTTTGCAGTCAGTTCATTTCTTTTTGCATTATATCACAAAATCAATGCCTGTCTCCCTGCCCTCATCTTAAGACAACAACGAAATCAGACAAAGGCGCATTCATTCCATAGAATAAGAAACACATTTAGAAGGTTTTGATTCTACCGCCAGTATTGGTGTCGACAGCGAAGTTCCAAATTGCCACATTTCCACCCTTGCAAAGAAAGGTAGACAGAGGGATATCGCTACTTCATTGGAATAGTTTGCGGCAAGCTACAATAAAGAGAACAAACCTCGTAATTATCCTTGATCAGTTCTACAACATTGCTTGAATCTGCAGATAAAGTTCCTGCCGTTGTTCCAAGATCTTTCCATTCTTGAGCAAGATACTACGAGCAATAAGAAAATATAGGAAACAATATTCATCAAAGTGAAGACCCACCTTTAATAAACAACTTTACAAGAATCTCAGATCTTGAATTTTTGCCAGAATAATTGGAGAACAATCAAAGGAGAACACTAGGCTGATGTCAAAAGCGAGTTCCTTGAAGGTGAGCTTGTACCGCGTCACTTCACAATAAGATCTTGCTTTAAAAGATCTTCCTTACAGAACTTACTGTTCATTTAAATTTCAAATTAGCGGGCAGTAATCAATTCTGATTTAGTATCAAAATTTATGACTCTATGGGGACTCTATACAACTTTAGCATCACTGTGAATCGCTCCTTGATTATCTACAGAAAATTTAGAAAGATTTCAATCAGCTCAAGTTTAATTCAGTTCAGTCTGTTCGAAACTGTTTCAGTTTGGATTAAATGGTGGATAAAACATATTCTAGGTGAGAAAACTGTCGGCTCCTTTTGTTCATTAACTAAGTATTCCTTGCGATTTCATGTTTAATTCAGAGCAAACCTCGTAAACTTCTTTCACTTCTTTTGTTACAGCAATAATTGGAACAATCTTGCTTTCTTTCAGTTTTGCCTTGAGAAACCCAACAGATGGATAGTCCTAGGGAAGAAAATAAAAAGAATGATTAGTGATTGTACACAGAAATTAAATCTGCTCGTATGGAAAGAAAACGATATTTGATAGTTGGGAAAAGGAAAATCAATAAGTGAACATACCGGGTGAGCCAGAAAAAAGTTCCCACTTTTGAAAATTCATAGCACCAAGACTACTTCATGGATTTGAAGCACTCAAATTCTAGTTAAAAATCAAAAGATCAAAGTATTTTTGTGATTTTTCTCGCTGTCCTACCAGCACTAGAATTATTGGTAAATTCAACTTTATAAAAATTTCATGGTTGCAAAATGACGGAAGGGCCTAAAACATTGATCAAATCGTAAGGACACTATTCACATCGAACAATAGGCCATGGGCGTTTCACCTCCCTTAAGAGGTATAAGACATCGATTTTCAAAAAAATGCGAAAGATTTTCAATCCCTTGGCAATCAATGTACAGAGGATATCTCTCACCCATGAGAAATTGCATTTCCTTTATTATTCTGTGCGAGCAGTCATGTATGAATTGATCGATGTTTTGAGCCATTTTTCAGTCATTTTGCAACCAAGAAATTTTTGTATGGTTGAATTTACCTATAATTTGTAGTGCTGGTGGGACAGCGAGAAAAATCACAAAAATACTTTGATCTTCGGCTTTTAACTAGAATTTGAATAATCCAAATCCGTGAAGTGGTCTTGGCGTTGAATTTTCAAAAGTGGGAACTTTTTGTGGCTCATCCGGTAGAAACTTGCAGATTGCTGATATACTGCAGCTAACTGTTACTTTCGTTCCAGGAAAAGGGTTACATCCTTTGGCGATTCGATAACTGCAAACATTTGAATTGTCCAGAAGCGTACTCACCAGTTTGTTGGTCATAGTATATGTGTTAGCTTTATCCAGATGACATTTTCCATCATTAGGCAGAACAATGCCTCCAAGCTGCGATAGATAAAAAGATGGCCATTAGCTTATATGTGTATATAGAATGTCATCTATCAAAGAGAAGTTGTCTGAAAGATACTGGTTGTTCCGATACTAAGTACACAACTTGTTAGAAGTGAATGGTTATGTTCAAACATGTTGAACTTATAATCTTTGCAAAGTAGATATGTTACCTCATCTTCGATGTCTCGCTTTTTAAAACGAGCACAATGTTAGCTGACCAATCAATGGTCAAACAAAAATATGAAGTTAAACGAAACTAAATTACGATTACTTTATTCATATGCTAGCTTTCTCTTAAAGATTCAAGCCTTTGTAATCCAAATGCTTAAAACGATCAATGACATGTATTGATAAGAATGGTTTATTTTTCAGAGCTAGAAATTCAGTGTCCATTGTTGTCCCGGTGGGTGAACTCCAGAGTCTAAGTGTAGCCATGTTTGTCTGGCAACTTTTGATGTTGACCCTTTTCTCTGATTTTGGTTGAAAAAATCAACCCTTTATACGAGCTTTTCTCTGACAAATGTGGAAAGGGTTGCCCCCTTGTCCAGGATTCTTCTTGTATAAGATGGAGCTTGTCAACCAGTGTGCAAAATACCTGAGTGAACACATCAAAGCCTAGATATTTCTATTTCCTTGCAATTCTACTTCTTCAGAGGTATGAAAAGACTAAAAACAGCTCCGGGTAAAAGAATTCTAAAGGCAGGAAAATAGACGTGGTAATGCATGTAAAAACCCTCACTAAACAGAACTTGGTTTCTCTGTCCTAAACTCACTAGAAATTCAACCCCCTTCTCAGAGATTTCATAGATACGCATGGTTACATCAGGACCCCAAGAGTTGACCTACCGTGACTGTTGTAGTCTTTTACACGGTATGTGAGACAATCCTTACTTTACTGACTTACACCAAAATATGCTCAAAGCATAGTGCTTTCCTTACATCTACGCTATTTCATGATACTTCGATTAATTACTTTTTATATACTTACTTTTCCGTCACCAGCACTATGAAATGCGGCATCAGTAACAAATACCACAATTCTTCTGGAAGTATCCTTCTTTGACCAACCAATTCTCTGATGTTTTAATGAAAGAAGTTAATAGCGCTAAGCTTACAAATAACATGTTTCAATGCTTTACAGCGCTTAATGTTGACGTTAAGGCTGATTTCCAGTCAGTGGTACTTTCCGAGCAGGCGGAAATTTTATTGTTTGCGGAAGAAAATGTCGCTCTGAAATTGAAAAGATAGTTACGGCTGAGCAACTTTTAATTGTCTAAAATTCCGCCCGCTCGGAGAATTCCGCTGACTGGAAAACACAGCTGCCATGACAAAGTTCCATAAGGCAGTTGGAAGCTTGCAGTAATGAACCACTGAACACGTGTGAAGTAACATAAGCAGTGTCAGACGACCTAACTTGTCTCCTCAAAAACAACCAAAATAACACAACTCTTCACAAATGAGGTTCATTTAGAAGTAAGCAACAAAAACAACCTAGAAGTTCCTAGATGAATGTCTCTTCTAATGAGCAACAATGACAGTTCAAAAAATTGCTCAAAAATGATAAAATTCCTGTTCCCTTCATCTTTGGTATCTCTTCGTACTAAACTAAATAAAAAAATCAGCTAATACCTGTCCACAAACAGCGACTTGCATCAGTGCATCGAATCCCCCTTCAGGGCTATCATTATTACCAGAAATCCTTTGAGCCCTAACGCCATCCTATTAAAATGAAATAAGAAAATCAACGAGAATCAAGGACTTATTGACGTTGAGATTGAAACGTCAAAGTTGTATAGGTAGATATAGAAATAATGAGACTCGTATACATTTCACATGTTTCGAATGCATTTGGCTTTCTCGTGTTACATCTTATCAGTTAATTACCAGTTCTTCTCACATCTAAGTTACAGCCTGTTCTGTTTAACAGTGCTAAATACGAGATAATTCAAGTCATAACCTGTCGAAAAAAGTGGCACAAACGTCCTTCAGTCCAAGTAAAACGCTCCGAAATGAAGCAGGGGAGAGAAAGTCTGTGCCGTAGAGATGGAAAATAAGCAATGATTGAAAATAACTTACAGAGAATTCCTTAGCATTCGAAGTAAAATTCCGGTTGTGTATGAAGCCAAATGGTTTTCGGCATCCTGAACATGGATACTCTCTACGATGAAGGATGAAATTCATTTGCTTCAAGAAGTCTTGTAATCATGGCTAGGGCTATTTGAAAACCAAATAAGATAATGTGAACTGTTTTTAAGCAGAACCTAGAATTTGGAAAAAACCCATCAGGCCTATCAAGTATAAATAATACCCTATATGTTTTGTCACTCCTGTAAGAAGGCAAGAGACATGCAGTCAGTCAAATCCTATTGGAAAGTGGCACATAACTATTATGTTTCCTTGAAACTTCACTCCCAAACCTAACCGAAGTAGGGTGATAGGTCCCTCTGATGAACTGACATTCAGAGAAATCTTTTGGATTGACAATTTCTCTTTACTACTAGAGAGTACAGCCCCTTGTTCCCATTCTTGCATCCTTTGAAACATATAACACAAAGTGTCTTAAAGTATTTACCTTTCAACTTGAATGTACGGTGACACTGTTTTGTCAACAAAAGAACCAAAAGCTAGACGATAGTTCTTTGTTATTGAGCCAATCGTGGTAGCTGTTGAGAACAAAGAAAATGTCTCATGTACAATGTACTCATCTATTATAGTGAAAAACTCTGCACAAGACCACTTCTCTGGCATGAGCAATCAATGGGACTCATCATAATAATAATTAATCTACTTTTCAGCTACATTTTGGTAGATTTTTGTTTAGATTTTTTCTTAGATTGCTTGTTTATGCAACAAGCACATTTATCTGCCTTACTCATCCTTAGATACAGTGGAGGCGCCACGGGGGGACTGGGGGGGACCCAAATCCCAAAAGTCGGCGAAAATTGTCAAAGAAAAATGCCATAAAATTAGTTGAGTATACCTTTAGATTGAAAAATTATGTTAAAATCTCCCCATTTCTCTAGGATTTTTCGGAGCTGGCGCCGCCACTGCTTAGATACCTGTATTCCATATCAGCACATGCAGCTGTATTCTCTATGATTCGTTTGAAACAAACAACTTCTTATTTTATTCCATCACCTCTACCTTTCATGTGTTACATATTTTGAAAAGTACGGTGGCCCACAACTGCCACGGCAAAATCAATCGTTCACAGCAAAATTTCAATTTCCACAGCTGCCACTAAATCAATTTTCACGGCAGAAAATACAAGTTGAATTTTGGAAAAGTGGTGTCTGAACTTTCCTTGCCCTCTTGGCTCCACCACTGCAGAGGACTATGGTTCACAGAAACTAGAAAATGATTAGTTTAATGCACTTGCCAATTTTGGATCCAAGATTTTTCAATTTATCCAAGTCATCCCTCATGGAATTTGATAAGTCCATAAGATAATACAAATCCACTGGGTAATTCTTTGCAGGTTTGACTTTGATTTCAAATGTTGCTGGAACACCTGAAAGATCAACAAAAATTTCCATCACATTAAGAGTCAACACTGCCCTTGAGGAAATACTCTGGTCCAGTCTTCAATACAATAAAACATAACATAATGTTCAATTGCATAAAACAGTAACATTTTCTTGTAACTCTTCAAACAAAAATTTTTGAACCACCTTTAACTTGCTGAAAAAAATTTCGCAAGTTCTTTTTCTTTTCAGTCTCACTTTGATCATTTTAAAATTCTCAATATGAACGAATAGTTTAAAATGTATTAATGGGAGGATCAAAAAGAAAAGCAGATATTTGCATGATAGGGTTTCTTGAATGAGGAGCTTTGTCAGTGGGTACACCAAGGGAGGAGAGACCATCCCTTATTCTTGCTATCTTTCTGAATATCAATTAGATATAAGTGTCAATTGCATAAAGAAGATCTTTTGTCTTTCAAAATAAACTATACGGAAGGCACAATAAGATGAAATTGCCTGGGGGGGGTACTTCACTACGGGTAAGACAGGGATGTGCACCAGTTTTGGGTAGTTTTTGGCCTGAAAATTCTGGGATTGGGGTATCCTTTTACTGGAAAATTTCTGTGATTGCGGTATACTTTAACTTGGAATTTTCTGGGATTGGGATTTACTGTTATACTCAAAATTCTGTAATGGGTGTTAAATGAAAGTACAACTGGATAAATTTTCAAGCAACACATGGTCAGTTTAAGGTGAACTGATTTCAAGTATTTTTGTGTTGAAAAACGTCCTCAGATCAGAACCTCGTTCCAATGGCCACTTGGAACCAAAATAATCGTTCCCAGCCCTCAATCCCTTATCCCTTTGACGTCAAATTGTTTTTGTTACTTCTTCGATTGGGTATCAATATCTGACATATATTCTGGGATTGGGTATCAATATCGGACCAAATTTCTGGGATTGGGTTGTAACAGAAATCCTTGCGGCGCACACCCCCGTATGAATTTATAGTGAAGTACCCCCCCCCCCCCCCGGGTGAAATTGGAGACTTGTAACAAGTCCAAAGGCACAAAAAAGAAAAGATTCATATTACATGCAATTACCACTCACCTATACGAAGTTCGAGATCAACAACTTGAGGAGATACTTGCACTTTTTGGCCAAGTGGCTTGTTACTAGTCTGCAATGAGACAAATTTAATGAGGGGAGTTTCGTTTATCATAAACCATAAAAATCTAGGATGCATTGTACTTGCAGCAATGGCAAAGACAAATTTACTCTAGACAGTCTTAGGCTTGAATGAAAAAGAAAACCATCTTAACTTAGTATAATTTTCAGTGTCATGTATTAGCTTACTCAAAAGCATATTATTTGAGTACTGAGAGTGCAGCCCCCTCAACGTTGGACAAATTTTAAAAGTCAACCGTTTTTAAGCAAACAGCTATCATTAGTCAGACAATAGTTTTAGTTAACAATGATCACTTTATTGGGCTGCCCCTAGATTTTATCTTCATGTGCAGCTATGAGCTAACTGCCTGGAAATTACAAGTGATGTGCCATAACATAGATTTCTTGAGTATTTCAGAGCCCTAAATATTAATATTGTTAGTAAAGCTTAACTCATCAACTAAATATTTACCAGTGTTGCAGTACTTTTGGGATCCGTCTTATTGGTGCAGATTGTGGCCATTGTTGTTCGAAGATCACATCTTGGTCTTTTCTTGCTGACTTTCTGAAAATCCTAGGACAGAGGCAGTAATTTTTTAGATCCGCCAGAAAAAGTAGAGACATTGCTTATTCTTCTTTCAATGTTTTAACAAATATTTTCAACCAGCGTTGGGTGCTACACTTTGTTTATCTAGTGTTAGCTTTGTGAAATTGTTATGAGTGATTGGTGGGTGTGATGGTCTGTCCAGGTTGAAGTCACTCCACAGATCTGTGACAGGCTCTCGGCCTAGCACAGTGGTTATAGCTTATAGTTATACTGCATTCACACTGATACCAAATCAAACTAACAAAATCACGTTCAATTTGAACCAATCAAATGGATTTGATTTGTTGGATTGACCAATTAGAAGGCCCCATTCAATATCCTGGTTTAGTTGGGGGTATTAAAAAGGTTGCATTCTTTTTTCATGCAAGAAACAAAGACTCTAACAATAAACTTCCAGCCTTGATAAAAGATTTGATTTGATTAAAACTAAACTCACTTCATCTTCACACCAAACACAGTTAGGACCACCATTTATGCAGGTGGCACATGAAGCATGTTGTGTGCATGGATTTGCATTTCCTGAAACTAAAACAAATTTCTCAAGTTTAGTGGTGAATTTGAATCTGTTGCAAAGCTGAAACAGAGTTATAACGAAAACGTAAGATGTTTTACTGCATTTTCACATAACGTTTTACCCCAATTTTGGACATGGCAGGCATTGATGAAGGGTCCTGTCACTTACTGTGTTCTTTTTGTTAGTACATTTGTCAGAAAAAGGCAGATTATACAGTCACGTTATGGGAAAAGCTGATCTCTGCTGAGAAACATTGCCATGAGCCACAGGACACCCAGTGTGTAGCAGTTTGAAATTTACATCATAAGTGTGGCACCTTAACTTAGTATTTTTTGTGTTTTGAACTTATTTTCATTGGCATACAGCCACCTTTCACTGTTTCGTAATTTTGAAATTTTCAGTAGTGCGCGACCTTAAGTGCAGATCTACCTTTGGAGCTTTACAATTAAGATGGATCTGCATTGAAGGTTGCTCACTACCAAAATTTCAAAGTCACAAAACAGTGAAAGGTGGTTGTATACCAAGTAAAAATAAGTTCAAAACACAAAAAAACATTGAGTTAAGGTGGCTTGCTTCTGATATGAATTTCAAACTGCTACACACTGGGTGTCCTATCGCTCATGATATTACCAGCTTTTTCATGGGCTAAAAGTAAAACAATTTGTGTTCTAAGGGTCATCAACAAACAATTTTTGTCACAGTTAGTGGAATTGGGCCATCAGGATGGAGAAGGTCAACCTCAAATCAGTTAAAAATTTCACTTTTGTGACAAAAATTTATGGAATAGAAGTAACGTTTGATTAACAATCATTAAAGAATAACTTGTAACAGTAAATTTTTTCACTTCTTTATTTTGATGTCATGCATGATTTGCACAAAGAAGTTCCATTGCAGTAGGCTTTGGCCCCAACCCAAGACACATAATAGGCCTGCAAAGAGTTTTGGGAGGGCCAAGACAAGAGAAAATCTAGTGATAAATTCAATGGTTTGTTAAGAAGGGGGGAAACAAGCAATTAATGGGCCAATTCTGTTAACTGTGATGAAAATTGCTTGTCAATGACCCCTAAAACAAACAAAGGTGATACTTTGTTCCTGTCCCCATCATCCTGGTTATATTCTTCAGTGGAGGCCAACATTTCTCATCAAGTTTATTCTAATTCCTTAATTTTTATCTTTTAACAAAATACATCTTTCACTGAAAAAATCAAATCGATTAGAATCTAAAAGAATGAAAAAAGAAGACCCTAAGTTTGAAAGGGGTTTGAAATCTGCTTTTTCTTTCTTCTCTCAGCTCACTAAGCAGGAAGAGCAAGGAGCTGCTTATCATCTGATCTGTATAACTTCAAAATTACTACTGACATCTTACTGCTACGTTCATTGAGGCTATTTCGTTGTGAAAATTACAACTCTTCTGGCTCCCAGACAACATGGAAGGGCCGCTAAATAAGGCTTCCAATTCAAATGAAATCAAGTTGTCATGTTACATTTTCCTCTCATCAGTCAAACGACTGTCAAACGAGCTCAAATGGCATGGCCTAAACTTTTTTACGTTGGCCGTTGCTAGCACGGGAAAAGATAGCAAATCAGCGCATGATCATATTGTGGACAATTACACCATCACTCTTTTCATTTCTTTTTACCGAATAATGCCGTCCTTACCGTCTTATCTTCATAATTCGGCCTGATCCGATTTACAAGCTCTTCGCTTTCCACCTTCCCTTCCACTTCCATTACGGTCACTGCTTTGGCGGGAATCTCTTTAGGGATCTGGAATCTACACTCCACCGCTGATGAGGTCTGGCAGCACGAGTGCGAACCAAAACACAAAACTTATCAATTCCTATCAGAGATCTGAAGCATGATAGGCAATCCGATGATTTTGCTGTTTTTTGACTGAAAAAGTTTGGGCCCTTTTCAGGATTGAAGGAACAAGATGGCAGTCCCTGAAAGCCCATCAGAACTTTTTAGTCCTAGTTAGATTACAGCAATGTATCTATTGATCTTGTATCGAATCATAAAAAAAAAACTCCTTTCTGAGCAACTTTGCTCTCCATGACGCACAGAATTTAACAGTTGAATTTGAAAGTCGAAATTTTAGATAAAAAGAGCTTAGAGTTTCTTTGACGTCTCGTCACATATAATCATTATCTAATCACATATAATCATTATCCTGATCACGATTCACAGTATTTTAACTTCGGTTTGAAGCATTAAGTCAGTAAATGACTTAAATTCATTACCACATGAAATGTCGCCATATCATTGACAATAAAGGTGCTAATGACTTTTTACTTCATCTATCAATTCAGTAAATCATTATTCCTGTTGAAATTGTTTATCCTGATCATGATTCACAGTATTTTAACTTTGGTTTGCAGCATTAAGTCAGTAAATGATTTAAATTCATTAACACCTGAAATGTCGCTATATTACTGACAATAAAGGTGCTAATGAATTTTAACTTCTTCTATCAATTCAGTAAATCGTTATTACTGTTGAAACTGTTTATCCTGATCACGATTCACAGTATTTTAACTTTGGATTGCTGCATTAAGTCAGTAAATGATTTAAATTCATTAGCACCTGAAATGTCGCTATATTACTGACAATAAAGGTGCTAATGAATTTTAACTTCTTCTATCAATTCAGTAAATCGTTATTACTGTTGAAATTGTTTATCCTGATGACGATTCACAGTATTTTAACTTTGGATTGCTGCATTAAGTCAGTAAATTATTTAAATTCATTAGCACCTGAAATGTCGCTATATTACTGACAATAAAGGTGCTATGGAATTTTAACTTCTTCTATCAATTCAGTAAATCGTTATTACTGTTGAAATTGTTTATCGTGATCACGATTCACAGAATTTTAACTTTGGATTGCTGCATTAAATCAGTAAATGTTTTAAATTCATTAGCACCTGAAATGTCGCTATATTACTAACAATAAAGGTGCTAATGAATTTTAACTTATTCTATCAATTCAGTAAATCGTTATTACTGTTGAAATTGTTTATCCTGATCACGATTCACAGTATTTTAACTTTGGATTGCTGCATCAAATCAGTAAATGTTTTAAATTCATTAGCACCTAAAATGTCGTTATATTACTGACAATAAAGGTGCTAATGAATTTTAACTTATTCTATCAATTCAGTAAATCGTTATTACTGTTGAAATTGTTTATCCTGATCACGATTCACAGTATTTTAACTTTGGATTGCTGCATTAAGTCAGTAAATGATTTAAATTCATTAGCACCTTATTTGTCGCCATATTACTTACAATAAAGGTGCTAATGAATTTTAACTTCTTCTATCAATTCAGTAAATCGTTTTTACTGTTAAAATTGTTTATCCTGATCACGTTTCACAGTATTTTAACTTTGCTTTGCAGCATTAAGTCAGTAAATGATTTACATTCATTAGCAACTGAAATATCGCTATGTTACTGACAATAAAGGTGCCAATGACCTTCAACTTATTCTATCAATTCAGTAAATCGTTATTACTTTTGAAATTGTTTATCCTGATCACGATTCACAGTATTTTAACTTCGGTTTGCAGCATTAAGTCAGTAAATGATTTAAATTCATTAGCACCTGAGATGTCGCCATATTACTGACAATAAAGGTGCTAATGAATTTTAACTTATTCTATCATTTCAGTAAATCGTTATTACTGTTGAAATTGTTTATCCTGATCACGATTCACAGTATTTTAACTTTGGATTGCTGCATTAAGTCAGTAAATGATTTAAATTCATTAGCACCTTATTTGTCGCCATATTACTTACAATAAAGGTGCTAATGAATTTTAACTTCTTCTATCAATTCAGTAAATCGTTTTTACTGTTAAAATTGTTTATCCTGATCACGTTTCACAGTATTTTAACTTTGCTTTGCAGCATTAAGTCAGTAAATGATTTACATTCATTAGCAACTGAAATATCGCTATGTTACTGACAATAAAGGTGCCAATGACCTTCAACTTATTCTATCAATTCAGTAAATCGTTATTACTTTTGAAATTGTTTATCCTGATCACGATTCACAGTATTTAACTTCGGTTTGAAGCATTAAGTCAGTGAATGATTTAAATTCATTAGCACCTGAAATGTTGCCATATTACTGACAATAAAGGTGCTAATGAATTCTAACTTATTCTATCAATTCAGTAAATCGTTATTACTGTTGAAATTGTTTATCCTGATGGCGATTGACAGCATTTCTAACCTTCGTTTGCACCATTAAGTCAGTAAATGATTTAAATTCATTAGCACCTGAAATGTCGCCATATTACTGACACAGAAGGTGCTAATAATCTTTCACTGACTCTATCAATTCAGTATATCTTTATTACTGTTGCTGTTGGAATTGTTTATCCTGATCACGATTCACAGTATTTTAACTTTAGTTTGCTACATTTAATT
Source organism: Aurelia sp. 3 sensu Dawson et al. (2005) (assembly GCA_964020215.1). Taxonomy (NCBI): domain Eukaryota; kingdom Metazoa; phylum Cnidaria; class Scyphozoa; order Semaeostomeae; family Ulmaridae; genus Aurelia; species Aurelia sp. 3 sensu Dawson et al. (2005). The sequence continues at coordinate 30,616,879 of OZ026572.1, read as the reverse complement.
CAGTAGATGATGTACATTCATTATCACCTGAAATGTCACTATTCTACTAAAAATCGAGGTGCCATTAAACTTTGACAGATTGTATTAATTGAGTAAGTCGTCTTTTTTCTGAACTGAAATGATTCATCTTTGTTTCAATGCACGAAACTATCAAATCAGTAGATGATGTAAATTTGATAGCATTATAGATCAAAGATTGGAAAGATGTGGTATGTTCTCAATTTAGTTTTATGTCTGCCCTCTATTGGAGTAGATTTGATGGGATATTAGTGGTAGAGTCTTTTTAGGTCATCTTGTTCCAGACAAGTATCATCAAGGGTATTCCAAAGAGAACTGGCCCTAAAAGATATATACTTTTCTGCTTTATAAGATTTTGTCTTTGCCTTTGAAGTTTGCAAAGATTCTCATCGGTCTTTCGACCCCTTTCAGCAAAATTTTAAGAAATGACATCTGCTGAAACATGTTCCAGACTTCAGTTGACAGAACTGATGCTTAAGCTAATATTTACCAAATGTTTCAGACTGTAAATGTCTCTATATGTGTGGGAAAATGCAAAGGAGGAATGACTTCTGATTTTTCCCATCCAATTACTGATGTCATGTCTCGTATCTTCTGTAATCAGTCGATATGGTTTTTCCATAAGGGAATGCTCAAAATAAGACAGTATTTCTGTGTAATGCCTCTTAAAAATGTTAAGGAGCAGAACAGGTTTCTGCGCAGTATCTTTTAGAATTTTCTACATAGGTAGAGAGGGACGTGTCATTGTCAGGGTACCTTCCAAAGATAAGGAAGAGACTCGAAGGGACCGGTCATCAAGTATTTTCCGGAAAGTCGAAATATTCTCAAAAAATTGGTTGTCCCAACCTGAAAGAAATTTGAAAATTTCAATGGCCCATCAGCTATGTGATTAAATTTTTCATTGCCCATCCTTATGTCGTTGGTTGTATCTAGAGGTATCGCAAAAAAATTAAATGAAACCAACCCTTTTTAGTGCATAAGAAGCTTCATTGCCAATGATATTATTTAAAGTTCTCTTTGAAACAGTGTGTTATTAACAGTGTCATAGCTCAGTAGTCATATTTTGAACAAAAATTTAAATTGACCAAAACCAAGCACATCTATCAAAATCATGCCACAAAAGAAGATAAATTGTTTTTAAATTTTTCACCGAACAAATCAATATATTTGCATCATGGCCCACCAAAAACTGCAAAGAATATGTGGTAGCCCACTAAATTTGTTGAAATATATTTCGTAGCCCAGCCATATTCCCTTTAGCCCAAGCAGATAGTTAATGACAGGTCCTCAACCTTACAATCGTACAATCAGTGTCAAACGAGAAAAAACCTCAAAGCTGTTCTTGATCTTGGTATGCAGCACGCCTTATTACAGTTTATATGAATACAATCTAGACACTACAGGGTGTCTCAAAAAATTGTTCGACGTTTGATAAAACAAAAAAATAACGATACGCTGAATAGACCTTTGATCAAGTCACCCTTGTCCTAAGATTCTAAATTAATTTTTGACACAAGAATCTTGCAAATCTGATAAAAATTCATGGAGTTACAAGCTTTTGAAGTTCAAGTTTGTGCGAAAGCTGAAACCAGAGGCCTCGAAATGGCATTTTTGGTAAAAGTCCCCTGGGCCGTCGTTTCTGTTATTTCTCAATTGTTTCAGGGCGAAACAAGTGGGATTCACACAGGTATTCGATAGCCTAACTGTCAAGCATATTGATGCTTTGAGGAAACAGATTCAGTCTCTCGCCGATTTTGTTTTGAACCACTGTTTTTGGACCTATGGAATGTTAGGGAATTTTGAGAATGATCGCAAGAAATAATTTACTGTAGAAGTCGTATTTGGTTTGCTCTGATATCAACGAGAGGTATGACATTGGGATAAGCTTCTCTTACCTCCGTCTTCGAGCTTTTTGCAATAAAAGTAATCTGGGGGGTCTCTGGTTTCAGCTATCGCATATTTTTATATTCGAGAGCTCGTAACTCACAACTCAGTGAATTTTCAACCGATTTGCACGATTTTAGTCTCTAAAATTATTTCATAATCTTAGGAACAGGACAGGCTTATCTTTCCATGAGCCTGTTCATGTTGTCCTTATTTTTCAATATTTAATCAAACGTCGAACAATCTTTTTTAGACACCCTGTATGGTATCAGAGCCATATGAATAAGAAAAAATGTGAAAGGTCATGTTGAAGTCGAATAAGATTGCTTATTCTTTTTATACTCACCATATACTCTTGTTAAAAATGCAAGAAAAATGACAGCTGTTGCAAATAAAGCTCTTCTGTCCATTTCAGTTGACAGTCGCCTGAAAAATACATAGATAACCGTCCTGAACTACGTTTAGCAGCTGAATATTTGCTAAAAACCTTTGGCAGTTTTGGTACTCTGCCCCATACGAGAACCTTGCAACTACAGACAAGACTATTAGAAACGTTTTCCCATAGCAGTTATGGTTAACATTGAAAATGGTAGATTGCTTTAGTCAAATCTTTTTCTTATATGAAGATAGTCTTGCTATGGCAGCTCGCTAAAAACCATGTTTGCAAGTTACTTTTCAATCGGAAATCTCAAAGCAGTCTTTGATTTCAATAGCTTCAAATAAACCTTCAATTATTGTTAAGATGGTGAGCGATTTTGCTATGCGATTGATTTGACTGAAAAAAATGAATTTGAGCGGAAATTTCGATAAGTTCCGGAATATCGAAATTTCGTTTGAAATTTTGAAATCTCCAGGCTGTAAATTGTAGAAATCAATAAAAATGTCTTTTGCTTTAATCTGACCTTTAAACTTAGACGTAGGGTGCGCGTAACGATAAGAAAAGTGAAAGTTTCCATTAAATTAGTTCGTATATCAAATAGATTATGCACCTTAAATGGAAGTGCACATACACATATGGGCTAGAATTTCTGTTATATGGCTTCTTTAGTTTTGTTTCTCTCTTTCTGGATTTTATCAAACGATTTGCTGCAAGCACTTTCGAACTAAAATGGAAAATACTGAGTTGTCAGCAGCAATAATCCTATAGTTCATTGCGACTTCAAAATTTCATACCTCACGAAGGGAGCAGACTTTCAGATGCAACGTGCACTTTTTCAGCGAGAACTTAGTGATATTCTGCAACACTTTGAATTGAAACTAACCAGCAACCAAAGGTATTTTACGATGCTATTTGCTGTCTCTCTTCCGAGCAGCTGCCAGTGTCGCCAATGTCAAAAATGCAACTTCCATAAACTTCACAGTCTAACATAAACATTGCAACATGAATCGAAAATATTGCAACCTTTCTAAATAAAGATTGATTCTGTCTTGTTATTTGTCAAGTTTCAATATTCCCGTCAAAAAATATCATCGTTTTGATCAATCGCTGGCTGCAGATAGATTTTATCTAATATCAGATAACAAATTGAGTATCAAAAGGAAAATTGTATTCATACGTACTGTTAAAAAACTTCTTGGACAACAAATTGCAGCCGTCTCATGAACATGAACGGTACTCCTCCTTTCCCTCATTTCCTTGTTTAGATCGATTCTCCATTCTCCACCCAATCACGCAAAAAACAAACTATGACTGCTACCAAAAGGAGGCTTGTCTTGACTTGAGAAAGCTTGTCGTCACGCATTTCTTCATGTTTTGGGAGTCTCAAAGCGGGCTCAAAGAGCATAGCATATTGGTTTTAGAAGGTCCGCTTCAACCAGCATGCCTTTTGCGACTGCCATCTTTTGATTGGCCTTTTTTGTCGCCATGATCATTGATTTCATCTTAGCCTACCATGATACTTTGGGCAAGACTTAAAATTGTTGATCTATTGTCTTCTTTTCACATCTTATCCATCTTATCTGCCGGCCCCTGACTGACAGCCCGGGGGGGGGTACTTTACATAATTTGGGTACGGGGACGTGCCATCGGGAAGGGTATCGTTTTTCACGATTTGGTATAAGGAACGGTATCAATTTTCATGATTTTGGTATAAGGAACGGTATCGATTTTCGCAATCTTTGCAATTGGTATAGGATCGGGTATGCATTTTCGGAAAATTGGTATAAAGTCGGGTATATATTTTTGAAAAATTGGTATAAAGTTGGGTATACATTTTGGAAAATTGGTATAAGGAACGGGTATGTTTTTGAAACCTCGATGGCACGTCCCCGTCCAAAATCAGGTCAAGTAGCCCCCCGGGACTGACAGGGGCATACCACTACCCCGCCAAAAGCCATGAAATGCTATTCAAATATCTGAAGAAAGAAAACCTTCGAACCAGAGAAAAGCCAACGAGCAAACAATAACTGAAGTGTTTCGAAAGAGCAATTTCACGTTACAGTAAACACCTTTGTATAAGAACCTGCTTGATCAAAACCTGCAGCACGAATTTGTCCGATTTTCAATCGTTTTGCAAGAAACAATCCATTCTATTCACTTTACAAGAAGAATCCAGGTTGACATCAAAAATTTTAGATTCTTTTTCGCAGGTGCTTACTGTGTCACAGATCTCATGAGACTTTTAATTTGAGACATACTTGAAGCATGTATTTTTGCCAAATTTACAAGTCGCTTTTACAATTCTTTGAAATTTTTGGACCAAACACCTATAGTGACGTCATGACCATTTGTCTCCGAGCCCAGCCTCACTTTCAATCTTTCCAGACATCGTTTCCGGTAAGCAGTGATTTGGAGCCCCGACACCGAAAAGATACAATCGAAGCGATTTGAAATGACATGACGCATATATTACCGCAAGATTTGTATCATTTCGTTTTTGAAAACCTTGAAATGTCAAAACTTTGGATACGAAACCAAAGGACTATGACGTCACCATCGGGCGTCTCCCAGCCTCACTTTCATTTGGACCATCATTTCCTGTATTTCCTGATCATTTGCAGCTTTGATGGTCATCGAAAAATTCAGAGTCGAACAAACACAGATGAAAAAGTGATCAAGGCTGCAAAAGAGCAAGACATATCAACAAAGCCATTGAAGAAAAAGGTCAACAAATAAAGACATCTTTGAGAGCGTTCACTGGTATAAATATATATTTGCTTTTGTCGCCGCATGTTCACACTGAATAAATTCCTTGATGAGTGGGCCCTGGCCTGCCATTGGCCTAAAACCACCGCTCACTTCTGGTTTCATACAACGTTTCAATTTTTCGCAATGATTGTGGAAAAATTGAAGCGCTGTGATTTTTAAGATGATCTTTCAGTTATGTTTTGATGTTCTCTGTGAATGAAATCAACAATCCGTTAGACACACACAATATATCTGATGGTTACAACACAGGCAAGAGGGATGTTATATTTCCAAACAAACGTATTTCCTTGAATGTTTTTGTCATACTTTTGAATACCAGAACATGACACAAATGTACCCGTTGTTTTGTAAGGTGCAAGAGGTTTAAATTAGAGCCTGCATGTCGCATGTATATTATGTGGTGTGCACTATTTTGATAATTTTTGTACCTTTGACAAAATCTATCCATTTATGGAACAAAGAGAAATAGAAGATAACAGGTGCCCACTGTTCTAAATGATCCAATAGGAACTTTATGACTCTGTGACCAGTTTTATGCCTTTAGACCTTCACTTTATGCGTAAATTTTTTCAATCTTCCTGTTTACTTGTATCATGTTCCAAGAGGATCACTGGAGGAGACAACTAAATTCCAAACAGATGCATTATATGCAAGCTTCTCAGTTTTCTCCTGGACATGACAAGGATAGAACTTTAATGCTAACATTGAAGCCTGATAGTGGGATGTTAGCTTTCAAATTTGGTTAAAGTTCAAGTTTAGGTCAAAGTGCTTTGTTTGTTAACTCATGCTGATATTTGTACTGTATCTGGAAGGAGTCATTATCATTCAGTAGATAAAGCTACAATATTGACTTAATTGCACAAACAAAAGGTCCAGAAGTTTTGAAAAATTCTTGATGTGCTGTACCTAAAGCTTGTCTAATAATTAGCATATTAATATAAGAATTCTTTGACATAAGTTAGATGGTGCCCTAGCAAAATTTTGAGTACTGTGTGTATGCAGCATGCTTAAGGCCTGATATTAACTTGTTTAAAGTATGATTTATGCAAGTTTGAAAACTTGATTCAAGTAATAATTTTGTACAGCTAGCAAAAGCTTGCAGCATGCACCTTTTGAACTGAAGATGAAATCAATCAAGCTAATCAAGCTTGATAAGTGTGTTTGAGAAAAATTTTAGGGTTATTGTGAAACTTTGTCAGGCTCTGATTACGGTGAAAAGTGGCCAAAATTGTGTCAACATAATCATTTCAAGCCCGTTCAAGCAAAAATCATGTGCAAGCCAAAAAAATGCTTTTGTCAAGCTTCTGCAAGCTGAGCTTTTCTTAAAGGTGCATTGTCACATGCCCCCCTCCCCTAATCTGTTTGTTCAACCTCCAGTCATGTACAGAGGAGTGTTACTTAGAGCTTGTTTACACGAGCCCGGGTTGGCTCCAACCCGCCACAGAGGGTCAGCCCTTCTCCAGTCAAATCTCTTCAAGCGTTTACATGAACTCAGCAGCCAGCCCGGGTCAACCCGCCTAGGCGGGTAACCCTTCTCAAGGGTAGGGTTGAACCGTTGAGGCAGGTTGGCTTTTTGTAGAACTTTTCCATGTGAAGGCGGGTCAGCTCAACCCGGGGTCGTGTAAAGGCTTCGAATAGCCAACATTTGAACAAAAGGAACAATCATGAAAACAAAAGGCAATCAAAGAGGCAACTTGCCACATGCAACTCACAGAGCTGCCCCGGGCTGGCTTTTTACCACGCCACAGAGCTGCCCCGGGCTCGTGTAAACAGCAATTTTTTTCAATGAGGCAGTAAGAGCTGACCCAGGGTGAATACTACCCTGGGTTCGTGTAAACGAGACCTTAAACTGCAAAATTCACTTTAAAAATTTTCTTCACATTGTCATGAATGACTAAAAGTTAGATCTTGATTGATTGTAAACAGGTTAAAGATTATCTGTTGACAGTTGAAGAGAAATATCACACCAAAGGTGGCAGTGAATGACATCTCCAGGAACTAGCAACTTAATTATTACACAATCCAACAGTAAACTTGCTGAATGACACTTAACCTGTACCAAATGAAAGTTTCAATTCCTTTGCAAACATTTTCAGTAAGAGAGTCTGAGGGCAATACAAAAAATCTACATCAAAATCACAACTTATTAGCACCTTTTGAATATGTGAGAACCACAACTCAAAGTATTTAAGGTACAAAACAGGTCATGTTAATGTGGTTTGCATACATCTCATGCCTCTTTATTTCACTGTATAATACTTTAAGCCAGAGAATTAGGAACCCTTGCTAGGGTAGTCTAAACACATTGATGCTTGCCATTTGCCACAATTACCCTGAGGATCCATGCCATAGAATTTTTGGAAATACTGAAAATTTCTTGTTCAGAATGCATCTGTAAGACAGATGCATCATGAGATACATTACAGCTCCGTTTTAGCTCTTTATTTTGCAAAGAGCCCAAAACCATGTAAAAATAGTCAAGGTATTTTTCTTTGATTGTTCTTGCTATTTTACTCTCAACCAGAATTGTTGAAGATTTTCAATTATATATAGTACCTATTCATCATTCATTCTATTTATACAATAGTTGTAATCATGCAGTTTTTACTTCACAGGAATGGAGATACCTCTGGTATATCAAATATCACTTCTGCTCGTGTTTCTGTCATCAATTGTACTCGCACAAGGTAGGAAATATTTGAAGATAGTTGACACAGTCACTGATGAGGAAAGGGAACAATTTTTTAATTCCTTTGCTATTAGTGATGTCATTTAATGAGTCAACGCCAGATTGTGTAAGTTCATTGTCAAGGAATGGTCAATTGTCTGGAGTAGTATTACTGTATTCTTCACTTTCAGAGTGTAAGACACTTCCCGATAAGACTGTGGTCCAAGAAGGAAAATTTCAATAGACAATCGTTGGGTTTCCTACTTTGTAATTGTTCATACTTCTATGGATTTAAATGGCGAAGGATTTTGAATCCAAATGTGCTGGATGCAAGCAAAAGTAAATATAAGTCTCAGCAATTACTGTTGGAAAAATTTTAGCCTCATTATTTGGCTTGTCTGAAAATTTGTATCTTCATGTCATGAATTAAAGGGAGTGTTGAATGGTAAATATGCTTCTCCATAAATAGAACGAAGAAAATGCGCAAACACAGCGTTGTTTCTTTAGCTATCGATTATTAACAACACGTGTGGGCCATCAATTTCAATGGGCTATATTTAGATTTTTCTGCTCTGTGCAAATGCAGGCTTATATCCTTGCACAAGCCCTTTAAGGGAAGTGCTCCTTTTCATCTTGTGTTAATTTGGGTTGCATCAAAAGAAGGTGTGTATGGGAGGCTTTCTCAATATTAAGTTTGTTAGGAAAATTTTCCACATTGTACTGTCGTTAACAATAGAATCCTAGGAGCACCCATTTTGGTCAGCAAATTTTGCATCTGTACCTCCTGACTGTGCTCTTCAGCTATGGTGCTAACCAACACAGCAGCAGAGCTTCCCACACATAGTTTTGCCTTAACAATTTTGCTGTAAGTTAAGCAAAGCAAATTTTTAGCTACAGACGATGCAGATGTCCACTTATGATCATACTACTTTGGAGCATATTTGCTGTACTAATGCTCTCCTCAATATCTCAAGGAATGTATTAATTTTTCCCTTCCAAGGAAACAGCAACCCATGTACAATTTTTGACGCATCTTGTGCCACCTGTGTCAATGGTGGCCCCAACTGTGTTTGGTGTCCAGATGAGGTAACTGTTTATTCAAGACTTCTGATTTCTTTCTATGCAAAACTTCATTTTGATTCTAGAGGATCAGCAGTATGCCAAAATAGAAACTTTTACCTTTGATGTTGAATTAACACATTGTGAGTTTTGGTTTTTGGTCAATACAAACAGATGATTTTAAGGGAGGTGTGGAGAAAGAAAACAAAAGATGCTTAATCTCATCGATTATAAAGATGTTCTGATCCAGGCTTTGTAAGAATGAGTTAAGGTCTGTGAACACATGATTTGTGTTAAAGCAATTAATAAGGAAAGTTCTTAAATAGTTATCAACAGGCACAAATTTTTGAATGTAAACATGTGAATCAACTATTTCTGTTGTTGGTCCTTTTAACTCTGAGCATAAATTTTTAAATAGAAAGGGTCTGAGCATAAATTTTTAAATAGAAAGGGTCTGAGCATAAACTTACTTAGGCTGCCCAAGTAATAGGACATATTCTTTTGGGCATTTGAAGTCTTCTGAAAATGGTAGACTGTGCAGAGAAAAATGTCACTTACCAAAATAATTTGAATGTTGAAAGACAGTTTGAATGTTGTTGTTTGGCCAAGTGAAATGAAGCCATTGCATTGCAATGTACTTTTTTATACAGATCCCAAGATGAAAGAATCTACTACAGAGTGTCATTGTTTTTTAAAATGTTGTTGAAAACTTGATGATTCACAACACAATGCTCTCTATGATCTTTTGTAAGTTTGCCAGCTTCAGGAGCAGAAGGTTTCCAAAGTCTCAGATCTCTACCATTTTCAAAAGAACCCAAGGTCAATTTTCTCTTGTAAGTCTTCTGAAAGCAGAATTACCACAAGAATGGTTTTTATAAAAACGATCAAAGTCTGCAAAAGTCTACTGTTTTTGGTCACATGGTAAAAGAATGGGATTTTATCTTCTACCAACTTTACCATTTGCAGAAGATGCCCAGAAGAATACGCTCATAATTTCTAATCATTTGAACACTCTATTCAAATAATGTACAAAATAGTGTCAACAAGACCACATGAATTAATTTCCACAAATTGAGCACCTGGAGTAGCATGCTTTTGCTCTTTGTTTTGTGGACTCTCTCTCCTTTTGGATGAGCTGTTTTTACAAAAGAGGTATTGTGTAATTCCTTGCAACGTTTCTCACAACACAAGACTTCACATAAGGGTTGAAGAGAATTCTTCAGAATCCTTATGTGAATTCATGGATGTTAGTATACGCAAGGCTGTGTTCTGCCTGCATGAAGATGCAGCTAGTTAACTGCTTTTTGCAGCATCAGAAGTGTTTCCATAGTTATGAAATAATTCTATGATGTCTCATGTCTCTTGTTTCAGGATTTTCAAAAAACAAACAAACAGCGACCAAGATGTGACCTGAGAGAAACAATGAACAAAGTCTGCAAAAACAAAACAGATCCCCCAAGCACGGCAAAACAGGCAAGTTTGCCCACTGGGAAAATATTAAACATGTTTAATGCATTTTCTGTAGTTTGTTTATGGATTAAATCAAAGTAGCTTTGGGTTAACTTAAGGTAATCAAATATGCACTGAACTTCCAATGAATATGGTCTAATTTTTATGCTTGATATTCCTCCATTTCTAATGTGGTTTTGGTCAGTGTTGATTTTATAGATAATTTGATGTAAGTAGTTTGTGGTAATGCAGTCATGCTGAAAGTATTCAAGAGCAGCCAGTGCATACATTTTCTGTAACAGGGCTTTTGGTAAGCTGGACAGTAAGTTTAGTGTAATGGGTGCTGGTTCTTTAAAACCAGAGAACACCGAGTTTAAATCATGGACAATTGTGGTACTATTTTACGATGGTATTTTGTCCTTACACTGTTTTTGTATCTTTCCTATTTCATTCCTTCCACCACTATTTTCCGAATGTTTATATCATTAGGCTGCTAATACCAAGCCACTCAGTCAAGATGTACAACTGACTCCACAAAGCATTGACCTCAAACTTCGTATTGGTGAGTGGAAAATCTATTGTTTTGCACATTTGACATTAGTTTTTTTAGACACTTTAGTTTTGCTGCGTTCAGAATTCATCAGTGGTATCTAAACAAATACTAAAGTTTAATCTGTCAAGAGGATTCAAAGAAATATCATTTTGAGGGTGATTTCATCAGGCAAAAAGAGTTGTAAGAGCAACACTGTAAAATGGCGCAAAAATGACAAATAATGAAAAAAGAATAGCGTAAGTGAAGAGAATATATGGTGATGGCATTCATAACCCATGGGAAAGACTTCGTCATCCTCCAGCAGGAAAAAACATGCACAAGTAACAAGTCATATTGCTTTAAGCCTGAAAGTGTAGGGGAATGTGACCGTGATTTTAGGCCCCTGTTTGGAAGGCTCTTTGAAGGGGACCCTCGTGGATTCGGTCTGCTTTCCGAAGAGAGAAGCCATGTCAGTAGGAAAGGTCTTAAGATCAATTTAGCATAAGGCTGTTCAGCCCGGAAAGGGTACTTAGTATATTTATCCAACGGGGATGTGCCATTTTTCAAGTTATCGTTTTCACCTATCTTTGCTAGAACGTGGTATCAAAAGAGAGAAATTTTTCTGTAGCCCGTTGTCAAAGCATATCAAAAGGGGAAATTTTGTTGGATCGAGTCCAATTTATGTGTTTTGCAGTACATACTTTTAACCATTTTTTTCTGGAATCGGGCATCATTTGAAGGCAAAAATTCTGGAGCCGGGTAAGAAAGTCTTTTTCGTGGACACAGCCCCGTTCAAATTTAGGTCAAATACCCCCCCCCCCGGGCTGTTCAGCAATAACAAAATACTATGGCCGCAGTATTGCAAGGACTGTAGCTTTTCAAGCGCTGCACATTTATTTCTGAAACACCTTGTAGTTTGAAATATTGATCAATTGTCTGGTATATATTGATGTATCTCCCCGATCTCGACTCGTAGGTGCTCCTGCAAAATTCCAAATCAAAGTGAAATCAGCAAAGAACTACCCAGTTGACTTGTATTACCTTATGGACTTGTCGTATTCCATGGAAGACGATTTGACTAAGTTGCAAGCACTTGGCTCCCAAATAGGTAGGTTCAAGTTAGACCTGGTGAGTCAGTAAAGTGTCTTTAAAGGACAAGTCCGAGTTTGATATATGCGCAACCGGTTTCGTGTTGTACAGGAAAATATAAAGTCCGAGGTCTTAAAAGTACAGACCGAGTTTGCGAGGTCTGTGCCTTAAGACCGAGGGCTTTATATTTTCCTGTACAACGACAAAACCGGTTAGTATGAGTTTTATTACCTGACATCTTCTATTCTTGACTCGCATTTCATCAAACAGATTTTGGTACACTCATGTGGTTTGAGTTCACTGCAAATTTCACAGGCCTAGGCCTAAAGCAGTTGCCGTGGCGACAAAAACGCGTCCTTGTATCGTATTATACAAGGCTACGGGAAACCCGCGGGAAATGTGCGATTAGCCAATAGGAATGGTGGGATTCTGTATTGCCTCGTTTTTGAAACTTCAGTCAGGTAATAATAATTAATACAAACTTACGAACTGTTGCCGCGAATTATGATCTACTTTCCGCATTTTGACGTTATCAACAGCTGTAGATTAGTTAAACCGTCTGCGAATTTTAGACCAAACATCGTTGCAGTTTTGTCGCCATTTTTTTCATCAAAAGACGTTCAAGGGCTAGCAGTGATTAAGAGGCAGGTAAACAATCGGCTGGCATCGTTTCCGTTGAGCTTGGCACAGATCCTTTGCACTTTATGACATCACTATCCTCCGATCGCTTATTAGAATATTCATTTTTGGAGAGAAAGATGAAAACTGGTGGGAAAATGTACGATACACCTAGACTTACGCATTTTCGTCCTATGTTTTCCTCTGTTCTTTGATTTGCTGATATCAATTGGTCAACAGGGACTCATGATATTACCCTTAAAAAGTGGACACAATTTAGGCTCGCTTAGAGTGATTCCGTATTTACCAATCAAATTGATAGAATTTATGATATGAATGTACTTGTTAATAATAAGTACTTGTACCTAATAAGTACTTGTTAAGTTCTCTTTGCAGTTAGTCATACTAGTGCTAAGTTATTGCCTGGCTATTCCGTGCAGGACTTACAAATAGTTGCTGTTGCTCATTAGTAAACCCTGATAATTTTTGTATTATTTAATCGCAACAGCAACAGCAATTGGCTCCATAACAACGAGGTATCGTTTGGCATTTGGCTCATTTGTTGATAAAACAGTATCACCCTACATTCAAGTGGAAAAGTAAGTTTTTTAAATTCAGTAACTTGAAGTTTAGATGTTATTTTTTGTTCAACATTACACAAGGCTCGCAGCAAAAGATTTTCTTGAGGATGATGCAGTCATAACTTTTTTTATCTTTAATCAATTTATTTTTCAATTAATTCTTAAAATTTCGTAAAAATTCGTTGTTTTATATTTATTCAAGCAAGAACCAAAACACAGAAAGAAATGCGACTCTGTGCCATTCTTTCCGAGAAACGACATATAATCAACAAGTTCCCACGATGAATGGCACAGTTTTTAACGAGGGCAGCACCTGGGATGGACATGGCTGTTCCCTTTTTCTCAGATCGGTATTTCTTCTGAAACAAAAACTATTAAAAAAACATTAGGTATTTATACCTTTTCGCAATAAATTGTGCCCCTTGTCCACCCCACTCTTTCACGGCTGGCGCTGCCCCTGCTTTTTACAGACCACGCTACTTCGTTTTTTTTTAGCCCTGGAGTATACTTTCGAATTTTTGTCATAATATTAGGTAATGCAATTGTATGCCCAATAAATTTTAGGCTATGGGTTTCAGAAAATTTACAATTTTTAGAGCTTAATTTCACGTATCAAAATAGCACACTCCCGTGATCTACCAATTGGAGTCACCTCCAGGTATGCTCCGCGTGATTTGCGACGGCAAAGCTTCTCATTAGTAGGCATATTATTTATCTTCAAGTTTAACTAGTGTTTTTTATGCAAACGAAATAAAGATTTTGATATTTTCGATTTTAGGGAATATCCATGCCCCAGTTGTCGAAAACCGTTTGGATTCATACACAATCAAAATTTTACTTCTGATGCACAAGAATTTGCTGTAAGTTGGCATTTGTTGAAATGTTCACCGTAGATACAACTCATCTAGGTTTTATTATCCAAATAGCGATATATACTTTTTTTAATTTGTCAAACATGGTGTACATACAAAGAGTCTTGTTTATGAGGGATTGCCTGCACTTTTGTTCACCTCAAGATTTGTAACCACGGGATAGACTGATTACTTGAGTCTCAGTTCTCCGATTGAAGTGAATTATGGTTATGGCTTCAAACTGAACGAGTGAAAAAGAAAACATCAAATTATACGCAATGCACGAACGAACACAAGGAATCACGTCCTCAGTCTAACCACATGGCACGATAGTTTTTCCAGCTAAAATATAGGTAAATGGAATATCCAAAATATAAGCACAAGGTACAAGACTCCAGCAGCATCATAGGGCCTAAAATGAGGAATTTTCAAAAGTGGAAACTCTTTTCTGGCTCACCCGGCTGTAAGTCTAATCCTGCTCAGATATCTGTCATATTTGTTTACAGAATGGAGTCCGTGCGCAAAAAATATCTGGCAATCTTGACAAACCAGAAGGAGGTTTCGATGCATTGATGCAAATTGCAGTTTGCGAAAAGGTAGGATATTTTCTTGTAAGATACAAAACCGGTTAGCATGGGTTTTTTACCTGAAACCTTCTAATTTTAACTTGTATCATTCTGTCAAACACATTTTGTTAATGTCATGTCATTTGAGTCTATTGTAAATCTCATAGGCCTAACGCAAATTCTGTGGTGACATAAACGCGTCCTGGTATCGTGTTCCACAATGCAGCGGGAACCTGCGTGAAATGTGCGATTAACCAATAGGAGTGGTGAGATTCTGTATTGCCTTGTTTTTTAAATTTCAGTCAGGTAATAATGAAATTGAATTGAATTGAATCATACTAAATGAGTTTGATCTGGTTTATAATGGTTTTGAAATGCAGAAAAGTTCGTTATTTGCTCAAGAAGCATAAAGTCTAGTTTAGTGTAGCTTGTATATCCCGTCAAGGACTGATTCTGATGTATTGATTTACAGAAAATTGGATGGTTGAAGAAAGACACATCAAGGAGAATTGTAGTATTTGTGACTGATGCTGCTTTTCATAGTGCTGGAGATGGAAAGGTAATTTACTGGAGCTTTAGGGACAGTGCAATGTTTATTTCATAACATGGACGGTGCAAAATGGAATGGGGCAACTACTTTTTTTTTGTCTGTACAGAATTGGGTCAACACTTTTTATGAAGCAAATATAAAAGCATTAGCATTTTACCCGGGGGGTCTACTTAATACAATGACCACCCGGGGATGTGCCTGCCAATAGGGTGTCATTTTCAGCTGAAAATTCCGGGACAGGGTTATACATTTTTCGTCTTTATTCCAGGACAGGGTTATACTTTTCTGGTCTTTATTCCGGGACAGGTCAGATTGTTGTGAAAAACTCAAACATCTTACGAAAGAGCTCTTGAAGCGTCCAAAGGTATGATTTACGAGTTGATTGAATACAAATTTTAGCAGCGAGGACCATTTTCCCTCACCTGTTTGGGTATGGGATACACCCGTATCACACCTGTGTCCAATGTCTCCATTGCTGCTAGGAACAACAACAGCAACAAAAATTCAACTCAACTGTCAGGTTTTGATTTTGGCGGCAAACTGGCAAAGCAAAGCCAAGAAAACTGCAAAAAGGCCTGAAGTATGTATGGCAACGTAAAGACGTTGAAAGTGAAATCAGGGTGCTGCAATCTAAGGCACTGACCAACACTTCATGTTCATGAGATATTGCAACCAAGGAGAACTAAAGGTGGTATGTGATGTTTAATTTGCGTCAAATATGACTTGATAGAGTTATACAAAACAATTTTGACATGCATGGCCCAATGATGGAAAGAAAGCGATGTGCACCGGACATGCCCGATGCACAGAGTAAAAATTGGTGCACAAACTGGTGCACAAAATAGTGTAAAAACATTGTCGTGCACAAATTGAACTTCTTTCTTCTTGATACAGACATAATAATCTTAAGAACAAAGTAATGAATTATTCTGTCTGTGGGGTCTTTTTGGAGTCCAGTAGCAGTAGTGGTCTTTCCCTAATTTAAAAAGTGCTTCTCATATGGCTGGTGCTTGACAATTGTATCTCAAGATTTCCATTACAAAATAAAAGTTTTCCATGCACAAATTCTTTGAAGGGTGGTGACAAGAAAACTGCGACAGAAATGTCAAACTTTCCAATTTAAGCTCTAGCAAACAGCTCTAGAAGGGATCAAAATAGATAGGCAATTTTGATTTGATGCCAGCAAAAGATGTTTACGCAAAGATTTTATTGAGGATATTAATTTATAGGGATACTGTTACAAATGGTCAAATGTTCTAGTTTAGCACAAGCAAATACGGGATTAAGAAAAGCATTCTAAGTCAAAGTTCATGAAATCAGGTTCCTTGACAAACTGCCTTTTGGAAGAAGAGCAAAATTTGGTTCTGTTTTCGCCATTCTAGATGTTGTAATTGCAAATTTTTTCTAGGGGAGTATGCCCCCAGACCCCTCTAAATTGGTGTGTGTTGGCACTTTACTGTAGTGTAGGAGGAGATTCATGGGTTTTGTTTTTCTATAAGCAGGCCTATGACAACTACTCCAAAAATATTGGTGATAATGTTTTCAAGTGCATTGTTTACTGTTGTTTTTACTCTTTTGAGTGCCTAGGTGCTTGGCTTTTGACTATGGATGGACTGAAATCATTTGTGCCATTTTATTTTCATTTATTAATACATTTTTTTTGTATGTACGTACTTTGTACAGGAAAGTACCTTGAATTCAAATTTTGAATGGTTTGCATTGCTGATTGATTAAGCTAAATTAAGTGTCAGAGAATTAAGCGTTAGCCAACTACAGTATTTACAAAACTTGTTTGTTTGTGAAAAGATTGGCGGAGAAGTCTCATTTTTTATTTCTGAGGAAACTAGAAAGATTTAGGATGAAGTCATGAAAGAAGTAAAATGAACTCTGAAAAATTCTGAGGGTTTTCTCCTATCCAATTGATTTCAGTGAGAACCTTTGCCTGCTGGACACTCTGAGTTAGGTTACAAAAGTTACCAATCGCGTCCATTTCATAGAGCTGTTCTCCTTGACTTTAGAATGCTAACAAAAATGTTTTGCAAAATGATAAAAGATGTGAATATAACCAAATAATTTGAAGAAGAGGTACTTTTCATAAAGCAATTGGGGAAACACATTTCTCAGTAAAATTCTTTTCACAATAACCATCAGTTCCCGGAAGTTATTCCGGGACAGGTACTATGTTTTCAGCATTTTGTTCCAGGACAGGGTCTTAAAATTTTGTTCTGGTAGGCACATCCCCGTTGTTTCTCTCCAAAGTAGACCCCCCGGGGCATTTTACAAGCACAGGATGAAGTTTGCAATATAGAATTCTTCATTTTGAGGACAAAATTGTGAATCATGCAAGATGAGAAATGCTTTTTTATATTATAAGAAACTGGTTTATAAGAAACTAGTACTAGGATGGCGAAATATTTAAGAAACCCCAATACTATGTATTAGATGTGCTAAGAAACTTTTAGTGACCAAATCAAAGAAAAATTTCGGGAAAGTTGTTGTTGAACATTTGTCTTTGGGTAATATTCATAATAATCCTATGCTTGGAGCCCAAAACGTTTGTCTTTGTGTTAAAGATTGCGTTGCATGTCAAAAAACAAATACCTAGCAATGGTAGAAACCCCCTCCATTGAAGAAATAAGAAACAAATAAAGAACATTTTAGTTGTAAAAGGCTGAAATTTTCATGTAAAATTAGGAAGCTTTTAATACTAAGGGCTAATCCAAGTTTCTTATAAAGGAAAAAACGTGTATAAAGTGATGCAAAATTTCCTTGTCCGTTGCTTGCAAGAACGATTCATCAGTTATGTCTTTTCCTCTTCAAAGTGATCTCTTTTCCTAAAAAGACTCAAATGAGCAAGTATTGATTTCAATATGGTCTTTAGCTAATTCATCATCAATGCTATACAGGGTGTCTCAAAAAAATTGTTCGACGTTTGATTAAATACTAAAAAATAACGATACGCTGAATGGACACTTGGTCAAGTAACCCTTTTCCAGAAATTTTAAATTGATTTTTGACACAAGAATCTTGCAGATCCGATAAAAATTCATGGGGTTACAAGCTTTTGAAGTTCAAGTTTGCCCGAAAGCTGAAACCAGAGGCCTCGAAATGGCAGTTTTGGTAAAAGTCCCATAGGCCGTCGTTTCTGTCATTTCTCAATTGTTTCAGGGCGAACCAAGTGGGATTCAAACATGTTTTTGATAACCTAACTGTCAAGCATATGGATGCTTTGAGGAAACAGATTCAGTCTCTCGCCGATTATGTTTTAAACCATTGTTTTTGGACTTACGCAATGCTAGGAAATTTTCAGAATGATGGCAACAAATAATTTACCTAAGAAGTCCTATTTGGTTTGCTCTGACATCAACGAGAGGTGTGACATTGGATAAGCTTCTCAAACCTCCGTCTTCCAGCTTCTTGCAATACAAGTAATCTAGGGGGTCTCTGGTTTCAGCTATCGCATATTTTTCGACCTTCAAGAGCTCGTAACTCAGTGAATTTTCAGCCGATTTGCACGATTTTAGTCTCTAAAATTATTTCATAATCTTAGGAACAGGGTTATCTTTCCATGAGCCTGTTCATGTTGTCCTTATTTTTCAATATTTAATCAAACGTCGAACAATTTTTTTGAGACACCCTGTATAACATCTATTGCTAATTGATACTGGATAGATACATTTCTACGGAAAGAGTGTTGGGGCAGTGGGTTTTTTGCAATAATTTCGTACGAGGCGAGCTGATATTTTTTGCAATGATTTTCCTTCTCCACAGGTCACGTCACACAATGAATTTTGCACTGTCCCTTATTTTCAAATTCTTGTCAAAGCAGTGATCTTGAAATTTTCGAAAGGCAGTATGACATGACTCGATTTTGGTGTTTTTGTTTCAAAATTAAAGGGTTATTTTGAAGATAAACCAAACATTCAAGTCTCCTACAATTGCTTGAATCTAAGTGGATTTTGGCGTTTAAGTTTTGGGGGTACTTGGGTGAAGCCACCAAACAGATTGCAGATACTAATGGGTAACCTGTTTACGATTGACAAACGGAGCCCCTTCAACCTGAATTATATATCAAGGTCGGTCATTTCAAGTTTTCTTTGTCTTGATAATGGAAACTGAGCGATATTTAAAGGGAATCGACATGGTTAAAAGCTGGCCCGGACCAAGTTGAAAATATAATCTTTTGAATTTGATAATTTCAACACGTGTGGCTCTATTGTGGAGCTGAAGAAACAATGGATGCGTTGGTGTTTTCTTTAGGCTATTTATAGTTGCTACGAGATATAGCTATGTCTATTCCCTTTAATCAATTTTCATATTTCTTAATGTGATCTCAAGATGTTTTAAGACGTTATCTTACGCTATTTGACGCCATCAGCGCCCTTATCTCTGATGTGATCAGGTCGGTCTCGAATCGTTATCCACTCCATTATTTGACTGCAAAATCAGAGGATGGCATCACCGCAACACAACACGTGGAGTAAAACTTGCACCTTGGTAACCAGTGGCACATTCATGAATTATCGTTTCTCTTTGTAGCTTGGTGGAATTGTGCTTCCAAATGATGGCAAATGCCATCTTGATGCTAGCAATAAATACACCATGACGAACACTTTGGTGAGTTTCCTGCCAGATAATTTATTTTGTGTCGTTCTGTTTACTGCTTTCAAAGTTGTGTGCAATTACTTTCATTTCTATGTGCAATTACTTTCATTTCATGATAAAATAATAGAGGGAATCGACATGGTTAAGGCTGGCCTTTACCAAGTCAAGTTAAGCCTGGTTTCCATATAATCGCAAGGAGTCGCAGAGAGTCGCAATGAGTCGCAGTGAGTCGCAAGGAGTTGCATTAATTGTGATTTGAAAAAGTGGTTTCCATATGATCGCAAAGGATCGCAAAGAATCCCAACAAACTTCACTTTCATCAAATTCCATACCAAAATTTTGATCACGGAAATGAGATAATCCCCCGAAACAATAGAGTTGTTATCGCAAGGAGTTGCAAAAGTTGTGAACAGTGGTTTCCATTAATCGCAATGGATCGCAACGAGTCGCAATGAGTCGCAGAGATAGAAAATTTTCTGTCTCTGCGACTGCTTGCGACAGCGATCGCAAGGAGTCGCAAGGAGTCGCAAACAAATTTTTAGCCGGTTTCCATATGATCGCAGAGAGTCGCAAGCAAACTTGATCACTTTTATTGCGACTCGCTGCGACTCCTTGCGACTCCTTGCGATTATATGGAAACCAGGCTTTAGATTTTACCGGGTGACCCAGAAAAAAGTGACCCAAGGAAATCTGTTATAGAAGGAAAAGTAAGTGGCGCAATGAAATGCTTCAAACCTTGTTCTGTCACTAAAATCTAGCCTACGTTACGAGTCTTTTTCGCAATCTTTTTCTAATTAAATTAAATTATATTTTTCTAATATAATCTTTTTCGGCAAAGTAAATTTCTCGAGTTAAGCAGTTTGTGGAAAAGTGCTTGCTTGATTTTCTCAAAAAGTCGTCAAAAACGGGGGATCGATTTACAGCTATTTCAGATCTTCAAAACAACGATGAGCGAGTTTCAGTTCACCTGGGGAATAGAAAACTCATTTGAATGTGTCCATAAGAAAGATTACAGTCGCTAGGTAGCTACCTAAAATATTCCCAAGGTGAAGTGAAACACGATCCTCGTTGATGCAATATGGGCAATTTGATGCGATATGAGCGGTGGGGACTTTGGAGGGGGGGGATGGCAGCAGCAGTTACTGTTGTTGTTTTTCTCCCGTCCGGGGTTCCTATCGTTCTGCATCACGCGCCTATGCTGCTGGCCTGACATCCAATGTGGAACAGATCCCAGTATGTAATCTTAGTTTATGTAAATTTATCTATTTGAATGTCTTTTGGCCACAGGGTAGCCATTGTCTCTCGCTCCTTGTGGTCCCGTCCCTGTAGTGTTGGAAAGTTGTATAGTAAGTAGAAAGTATAGTAGAATGTAGATGCAGTATGTATTATAATCTTTTATATGGATATAAAAAACGAGCGAAGTGTGTTTCGACTCACCTGGTTTGCCGACGCATTTTGGTTTGTTTAACAAAGTTTTTTAGCATCGCAGTTATCTTTCCACAACATTTTTAGGCTGTTTATTTGACGTTGTTTATGTTTGTTGTTGTTGTAGGATTATCCATCAGTTGGTTTCCTGAAATCAAAACTCAAAGAGGCCAAGATCGTCCCGATTCTTGCAGTAACTAATAATGTCAAGACTATGTACGAGGTAAGGACCACATAATTTGAAGATTATTCTAAGGGATGTCTCTCTCCATAGAAATACTGAGTTATGCCTGGAATTATTCGTACCCGTACTAATTTTTGAGTGGTTTGCATCGTCTATTTGACGACCAAGTTTACTTTGGCTGAAGTTTTCGTAAGAATACGATTGAAGGCTGAAAGAAGCACAACAAGAGACATTTGAAGGAATCTTATGAACTGGGCTTCCAATATATCGATTCAAAGTACCCTGTATTTGGCATAGGTATGAATAATTTCGTGCTTAACTGTACATGCTGATGACAGTGATATCTACTGAAAAAAGGGACTTATTAAGTATATTTGTAGTTAGTGCAAGAACTTTCCATGGTAAAAGAGATGATCTTCGTTCATGGTTCCCTAGTTACCTCCAAACCCGTCAGGTCTTGAAGTATTGATTCTCTTTATTTTAAATCATCACTTCTAAGAGAGTAAAACAGACTTCACCCCACACTGAGGACTATAAATTCATGGTCATTCGCCTAATCAATGCTGTAAATATTTTCTGAAATAGCCCAGACATTGAAATAGAAGCGAAATTTCTTTCCTCGTGAAAGGACCTTTCTTTCAGAGATTACGACCGTTCTTCTGAACAAGCTCGTGTTTTGGAAGCACGAGGAAGGTCTGAAAACTAGGCATGATTTGTTGTTATTGGCATTTGATATAAAGCCTGCATACTTGCTATTCTTAAGAGTCAATTTCCGGTACCTGCTATATTGAAAGCCTCATTTGGAAAAGGCTTCATTTGTAATATTGATGCTTTTCTCGTAGAATCTTGCTTTAGAGTGGAAGGATCTGGGGACAACAGCTGGGACCTTATCAACAGATTCAAGCAACGTTGTTGATCTGATTAAGGATAACTACAAGGTGAGAACAATGTGGTTGCAGATTCATTATTCATACCGTAAAAGCTGTATCAAGCCCCAGAATGACCCAGTCAATTTCGGAGGCTCAAGGGGGCATAGAGATCTATTTATTGATTTTTAGGGCCTGATTACATGGGAGTTTTCACCATAGGGCTGAGATTTCAGCCCGCCTACCCGAGGTGAAGCTCCATCTCTTCTTTCTGGTAAAAGGCTTATAAGATTGCGTTTCCGATTACATGTGATATTTTCAGCCCTGGGTTGAAACTCACCATAGGGCTGAAATCTCAGCCCGCCTTGCTCTACCCGGGATGAAACTTTAATCCTTATTGTCACACCTAATTATCGGTTAATCCCTATTGTTTTACACACGTGGCAGCAGATTCCAGCCCTTGGTTCAAACCTCCCATGTAATCGAAAATATTTTCACCTCGGGCACACGGGATGAAATCGTAGCCCTATGGTGAAAACTCTCATATAATCAGGCCCTTAATGGCCCATCAAAATGGCGACAACAAAAGCATACCAAGAGGCGACACGTGTAAGGAATGCTGGATGAAGCAGACCGTTTAAAGGCTCTTATTCAACCAGAATGCCTTGCACGTGTCGCCTCTTGGCTGGCCTTTGTTGTCCAACTAAGAGATGACGCCAGCAAAGCATGCTGGTTGAATAAGAGCCTTTAAATACACAAATTCGACACAGTTTTATCCAAGACAGCATAGAGCTCAAATCTTTGAAATCTTAAAAAAGGTGGGTGTGAAATTGTATCAAATTTTTCCATGAATTGAATGACCTCAAAGAAACTTTAGGTAGTTTGCTGCAAATCTGCCGTGGCAATTCCTTAATATCTTGATTATTTTCAAAATGGCGGCATTTGGATTATTTTTGTAAAAGTCCATCAAAAATTTTGAGAAAATTAAAATCATCGTAACCCTCAAATTACTCGAGGAAAATTGACACAATCTTCAAGAAAACCATAGTTTATGAAGGTCTACAACACGATTGCAAGCAGAAATTTGTAGCTTTTCTGGTTAGGGATTTAGAAATTTGATGACGTCACAACCTCAAAATCAATAAATGCCGCCATTTTAAAGCTAATCACGATATCAAAAAATTGCCACGGCAGATTTACAGCAAATTGCCCAAAGTTCCTTTCAAGCACTTTGATTCAAAGAAAGACGTAAACGAATTTTACACTCGTCTTTTTAAAGATTTGAGCTCCATGCTATCCAAGACCATATCAAAATTGACATCCAATCTTGTTTAGCTAAATAAATGGAAAATCTTTGGTAACTTCTGGTGTTTGATAAAACTGAAGGGGCGTAATAGAGGGAGGGGGGGGGCTAATTTCAAATTTTGGCTTTAGATGGTAGGAGTTTATTAGAGCTGGGGTTGATAGAGAGAGGGCTAAATAATGCTTTTACTGTATGATTATTTGGTGAAGAGTCCAGCATTTATAATTCAAAATAGGTTTTGTTACAAACTGATATTTCTTTCATTCTTATTGCAGAAAATCTCTTCAACTGTTCGTCTCGTTGATAGTAATCCAGAAGACATAAAAATTGAATACAAGGCTACAAATTGCCAGTAAGACCACTTAAATTTGTTGTTGCATGCATGCTTTCTTGAGATGAATTGCAGAGTCAAACAGCGACTTGAATTGGCAAACAAAAACTAGATATTTTCTGAACTTCGTTTTCTCTGAACTTCCAATCATTTTTGTTGAATAAGTTATACCAGGTAAGTATAAAAGCACCGGCATTAAAAAATACTGCTCCCTGAAGATCAAAGCAATAAAATTGAAGCTATATTGTTTTATTTTTGATATGCTCAGTAGGTTCAGTAATTCACCTTGCTTTAATCAGTCATTTCTTCCCATGGATTTGGGAGATTTTATGCATGAAAACGCTTTGTAAGCCTGCAAAAACGAGTGAATACAACGACCAGAAAATTCAGTCGGTCTTCCTCCTAACAACAATAACATTAGCAAGTATCTACCACTCCTGGGAGACTGGAATCCCGCTGACTAATTTTCTCATACCAATGGGGAAGACTTGTTTACCAAAGAACGGGCAAGTTATTGCTGTAATGTCTCGCTCAATTCCTGCCGTGACAATCCCCCCGAACACCCCCTGGCGTTTTCCCATAAAAAATTCCAGGCCCGCCCGTGGGCATTTGACTGTAAATTTCCCCAGCCCCCGGAGAAGTTGACAATACTAAGTGCTGTTGCTTATAAAGTTACCGGGAATGTGCCATTTCTCAATGCCTAGCCCCCGAGCATTCGCCAGAAAAACTTTCCCGGCCCTCAGGCATTTGTACATGAAATTTTTGTTGGGGAGGAGAGTCAAATTTAAACAGCCAACTAGGGCTAAAATGAACTTCATAACAACAATCAAAAATCAACTTTGCTACCCCTGCAATAAGAACCTATCTTGCATCAAACTGAAACAGATTCTTAATCGCAAGGTGCATAATTTAAGAAAAACAGCCCCTAGGTTCTTATTTTGGTAGGTTCTTATATGCGTGGATTTATTGTACACTTTATTTAAAGAAAATGATTTCTTTTGCAGGAGAAAGACTGCAGATAATGAGTGTAGTAATGTTCCTATTGATCAAGAAGTTTCATTTGAAGTTTCTGTGACTGCTCAAAGATGTTCTGAAGCAGCAAAGAAGCAGAAGAGGTAAGCACTAAGACCCAAAAAGGTTTCATTGCGCTGTTTTTAAAGAGGCAGGCAGACGCAAAGTATGGGTAACAGATTCTGCGTGACACTATCCTGAATGTATGGGCCTAAATTCTAAAGCATGTTTACATTAATTCTTTCTTGGTTGGAATTCGAACAAAATTAACTTTGATAGGTTCTTTCCAATTCGAGTTGTTGATGTTTTCTTCACAACTTTAGCGTTGCTCAGACTGCATTGCTGTTTACGAATTTCAAGCTTTTCCCATCAACAAAATACGTTGATGAACAATATCTTTCATTCAATTTGAGAGACTATCAGGAGCAACCTCGATGCAAATGGATAAAACATATGATCGTGTTTGTTGAACCTCCATTGATTAGCTTACGCACTGTCAGTGCTAATTTCCTGGGCAGTGTCACGTCTAACAGCCCCTTTAATCGCATGGATTGTTTGACATGACACCAGGGTCAGTGCATTGTCCATTTAATCATCAATCATCCCAGTCCTGGTCTATGTTACACTTCTAGACCGGCGCATCCCAATCAATCATTATGGATCAATCAATTAATAAATCAATTAATTAATCAATCAGTCAGTCAGTCAGTCAATCAATCATTATGGATAAACAAGTAAATAACATAAAATATAAGCACTTTGATGCGAATTGAAAGTAGCGACGTTGTCTTTGTATTGTGGCACTACACGCAGCAAGAAGATTTTTTTGAATCATTATGGATGACTGCAAAGTTCATTTTCCTAATATTTCCCCTATTTCTTGCAGTTTCACAATCAGTATTGCTGGTTTTGGTGATGTGACAGTAAACACAAACATTGAATGCGATTGTCAATGTGAAAAGCCTCCGTTGGCGGTAGGTTTTTTTTATTTTTGTTCAACCAGTCGTTACCACAAACGATCTTAGTAGATCCCATGAGTTATTCACCAAGTCATATTTTATAAAAGCTTTGCCGTCCAGTGGCAAATATCTTCAGATCTATTGAACGGTTTACCCGATCTAAATTCGATAAAAATTTTCGAAAGTTTTGAAAAGCGGCTGAAAGGCTTGATGAAATTTCTGCAACTTTTCTGCATCTTTCCTGCTTCAGTCAATTGCGAATTTACGAGCTTCCTCTTGTGAAATTACCTAGAATTATGCAATCCATTGCTATTCATTTCAACAAGTCAAAATCTCCATGAAATTTGCTTTATTTGCAGTACATTGATCCCTATAATGATAAAAAATTTGAAAATGATATTGAATTTGTCAAAATTTTCAAAATTCCACAAAGATTGCATTTAATTGCTTTGTTTTGTTTTTAATATTCTACATACATATCTGATAACTTTTCTTTTTCCTCCCAAAGGAACTTAACAGCACAAGATGTTTTAATTCTGGAAAGTTCGCATGTGGGAAGTGTTATTGTGACTCTGGAAGGTGAGATTTGAAACAATATATCATTCAAACCGTTGCTTAAAACTTACACAAAATATTATTCAAGACTATGCTTTTGCCTTATCCCTAACCCTAACCCTAGGTCTATTTGTTTTCTTGCTCGTGCTATGGTTTTTGCTCAATTGTTCTAGTCTACCTCCTCATGCACGACCTTCCCTTCCAATACAGCCAGATAGGATGGAGGTCTAAGGATTGTGACTGTTAAGAAACGAAACAGAAAACATTAAGTAATCAGATCGTAAAGAAATTCTTCGAAGTGATGAAAATCTTGAAGAAATATTTGAGAACGATAATTTTGTCAGGAAGTTTCCTTTTCTGATTGCACAAAGCAGCAGCTAACATTTCCATTTTCGACGACTTCTGCAATTTACATGCTAAATGTTTATATTGAAAGTTGATTGCCAATTTATGTAGCAACAACAATTATGTCATCAACATCTGCTTCTTTGTAGATATGGCTCTGATTGCAAGTGCACCGACAAATCAGCCGCCGATGAATCTCAATGCAGGCCAACGTATGTGTCGTTAATATATTAAATCTTTGCACCACAACAATTTTGAAAATTGAGTATACTGTGGTAAAATTGAATGTTTCATACATATTTCATGATTCACGAAAGCCAAGCTTTGTTTTGACGCAATTTCGCATCATCAGTCTCAATATTACCTTCAGTGTATACCTATCGAAAGCAGTTACCAATAGATATCCCGGGCCCACTTGTGTACAGCATTTAACATGCTAATATCGATACAATCAGTTTCAATTTAGCTTTCTGTATTTTTGTATTTAGAAACACATCAACTGGGTCAGTATGTAGCAAGGCTGGCACGTGTATTTGTGGAACATGTGAATGTACGCCAAGAAAGGTAAGTGGGTGTCTAAGCTTCATTCACACGATTCCAGCACGTGATTGCTAGTTATTACACGATACCGGTACATTGTAAAAACAATGGAAGTTTCGACTGTATTAATATTTTTGTTAGCATGTGACAAAGAGACTGAATTTTGACAGCAAAGAATTCATCCATGCCTGATCATCGTCGTTGCGAAAAGGCTGAAAAGTGGTACATTCTCATCGTTTTCAATTGTTCATGCGATGCCATTTTTAACTCGTACTTGTTAGAATACCTTTTTCAAACAACGCTGCGTTCAAATTGGGTCGGCAAAATATAGGTCATTTTCTTGTGAACAGGATACCTATTTGTAACGTTTTGAAGTCGTTTTCGACCTGTGCTATCATCATCTGAAAGGAGTCTTAAATTTTTTGGTGAGCGTTCCATGTCTTACTTCTTCACGCTGCAGTTCCGTTTTGTTGCAGCTGCTTGCATAGCTCTGAAGCCGAAAGGTTCATTTCATTTTGTTATTCAGCGATATGTTAAAGTTCATTTGAAATAACTGATAATAGCTCCATTACATTAAGGTTACGGTAAACGTTTTCTGGGTGAAAATATCCATTTTTCAATTTTTTCAGATTCTGTTAGCCGAACTTTCAAGGCACACAATGATACCTTGCTTGAAGCCAACAGAAGTTTTGAAAATGGAAGAAATTTCATGTAAACGAAGGCTTCCACAATTTCATAATCAAAGTTTTTTGTTTGTGGTCTTCAAAATCCATACCTAAATGCTTGACCTGTTAAGCCGATAATCCGTAAGTCCTTGTGGTTTGTGTGAAATAGCATTGCGCGTTCTTGTATGCTTGTGTTTATCGGGTAATTATTTGAGGACTCTAATTGATTTTTAAGCCCAAATGACTTGATCCGGATTAGTGTGGTTTATATGGTCCCGTTGTGTACTTTACGACTGCAGAACAGTAAAAACCATTTTCTCAGGACTCACAAATCCATGAGGTACAGGTACGAAAAAGCTATTTTGTACCCTTTGACCCAATCGAATGGCTCGAAAATTTGCACATGACCAGGACAGACTTGGAGCTTGGAAAGTGTGTCCCAAGTTTTTTGTATGTGCCGTGGTCCGTCTTTTATAGCCAAATACAACTGCGAGAGGGCAGAAAAATCATTTGCTAATTTTTGACAGCATGTAGTTTCAAAGGAAAAAGGAATTTGAAAAATCCCAGACACACTTTAAAAGCTTAGGATCTGCACTTCCTGTTGATGTAAGTCAGATTCTGTTACCTCAAATGCAAGGGTACAAAATAGCTTTTGAAGGTCGTACACTCTTTTAAGCAATAAATTTGCCTGGAAAATATCATTTTACAGCATTTGCCAATAATTTTAATATGGTTAGAATCCCCACTTTCTTGTGCATCGAATGATGTATAATTTACCTAGATTCCGTCAATAGTTCGGCTTTTAGGGAGCGAAAACCAAATTTCGTGTCAAAAACGTTTACCGTAACCTTAAAGCACATATGTCATGAACCTGATTGGTTCACTCGATACAATTCTCTGTATTGTTTATTACAAAGCACAGGATCGAGGCTGAATTTTCATTGCAATGAAAATTCGTGAAGCAGAAATGAGAGGTCACAAAACAATGGAATTCCACCCCACACTTCTTTGTTTTTATTAACCGATTGCTAACTTGACATGTGTCCTTTAAGTGATTGCAACGTTATGAGAAAGAGTACACAACAATTTAGAAATTCTGCATTTCTAAGTAAGGTTACGCCAAGACAGAGGACGTTTGTGTGCAATGGAATTTCTTAAGGAAGGGATTTTGAAAATTACTGATTTAGAGAATTTTGATTTTTTTTTAATTCGAAGACATTTTACATGACATTATTTGAGAACGACTTTGGCGATGCTTATATGCCACATAAAAGGAGACTTTTTATGACATCGTTATTGGTCTAAGGTTGTTTTTCCAATTTCCATAAAATGTTTTGTTTTATTTCTTTATATATGATAACTTAATATAATGCTTTGATAGTTCGTTAATGTTGATTTTGTGATATTTTGTGCATAGAATCCAGCAGAGAAGATCACAGGAACGCATTGCGAATGCAGAAACTTTGGTTGTGATTTGCATGATGGAAAAGAATGTGGAGGTATAATCTATATTGATAAAGGCTTGCTACATTAGGGGCTTTTCACTTAGACCTACACTTTGCTAAAGTGACAAAGATCTCCTTACCGCAAAAATGTGCAATTTTGTAGTTTTATGCAAACCTTATTTGAAGAGAAGGAACGCCGTAATGTATCGATTTGACTCAGTTTGTAGGGCGTGCTCTTGCCTGATCAAAAAGGTGCTTTGATTTGATTTGTTCTTCAAAGTACTCTCCTCCGCGAGGTTTCTGTAGTTCCATGGTCCGCGGTTCCGTTGGGCCCTCGCGGAGGAGAGTGTCTTCAAAGTAAACTTTGAGAAATGTACATATGCTGATAGATGACTAGACGTTTGCTCCGTTTGTTATCTAAGTGAGCAACGCCTTTTGCAAAGTGAGCTAAGTGAGCAAAAGGTAAAAACTTGTACAATATGCTGATACATTCTTATCATACCTGATATTCTGAATAGAAGAGGGACCGTTTGGCACCAGCGCATTGTCATAAAGCTGTCAAATATAGTACATGGCCAGGAATAGGTGTATTCTATTGCATTGTATTAATTCCACATCCCCAACATCCCCATAGGTACTTTTATTGTTGGGTCTGATTGTGAAAATATATTTTATTTATTTAGGCTCTGAACGTGGTGTTTGTGAATGCAACAAGTGTAAATGCAAAGGAATTTGGATGGGTAGCAATTGTGCTCAGAAGAATTGCACTATGGTCCAAAAGAATTGCTATAAAAATGGGGTGAGTGATTTTTTCTTGGATAGTTCGAGATTTATAACTTGAATGCATCCTTCAAACCTGGAACAAATGTGTGCACTAGTCTAGAATTGCACATCCTATAGTGTTTTGGTATGGTTTCAGTTAGGATCAGTATAGGCACAGTGTGCGATTCTGTACTAGTGCCCACATTCGTGTAGTATTTTCGACTTAAATCACATAAAATCGTCGGATTAAGATCGGAAAGGGAAGATACGAGAATGTAAGTCGTGTGAATATTGGAGGTCAGGAAATTAGAAATTCGTTTAAGGTTTTGAATGGATAATAATGGAGAGACAAGACAGCACAATTGTCACATTTATGTCATTAGATAGATTTGGATTTGCAAAAATGAGGGAAAAAGTTTGTTTTTATATCATTTGTAGATTGCTTGTGGAGGTCATGGCTCATGCGATTGTGGTAAATGTTATTGTGAAGTTGGTTACAGAGGAGCTCATTGTGAAAACTGCCCAGTGAGTATTACACTGATATGTTTCAAAACTCAAAATAGACCTTTTAGCTATTCTAAAAAAGAATCTTAATCGAAGGATATTTGTGTACATTTTGTAGAATTATTGCTCGACCCAGACTCTTTTAGAAAAGCTAAAAGGTCTATTGGCACGTTCGATTTCTCCTTCCATGTAACTTTGCCCTGACGAATTTTTTTGTAGAACAATGGCGTTGCTGCTGCTGCTGCTGCTGCTGCTGCTGCTGCTGCTGCAAGGAATAGGGGTCTTTAATTATATCTGCATTTCTTTTGGAGAAGAGAATAGATTTTGCTCCCTTTTAACGTTAAAAGAACAATAAATTAAAGGAACCTTTCTTTAAGGCCTACGCTTTTTTCGCATTAACAGATCCAAGAATGCTATTACGTGAAGAGAACAAACTATTCAAAGCCGGACATAGCCTACTTAACAGCTAAAATATATCTTCTCTATCATTCGCCGAACAGGAAACATAAAAATAGTTTACAGTTTGTATATAAATCGTTATGATAGATTTCACTTTCAAATGTTAGTCACACTCTAAAGAGAACATAAGTTCGAAAGGCCTTAGTGTGCTGATTCAAAGTCTTGTTTCTTTGCTTCCATTTCTTACAGATTTTTTTGTATTTTACCTGCCAAATTTAACGTTATCCAGATGTTATAAAATGGTTCAATTTTGTGTGAAATAGTACGACGACAAATAAAGCAATTTTTTATTTTTCTAAAATGTTGCTCTTTCTTGCACTTGATTTATTTTGATCCCGATTGAAGGCTGTCTGTTGTCATCTTTTTTTATTTAATTCAGCATTCAGCAAACTCAGTTATGATTCTCTTTTCTTGCAGTCATGCCCTGGTCAGTGTTCAGTTAACCGTGATTGTGTGTTGTGTCAGGTATTCAAGCAAGGTCCTGATGCAATTTGCAAAAACTGCTCTTTGAACATCGTGCAAACTAATGGCACAAGTATGTATAAAAAATCCAACTTTTCGATGTATTTACTTGTGGTACTCCTAGCTCGATAAGGTAGTGGAATGTTTGGAAGATTAGTGGACTAGAGACAGAAATTTACTGAGATGTTATTCAGTGTTTTTTGACCGATTTGATTTGATTTGATTTGATTTTTTTTTTATTTTTTGGATTTTATTTGATTTTATTTGATTTATTTCAGGAGGGCTACCCTCCAGCCGAAGTTGTTGTTCAAGGGGGCCCTCCTTTAAAGGTTTGTGACAGATGACTTTGAATATACCGTCTTTAAAACTGTTCCTATAAGATGGAAACTTTGACTCAAAAGAATTGAAATACAAAATGTGAGGTAAAGGTAAGAATTTAGAGGTAGGTGAAAGAAAATTTCAACTCAACTTGCTAAACTCCGTAAGTTGGCTGAATTAGTCTAAATTTTATTTAATTGGTGAGTAAGATTCGATCGATTTCCAGATTCGAAAATTGATGATATTATCCAGTCTTGAAAACAACAGAATTCAATTTTTTGCTTATCGCCGCACAAAGGGCTTGAAATGTAAAAGAAATTTCATTCTGCATATTTTTATTACCGTTTCACGCCGTTAAGACTTCAAAGTGTTTCATTAATCTAACCATGGCATTGGTTTTTCAGTGACAGGACGCAAATGTGAAATTCCAGACAACAATGGCTGTTATGTCGTGTTTTCATACGGAGAAGATTCCATGGGGAATACTACTGTTTGGGTGAATCCGAAGAAAAGTAAGTTTCATTTCCTATCTGTGCTGATTAGGATACAGGAAAATCATGCGGTCATATCTTTTCCTCTGGAAATTTCGTTGCTTTTCCGAATCCTTGGCACAGTATGTGAAGTTCAATTTTCTTTGAGTTAAATGATAGCATGTATAGCCTTAAAGATTACAAATCATTCAACAAGGGCAAAGCCAGGTCGCTAACAAAACTTTCGAATTTTGTAAATTCAAAATCGTGGTAGGATAATCAATATCCTCCAATTTTATTGTGATCCTGGATTCAGTACCTCAAAGACAGGAGAGTGCACTAATTCCAAATTTTGGCATTTTTTCAAACGCTAAAGACTTTTTCGACACACCCGATACCTTCTTAGAAAGGAAACTATGATTTATTAAAAGTTGATGCAAACTTAATGAGGCGGGAGATTACAAATAAAGTTGAATTGAATTGAAGAGATGGAAGTGTCGTCATGAAACAAAAGGAATGATTAGTTGTTCTCAAGGATTCTGAGGAGACCTCGTTTATGACCCCCTCCCCCTCCCCGTCCCCCTTTCACTGTCACTAAGCACAGCCGTTTGGATGCCAGGTAAAAACAATACTAACAATGAAATATTCATTTAGTGATTTTTGTTCTCCTCTTTAGGTTGTCCACAAACGATAGCAAGTGATGCAAATATACTCGCCATAGTTCTTGGTATCATTGGAGGTCTTGTGTTGGCAGCCATTGTTGCACTTCTTGTGTGGAAGCTTCTTGTTTCAACTTACGTAAGTTGGCCACGATCTTTTGCTCTTCGTCAGATTGGAAAACTTCATAAATTGAGATTTTCTTGAATATTCTATTGATTGTCAGCATAGGTTTCAAATCTTTAAAAAGCTGGGTGTAAAATTATGTGACCTATTTCTTTGAACTGAACGGCTTCAAAGAAACTTGAACTATTTTACAGTAAATCTGCCGTTGGACTGTTCGGAAATCTTCAATATTTTCAGAATTACAGTGTTTTTCTTCTTCTTTAAGAATTCGGGAAAATTTTCGGGAAAAATTAAAACAATCGTAATTTCTAAACCTGTTTACAAAAGATCGCACAAATTTCAAGAAAACCATAGTTTATGGATGCCTACAATATGGTATCAAGCAAAACTCTTTCACTCTCCTGGTTTGTGATTTAGAAATTTGATGACGTCACATCGTAAAATGAGCTGAAATATCAAACAGACTGTAATTTCGACAAATATTCAAGATTTCTGAAAATTCCAACAGTAGAATCATAGAAAAATGGTTAAAGTTTCTTTCAAGTCATTCAGTTTGAAGAAGCAGGTCTCTGGATTTTACACCCGCCTTTTTACGCCGACTTAAAGAGTTGGAACCTATGCTTTGATTGTCTTGATCAATTTCGAATTGGTGGTACTTCTGATGTTTGTAAAGCTTTTTTGATAGTCTGTGTGATAGTTTCATTATTTCGCAAAACATGAAAACGCTGTAGTCCTGGAAATAATGATGATAGCAAAAGTGTTCTCTCTTGGATCGATGATGCAAATTTCCCTCAATTCCTATCCAGCAATTTATTTGAAAAAAGGCTGATAACATCTTATTGCTATTGTGAATGTTTTGCGTTGATTTGCTGCCGATTCTGAGAAAGGGAAGACCGTGTTTTGACTTCAGAACTACGTGTTATGTACTTATTTTTTGCAGGACAAATTTGAATATTCGAAGTTCGAGAAAGAAAGAACCAAGTCAAAATGGAATAAGGTGATTCTCCAATTTTGATGTATCAAGTTTTGTTGTTCCATGGATTAGTTGGCAGAATTTTAAGATGCTGCCAGTTTTCAGCTTGCACTTATAAATAATCTACAAAACGTATACAAATTATTCATATATTTTGCGTACAATGAACACATAATTCGTTGCTGTTTTCTTCCCATTAAGAATAGTGTACTCTTTTTTATCATTTTGAAGTTGAAAATTAGACGAGATTTGGACAAGTTTCTTGTCATCTTCAAGTATCTTCAAACCCTCTTCCTAGCAAAATCCCTTTTAACTCCACAAGATTATCCATTTATCTTCTGCTAAGTCTTGCAGAAGCGGCATTTAGGGCCATACTGTCCTAGTGAACTCAAGTTATTTTCATTCCTTGGAACCGATTGTCCTGTTCATTTTCACCTTTAAAAGGGACCATAAAGGAAGCAAGATCTTTTCTTGACTTTTATAGTGTTTTCCCTGCCATCCCAATGTAGGGGTTGCTTGTTTACTTTGCTGTATATTAACAATTTTCCATCAACATTGCTGCACGTTTGTAATTTCTTAGCTTCGTTATAGTTTAAAGGTATCTCATGTTCTTAAACCATTATAAATTGTGATTTTTGACGGCGAATGAAACGTTACTTACTTTACGCCAGATTCTATTTGGATGAAAATTACAGTTTTTAGCCTTTCCTCAATAAAATGAGCTCTACATATAGTTTGATACTGGCGGATATTTCTTTGTCGTATGTTTTCGTCACAATTTTTGGCTCACCCGATTCATGTTAAGAATGGAAATAAATAGTTTTAATTTTGCAATATTTGCGCGAATGACGACTGTTCCTCTGCAAACTCAAATATTGATATACCTTTTTTTGTCTCAGGCTGAAAATCCCATCTACAAAGGAGCACAACAGAAATATGACAATCCTGTATACGCTGGTCAAAAGAAATAAAAATTGAAATTGACTATATTCAGCAAGATGATCTTAATTAAGTGAGAATGATACAAATTTCAAAGGGGAGAAAAGGATCTGGAAGATCGTATACATAGTAATATGCAATGGAATATTACTTTATACAGTAGAATGATAGCGGACAAGAAATCATTGCATACGATTGCCCATGGACAACAGCAGCTATATTTTGTAGTGTCAATTATGGTCATCCCCTAATAAATACAAAAGTATCAACATCCGCTCTATTTATAGTAGTATTGCATATAGCATATTGCATGTTGCATTTTATGGGTGATTGGCAAATTCAGCTGATGGTTTTGTATAGACTGATGCCTTTTCGTCCCTTGTTTCCCTGCGTTCCTTGGTCAAGAGGGACTAATAAAATTACTCTGAAATAGTGGGCCCACTTTAGGCCCGCGTAGGGTGGTTCCGTATTCACCAAT
Organism: Aurelia sp. 3 sensu Dawson et al. (2005); assembly: GCA_964020215.1. Classification (NCBI taxonomy): domain Eukaryota; kingdom Metazoa; phylum Cnidaria; class Scyphozoa; order Semaeostomeae; family Ulmaridae; genus Aurelia; species Aurelia sp. 3 sensu Dawson et al. (2005). The sequence continues at coordinate 30,581,484 of OZ026572.1, read as the reverse complement.
CAAGTCGCTAGAATTCAGTTTTTAACCAATCAGGGGCCGCTATTCAGAATGCTGTTGTTGTTGCTTATCAAGAACGGTTGAAAAAGCCTGGAGTTCTCGCAGCTTCGATGGATCTATTTTGCTTCTACAGAGGAAGATTACTGTCTGAAAGGTGTGCATTTTGCGTGTTGTAGGTCAAGACAACATCATTCTTTGTACTAAAACTTCGCTTTTCAATGTTCGAGCTCTTTAAACCAGATTTTGAAGCGATTTTGTTGAGTGTACGAGAACTCCCACCTTTTTAGGCCATTTTGAAAAAGTGGGCCCATTATATAAGCGTAATATTATGAGTCCCTATTGACCAAGTGATATCAGCAAATCAAAGAACGCAGGGAAACAAGGGACGAAAAGGCATAAGTCTAGGTTTTATACTCACTTCAAGTCAAATTACAAGCAAGGGCAAATTTTGGAAACAGAAGATTTAGGTTTCTAAAATGACACAGTGATTTGCCACTCTGAAGAATATATTTCTCACATCAGAGCTCTCTGAATCAAATCAGAAATAGTTCAAATACATAGCCGCATCATGCTTTGAATAGTTGGAAGTTCATAATTTGTATCACAAGAAAGTTTGCTCAAGTACAATCACGTGATCTGAAGTGAATGTAAACAGTATCAGCCGAATATTTGTCTGAATCGGGCCGTCACAATGTCGACAATCATTAATGAGCAAATCCAAGACCCATGTAAATTTGGTATAGAATTTGAAAATATAGATAACTTGCTTTACGTTGCGCTTTCGCTTCATCAGAAATAACCATTTTAATCAATGTTTTGGTAGATAGATGTTGAATTATTTACATCATTTAACTAGAAATTTCAAAATGTTGAAAGGGACATGATTCTTCATTTCTATTTGCTTATAAAGCTACTGATTACGTTGTTATTGAAAGAAATTCGGTAAGAAATGAAGCCCCAGGACTGTCTCGATATCCGCAAGTTTGGGATATTAACAAAAAAGTTTTTCATTTTGAACAAATTGTTTGGGAAAATTGTCTATATAATAAATTTGCCAATTCAAGAAAAGATGAGAGTTATTTTTTCGAGTAATGATGCAAACTTCACATGATATAGGGACGCTTCAGAATAGTGTCAGGTCCTTCGATCTTTAAAAAGAGTCTGTAGTTGACATTTTGTAAGACGATCCACGAAGTACCGCAGGCAATTGGTTGTGAGATAGGTGTCCGTGTTGTTCTACAAAATTTCGTTGCATAAGTCAAACTTGGAATACTCAGTAATGACATGCTACCGTATCATGGTCCCTCTGTATTTCACTGTCCTTGCACCTGCATAACTGCATAATATTTTTACTTGGATAATTTCAAGTTTACATAGATTCCTAGGAGTGAATTAAATTTTCAGTGAATTTAACTGTTTATATATTTTGTGATATTTGATATTCGACTTTGGCTTTTTCTTAGATTTTTATAGATAATTTTCAGGCTCTATTGTAAACATATCCAGACTATTTTTAGGTAATCTTTGGCCAATGTTATATTTCTGTTTCTCTTATAATTTGTTTCCGACGTAAGAGATATTGTTTTTAAAGTTTTGTAAACTAGGATTTGTTATTTTTGCAAATTTTCATCAGGTTATTTGATTTGTGTACTTTTGATTATTTAATGGCCTGTACTTTCCAGCTTTAGATTACCATTTACAGAACTGCAGAGTTTGTTCTTTTGTGTGAGTTCTTTGTCCGATTAAAATTACGGCAACGTCACTGTCAGTCAACCCATATGGTCAACCCTAGTCACCATGCAAACTTCAACCTTTCCTATGCGAAGAGCCACTGAGGAACTTGTACAAGAGCCTCGTTAGCTCTCCTTCGCAATGGATAGTAAAGTCTGCACGCAGGCCAGGTGAACTTTTGTTTAGATTTCTATTAGATTTGCCCCTCTTGGCCTCTTGGTGGGGTTAAAAGGGGTAAATGGTAAGACTGAAATGTTAATAAACTTCGTAAAAATCAGGTCTAAAAAACTTTCTCTAGTTACAGCTGTTTCAGCTATCCTTCTAGAGGTTGTGAACGTTGATTTAGCAGTTCATGGTTAACTGTTTTCCGTCCAACAATACTACCCAGTTTGCCCCCAATCTACCCATTTTACCCACTGCAGATCCTTCTCCCCGAAATCACTAATTAAATGTTTGCCCTTGCCCAATTAGACAAAATCGGCTGAGGTTTGTTTACACCCATTTCATGTCATGTGATCAATCTCTTGATAAAAATTATCTATGATAAAACATCGTTTGGTTCGCTAACATATTTCGTGCCATGCAAAGTGCCAAGATTGCAAAAAGTAGCATAATACTAAAATAGCCTGCCAAGAGTATTGTCCATGACTTGATATGGGTAAAGCAACAAAATATCCACCGAATAGGTTCATTTCTATTTCAATATATTTCAACAGACAAAATTGGCGAAGTGGTTGTAAGAATGAAACCTATTTTGCCGATTTTGGTCTGCGCATAGTCTGTGGTCTGCGCTACATTGCACCACAAAATCGCCTCAAGTGTGAATAAACCGGCAGTTTTTGCCTCATGCATCTCTCGTGTTAATGCATAAATTTTTCAAAAGCGTTGTTTTAGTTACAATCTACTTCCCCAGGGACTTGCACGGACTGAAAATAGCTCTGAGAGAAGTGTGCCAAGTGTGACGCCTTTGTGAATCAGTGATTGCGGGTCCGCCGCGCATGCTCATAGCAGCCGCTGACCTCATCACTTTTTGAACTCTCGTGACCTTGGCCTAACAGGAACCAAAGCATTTGCAAAACACGCGGGAAAGGAGAGGAGAGGTTCGACAACTTTCGGTTTCACTTGGTGTGGTCACGGCTACTTTGCAATGAAATAATCATTTTGACGACGAACCAGAAAACCATGGAGCCATGCAGTGCAACTGAACGTGCTGACATCGTTTCCCCAGCAAGGCTACAAGGATTCAGTGATGCAGTTTTCGCTACAGCAGCCACGCTTCTCGTCATCCCAATTCGCAAGTTTGAGCTTGAAGCACATGAAACCCTAAAAGAAGCACTCATTCGAAGATATCCTGAGTTGTTGGTCTTCCTTGTCGGGTTTCTGGTTATCTGCACAGTCTGGGAATCGCATATCCTTCGCTTCAAAGTTATCTCGAAGATTGATGACTTCATCGTGGTCCTAACTTTGTTTTCTCTCATGTTCACAACCTTCCTGCCGTTCACCGTCGCCCTCGAAGGTAAATATGGCAAATATAGTGTTGCTATTATCTTACCTTGTATGATACTCTTGGCACTTGAATTTATTGAATGTGTTATGTTTATTTATGCCTTCAACAGCCCAAGACTGCTTTCCTCAAACATCCAGCGCCTCACTCCAGATGAACTGAAAATTAAAAAGGCGCAGATCATGGGTAAAATTGCCCTGAATTGTGTTCTGTTTATCCTGGCTGCAGCATTCAGCACTTTGGATGTCATTGTTTCATGGGTGATGATTGTTGGTGTGATTTTCACTCCCCTGATTCGAAACCTGTTTGCGTATTGCAGTAAAAAGTTCTGCTGTCCCAGTGAAGAGAGATCAAGGGTTCAAGTGCTAACTGGCAGGATTGACAAAGAGAGAATTGAATACTTTTCAGATGCTGCCATTGCTATTGTTGCAACATTGCTTGTCCTGGATATCACAACTGAAGATTTCCCCAAAAAGGCAACTGTTGCAAAATATGGCCTCACAAAGACTTTGCGTGATATGTGGCAGATGTTTGTAGCAACTATGGGGAGTTACGTCACTGTTGCGATCCTTTGGTTTGTTCATCATTCTGTTTTGCACCAAATCAAAACATTGACAGCACTGATGAATCTTTGCAACAATTTGTTTCTCACTTGCCTTGCTGGAAGCCCCTTTGTGTCTACGTTAGTAAACAAATACACAGGGCATTCAGATCACAATGAGAAAATTGCTGTTCGTGTGAGCTGTGTCATAATTTTTGGAGCTGGATTTATGCAGTTTTCACTATTTGTGCTTGCATTTTGGTACAGAGAAAGATGTATGCATCCTTGGGCAATACCGGAAGGCAGAACAGGGCATCGTACACATTACTATTTGTTGCTAAAAACGCTGATCATCCCCATGATGACATTCATCACATTTTGTGCCACATTGTCAACTAATTCTGTCACAAATTGGATCTACCATATGTCACTTGTTGCTGTTCCAGTGCTATTTGTGTTGCTGAAAATTGCCTATGCATGTCATTGTCATCAGACGTCTGCAGGAGAAGACCCAAGCAGTGTTGAAAATTCTATTGAAGAAAGAAGTGATTTTATCACAGAGCATACCCCTGGCATCATTGATATCAGAGGTGATGCAGTTCTCTTGTCACCAAAGAGCCAAGTGCAACCACAAACTGATCTTGATTAGTGTTATTAAGACTTCAGTCTCAAAAGTAGTCATTTAATGTATTGAAAGTGATCATGTAGTAGAGACAGGACACAATTTACATGGTTCATGATAAAACTGTAGTTTCATGTGTTTGTGAAAGGCAATAATTATTTATCTTTATTTACATAAGATGCACACCTGTGTTCATATTGATTAAATCACTTGTATTCTGGTACAATTTTCGGCATGACAATGCTATAACGTAAAACTGTCGTTAAGTTACTCTAGTTCTACATTATATTTGCATTTTTGCATTTTCACGTAGATCCAAAAATTTGATGTTATTTTTCAAAATTCAGCATCATTGTGTTGTGATGTCAAAGTGAAATTTATGAGTCTCATTAGAAATTGAAATGTGCCAGAAAAAAATGGTTTAGATTTGCAATTTTTAACAGTGGAATTGATGCAGGATTGCTTTCTTTCCTATACAATATATTCAGAATCCCCTTGAATCAAGCAGAGCAGATTGACAAGATAGCTAGAGCAGTTGCACACAGTATTGTCATGCCAAGAAACGTTACCCAATTATGAGTGATTCAGTTAATACTAGCAAGGTTGCATAATACAACACTTACCTTTTTCTGCACATTAATGCACCATAACAATAGACCTTTTAGCTATTCTACAAAAGAGCCTGGATCGAGCGATATTTTTATACAATTTCATACGCGAGGTTCGATTGAGTGGCGTTAGAGCTTCGATCGCAATTGTGCACATTCGAAAATTCTACAAATTGTGATGAAATATCGTTCGATCTACATTCGTTTTGAGAATAGCTAAAAGGTCTATTCATCTTCTCGTTTTTGTAGTATGCAGCTTTGTAAAAAATGTTTTTGAGAAAAATAGTAGATTTACTTTAGAATTATTGTAAGCAAATTGTTTTCTTTGCATAAAATTGTGCAATGTGTTAAATTATCGCTTGTGAAGTCCATCCTTTTGGCAGCTTACTCTGCAGCCAACATGTATCCTTGCCGTCCCGTGAAGAGGTAAGAACGAAACGTCTGGCGTTAATTACACTCTTCTTAAAGCAGTCTTATTTTTTTCAAATCTGATGTGGTTTCAGGGGAACGCAGTTAAAATCTGGAATAGATACCACCCTTTTTGAAAGAACGTGAATGTCAGTCCTGTGATTTTCTGTGAACATCGCAAAACAGGCAACTGCTAAAAAGAGGCACAAATATGCAAGCTAAGGCTCAGCAATTTTCTTATAATATTCTTAAAAATAGGATGATTCTGAGCCTGAACGTTCTTATAAACAATATTATTAAATTTTTACAAAAAGAGTATATGCAGGCAGTAAGCGAAGACCTCGTCCTTTTGGTCTTTTGGCTCCGGTTGAACTAAGTACAGGAGAACATGCCTTAATTGCATCTAAAAACCCTGTTGTCTCAGTTCAGTTTCATCATATGGTTTCCCTATGTATCAATCTTTGGTCCTAGATAGAATTCTGCACTGTCATAAAATAACATACAGTTATCATACCCGGGCGGAGGTACTTGACTTTCAATTGTACGAGCGTGTGCACCCCAAGAAATAATTTTTTCACCAGGCTTTAGAATTTTTCCCCCAAATGATAGCAGGGGCGGATCCAGACTATAGCAACCGTTGCTTGAGCATAAGTCAGATTCTCAGAAACAACAATTTAGTATTCAATATTTCATTCAGAATATTTTTGCAAATGAACAATTCTAATTCGCCTTAAATGTTTGTATCATCATTGAATTGTGTGCGGAAGAGCGTAACCCATTTGTGTGCATTTAATTTCATATGTACGTCATCACCTATGACTAAGCCTTCGCCCCCGTGAAGAAACATTTTGCTTCGTGCTTCGCTTTGTGAAAACATTTTACTGACCAGCATGGTCCTGAAATCATCGCTATTTTCTTCACTATATTCCAGAGCATAGGTTGGTCCGAATGTTATTGACGCAGTTGCCCATACATTTCATCAGCATAGGTCTGTAAGCCAATGAGCGACCAGCTTTGCTTGACAAATTTTGGGCGCGAGCATAGGTGGAATTTGAAGTAACGAATAAGGAGCCGAGTTGACTTATGCTCAAATTCATTTGTCCAATAGAAATCAAAGTTGACCTATGCAATTGTTGTTCAAGCATCCAATAGAAATCGGAGTTGACCTATGCAATTGTTGTAAGGCCAAAACAAAGAGACTTGGATTGCACTGTGAGGTCATAGTCTAACAATTGACAGGCCTCTGAAGGAATGGATGTCAACAGCACACGGTGTTGCACGCTTTACTAAAAATATCTAGTGTTACTAAACATGAAAATTAGGAACTTAAAGGGAAGAGAGAAGACTCGAGACTACTTGGGACATGTGTTAGACAACTTGTTGCAGCTGCTAAGATCGAATACCTACCACGATTATGGACCTATCTTCACTCCTTGCACTGTTGATCTGTGGTAATAGGCCTAGGCAATCGATTTCAGAATCTGCAGCAACAATATCCAGCGAGCCATAATGGTCCAAAGCCAATGTGTAAGAGGTATGATATTTTACATTAAAGTTTACGATCTTTTTGCTAACTGCTCAAATTCCATAAAGTAATTTGAGCTCAGTCGAGTACAGTATCTCAAGTTCTGTTACTAGGCGCCTGTGGTATTCGAAATATGTGATAACTTAGATTTTGAAAAAACTAAGTGCAGTTCATATTTTGAAGATTTGAAATAAGTATAAGTAGGGAGTTTGGTTATACCCTTGATCCTAATAATGCGTAACTCAGTAATGAATGAATGAAATGAATGAATGAAATGAAAGTCGTGTTTCAAGGGACAATGGGCGTTTCCCATGATAGAAAGGGTGTGGTCCCCAAAAATATTTCTGGGGGCTTCGCCCCCAGACCCCCTCCTACCCTGTCCTGAGCATAAGTCAGATTTTGGGCTGGATCCGCTCCTGGATAGCCTGCATTTTAAAATATTGGTGAAAGGAATTCTCCAAAACGTAAAAAGTTGCAAATACTAGGAAAACAATGAAATTAAACTTTTGATGACCCGGCGTTAGAAAAGAGGTGAAAACGATACCCGGGAAGGAGAACCCCTCTTTCAACAGGTAAAATTCCTTGGAGCGCATCTATCAAAATGTTACATGTCTCCCCGTTCCTCCAACCACACAAAAGCCTTAGGGTTCTGTACGGAGGGAAACCTAACCCAGTGTAATCCAACACATTGTGATAAATCAATATGAGAGTGTTTCTTTTCTTCCATTGTTTTCATGATGGGCTACAGTAGTGCTTTCAGAAGCTACAGTTATCTTGCGACCTCATGGTTGAACTTGAACTCATCAAACATGGGCAGGTAACCATGTTTCATCATAAATTAAAGTGTAGCGTGGGAAGTAAATGCTATTGTCAAACAAAAGTTGAATTTCATGGTAAATTCAGTTCCCATTCTTTCCCCAAAAACACAGTCTAGTTTTGGAAATTGTTCACAACTTCACTACTTCATACATCCGTTTGACGCCAAAATTTGAATGGACGAAAATCGGCTACACTCCCTTCAAGTCATGTGATCAATTTCTCGATAAAATTCCTTTCTCCTTTTGATTGTTTTTAACATATTTGTGCCATGCAAAGTTGTGCTCCCGGGGGGGGGGAGGTTACTATACATATTTTGGGTACGGGGAAGTGCCATCGGGAAGGGTATCGATTTTCACGATTTTGGTATAAGGAACGGTATCGATTTTCACGATTTTGGTATAAGGAACGGTATCGATTTTCGCAATTTTCGCAAATGGTATAGGGTCGGGTATGCATTTTCGGAAAATTGGTATAAAGTCGGGTATACACTTTGGAAAAATTGGTATAAGGAACGGGTATGTTTTTGAAACCTCGATTGCACGTCCCCGTCCAAATCTGGTCGAGTACCCCCCCCCCCGGGGTTGTGCTATGAGTGCAGAAAGTGGCATAATACTAACTTCCCAAGAGTGAAACTTCGACATGGGTTCAACACATACCTTGGCCAATTAGGTCTGTTCTGCTTGCAAACTTTGGCCCGGATTCAAGTTTTTACAATCTTGCCATCAGTAACATGCATGTATTTTTATAAGAAACAGCTTATAAAAAAGACGGTAGGCTCAATTTCTTGAAAGTTAAACAACAACCCTAGCTGACTGTAGAAAGCTATGAAACTTTTGTATTTTACAGTTTCTCCTTGTATGCCCGGCCTATAGCATTCCTAGATCGGATCTTTTATCGCACACCTCGGTCGAATCCCTTACAATGAATTTGCAATTCCAGAAGATAATGAGCTCTAATGATAATGTCACAATAGCCGCCCTTGCATCGTACCTTGTTGAAGCCAACCAGATACGGGAAATTCTAGCCAAATAACACTAGTGCGGTGGATCTGCAGCTGGATGAGTTTTTCTCTTTCAATTTATTCCTTTTTTACCGTTCATGTTCCATATGTTTTAGTTCACTATAGTTTAGTTGTTTTTAAAGTTTAGTTTAGTTTAGTTTATAGCTGCCATACATAATTTTTATGTAGTGCGTGATAGCAATAGACCTTTTAGCTATTCTAAGAAAGAGCCTGGATCGAGCGTTATTTTTATACATTTTTATACGCAGTGTTCGATCGAGTGGCGTTAAAGCTTCTATCACTATTGTGCACGTTCGAAAATTCTACAAAATGTAGCAAAATATCGTTCGATTCTGATTCTTTTCAGAATAGCTAAAAGGTCTATTATGATGATGATGATGATGAGTTTCTGATTTTCCCATGTTATTAAAGAGTTATTTAACACTGTACCGCAATAGCATTATTTTGAACATTATTTTGAATGCAAATTTTATTATTTACTTACTCTCCAATGCAGAGGTTCTGGTTCCTCAAAATGCCTGGCGGAGCGAAACTATGAACCTCTGCGTAGGAGAGTATTATTTACTGACTTTGAGTCATACCAAATAAATTGGGAGCCCTCCTAACAAAACTAAATGAACTCTACACTTCGGGCATTGAAACAAACACGTAAGGAACTTTTTTAGCAAACCGAACTTTTGGTAGCAGCCAGCCCTGGAACTTTGTTTCGCATAAGAAAATTCGTGTAGCTTGAAAGAAACTTAAGATTCTTTTCTGCTATTGCACAGATGGACTTTTCAGAAATCGTGAATACCTTTCTAAGTTACAGAGTACTTTACATTTCAACGGATTATAGGACGTGATGTCATCAAATTGATAGATAATAATACTCATTGTAAACACCGCACCGATGTTACAGGGAACCATGAGCTAATTGTTTACACGATATGTAACGTTAAAAACACTAAACATCCAACACACAATCTGCGACTGTGAGAGGAACTATGAGGACACTGATATGTTCTATGAATTAGGATATGGATTTTCACCTAGGAAGGTCTTTATATATGCACAATACTCGCTGCGAAAACATAATAGTTTTGGTGTTAGCTACCAAGCATTTCAGTTAATATTTCATTATGATAGATGATAAACTAGGAGAGTGACCGACTGCTACTTCATAGTTAAACTCATACTATATTGTAGCATGATTGTAGACATCCATAAACCATTGTTTTTTAGATTGTTTCATTTTTCCTCAAACATGTTTTGAAATTGCAATGGCTTTAAGTTCTTCCAAATTTTTTTGTTGAATCCTTAACAAAGAAAAAGCCACTCTAACTCTGAAAATATTGAAGATTTCAGAAGGGCCTGAGTGTTGAGTTGTGGCGGGGAAACTCGAGTATCTTTGAAGTCATAGAATTTTGCACCGACCTTTCAAGATTTTGAACCAAGCTCTGAAAGTCCACTTTATTGGGACCATCTTTAAACCTCTATGTGTTCTAAAATTGCTCGGAGCCTTTAGGCCTCAGAAGAAAGCTGATGAAAATGTTGCTGCAATTGCAAAGTAGAGTCTCTCTTTACCAATTCTATGTGAGGGAAATTCAGTTCTTTATATGATATATATACCAAAGAGTTTTTAACTCATAGCTCTTACTCCCATTTAGCTTCACCCCTGTTTCTCGAAGACTAGGATGAAGCTAAAGAAAATTATTTGGGGATTAGACAAAATGGATGTTCCTTTCATTTGACAGTCGTAAATGAATTGGGCGAATTTGCAGAAAACACCTCCTCCCCTTTGTCTACGCCCCTGCTCAAAATAGATCGCATGATCATCCATGGGTACTGGGAAACATAGAATGTGTCATATAGGGTGATATACTGTTGTAAAACATCATTACTCATTAGGCCTACAGGCCTACCTTTGTGCATCATCTGTGCATCGGTAGTATCTTCCGTCATCTTAATTTTGGACATTTAGAAGACTGCTTGTCCCAAATCGACTTCAGAGTGTGGCGCACTACTCTTCCCTTTGAAGGAGCTTGAACAAAACAACAACCTATTTCAACATGGCGCTGTGCAAATGAAGTCGATTTGGGACAAGCAGCCTTCTGATCATCCAAAATTAAGACGACAGAAGATGTTATTGATACACAGATGATGCACAAAGGTAGGCCTAATGCTTCTGATGCTTTGCAACAATGTATAACCCCATATAACACTTTCCACGTTTCCCAATACCCATGGATCATCTAGCAGGCAGTGCACCACGCTCATGCTGGGTACCAAACTACAAGGGACCAAGTTTGGTCCCGGTCTGGTACTCTGGGTCGTAAGACACGCTGACCAACTTAATACCAAGGACAAAGATTTACGAATTGTTTCTTCTTTAGTTACCTTATCTGGACTTGTCCCAAGTCTCGTCTGTTCAATCTTTTCAGTCAGATGAAAAAGGAAAACCATTACTGAAAATTGAGACCGTTCCGCTCTCTTCAGTTGCTCACTTTCTAATGGTGACTGCATTTCTTGTAGCCAATCCAACGAGACTTGGGGAGTAAGTCTACACCTTATCTCGCTGAAGTGTAAATACCGAGCAAAGTATCGTTTCCTGATGTTATATCTCTTTCATTTCAGATTTTCAAATAAAAAGGCAACACTGTCGTGGGCGTAAATGCGGTAGATATGCTATAGTAATATTTCAATTTATTTTATTTGATAAATTCCTGCGTGTTTCAAAAATCTTGCCTCGCTAGCGAGGCCTCCACCCTTGCAGAAGAAACTTGTTCAATTTCGTTTCTTCGATCTTTGTCATTCGAATTCCAAAGTCATCTCTAATACTCTGTATCATATCCTTTTCTAAAATCTTCAAAAGTAATTTACCATCTACTTGATTTTCTAAACAAAATTTCGCAAAATCTTGCAACTTGATGCCATCTCTCATTTTCATTTCAACTTCAAAATTGCTCCATTTTTCTGGATCTTCATTCCCTTTATCAATGTTGAAATCTTCTTTTGCTTGTAAATCTGGTCTCCAGCCCTCTTTCACATACATCAAAAGTTTGCGAGCTTCAAATTTCTTCATTTCAATATCTTTCACTAAGTCATCTTCCTCTAAGTCTGCTAATAACACAACGTCAACTTGACTGAGTGACAATTTCTCTTCGTATGCTCCCAAATTCATTGCTTCCAAAATTGTGTGCAGTTCGCCTGTCTCAGCGTCTTTTGCGACCTCAACGGCATCTCCAACTTTCTCTTTAGGTCTGCGATAAGGCTTCAACCTGAGATTTCTGGGCCTTGGGGCTATAGGAGGTGGTTTCCTCTCAGTGTTTTTCCTATGCACTGTTGAGTATGAATGGTCTGGTGTACAATCAATTTGAGAAGCTGGAGCTTTGACACTGTTGGTAGTTCCTCTCTTAACTGGTATTGGGGCTTTGCGTTTTCCCTCCATAGGAGAAATCAGCTCAGACTTTAGAGTCAACGTGCTTGCACTGTCCGGAAGACTTGCTGAATCTTCTTCCAGTTTTAATCCCACATCTTTATTTGCTTCTAGAACAGGCCAACCAATCATACTGTAAGCATTCTCAGTTTGCTGTCTTGTGCTTTCCATGACGTGTCCACTGCGTTTATGTTTCATGGTGAACGCCTTTCTGCCTTGCAGATTTTTGGTCGTCATTTCTTGGGTTTTTTCTTTCGTTTCTTGAAACACGTCATGCAGGGATCTGCTTCTTTTCATGCGTATGTCTCTAATTTGAGGCTTTTCGCATGACAATGGTTTAAGAGTAGCTACTGGCCGAGAAGTTTGGGTTGGTTGGTCCAAACTGGTTCGTTTCTTTAGGCTGCTAATACGTTTTGGTGGAAGAGGTGGTGGGTGGTTTGATGCCTTATCTCCAGCAAATTTTGACTCATCACTTGAAGAAGCCTCGTCCCTTCCTGGATCAGTATCTGTCTCTTGCATAATGTCTCTTGGTGCTTTTTTGAGGATATCTGTCACCTCATAAGGAGCGGCTCGAGGGCAGTTGGTGCGTCTCGAAAGTGCGGTACCGCGACTATTTTCAGCTTGGAGATTGTTGTTTGATTCTTCCTTGTCTATTCCCAATAAATCCCCCATGCTTCTTGCCCTGTATGCATGTCGGATACTTATTAGGCTGGCATCCATATCAATATATTCCTCTTGTTGTGAAGTTTTCATAATACTCTTGCTTGCACTGGGACTCTTTTGGGACATATATTGCTTTGGTCTCGGGAAGGTTTTTGATGATGACCCCATGGTTGGAGGCCGGCAGGTATCAATATTCTCGTATGTTTCATCTGGAGCATCCATGTACTTTACATCAATAAACTTGCTTTCGCTCACACTAGGTGCTCCCTCTGCTGATGTTCGTGGGCTGTTCTGTGCTACCTGTGCTGACGGTGTTGGGGGCGAAATCACTGGGACTTCATAGTCATCATCAAATACATTCGATTCCTTATTTGCCATCATGTCTTTCAGGTCATTGTATACTACATTTAAATATTCTCCCTGGAAGGGGTTTGTCTTTAGATACATTTTCACCAGACCAACATCAATAGTCTCTTTTTGTGGCTCAGCAATTGTCGTATACATGTCATCTTCGAGAGAAATTTGTCCAATGTTTACCATTGTTTTGGTACTGCGTGGAAAAATGGCTAGATACGTAATATTACGAACTCTTCTTGTTGCATATATCATTTCACATGCTCCCGTCTCTTCTATGCGTGCGATTCCACTTGGAAGCGTTTGTTGTTCTTCAGAATTACGCTTGAATTCGACAAAGATTGGAAGCTTTCTATTGGCGAGCTCTTCCATGGAATACAACCGATTTTCATCATATGGCAACAAAACTTCCCTGAAGTTTCCCTCTGTTTCACAAGGCAATGTCGTTCGAATTGGGTGAGGGCCTAATGACTGTACAGACAAACCCAACAAATTATCGTCCTCGTCATTGCACTTCACCTCAAAAAGAGTATTCTTTGGAAATTTGACTTCATATACTTCAAATTCCTTCCCATTTGTAATGCACTTTGGTAGAAGCTTTGTCTTGCATACATTTTCGATATTTTTGAATATTCGAGATCTGTTTGCAATTTTTATTTCCACTTTACCGGCAAATCCATTAGGAATATTGAATAACCTTCCTGCTTGGTCATAACAGATACTTCTGTCTACCTTCGTAGCTCCATGTATCGTCAAAACTGTGTTTGGTTTTAAAGAATCGTTGTCCCATGGGTAAGGATCATTGACAACTTTAACTGTCAGTGGTAGCTGATATAAGTCCAGAATATCTGTGATTTTATGGCGTTTCGATAGCCACTGCATTTGTGCTGCTTCCGCCATGTTTGAAGGATGATATTTCTGGCAAACCTTTATTGTTCTTTCTGAGTCAAATCAAAGGTCCCAACAAGGAAGACGATATGTCTTTGAATGTAATTGAATACCTGGATGGAGGTCAAAAAGTTTATGCTTGATATATCTAAAAGCCATTTCTTGGTTTAAAGATTAGCATGGATTTATTTGAACACATGTAAAGCAGCCAGTAAGCTAACAATGCTTTCCAAGCCAAGTAGTTGCACGCAGTGTCTTGTATTGCTCACACACGGGGGGAGTCATGCCATTCAAGACTGCACTTTGCGGAGTCACAGACCTTTTTTGGGAGAGCAATGAATTGCCACCGCCCGGCCCCAAGGCTCTCGCAAGTCCTTACAGAATTTGTTTTTCTCTTCAACTTTACGCGGTTGATGAAATGATTGCTTTTGAAGGTTTTCAAGGCAGGAATACCACAAACTTGCGCGAAAACAAAGGTTACTATGTTTGAACAGTTTAAAGTTAGAGGGACAGCCACAAAACCAGTGGTGTGGGCGGCATATCTTTGTATAGGTGTTATGTGGTAAAGACTTATTATAAGACTAGCAATAACGTTAGTTAGTGAGTGCAGCGTTTTGGGAAATGCGAACAAACTGCACCATCATATAAAATGGAATAACAGAAATAGCCTTTCTCATTCTGCTGATATTACGAGATGCCTTTGCCCCCCACCCCCCGCCCACCCCTGTGTACGCAACCAGTTCAGTCTGTTTTTGCCACTCTTCCTGCCCACTGTCTGAAGACCTTGACGAAGTCACACAAACACGCATTCATTCTAGATAATGATTCATTCATTCTTGATAACAGCGCCTCTGATGTTTTTGTTATTTTGTGATAACAAAATTTGGAGCAAATCAAATAGCAGGATTGTGATGTTTTCACAAACCGACACAAAGAGAGACTTCACAGCTTGCTGATTCTTTTGAAATATTATGTGTTCTTACGTCATGCTCTGATCAAGATGCCGAACACGGTTTGCTATAATCGAATTTTAGCTGTATTTAGTATCGAATCGATGGGATGGCCGTTGCTCTAGAAATAATTCTGCTGTGGATAAATCGAGAAGCTCAAAACAAACACTTTAAGGACCTTATTTAAGCTTTTTTGAAGGTATCTGAACAATAATCTGGGGTTAGCAAGAGTGGTAATGTGAAAAAAGCACGGTTTGTTTGGGGCGAAAAGGGGCCTAAGTTGCAAACAGAGTGGCTTTCTCATCGCAGCTTCCAACATGAAATGGCTCGTTATTCTTCGAACGTCGGAAATAAATTGCAAATGATGATCAATGTAGGTAAAGTATGTGGTTTTACATCGAATTTTGACACCCCGAAGCCATTTACTACGCGCAAAACCGTGCGGGTTGACTCCGCGCGGAATTTCCGCGCAGATCCCAGAGTGTTTCCGCCTCGTACTGCCCCCTTGGTGCATTGAATTGAATTAGTCTAGAATTGAATTGGTGTTGACCACATATCGACAGAGAGCAAGAAAGAAAGAGACAGCGATATCGCACCTTGCTAATTGTTTTGATATATAATGCAGCTAACGCTGCAAAAATTGGAAGATGAAGAGAACAATTTCAATTTCAATTCATCAGACTTGCTACACTAATATAAAGAGCGTCGTCTACTAAACAAAACGAATCTAAGCTATTAAAACAAAACCCGAATACAGAATAAGATAAGATATAACTAGCTGTTAACGAAGTTAAGTAAGTGCTGCTCAGCCCTAAATGCAGTTTCGTACATCTAAAACGGAATAAGCTGATCAAATTCATATCGCTAAAATGGCTCATTTCGCTCTTTGGTTATTAACAATTTTGTTAAGGAGCTATCAGCAAAATTAAGCTGTTCCGAAAACAGTTTCAAAGCGAAATCATCAACAACTCCAGACAGCAAGGCTGATTCAAGTGAAATAAATTTCAACATCAAAGTTAGCCTTTCTGCTTTAGAATAGGCCATAGTATGTCAAATTACAATTATTTCTCTTGACTGGACGCTTCTCGAAAGCGCCTATGCGTTCTTTTGACTTATCCGGCACAATTTTCAAGAAAAAATCATCCAGAAGTCCTCAACTTGCATAATATTCCTAAATTTCGTCAAATATCGAAAATGCACGGAACAAGGAACATTTTTTAGTAAAGAGATGAGAACCTAGCGCAACCACAAGCTTGTAATAAGAGACTGAGTGGAGGAAAAAAAACACGACTTATGTATCAGCAAACTTAGGCCTTTGAACTTACGTTCTCTTCAGAATGTGACAAACATTAGTCCACAAAATATGAAGAAAATTTCTGTCACATTTTGAAAAGAACACGAGTTCGAAAGGCCTAAGTGCACTGAAATACTTATACAAGTCAATAAATTGCCTTTCACTCCCTGAACAACATATAATGAAATGAGCTTGTATGTGTAAAAGTTTTGCAATGGATATGAGGATTGTGGGTCATGGTTGGCAAGCATAAGATGAATGCGATTCCTCGGTAGACAATAGCAGCTTATTGTCAATGAAATGTTATGCTGAAGATAGAATCACACGTGACACAAATCCTTTGAACTGTGCGAACATTTATTAATGAAAGAATATCGAGACTCTTTCAGATGCAAATATGATCATGGTAAAGATCCTTATCATTCACTTTTGTACTATTTTCTGTTTGATGATTTCCTTTGAAAAGGGCATTATCGTCTATTCTGCACTAAACTTCCTTGCAACCGACGTGCTGTTTGTTTATTGTAGCTGGGTTAGGCCGCTAGGCCCGCATTGGCTTGCCTCTTCGTCTTCGAAGCTCGATCTCTTCTGAAACCATGAGCGATTCTGACACGCGAAGAATGTTTCAGCATTGCCCATGTTACCTCTCAAATAAGTCAAAATGCTTTCCTGTTTTTGTTGGTATTTCCTTTATTTCGTTTGAGCCTCGTCGAGCTGCGAGTTGAAATTTGATTAGCTGATATTGCAAACAGTCATGTTCCTCAAGTAGGTCTTCCAACAAGCAGGTATTTGCTTCGATCTTGCGGTCAGCCGATATTGCAAAAAAGTCATGTGTCTCAAGCAAGTCTTTGCTCGTGCATGCGCATTGCAGCAAAAATACTCCGTCCATCCTCGATTTTTTGCTATAAATGGCTGCTCGCGCATGCTCGCAGCAAAAACAAAAGATATATGTACGATGACTAGGATAGTTCTATGGTATTAGAGCAGGGACATTTGGGCGTAATTTAAAAGCATCCCTTATGTATTTCGTCACTTCTAAGAGCAGTTTCTGGTCTTCGCAAGACATCAGGTAAATGAATTTTTGTCGATTTTCAAAAGAGTGAAAAATAGCTCAATAACAATAGCTCGAGAAAAGTGAGTAAAATCCGATAGCCTGTCATACAGTATTGAGAGAGAAACCGTCAGCCACCTCACAAATCAGCATGGATTTGGCCGAGTGGCTTAGGGCCTGTTCATATGGAGGCGAGCCAGCCCGCTTACCGGGCTGGCCCGGTAGGTGAGACAGTTTTTATCTTGTGTTCATATGGAGAAATTCCAGCCCGCTTGCCGAGACAGAAATTTGACACGTGTCAAAAATGAGACACGTGCCCATTGTTTAGAGCCGCAGCGCATGAGCAATGGCGACATTTTCGTCTCGGTAGCCGGGATGGAGTGTTCATATGGGAAAATTTTCATCCCACCTACCGAGATCTCGCCACTACACCAGTGAGATCTCGCTAAGCGGGCCAGCCCGCCTACTCATATGAAGAGAAATCAAGTTTTGTATTGGAATTAGGGATGAGGTGAGATCTCGGCAAAGAGCTCCAGCCCGGTAGGCGGGCTGGCTCGCCTCCCATAGGACGAAAATGTCGCCATTGCTCATGCGCTGCGGCTCTAAACAATGGGCACGTGTCTCATTTTTGACACGTGTCAAATTTCTGTCTCGGCAAGCGGGCTGGAATTTCTCCATATGAACACAAGATAAAAACTGTCTCGCCTACCGGGCCAGCCCGGTAAGCGGGCTGGCTCGCCTCCATATGAACAGGCCTTCGTCAGGTGACTGAGCATAGAGCTCAAATCTTTAAAAAAACGGGTGTAAAATTCTTTTACGTTTTTCTTTGAATCAAACTGCTTGAAAGGAACTTTGGACAATTTGCTGTAAATCTGCCGTGGCAATTTTTTGATGTCGTGATTAGCTTTAAAATGGCGGCATTTATTGATTTAGAGGTTGTGACGTCATCAAATTTCTAAATCCCTAACCAGAAGAGCTACAAATTTCTGCTTGCAATCATGTTGTAGACCTTCATAAACTATGGTTTTCTTGGAGATTGCGTCAATTTTCCTCTCGTAATTTAAGGGTTACGATGATTTTAATTTTCTCAAAATTTTTGATGGATTTTTACAAAAATAATCCAAATGCCGCCATTTTGAAAATAATCAAGATATTAAGGAATTGCCACGGCAGATTTACAGCAAATTACCTAAAGTTTCTTTGAAGTCATTCAATTCATGGAAAAATTTGATACAATTTCACACCCACCTTTTTAAGATTTGAAAGATTTGAGCTCTATTCTAGGTGACTGAAGCTAAGCTTGCACAGTGATCCAGCAAATGTAATAAATGCCAAAAAATGAAAGTTTTCAAAATTAATCAAACTATAGCTCATTTGAAAGAACAATGATTGACAATCAACTTAAAAGAAGAATTATCAAAATCGGACCAGTGAGAGCCAAGAAACTGATTTTTAAAGTTTAAGATATCACAAGTTTACAAAGTTCACATCAAAAAGACAATGAACACTCAATTTAGGTTAACTTCAAAATTCAATTTCTCTGCCTACACTAATCCGATTCTTGAAATTCTTGTTTTATTTTGATCGTATACATCTCAGCATCATTTCTGATTCATATAAACGAGAAGAAAATTGAGAAATTTCACGGATTTCGCGAATTGCGAGATAGTACTATACTAGAGGATAAAAACCTATATTTTGATAAAAACAGTTAAAAATCTAAAAGACGGGGTCAAACGGTGTCTTAGCAAAAAATATGATAATTAACTAGAACACGTCTAGAGTGCATCTGCCAAAGGATATGTTCAGGAACCTTCTGCGAAAAATTTTATGAACGTTTCAGAATGTGAGGTCATTTTCTTGAAAACGACATGTGGTTGCATGTTGAATCGGTATTGTTTTATGTTGATTGAATTACTGTTTAAATAATGCCCTAAACTCATATCAAATCAAAGCAAAGTCAATCAACTGAGTTGTAAAAATTCGCAATAGTCGGAAAAATTGAAAGTCAGGATACTTTAGTGTACAGTGGATTGAAGGAACAACACTTCTTGATTCTCGTTATGATGTCTGAACTGAATGTTACGTCAAACAATATCAAGTTCTGTTTCGTACCACAAAGTTCTTTCTCGTCAATATTTAGAGTTTGAAAATTTGACTTATTGCTTGCTCTTGAGCTTTAGTATACTAGTTGACTGTTGTTGGCCGTACTCTCTTCAGTACAAGAACAGATGGTCATTGATCTGATCTTTTATTCTGTTGTGCTACTTTGATGTTTGCCTCACAGTTCCGAAAACGTGCACAATACTTACCTATCAACGTTGATGAACTGAAGCATTTCACATGTTTTATGATGCTGCACTTAAAAATCAATTTTCCCCGCGTAAAGATTTTCGTCTGTACACCAAATGTTTGCCCATAACTAGGAGCTGTTTGAAGTTCTCATTAAGTTCTCAAAAAGGCTCTCTGATAGCTGATCGGTTTGAAAGCGGGCCAGATGCCTTAAACAAACATGTTTGGAGCTGGCCTAGGATGAAGAGCAAGACAAACGTCTGTGCAACTCGACTTACATGACTCTTCGTCAGAATGCTCATAGCGTCTGCCCTGCTGTAGTAAAAGCGAGCCACATTCTGAAAAAGTACCCTCAAAGTCGGACGATGATGACACTGGAACTCAAGGGGTAGAATTAAATCAAGCTTTTATAGTCTTAATAATAGTGACGAGAAAGAACTTTGTTGTAAGAAACAGAACTTGATATTACTTGACGTAATATTCAGTTCAGACATCATAACGAGAAACAAGAAGTGTTGTTCCTTCAATCCACTGTACGCTAAAGTATCTTGATTTTCAATTTTTCCGACTATTGCGAATTTTTACAACTCAGTTGATTGACTTTGCTTTGATTTGATATGAGTTTAGGGCATTATTTAAACAGTAATTCAATCAACATAAAACAATACCGATTCAACATGCAACCACATGTCGTTTTCAAGAAAATGACCTCACATTCTGAAACGTTCATAAAATTTTTCGCAGAAGGTTCCTGAACATATCCTTTGGCAGATACACCCTAGACATGTTCTAGTTGATTATTATATTTTTTGCTAAGACACCGTTTGACCCCGTCTTTTAGATTTTTAACTGTTTTTATCAAATATAGGTTTTTATCCTTTAGTATAGTACTATCTCGCAATTCGCAAAATCCGTGAAATTTCTCAATTTTCTTCTCGTTTATATGAATCAGAAATGATGCTGAGATGTATACGATCAAAATAAAACAAGAATTTCAAGAATCGGATTAGTGTAGGCAGAAAAAATTGAATTTTGAAGTTAGCCTAAATTGAGTGTTCATTGTCTTTTTGATGTGAACTTTGTAAACTTGTGATATCTTAAACTTCAAAAATCAGTTTCTTGGCTCTCACTGGTCCGATTTTGATAATTCTTCTTTTAAGTTGATTGTCAATCATTGTTCTTTCAAATGAGCTATAGTTTGATTAATTTTGAATACTTTCATTTTTTGGCATTTATTACATTATTTTGTCATTCTGGATCACTGTGGCTTGGTCGAGTGAGGTCAGTAGCTAGAAATCCTGACAAGCCCACTCAAAACAAATTGAAAACTAACAAACAAACAAACAAACAAACAAACAGACCGGTTTCGCCCAATTTCAGGGTTCATCAGTGCAGGGCTCATCATTCGTACCATTAAATTCTGGCACAGAGTCTCCCATCTAAATGACGCTTTCCTTGTGAAAAAGGCGTCCACTGAGTCAAAGTCCTTTCCAAGCAAAAAATCTAATTGGTTCAATTCAATAAAATGGGCACTAGAAGCTATAGGACTTTCTACCCTTTGGAACAACCATTCATCTCTCAGTCCTGACCAGTCAAGGATAAGGTTTTCAAAATCTTTCAAAGCTTTTGGAAGTCAGAGCTAACTTAGTAACTGCGCACATACAAAAGTTTCAAGTCTCAACCGAAACTAGAATCCTAGAAACATACTTGTCAGTTAGTGTGAACTTTAAATACCATAAAACCTTGTGCAAATTCAGATGCAGTGACCACACATTATTGATTGAGACTGGAAGACACACAAAGGGCTTGATGTCAATGACCGTACTTGTAAAAACTGCTCCCTTGGCCTTATTGAAGACGAGGTACATTTTCTTATGGTATGCCCGGCCTATAGCGTTCCTAGATCGGATCTTTTATCACAGACCTCGGTCGAACCCCTTACAACGAATTTGCAATTCCAGAAGATAATGAGCTCTAATGATAATGCCACAATAGCTGCCCTAGCATCGTACCTCTTTCAAGCCAATATAAGGGAAATTCTAGCCAGATTACACTAGCCTGATGGATCTGCTGTTGTATTTTCCAAGAGTTTTACCGCAGATAGTTTATTGCGGCCGATCTTCGACGGAAAGTATCTATACTTATCCGTCCTCTTTATAAACATACCGACCTTCGTTCTCTTCTCTATCTCAACTAAATTCGTGTCTGTTCGCTATCTCAATTAATGTTGACTCCTCTCGTTTCTACGTTCTAAAAATAAAATCGTAAAAGAAGTCTCTCCCCAGTCTCTTTACATCTGCGCCTGGATGATCGCATACCTATGTTTTAACGTTTTTCCCTTTCAGTTTTTTCATATATTCCTGTTCCTGTTTCATATGTTTTAATTGATTATAGTTTAGTTGTTTTTTAAAGTTTAGTTTAGTTTTATTATAGCTGCCATACATAATTTTTATGTAGTGCTCTATAGCAATGATGATGATGATGATGATGATGACTTTTATCCGGTTCCGTATATATTTCTGCGTGGGAAACACTCATGTTCGAAAGCATTCTCCAAATTCGCGTTGATTTCATGCAGCAAATTTCCACTAGTTATGCATCAATTTGCTTTTACGCTGCTGAACACAAATGAGGGTAAAGATTCTCTTTTTGGCTGTTATGTTATGGTTTGCATCAATAGGACATCTCAAAGGAGTATTTCGCGTTTGGCTCATGCACGAAC
This sequence comes from Aurelia sp. 3 sensu Dawson et al. (2005), assembly GCA_964020215.1. Taxonomy (NCBI): domain Eukaryota; kingdom Metazoa; phylum Cnidaria; class Scyphozoa; order Semaeostomeae; family Ulmaridae; genus Aurelia; species Aurelia sp. 3 sensu Dawson et al. (2005). The sequence continues at coordinate 30,559,079 of OZ026572.1, read as the reverse complement.
AAAAAAAATTGGCAGGAAATTTGAGATCATACCTAAGTTACCTGGTAACTTACCGTGCACTTCCAGGCACAAAATTCAAAACTGCTCCTGAGTCCTGTTGGCCTTTGTGATGTGCACCCATAGGGTACATTGCCTCTCTCCTCTCCCCACCCCAATGCTCGCACGGCACAAATTTGGCGGGAACTTTCAGATCATAATTTGACGGCTCACCAAAACGAGGCAACAGCACACTTCCAAGATGGCCACCGCTGAACAAGATGCGAGTTATCTTCAAGCACGATTTTTCTGCGCTGATGAGAAGTAAGACAACTATTGCTTCCTTCTTAGAGCAATAAGATATTTAGTGGTTACTTAGGTTAAGGATTTTACATAGATAGTACAATTATCCTCATATTGACTTGAATTGGGCCTTGCCTTCTTTGGCGGCGCGGCCTAGAAAATTTGGTGATGAGCTCCCATCACATCAGCCTTGCAGTCTCTTGCAGTGCAGAAAGAAAGAAAAGTGTTGTGACCAAATTCACTTCTTGTTTAGTTTCAGTAACATCCACTGTTTCAGTTTCATTTGATTATCAATCCCGATGATCATTGAATTTAATAGAGGCGGAAGAACAAGATCAGAGTACAAACGCTTTCAACATTTCTCCGTTTTTGAATTTTGGACCAATTTTCAATGGAAAATGCATCAAGTTTACCCACTGAATTAGCCCAGACTGGTTTGTACTGCACATGCAAATATCTTGCATGCGCAGGAACGTTCATGGTTTTCAATCTGAGCTGCGCAGTTAGCAATATAAATAAAGGATCTATTGTCTTAATCCATTATTGTGCTCAACCATGAATTTTCCGCGCAGTCTTACTTAGGCCATCGAGGAAGATACAAGTTTTCCAATCAGGGAATTAGCCGGGGTTTGGGGGGGCAGCAGCCCCTAAAAACGTTCAACCAAAAATGAATACATTCACTGCTGGTTCCTGTGCCAGATTTAGGCCATATTTAGGTCATTTGACATTCCCAAGTTAGTGCAAATCAGTTGAATCATGTGTTGAATTTTGCATCATCTAATTAGGTGATAGGATTTCTATCACTGTTGTTTAGAAACTCAATCAGCAATTAGTTCTAACAATATAATTCAATTCAAGTCCTGTTTTCCTTCAAAGATGTGTCCACCAAAGTGCATTTGTCCCCTTTGGTTCACATCTCAATTCAAAGCGATTAGCAAATGCAGACAAAATACATTCTCTCAACCCGAAATTCAAAACAAACATAGCCCCAAAGTTGCCCTGAAACTCTAGCTTGATGCGAACGAAGGGAGGTTTTTAAGAGAGGGCGAAGAAGGTTTAACCCTAAATTTCAGTCAGGTGGATTTTATTTATTTGATTCAGGAGCTGAGGGGAAACTGTTTACACTTGCAAAATAGATATGCAACAATTATAATGCCATTTAGTCTGCTTCTGAATCACATAAACATAATCCGCCGGACAGAACTTTAGATTGACCCTTTTTCTTTCGTCTAAAGCACATACTAACTTCCGTTAAAGACCTCCCTTCGCCAGTACCAAGTGAGAGTTTGCCACACTGGTTTTAGGTCAACTTTGTGGCTATGTTTGTTTTGAATTACTGGTTGAGAGAATTTCTTTTGTCTGGATTTGCAAATTGCTTTGAATTGAGGTGTGAACCAAAGCAACTTATTGTATTATAAAATCTGCCCTTGTTAAGCGGAAGGATAATAATGCATACAATAGTGTGTATACACTATTATGTATACAATACTCAATAGCTTTGAAAAATTATCTAAAAGATACAACATGTATTTAGAATTGCTACCACCACAAAGTACAATATGAAAATCTCATATTTTTTTCATTTTGTCATCTGTAATAAGTCTGTATGATATGAAAGCCAAAGATGAAACGCTTTTCTCTTTCCCATTTGTTTCTTGATGAAATACTGTAGACTTGGCAAGCCCTATTATTATTGCAATAAAATTTCTTTAGGGTGAGGTCATCCATTTTCAACATAACTACTGACAGACTCTTGATGCAAAATTGACTTAAAATTGTATATATATTGTATATTTTTTGTCATAAAATTGAATAACAATTAATGATAAAATAGAAAATGAATTAATTTACCGATATACAAGATTTACAGGCAAAAAGCGACAGTAAATGATTAATCTAAAAATACCCCAGGTTAAAAATGGCAGGGATAGCATTAAAAAGTCAATACAAGCTTGTTTGCATGAATGTCATTTTTCACTGCAGTTTAATGTTTGTGCAGCATTTGCTCATAACTTTTCAGAAAATCGCAAAGAGCGATTTTGTGCAAATTTTAATTTTCTTAATGGCCTACAGTAAAACCTCATTGTCCTTGATGGTGCACTGTTAAAGATATGAAAGTCAAATTTTGATTGCCCTCTAAGGGGACCATTATGGAAATAAGGTCAACTCAATCTTTTAATGCTATATCCCTGCTACTGTAATCAGGAGTGTTTTTAACTTGTATATATCAAATTTGCTATTTAAAATGTACTGTAAATGTTTTATTTATTCTTTTCATTTATTTTTAGCTTTTTTTTCTTTAACTATATTGTAAATTATTTTTAGTGGCAAATTTTAACATGCATACATACAGTACATACATTGCCCTGATACATAATGTTTAGCTTTATTACTATCAGTATACTGTACTACCTACAGTACATTATTGACATTATTGTTTTACTTTTAGGTATTCAGTGCCCAAGACCCCATTCTCTTTGCCAAGTACTGTCGGGTGTGCTGAACTGAACTCATTGATTAACGGAATCTTGCATGAGGGTATGAAGTTTTTCATTGCATTCCATACACCATACAAAACACACTCATAAGGCCCCTAAGTCATAAATTCTTTAGATGTTTACTGTAAGTGAATAAGAAGAGCTTAGAGGAGCTATCAAGGAATAGGACAACGAGAACACCTGCACAATATAGTCTTTGTTTAGCTAACTGTCCAAGGCAAATTTCAAAATGATAAAATGCACCCTTTTTTGATTAATTGAATTGCTGGTAATTGGGTAAAATTTCTTGGCAAAACAATACTGGGTGCAACTGCTCTGCTTATATTGTCATTCATAGTTACTCTCTAGATCCTTTTTATCCAGATTTTGAATTTTGATACTATTTTTTCAATTCTGTGTCCATTTGTTGCAATGTCACAAAAAAGTTAGCTACAATCTTTCTAAACAAAGAGAACCTCATCAGCAAATGAATTATCCCAAACAAAAGAATCAAAACTGCAATTTACATCCATCAATGCAGAATAATTATCTTTACAACATATCCAAAATCTGCTTGGTCCTGCCAGGACAATAGTTTTTACTGGAGTATTCATAACTGACAAGATCATTGTCATTCCCATAAATTTAATTGTAATGTGACAATGAAATGATGCAAGATTTTGAAAAATAACCCAGAGAATTTGTATATACATGAGAAATGGAGCTATGACCAAAATATGCAGAGCAGTTACAGAAATATGTTTATGCCAAGAAACATTATCCAATTACCAGTGATTCAATTAATTCAAACAAGGGTGTAAAATTGAAGAGTACAGTCAACAACTGCTTCATTTCAGGCAAGAAAATGCACAGAAAAAGTTTTCAAAATCATGATCACCAATTATTCTTGCACATCTGGGAAGACTTGCATGGTATTTCAACCAACTTGTGTGGCATTATTCAATCTTTTCAATGTCATTGGATTGTTCTATTTTCAAAACCAGTTTTGCATATCCTAAATTTATTAAAATACCAAATTCTCATAATAGGTGAAGATGACGACATAACATTTGATTTTCTTGTCAGTGGAGCGCTACTGAGATCAACATTGTCAGAATTTATTGAGAAGAATGGAATAACAACAGTAAGTTATTGAAAAACAAAGATTCATGACCCGATCTCCATGAAAAATTGACTTCAGTACTGATACTGTACAGTTCAATCTTGTACATATCACCATGTTGACTGACAAGAATTCCCAAGAACTCCTAAGGATTTTCAAGAATTCTTAACACTCTGATAAAGAGATATTGAGTGTTAAGAAATGTTGTAGAATTTTTGAATAAGAATTTTTGACTAACTAAAAATATTCTTATGACTTCTTGAGAAATGTTGAGACTTCTTTGGTAGGTAATCCATGTTAAATGTGTGCAAGTGGTGTACTGCATGAAGGAAAGTAATGGAAATCTTTTGATCTTCATTCCTCCATAATTGGATCAAAATGAAGTTCTTGGAAACAAATAGACAAGTAGGATGAATATATAATTAGAGTTTTATAATTTGTCTTCATTGATGATCATTCAACAAATTGTTAATCTAAGGGCATGTGTTGCATTCAAGTGCAGTACAAAAACAAATCTGACAAGAAAATAATATATCTTATCTTTGCAATTTCAGGAAAGTGTAATTGAAATTGAATATGTCATCAAAACTGAAGCTCCAAGGCTTGAGAGATGTCTGCTGCATGATGACTGGGTCAGTTGTATTGACATGGGCCACCAAAGGTAATTCTGAACAACTGATTTTGGCTGAAGTGCACACCACAGTATTATTTGCATTAACATCAAAGACTTCACAAGGCCTTCTTTAGAATTCAGTGTAGAAAGGGATTTCTCTGAGGTTATGAACACATCCAATAATTGTTCGATAAGAACCTTTAAGAATTAAGAATTCTTAGGCAAGAAAGCAGTGCTTACCAATTCTTGTATGGATGGGCCTTGTACACATCAAAATGGTGTTCCTGCCTAAGAATTCTTTGAGAATATTTTTAATTTCTTATGAAATCTTGGTTGAACTGACAGTTATATTCCAAAATCTTTTTCTCTTACATTCATAGGATTATGAGTGGAAGCTATGATTACTCTGCAAGAATATGGAATTTAAAAGGTACAGCAAGGTTTCTTCTCCTCGTTCTGAAGTTCATTAATTTCTGCCCACACTAATCATCATGTGAATTTTTGTTAGCTGCTGATGTTCTGGAAAAGGACAAATACAGACCTTGCACACATTAACAATATAGTTTTCCAGCTTGACAATTGTTGTTTAGAAAAACAATGACAGTTTATGGCTCAAGAACTTTTGTCAAAATGTGAAGAATTCTTCCAAAATTATGAAGAAGTCTTGAGAATTTTATTAATCTAATGTGCACAACACCATTAGTGCACTAATCAGTTGATTTTCATTGTTCGATTTAGTGCATAGATTCGAATTAACAGTTTCAACTTTCAAGGTGAACTAAAGAAAGAACTGAAAGGGCACACTGCTGCTGTTAAGGGAGTCTCTTGGGGATATAAAGGTAAATATTCACTGCAGATACATTATTTTTTGCCTTTGACCAGCTGAGTGTCATGTTGATAGCACTAAAGAATACTCTTCTTCTATCTTTTGCAAGCTCTTGAAAAGCAACCATGCCAGCAAATAACTCATAAAAGGTTATTTGGTAAAACTCACAAAGAGTACTCTTTTACAGAAAATGAAAAACATGTAATACTGACATCTTCACAAGATCAAACAATCAGGCTTTGGGAGGTACGTCAGCTTTGTTATTTCAAGTTTTCACCAGAATCAACAACTTGTAGAATGTTACAAATTATTGGTTTTGAATTCTTGATTGGTCAGTTCAGCTGTAAGGATTGGGATATGGGATGAGGTGAGATCTTGAGTGACATTATATTGCATTTTATCTTACGGCTCACACATACTAAAGAACTTGCGCACATTACATTACTGGTCTTCTGCATATTAATATGGTTTTCATCCACAGAAGAATTCTTTTTAAAGAAATTCTTATCAGACCTGGCCATATGAGGACAGTCATTTCCTCCAGGTTTCCCTTGAATGCTGGAGGGGAGCTGTGTGGCTTGCTCTGTCCTTAACCATTCATAAAAATTGCTCTCCATGAAATCCTGTTAACCTTTGTTTTCAATTAATTAATTTATAAATTTCTCACCTTGGGAATTACTCAATGTAGCATTACCAAGAGACACAAAAAAATACCTGTTGAAACAATTATAACTCCCTTGCTAGAAATTTATGACGGTGCCTGTTTTATAGTGTTCAAAAGTTCTCATCATAGCTGTTCTGTAAGTTTTTTGTCCAAATATTCTTGAGAATGCTTAATCCTATTAGTACTGGGCGACTTTTTACTAACTTTGTACTGGGGGGGGGGCGTTTTTCGCCCCCCATCTTTTTCTCCAAAACTACAGGAGATATAACAATAAGACTTACTCCTATTGTTCTTTAGACAATTGGCTATTGAAATATAACAATGACAATTAATTAGTCACGTTTTTCGTTGCTAGGCAACCAAAAAACGAAAGAAAATTGGCAATTTTTTACCTTCTTAGCAAGAAAAATTCTATTTAATTCACTTTTCATCCAATTTTCTCCAGGTTTGTCTCAAATTGTAGAAAACATGTTGCAGATTTAAAATGCATACTTATGAGACATTTCCAGTTTCTATTTTTAGCACAATTAGCTTTTAATTAGCTTTTTGTTCCATGTAAAGATTTTCTTTGCAAGTCTCGTCCTTTTATCTAGTAAATATGGACTCAGAAGTAATAAAATGAATAAGTTGAAGCAAAAAAGACAACAATTTTTCATATCTTACATTTACTCATTAGAGCAATGACGTCATAAATGTCAATGACGTCATAGATATTAAATTTTGCTGATGTAAGCAAAAATGAAATTTATATATATCAAATGAAAGTACTCATCAAAAGCAATCGAATGATGCATGTTTGAGATCAATCGGACAAACGAGGCAGAATCTATGGAGGTGTTAAGCATTTTTTTGTTGACTGCTCTCCAAATATGGTATTACTGTGGTCACGTGATAAGAGTTAGAACAATGAAATGTCAAAAATTTAATTGCCTATTAAATTTGACTAAAAGTCACAAAGTTTGGTGGTTGAATTACAGGCTATTTTAGTACAATGTAGAAAAGTGTGGTGGGGGGGGGGTGAAAAACGCCCTCCAGTACTAATTGGGTTAAACAATTTACAGCCTTTCAAGTGACTTGAGATATGAGCAGGGCTAGAGGGGGCTACATCCTCCATCAGAAGCATCCAGCCCCCCACTGGAGGGAATTTTTGGGTTCTTGTCAGACATACTTTGGCAAAGTGACATATGAAAACTGTATTTTTCAGCCACTTTAGCCCCCCCCCCTCCCGTTTGAAGCTCCAGTCCCTAATGTCAGAAGATCTCTGGTGCCACCCCTATCAATGAATACTTAATCCAACGGCCAAAGGGTGAAAATTTCTTGAGAATTTATTGTGTCATGTTACATGTGCAAAGCCTTTACTGTCATCATTCTCAAGAGCGTACATATGTACTTTTTGCAACACAAGGTTATATTTGATACAAAAAATCTTTGTTACATCAGCTGAATGATTTCTGATACTACAATTACCCCAATCTAAAGTCAAACAGATTGTAAACTTTGTTTGTTCTCCCACCTGTATTATTTACATATTAACCCAAATGCATAATTACTTAAAAACTGGTACCATGTTCATCAAATGATTGGCAAGCTGTCAGGGACGTATGAAGGATCTCAAACTTGGGGGCACGACACTTCAAGGGCACTTTTTTTTTAAGAATGGGGCACTTTCTAAAAATAAAAAAGTCACTCTTTGTTTATTGCAAATTCTTGAGGGGGGCACATGCACGCAGTGCCCCCTGGTTCCTATGTCTATGCTAGCAGAGATGTGCTTGTGACAAAATCCTTCTTGATGACACAAGTCATGCAATCACTTTGCTTTCGGAATGGGATACCATACCAGACAATGCTTCTTGGAGAATTGTCTCTATATATATATTGTTTGGTAAAGTGTTTCAAGGTTTGCTGTCAAATTTTCCCCACATCTAGAGCGAACCCAGAATGGGAGTTTACCTTTTGCTTCTGCTGGTTTAGTGGCATTGGTTCAGACTGCAGTTTTAAAACAAATGGCAAGGCGTGCATCTTCTGTGCACACTCTGCAAAACTTTTCAGTTTTGGCATATAGGTAGAGAGTTCATGAGGTGTGATGGCCCCCAATATTTTAGTAAGAACAAAGATCTTCTATTTGAAAACAACTGAATTAAAAAAATTTTCTGGTTGGGGGAAGGGCAAACTTTTCAGTGTGGTTTAAAGCTGTAATTGATGATCAGACATCTCATTTTAGTTTTTGCTGCCAAGGTTGCCTATCAGTTTGTTCATAGAGTTCAACATGGCCATTCTTTCTTCATGAAACTCTGAGGCCCTTCTGTCTCTTTCTTCTTCGTATTTCTTTCTTTCATCTTCATTCTTTTTTCTCTCCTCATCTCTCAGCTGCCTTTCATGTTCCAAGGTTCTTCTCAAAATCATCAACTCTTCGACCAACTCTGCATAGTTTCTTCTTTCTGTTTCATGCAAGCTTTGGTTTTCTGTAACTTCGAGCGCAATAGCTTGTCTTTTGCTAGCAAGGCCTAAGCCCTCACTCATGCTTTCACTTAGGCCATTTTGTTGGAGGCCATTTTGAGTCACCTGAACTTGTGTTGGGGAATCCATACTTCCAAGCTCTTGACCATCATTACCTAAACTTCTCTTTTGTGTGATACCTTTCCGAGGCTTTGCATTATCTGGATAAATTCTCAAAGGTGGTGCTAGGCCGAAGATTTCGTACAAATCTTGATAGAAAGGGCAACGGGCAGCTGGGTCAATCCCTCGTTCAGCTTTTTCGAGGCTTTTACGATACATGGCCTTCATGTTTTTCATTTTGCATTCGCATTGCATTGGGCTGACATTGAATCCATGTTGATTCATCTCTGCACATATATCGCTCCATATTGCTTTCTTTTTCGTTGTAGGATCTCTAAAATCGTCTTCTCTCTCTCGATAATGTTTCAGCAGGGCTTCGATTTCAGGAACTGCCCAAACATGAGATGTTTGATCCTTACTATCTTCTTCCATCTTTTGCACCAAAACTGTAATCTCGGATTGTTGAGATATGTCCATCCACAAATTGAACGCAGTATCTGCAAACACTCCAACTTCTCAAATCCCAGACAAGTGTATCAGTTTTGGAAAACGAAATTGTACGTATTTTCTTCTAAATTCCTTGAAAGCAGAACGTTTTCGATGATAGGTTGCGATAAAACCGCGACTCCTTTCAGGCCAGCTTGCTTCGACACAATGGAATCCAATGTCGGTTTCGGTTTGTTGTTGATCGAAATTAATCTTGTAGCATTTGCTCCACAATCGTGCGATAAAAAAGTTTCCCCGGAGGAGAAATCAACGTTGTTTCTGTTTTGGAAAAGAATCTCTGCCAATTTATTACAATTTACTGCGCTTTCGAATAATTCAGGAAGCTTCCACACCTCAAAACAAAGCTTATTTTGCCAAATCGGTGTTTCGCTGCTTCGCAGCGTCGACAAAAAGTTTGAAGGTATGGTGGAATTTATAATCATTTTAAAATGCCGGGAATATCCCCAAAACACAACCAAATGAAGTTCATTTTATTCATTTTAACAGAATTTCACTTAAGAGGATTTGCCTTGGTGTAAAAAAGAAGTAGCTTTAGACTTTTTGGTCGCACTTGTAATTGCTGGACGCTGCGTAGGCGACAGGTCCTTGCGGCGTCATGGAATTTTAGTTATTCTCAGATTGCTTTCCGATTGGTTGCTCTCAAATCAGAAAGGATCACCGATTGGCTAACTTACAATAGATTGGCTTTTATCTTCGTGAAAATTATCTGCGATTGGCTTGTTTGATTTGATTGACAGGGAAATCTGCAATCTAGGGTAAATCAGAGTTATTGATGACATCAAAGATATCACCGAATCTTATGCACTATGAATCCAGTTGTTGTTTTTGAAAATCGAAAATGAACCAGGAATGCAAAGATTCATATGGGAACAGCAATGTGGCTAGATAGGCCCATTTCCACTTCATTCGCAATTCGTAAATCGCTTGAGATCCTTTGTTTGAAAATCGCATGCAAACGTTCGACCGATTTTGACCTGTTCGCGATGTTTAATTTCTTGCGAACGTTCGCATGCGAACTATTGTCCCAGTGGAGGGATGCACACAGGAATTACAACACAGAGCCAAGAAATCGTGGGTACCCTAAAAAATCTTCGAAAATTTCAGAAATAACATTGACTAAGAGATTTTCAGAATCCCAAAATCTCATAACGCTATATCTTTGCAATGATTTGCCCTTTCAATATGTTCTTTGAGAAAGATATCTTGAATCCAGCTCATTTGGTTCGATGATAGTTATTTGCGTGAATTTGAACGCCCTTCATTCAGTGGCTAGACCTGAGGGAGCAGACAATGCATATATCAATTCACCTTTAATAGAAAGTTTCGACTGCCGTTGACATGTACCTTGTTTTTAAACGTATAGAATGTTTCTGCCGAAATTAGAAACTCTGAGAGAATTGATTTTAGAATTGTTTGTTTTTAGTGGTCCGAAGAGGAAGATTCATGTGAATGCATTCATGTTTGTAAAGGTCATGCAGGAAGTGTCGATTGTATTGCTTCTTCACCAGAAAATCAAAAGGTAAAGTAATTGAACGTAGCCATTATGAAACAGTATACCAGAAGCATCAAACAAAGGATACGTTAAAGCCAACCAGGGTGACCCAAGTGTGTTTTCGGCCAATATGGAATCAGTCCTCACCACCATTTTTACCATCTTACTGATGCTGTTAATATTTTGAAAAGAAACGTTTACTGATGTAAATAAACTTCTTTTCTTAAAGAGAAAACTTCTGTTGGGAATCAGAAGTTAATTTTACTTCTAACTTTCGAAAGACACATATCAAAGAATTAGAACCCAAAAAAGTATAGGTTTAAGCAAACGGTTTAGCCCATGTAATTCATGAAGTTCTTTCTCAAATATTAGCTGCCACCAAGACCAAGCTATTGTACTCGTTAGATAATTCATGATTTGATTTCGCATTACAAGATGACTGTAAATTTTTTTTTATATTCAATTTAAAAATTGTTACAAAGGCGAATTACCGATGATACTACTTACAACACACTTAACTACACTACAAAGACGATAGACTGTAAAGTTAGGATCTTACGGCAAAATTTTCCAATAAACTTTTTACAAACATGTGTTCCATTCCACTCTCGAATTATCATGGAACTTTTGAGTATTTTGTGATTAGAACTCAATGTATCTTGGTAAAATGTTTCTCGCCCGCGATCTCTAACGTAATCCTTTTGTTAAACTATACAAATCGTTACTTTTTAGTCTGTTTGTTTTGTTTGTTTTGTTTTCAATTTGTTTTGAGTGGGCTGGTCAGGATTTCTAGCTACTGAAAGCTAATTTAAGCCCACTGTGGATGCCGCATCCAGGCATGGGACCCCTAGTGTAACGTACCTTCAACGAGGTGAGTTGTGAGGTCAGGCCTCCGAGGTCACCCATCCGGAGTTTGACCTCACTCGACCAAGCTTAACTTCAGTCACCTGACGAAGACTGTTTAAGCCGCTCGGCCACTCACCCCGTAACAGTCCTACGTGTCTGTGACAGTCCTACGTGTAATTTGCTATTTTCTTTAGTTTTGTAGTGGTTCATGGGATAAAATGTTGAAGATATGGTCAACAGGTTAGTAACTCAGTAATAATGTTTTGATAGAAAGGCAAATCTACCAGGGTTTAAGTTCGCTTTAATAACATGTCCCAGCAAGTATCTTGCGATCATTTTGTTGTTCTGTCAGTTTATTGGCTGCTGATTCAAATTTGTGCAAAGATTACGAGTATATATAGACCGTTTAGCTTTTATGCAAAGGATTCAGGATCGAGTTACATTATCATACATTTTTATTCGGAAAGTTCAGTTGCCATTAACGCTTCTATCACCGTTGTGTACGTCGAAAAGTCGTCAAATTTCTGTAAAGTATAAATGAATGTTTCTTAATTCAGACTGTTTTAAAGAACAGCGATGTGGTTTGTTCGATAGACCTTATCAACAATTCATTAGCAGCCACCACTATGGAAATTGTTCACAGTAAATATAACGTTCTAGGCGAGCATTAGGATTATAAAAGAAGCTTGTAGCGAGATGAAAAGTTTGACGATAAAGTCAGATTATAGGTCAAAAAATTCATTTGAAGAAATGCCAGGAAATTTTCATGATGTCAACCATCTCATTTGGAAAGGTGTTTTACCGTAGAGACAGCGCAGGCTGTGTATAATTTGATTATTTGTTGCAGCATAAAAACATCACATGAAGAAAGAATAGAAAGCCTAGAATGGATAAGAAAAAAGTTATTCTATCTTTGTATAAACGGAAGGTGGTTTATGCAAGTAGAATTCCCTTTTTAGATTTTGATTTTCCGCCACAGTCCCTGAACCAGATGCTCCCGACGAACAAGATCCAGATAGAGATGATGATCGTAAACGTCACAAAGGTGATCAAGGAAAGCGAAAAGCTACAACGCGTGTAAGTAACCAATGAAAATCATTCTAAACTTTTACAAGGAGGTCCGAGAAACCAGGGGTCTAGGCAGTGGCGTAACGGAGACACTCGGGGCCCCCAGCTAATTGAGCATATGTAAAATGATATGATAGACATGGAAAAGGATTTCCAGTTAAAAATTTGAGGCAAATGATTGCAACCTAGTGTGTCGTCTAAGCCAGCAGCATGGTAAGGACGAATCAATGTGGGGCACTGGAATAGGGGGTCTGGGGGCGAAGCCCCCAGGAAAATTGTGACAAAATGTCTGCTACTTTGGCTTAGAAAATGTCTCCTGATTACATCTAAAGTTTTTTAGACAACATCATTTACTTTTGCTCAGAGAGCCTATCTAACCCCAACGCTTACCGTGTCAAATTGGAATACTTGACAAGTTTCCCAAAGTTTTCTATGAATCACCTCCTTCATAAATTTTTGCGTAAGCACCCTCTACTTGGGCTAAAAATGCTTTTCACAATCTGGTGTTTGCATGCTCCAAAATTAGAAGCCTGGTCGCGTTCCAGCTTTTTTCGCTAAATTTCACACTCTACCGTACATATCTATACCCGACAACTTTCCCTCTTGTTTTGAAAGAACCTGGGGAATACATTTCGACAAAAGGGAGAAACCTCCCCTCACTTGGCAGCTCCGCTGGTCAAGGCTTTTGTTAAAGGAAAAGTGCACAAATCAGCAATAAGAGTTACACATCCATTTTCGATTACAACTGAGAGTTAATCAACGCGCTTTTCATTTAGAGTGACAAATCATGCAGACATTGGGGCGCCTTGATCATTTTCTCAAAGCTACGATAACAGTTTTAGAATAGAATAACAAAGGAATTTTACTTGCTTGTGGCCCCTTCGGGGCCCTTAGAGGTCGGGGGCCCTTAGTTTTTGAACTAAAGGTAATTTTAGTCCGTTAAGCCACTGGGTCTAGGGAGCAATGGTTCAAGTGTTTCCATATTTGTCGATGAATATCGATTAACAAGAGCTATAGGCTCTTGAGGACTTAAGATTACTTAAAGTAGAGCAAAGGAAAAGAGAAGTTGGGAGGAAGGAGAAAATTCTCGTTTTAAACTTGCTTTAAACACATTTGCAAGTAGATCTCGAATCGTAGAGTCTATGTTAGTGAAATATATTTTAATATCTAAATTTGCTCTTCTATTTGAGCAGTTTTTGAGTTCTTGAGATGGGTGCTTGATACATGAATACATATTATGGCAAACGTGGATAAGTTTTTGGTCACCCAGCAGTTTACAGCAGATGATGAGTATACATTGTGCAAATAAAGCAATCGCATTGATATTTCTATTTTATAAAAACTGGTTCTATCCGAGCGAGTAAGTTTTTGGTGTCGTAGGGTCGTTGGGTTACCGTTCACATTCTGATGAGTAAATAAGCAGAACTGCTTTTTTAATAGACACCTCTACAAACAATGTCAGGACACACTGAAGCTGTATCTTCAATACAATGGATGAATTCTACAGAAATAATAAGTGGTAGTTGGGATCATTGTATTCGATTATGGGATGTACCTACAGGAATGAACAAAGATACATTAGTGAGTAGTGATTCTTTAATGATTCTTTAAGGTGTTGTGGCGCAGTGGTGTAATCTTCTGACTTTGCAGCCAGAACAGTCAGGTGTGGGTTCGATACCCGGTAGGACCTTACCACTTGAGCGCCATGACAAGGAGTCGCGGACTCGATTAGCCCTTAGCTACTTCTGCCATGAGCTAAAGACCCTCCTTCACCTTCACCTAGGCCTTAAACTTGAGTACTGTGACTTTATTTCGTTCCACCATTTTATTTCAGATACTGGCTGAGCTAGAAAAATGTATCCACCGTTTGGAAAATTGTGGAGGAAATTCTATGAAACTTATTTGTGAAATATTAATGCCATCAATTTACGGAGTTTTTAGTTATATTTGGAGTATAAAGAGTTCATTTGATTACCATAGTTATCCTAAGTATTAGAAGCTGAATCTTCATGTTATCAAGTTGCCAAACCCGTTTTTGAGAGTTTCCTTAAAGGACAAGTCCGGGGTTGATGAAATTATTGTTAAAAAGCAACCTTACCAACTGCTGAACACCAGTCGTGAGTTCTTTCCAAGTTTTCGTGGCTAGAACTTTCATAAATTTGACGATTGATCTTCGTAAGTTAGGCCAAATATCGTCGCCATTTTGTATTTGGTACGAGTGTGCAAAGGCTCGAGAAGGAGGCTAGCAATGTGGGTGGTATAATTATCAACTCATTTGGCAGCCTCGTTCAGGTCAACGTGAAGTGATGTCATACAAAATGACGCCATTTCGCACTTCTTAGCAGATTGAAATATGTATTTTCGCAGTTTAAAAGAGAAAACATTGCAAAAAGTACTACACACCATTCACAACAGTGTAATCTCTTGAATAATCAACAATTGTAAGAACCCCGCACTTGTCCTTTAATGTCATTTTTCTAGCCATTTCTTCAATTGATTTTCTATTTGGAAATTCTCTAAGAATTCTGATACTTCTAGTATTATGAATAGAGCGACAGAGTAGAAATTGCGTACGGATGCGTGAAAGCTTGTAACTTGTAACTTGTAACAACAGATCCCGAAATTCGGCAACACTTGATATTTTGTTCCTTGGGACTTAAACTCTTGATTTATCATTTCAAGAACCTTCTCTATCCAAACACTTTATTGCCTCAGATTGCTCGAAGACGTCATTTTACGCAGTTTCTACTCTTTTGACTAGAGAAGGTATGCAAAATATTATGTTTTTAAAGGTGGGTTTGAATATTTTCTTTCTCCAGCCTGGGAAAAAAGTCATAACGAGTATATCATATTCAAAATATTCTGGATTAATAGCATCTGGTAGTACTGATAAATATGTGCGTTTATGGGATCCTAAATCGACAGGTAAGACCGCATCAAATTCAAGTTTAGTTGCCTTTAATTTTCATAACGATGAAGGAAGGGTAGATTTTGTAGAGCAAAAGCATCGGGTCTCCGAAAACACAAAGAAATTTACCTTTACGAAGAATGACTACACGCCATTGAGCGCACTCAATCAAATCAAAACAGACAGAGACAGAAAAACTTTACGGTCGGCTGCGCTGGAGCTGAGAAATCTATTCTTGAGGATGTCAAATCGCATTGTCATAAAAAGAACTGCGTCCTCTATTTTACAAAATTTACCGTTGCTCTGTCATTCGATATTCACAGTTACCACTAATTTTCACTGTTGAAATTGCTATTGAAATTCAGTTGCAAATTGTCGTCATAAAAAGATACGAAGACATATTAAAAAGATATGATATACAAAAACTCAAAGGTTGTAGACTAAGTTGTTTAAATTAAGGATTCTTTTAAACTGGAAAACTTTTCGTACATCTGAAAATGTTATGTCATTAGGATGGAGTGTAGCATTTCGGAGTAATGGGTTGATTTCATTTGGAAATTGTTTCTAAAATTATGCGACGAAAGACTGAATTCTTTGTCAAAGTTTGCTTTATTTTGATTGTCAAAAGATTAAAAATTTCAGTTCTCTATTACCTTTTAATTTAAAGAGTAGAAATGTGATAAAAAGTTGGCAGGCCATATTTTAGAATTTCGTTATCTGAAGCACGTCTTTCAAATTAGATAGATGTTGTTTTTGTTAGATTTTAACTGCAATCCCAGACAAAACTCGTTGAGACAAATGAGTTTTGTGTTAAAGGATGCCTTTCCTGCTATTAAACTATTGCCTGCCACTTCTAAAGGCCCCCTGCCCCCTTTGCAATGTTGGTAGATTGAAGAACACATACTTGTGAACTCATCTGTGACATTTCCATCGGCTTCCAACATTGTAATGAGGGAAGAGGGATCTCAACTCAAATTTCCTCCAAAAAGCATAGTGTCGCATGACTTTTTTCCAGGATTGTAATGGCCATCTGTTGAAGAAGTTTGGTGTTCTGATGTTTATTTCCATTTCTCTCTTATCATTATTCTGCATGTCTTTGCTCTCCCCTTTATCATATCTTTTCTTTATTTATCTTGCATCCCATTCATCTATGCTTTTCTATTTTGCCTTTAGCCTTTCTCACATTCCTAGTTAGCCAAACTTTACACATTTTATTCTTAATTCTGCTTAATTAGCTGGAAGCTTAATTTGCTGGAAGCATATTGGTCCTAGCTCTTTTCTTTTTCTTTGACAGATGGACTGATCGTCAAATCAACTCTATCATCGCACGATGGCTGGATATCCTCAGTATGCTGGTCACCAGTTAGTCAATATGAATTATTGTCAGGAGCATATGATTCAAAACTCAAAATATGGGATGTTAGGAGGTAGGTATTAGTTTGTATTTGCTTTGTGATTTCAAATTCAAAGCTACCAAATTCTAAAAACCGTAGACTTCGCAGAGATAGTAGGAGGGCTCTGTCCTCGATTATGTTACCTATTGAGAGAGCTCCCCTTTTAAGTAATTAGTTATTATTAAGTAATTAGTTATTTAATTTGTTGCAATTTAGATTATATGTTTTGGAATTCAAAACGTCAAAACTGCAGCTAGAATAGAAGTAGACTTTGCCTATTGGCTGCTTTGTTGAAAACATAGGGTGTAAATATTTCAAGTATTTACAAGGTGGGTATAAGATTCAACTAAATTTTTCCTTGACATAAATGTCTCGAAAGGAATTTGGGGTAATTTGCTGTAAATCTGCCGTTGAAGTGTTTTGATGTTTTGATTGTTTTCAACATGGCAGCACTTTTATTCTTGTTGAGAGAATTTATGGAAAATTTTGAACAATCGCAAATGCTAAACAAATGGACGAAAAAAGACATAATGTTCAGGGCAACCTCAATTTGTAACAGTTTACAATATGGTAGCAAGCAGAAATTCTGTCGCTCTTCTGGTGTAAGGTTTAGAAATTTGATAACAACACAGCCTTAAATATAATAAATGGCACTATTTTGAAATAATCAAGATAGCAAAAAAATTCATGGCAGATCTACAACAAAGCACTCTAGTTCCTTCCAGCTCAAGTCATGTAATTCAGAGAAAGTTTATTGGAATTTTACACCCTCCTCTAAAGATTCGAGCCCTATGCTATGGATGAATGGATTTCTCCTTCTCCAACAAAGCTCTTTTAACGCAGAGCAGAATATCTGTAGAATTTTACATCCACCCTTTTAAAGATTTGAGTCCTATTCTATGAATCTGAGCTTAGCTCTGTGTTTTTTGTTGTTGTTGTTTGTTTTAGTACTTTGCATTTGAGGATTGTTAAAACGTAGTTTCAGCTCAGGCCAATTATTTTAAGCTTTCTTTGTTCAATTTTCCAACGACAGATTAAGGAATGAATCCTCGTAAACATCCATGTGGTATTTGCCACAAAACTATACGTAGCAACCAAAAGGCACTTTTTTGTATTAACTGCAAGTTTTATATCCACATAAAATGCAATGGTATCTCTGCTTCTGAGTATAAAGAGCTGGAAAAAGAAACTGATGATGTCTCTTGGTTTTGTAAAAAGTGTACCATGGACATGTTTCCATTTGGTTCATTAGCAAATGAAAAATTCTTAGGACTCCGTGAGTTTGACCTACCCTCATTCATTGACTCTGCACCCACATTTGAAATTACTTCTAACCTTATGGACTTGCCCAATCTTAGTGATTATGATATTGATGAACATATGCCTCAAAATATTAATTCTCGCTACTTCAATTTACCTGAACTCTCTTCTTTACAATTATCCTGTACTGACTTCTCTATTCTTCACACTAACATTAGAAGCCTTTCCCTCCATCATGATGAATTAGTTTCTTTAGCTGCTCACACCAATCTGAATCCCAGTGTAATTGGAGTGTCTGAAATATGGCACTCTGTGGATAACCCCTTATCATCAAATGTTAATATTCCTGGCTATACCTTTTATAAGACTGAGTCACTCACTCAGAATGGTGGTGTTGGTTTGTACATTAAAGATTCTCTTACTTCCAACTCAAGGACTGATTTAGATTCTTGCACAAATGATTTTGAAACCATATGGGTTGAAATTGAAAATAAAAATGACAAAAATTTCCTAATTTGTTGTGTTTATAGGCATCCCAGTTCAGCTGTTGATAACCTTACGTCTCATTTTCAGAATCTTCTCTCCAAAATATCCTCAAACAAACTAGTATTTATAATGGGTGATTTCAATGTCAACCTTCTAGATTATGCTTCCCATACACCAACAAGTGACTTTGTGAACAACTTCTTCTCCCATAGCCTCCTTCCTTGCATTCATCATCCCACAAGAGTCTCTGAACACAGAGCGTCAGTTATTGATAATATATATACTAATGCTACTAATGCTAATATAACAAGTGGCAATATTGTGATGCAAATTAGTGATCATTTTCCCCAGTTTTTGATTTTGAAAAATACTCAAGTTTGTCATAATAAATCTGAATCATATAAATATGACTACTCTAGGTTTAAAGGAGCTCTGTCACATAGGTGATTGGTTTAGGGAACAAAGCTTGGACAAAGGAAACGAGCTAGAGCCCAGACTCTTTGAATTTTTCGCATGATAAAAATTCAGTTCAATTCACAAAACGATCTCTTTCCAATTCTTGTTTGTTAATCCTGCCATACAAATTTTTAATCCCCTTTTATAATCTCTGCCAATTATGAATGAGACAGATTGCCTTTAAGGAAGATAATTTTCTTGATGACTTAAACCAGATTGATTTTACTTATTTAGACAACAATGATTTGGATGTGAACAATAAATTTGATAGATTTTTGAAAGATCTTGACACTTTGACAAAGCAACATGCTCCAATCGTAAGGCGCAGTAGGAAGGAAATGAAACTCAAAGACAAACCATGGATAAATCATAGAATCCAAAAGATGATGAGAATTCGAGACAAAATTTTACAGAAAATGAAAAAGCAGCAGACTCCTGATAACCTTAATTTGTATAAGAAGTTTAGAAACCGTGTGTCCAATGAATTAAAAGAAAGCAAAGAAAGGTACTTTCATAATTATTTTTCCACCAATAGTCAAAATATGAAAAACTGTGGTCAGGTATCAAGACAATAATCTCTCATAAGTCTTCCACTTCTTCTTCAATCAACAAAATCAAAGGCAAAGATGGAAATGTAACATCAGACCCATCTAAAATGTCAAACATTTTTAATGATTTTTATGTTAATGTTGCTGATGGTATAACAAAGACAATCCCATTAACACCAAAGTCACCTCTTGATTATTTATCTGACAGAATTTGCAGTTCACTTTTCCTCACCCCAGTTACTTCGATAGAAGTTAATGATCTAATCAATATTTTAAATCCTTCCAAATCTGTAGGTCCTAATAGTATTCCAATAAAGTTACTTAAGATTATTGGATGTTCTGTTTCACCACTTCTGGCTCTCCTTGTGAATCAGTCTTTCCAGTCTGGAATTTTCCCTGATAAACTTAAAATTGCCAAGGTTATTTCTATTTTTAAAAAAGGAAATCCTGAGCTTCCATCAAACTATAGGCCAATTTCCCTTTTACCCATATTCAGCAAGATATTTGAGAAAGTAATGTACAAACGACTGCATAGATTCCTTGAAATACATAAAGTTCTTTATTCATTACAATTTGGATTTCAAGAAAACCACTCAATTGGTCATGCTCTTGTGAGTTTAACAGAAGCTGTAAGAAGCACACTGGACAACAAAAGACTTGGTTGTGGTATTTTCATTGATTTACAAAAGGCTTTTGATACAGTTAATCATAGAATTTTGCTTTCAAAATTGGAACATTATGGTATTCGTGGATGTGCCCTTGAGTGGTTCAGATCATATCTGTCTGATAGAAAGCAATATGTTTCTGTCAATGGAAGCAACTCTAACTTACTTTCAATTACTTGTGGTGTACCACAAGGTTCTGTACTGGGTCCATTACTTTTCCTGATCTATATCAATGATCTACCAAATGTTTCTAAGAAACTCACTTTTTACCTTTCTGCTGATGATACAAACATCTACTATGAATCCAAAGATTTATTTAATTTGATCAAAATTGTCAACAAAGAGCTGAGATTAGTAAAGAAATGGCTTGATGCTAATAAACTATCGTTAAACATTGACAAGACAAACTATATTATCTTTCATTCTTCATCTGTCAATGTACTTTCTGGATCTGATATCAAAATAGGGAAGAAACATATCAAAAGGGTAAAGTTTGTTAAGTTCTTAGGTCTACTCCTGGATGAGCATTTATCCTGGAAATACCATCTCAGTGAACTCTCTAAAAAATTAGCCAGAACATGTGGAATGTTTTTCAAAATTAGGAACTTACTTCCATTAGATGTTTTATTCTGTTTGTACAATGCTTTGTTTCTGCCTTTTTTACAATATGGCCTTATTGTTTGGGGTCAAACATATGCATCATACATTGATCCAATGTTCAAATTACAAAAGAAAGCAGTTAGAGCTATTTCATTTCAGCCTCGCATGTCTCCTTCTCTTCCAATCTTCAATGATTTTAAGCTTCTTAAACTCTCTGAGATCTTTGAACTGCGACTCCTAACTTTTGTTTTTGATTCTATTAATAAAACTTCACCTAGCTGCTTTCATGACTTTTTCCTACTCAGTTCATCTGTTCATCAGTATTCCACAAGACAGGCCAGTCAAGGTGATCTATATATGTTTAAAAAAAACGGTCTTCAGTATGGTCTAAAGTCCATTCGATATCATGGTGCCAAACTTTGGAATACATTACCTTTGGAACTCAGAAATGCTCCAACGAAAATAATGTTCAAGACAAAACTAAAAATTCATTTATTGAACAAGGTCGACCGTTGAATCTAAGCTATTTTGGTGCTGTGAATGCACAATATTATTCTAAACTGACATGAATTCATTTGATTATATCTCAGGATAGGGGGGGGGGGGCTCTCTCCTCGATTAGTTTACCTACTGAGAGAGCTCCTCCTTTAAGTAATTCCCTGCATACAATTTATTTAGACCTCCTAGTATTTGTATATTGTATTAATTTTCTGTATCATTGTATTAATTTTTTGTGACATTATTTTTTAATCTTCGTAGTTTAGTTATTTGTTTGTATTGTTAGGATAAATTGTATGTAGAGAATTTAAATAAAATGAAAACTGAAACTGAACTGAAACTGAAACTGAAACTGAATGGATTCTCCTTTTCCAACAAAACTTTTCACATGCCGTCCTTAGAGACTATTTTCAGTAACTTGTGTACTAAATTTGGACATTTGCATGGAACAAGCAAAGCCGCTAGATATACTAATCCCGAGATTAATAAATTTCCGTAAGATTTTTTCTTTATTTTGTCAACAATTACAAGACACTTAATTTAGCAGCAAAATTTGATGCAAAAGCATATTTTCAACTTTGTAGCAAATACTACTTTTATCCCTGGGATTACGTTTGTCTGGTCATTGAATAAATTCTAAGCAGAGATAAATCTGTGCATCGATTCCAAAATGGGCAATGCTAACTATGACCATTATGAAATTAGTAACTTTGATCGAACTTAAATCGTCAGCTTTTAGGTTATGCAAACGTTAATTTGATAAGAGCTCACATCATTAGCTAACGGCTCCGTTAGAATGAAAATTACAGATACGTAGGACTTTGTGTCCACTTTTAAACTCCATCCATGATCGACAGGACACCCAGTGTGTAGCAGTTTGAAATTTATATCAGAAGCGAGCCACCTTAACTTAGTGGTGTTTTGTGTTTTGAACTCATTGTTACTTGGTATGCAGTTTAGAGCTTTACAGTTAAGGTAGATCTGCACTTAAGGTGGCTCACTACCGAAAATTTAAGAATTAGGAAGCAGTGAGACGTGGTTGTATACCAAAGTTAAAAACACAAAATAACACAAAGTTAATGTGGCTCGCTACTGATATAAAGTTCCAACTACTACACACTGGGTATCCTGTCGCTCATGCTCCGTCCAGAGAGTGAAGCCGAGAAAGCTTTAAATAACAATGCAGTCTTGGAATTGGTGTCTTGACAAGTGTGTGACTTCTTTCTGAAGACTGCAAGTGATGGCCAGACAGGCCGGATGTCAGGTTTTCTCTCCTGTACTTAGAGTTACAACTTGATAGTTTGTACGAACCCTATCATATTATCTTGAATACCTAGTTGGTCTAGATTTGTGCTATGACTGTAAACTTGCACTCTTCATTCTTTGATGTCCTGTGGTAAAATGTCTAGAATTCGCCTGATTCAAATAAAATTCAGGGTGTGTTTGATTGGTACCAGTTCAGAAAATGGTAGAATTGGCAAAAATGGAATTCGTGTTTGAATAACTTTGAAATTCTCAAAACGGACGTTTGGAAGGACTTCTGAACCTTCAGCTTTAAAAAGTAGAAGGCTTGAGATTCATGTTTTGTTAGCAAACCGCCAACCGCCATAGTGAATGCAAAACCAACTGTTTTTAAAGATCTTAACATCTGTCCTTCTCTGTGAAGTCTACTGTTTAAGAATTTGGTAGGTTTTTAAGAATTACCAATGGTGGAAGTGGGCCGCTCGTCTCCTTTTTGCTGAGAAGTGCGCCGCTCATCGTGACCCTAAGACACTTTTTAAACTATTTCGATCAGAGTGTGGGGCAAACATACGAATAAGAATGTTATTTAGTAGGAAATAAATGCTTTTTTCAATAAGGAGGCCTTATTTCCTGCTTTAGTTTGGGCGCCCTCTCGGGACGGCTGCCTCTCTATCAACTTGAAGCTGGATCCGTCCCTGGGAATTACCAATAAACACACCCTTAATTCTTGCTATCTGTTTGACAAAGATGTGTTTGAACATGCAGAAAAATGAGAAAATATGTAGCGTTGTCTCAACATGTAATTTTTTATTTACTCTAGCACGAATTCTTGTCTATACGATTTGGATTGCCATCAAGATAAGGTCATGTGTGTCGCCTGGAGAGTCCCTGAGGTATGTTGATGTGTCAATGTTTGTTTACTTTCAGGGTAGAAACATTAAATGTTTGACATAGTGATTTTAATTGAACACACTTAAGCCTGGTTTCCATATGATCATAACAGTCGGCGACGCTTCGGCGACGTGTCCCCGATCAGTCGGTGACATATGGAAACGATCACTGTTATGATCATATGGAAACCACACTTTAAACTCATCTCAACTTTTTTGATGCGTCCCTGTACCGTCCCCGTCTAATCGGCGACGTCGGCGACGTCGTTCAGAAAATGTTCCCATTTAACGCAACCGTCCCCGATGTGTCCCCGAGCCTGTCTCGGCGATGCGTCGCCGACTGTTACGATCATATGGAAACCAGGCTTTAGGAACCATACGCATGCTGTTCAAAAAAATCGTGCCCCGTTTATGTGGCTACTGTGGAGGAGCTACACGCTCCACTTTTTACTCTGTTTCATTGGTTGGGCTTCAACGTAATGTTTGAGATCTTGTTTGAGCCTATCTGACAATTGGTTGATTAACCATTTTAAAAATATTGGGTGAGCCAGAAAAAAGCTCCCACTTTTGATAATTCATAACTGCAAGAGTTTGTCACAGATTTGAATGATTCCAATTTTATTTGAAAGCCAAAAGGTTGAAGTATTTTGCGATTTTTCTCCTTGTCTCATGAGCACTACAAATATGGGTAAATTCAACTTTACAAAATTTCATGGTTGCAAAATAACTGAAATATGGCCTAAAACATCGATCAAAGCATAGATGACTCCTTGCATAGAAAAATGAAGGAAATGCAACTTCTTACGGATGAAAGATATCCTCCGGATATTAATTACTTTGGGATTGAAAATCTTCCGTATTTGTTTGAAAATCGATGTCTTACAACTCTTGAGAGAGGTGAAACGCTCATTGCCTATTGTTCCGTGTGAATAGAATCGTTACAATTTGATCAATGTTTCAGGCCCTTTTCCCATCATTTTGCAACCATGAAATTTTTACAAATTTAAATTTACCAATACTTCTAGTGCCGGAAGGACGGCAAAAAAAATCACAAAAATACTTTGATCTTTCGGCTCTTAACTACAATTTGAATGAATCAAATCCGTGAAGTAGTCTTGGTGTTATGAATTTTCAAAAGTGGGAACTTTTTTCTGGTTCACCCGGTATAGAAAAATCCAGACTTTGCAATACCTCCAAAATCAGTATGATAACTGTCACCCACTTTCACACAATTGTGGATCTTTCAAAATGTTTGAATTTTGTTGCATTTTCCCGATAGATATTTTATAATGTTTCCTAGCCTTCCATCAAGCCCATGCCCCGATGAAGCATTAATCATGGACCAGATATGGCAACGCTCCTACAGTGTATCGTTCTTTGATTTAACTCCAAACTTGCCTGCTCGGACTTGCTCCGAGTAGTTCATGAGATGTAGCAAGCCTTTGTTGTTATAATGTAAAATAAACACGACGCTAAGAGAGAATTTTAATGATATTTGCTCGACCAAAAATAATTTTAATCCGAATATCCGTTAAATGTAACAATAAACAAACATAGAATCTCTTATCATGCAAACATATTTGCAAATATTCATAGCTTTGATTTCTGGGCTCGCTTTATTTGCAATTTATCCACGCACATTTTTTATTTTTCGTCTTTCAGCGTCGATTATATTGGCTCATGAAATCTGAAGATAACTTTTACATATTTAAGTTGTTTGCTTTTTGTCTGGTGCTACGTTCACCAGACTCTCGGGAAATTTTAGTATTATACTACTTTTTGCACTCATGGCAAATCTTTGTATGAAACAAAATTTATTAGAGACTTCAAAAGATGTTTTGTTCAGAGATTGATCACATGACTTGAAATGGGTGTAAACAAACCTCATCTGATTTTGTCAATTGAAGGGCTTTATTGTAGAAATTGTGATTAGCCCAGATTGAGATGCTGCATTCTGAAAACGGAAGAACTAAAGGACATTTCATATTAGCAGTTGATTAATACATCAAGTTTGAAGTGGAGTTGCATTGTTTTGTGACTCTTTATTTCTCTTTCATGAATTTTTATCGCAATAGAAATTCAGCCTCGATCTTGTGTCTTGAAAGAAACAATAGAGAGAAATGTATTACGTGAACCAATCAGATTCATGACATACGTATGTCCTTTGAGCTTGGAGCTAATGCTATTGGAAATCATCTTTTCACAAAACAGTGCAATTTTCGCAATGATCTCATCATGATCATGATCATGATCATCATGATCATCATCATCATGATCATCATCATCATCATGATCATCATCATGATCATGATCATGATCATGATCATCATCATCATCATCATCAGCATCATTAAAGTAGGCTTAAAAATACATAAAATGCTTGTTGCCAATTTAGGCCTACTATTTGGCATGTATATCAAAATAAAATAAGAGAAAAAAGTCTATTTACAACCGCTAAGCATAATAGTATTAGATATATAACAGAGCTGCATATATCATCTTAGATCCCCACCTGCGGTATATGTTTTGCATAGCCTGCAGTTGCAGTTCATGCTCTTCCAACTTCTAAGAAAGGAAGAGTGTCTGCTTGTTTCAGTGCATTTGGCAAATTCGACAAGAATCTGTTTCCAACGAAAGGTGTAGCCTCAATTCCGAAGGTCGTTGTATGCACTCTTGGAAGCTGTGAGTCGTCACCATGTCTGAAATTGTAACCAATAACCCGCTAAATGAAAATATTCTTATGAAAGGTGGTGAATCTCAGCGGGAGATCAAAGAAAGGACCACATTGCGAAAAATCACCAGATTTTGATTATTTTTCCGATCTAATGCTAAAGTGAAGATCCGTATTCAAGGATACTGCTTGCTAAAAGATATGTTTTGCCAGCTAATTCATAATAAGTTGTCTTTCATAGCTCAAATTCTGGCAAGTAAATCATGGGCTGGAATAGAACGTGGAATTCTCCTTCCGATGAAAACCCTTACCAGCATTTTCCTTAATTTTGGGTCTGTGATTTTACCACGCAAATATTCACATCTAGGTTAGCCTTTGAAAGATAGATAACTTTATAGTTTTTTTACATTGACCGCGTATTTTTTATTCCAAAGCAAACCAAACGTGTAAGCTTCTTTTTGACTCACCCGATACAAACATTCAAATTGTCTTCTTTTTAGGTACTTCTAAGCGGTGGTGCAGATAATCGATTGGCAATTAATACATATAGCCAAGGAAGTATAAAAGGCAAAGAAGAATGACGTATGTGACTAATTTTAGTCATTTTTATCAATTTACTTGTCATAGGGATGATGTTGTATTATGGTTTTAGATAATTTAGAATCAGTCAGCCGTTCAATTGGTGCGTACGTATCTGTGACTTCTTCCCCAAATGCTAAGACCTGTCGACCTACCTGGTGTCCAAGAAGTTAACCCTTGTTTTGTAAAATAACAAGAAGTGGGAAAGGTGTAGCAGCGTAAAGCGATGTGACTACAGCAAGAGAATTAGGGACTTCTCTACAGCAACGACTTTTCAGGTGAAAATGAGGTAGGACAATTCAATTTGATGACAGTTGGCAGCATGCCTGAACTGAGAAACTAACATAGCTTCTTTGCGAAGATGCCGAAGAAAATGCTGAACGATTGCAAAGCAACGCCAAATAAACATGTGCAAAACTGCAGAAATTGTTTCCTTTTGCCTTCATTGACATAGTAACCCAGTTGTTTTCGCAGTTTCAAAGAATGTGTCATAAGCTCGCTCCGTCCGAAAGGTAAGCAACTCAATTCTACTCTGATATCAAAACCTTTACCATGTTCATTTTGAAGTGGTTACCATTAGAAATTGTCCATGCGTGCTTATATAAATATGGCTATATTGCAAAATATTCTGCCCGGAGGAATTTTCGCTATCAGTTGAAGGTATTCTCACGTGATTTATTCATCTAGTCTATGAAAACTTTCGTGGTATTTTGAAAAAACCACATGCAGCTAAAGCATGCTTCACAAATCATACCAGGTCAGATAAGGTTGCGTTTAGCTCATGCAATGATTTATAATGACATCTATATTGCCACCATTACCGTAAAAGCTCTGTTTAGCCCCGATTCTTTTATTCCCCCCACTCTTAACAGCTTTAAAGGAATTTCAAGTACTGTTTGTAAGTGTTCATTCGCAGTGTTGCAGGTTCTCTGGCGTAGTGGTGTAATCCACTGACTTTGCAGCAAGAGCAGTCGGGCGAACGAACAGGGTTCATTCTTAGATAGAACCCCCCCCCCCCAAACTTGAGCGTCATTATAACAGGTCGTGCCAGGGCTCAAAAAAAGTTTTTCCCACCTAGTAGCAAGCCAAGCGCTTTCGTTTCTGCTTTCACACGTTCTTCTTCTTTCCCTATATACAACCCATTCTATCCCGATTCTATCCCTATTCTTTCCCTTCCCCCATTTCTTTCCCTTCTTTTCCATTTCCTTCCGTTTTCTTTTTCCTTTTTCCCTTCTTCTTTCCTGGGAAACTTGAGCATTTCAGCTACCTTCCTGGTAGCACTGCACCATACTACATTGGTTTTTGAGCCCTGGATCGTGCACTCTATTAGCGCTGAGCTACTTCTGAGGTCCCAGCACTTGGTTCGTCTTTACCGTCAGTCTCTGACATCTTAAAGTTTTCTAGAATTACAGCGCCCTCTGTTTGTGATCAGGTTTTGTGGCTGTGAAGTTATCAAGTTGCTAAATTATAAACCACACAAGCTACAGATTCTGCAATTCATAAATTACGGTTTTCTAGAAGATTGTACCGTTTTTCCTGCATTAATTTTGGATTTATAACGACATTGTTTTGAACACTTATAGCCAATGAATACTTATATCGCTGATAGCAAGGTACCAGAACATCCTTTCGTCTGTGCAGTATTTTTCAAAGGCTGATGCCTATGACAGATTACCAAACAATTTCCATGGATCACTGATCTTCTAAAATTCCCGTTTGCTGCTTTTCACTAATAAATAAATAAATAAATAAATATATAAATAAACAAACTGCTACTTTGAAAGGTATCAAGCGATACGATGATGATGTATATGAAATTGATTTCCGGGATTTGATAAACTCGATTTTGATAAACATCTGCACGCAAAATGTTATTAAGAAATATGATAGTTATCTGAATTAGCAAACATTGTCAGGATTGCATCCTTGGGTATTCTTTTGATAAATCATAATTAATTGATTTGATTGATGAAAATATTTCATTTTTTTTACAATAACATAAATGAATTCCTTTTGGTCATAATTTCATTTGCCCGGTATCAAATTCGGCATCTATAAAGAGGAATCTGTAGGTCAAACATTTCTTCATATCTCCTTGAACATCTCGTTACGCTCGAATGTTTAGCCGCTTGAAAGTTTGATTCTAAGGGTCTATATCAACCAGCATGCATAGTGTGGTCATCTATGCGTTGGCCTTCTCTTTGTTTGTTCAAAGCTCTAGTTTGCGGGGAAGAAAGAAAATGAAATTTTTGTTGCCTGCGACGCAAAACAACATCTAGCATGATGGCTTGCCAGATACAGTTTTTGTCGCTGGCGACTGCATTAGGATACAAGTTTTTCGTTCTTTCTTTTCATGCTTGCCTCAATTTTTAATAAGTAACAATTAAACAGTTTAAAAACATTTCATTTTATGCTCATTGTTGTCTGGCCGAAGATAAGCCTCCACAAAAAAAAAGAGAGAAAAGAGAACATTGTTGCCAGATAAATTAATTTGAATAAATCATAAAATTACCAACCAATAAAATTTAGCTGTTTAAAGATGCTAATATTATCTTATATTATTCTTTATCAAATAAATTGATGCCCATTCTAGATTCTCACTTTAATGTGGTATTCTAAATAACTATTTTATCGAATTTTATTCAGAATCTCTTTCCTGTGTTTGGATTGCAAACTGGCCTTATCGATGCAAACACAATCTTTGGCGACTGTTGTTGTAACTATGTTACTTTGATTCTACCAAACAAAACATGAAATTCTGTCCTTTTTATATCCAATCAAATTTATTGCCGCTAAAACTCACAGGTAAAGAGGTTAATGAGATACAGGACAATAGACCAACGGAGAAGGTTATGTTCTTTGATGCCGTAATATTTGGGATTTTCCAATTTTCTTTCTGTCCTCAGATCTGGTAGGCAAGGAAAGAATAATTGTGGAGATCGTATCACCATAGAATCAAGCGTCGACAGAGAATTATGTGCCGTATCCCCCACATAAATGCACAGCTCAAATATACTGGGTGTCCCAAAAAATCATCCCTCCTCTTTTGAATTTCAAAATTATTGGAGGTATGTAGTCCCAGCTTCCTACGGGCCTGCTACCACTGCACTGAGCCATCCCCGCACTTAATAGAGAATCATCCGAGCAGTGTAAACGGGACGCTAAATCGTTACATTTTTGTTACGAAATTGGAAGATACAAACGGGGTCTTCAGGACGAACCTGCAGTTTCGATCCAAAAACAAGTGGTATAGTTAAATCAGTCTGGTTTTGCGAAAAAACCTATGTCACAACTCCATAGCAAAACACACTTGAAATAAAGAAAAAAAAATTTTAACACTGTTAAAACCAATGAACTAATGAATTTATTCGCAAAGCCTTCCGATTATAAATATAGACAACCACAAGTTGCGATTTGCAAGGAAGGGTTCTAAAGCCAAACCCTAACGTATTTTGGGTGATTCGTTGGCATATGACCATGTCAGTGTAGTTTAAAACTAGTGTCCACATAACGGATGGTCTATCCTTTCTCTGAGTCTTCTAATCTTATTGCTTTGCTTATCTTTATGAATATCCCTGTAGCGTTACTGGCCCACCAGGGTAGATTTTGGAGAATGTTCAAAAAAGCGCAACCCATCCTCTATGTGTCCGTTGATGAGCTTAGTTTCTTAAGTGTCTTAGAAACTGTCTTTATAGAAATCAAGAAAAAAGCAAAGCTACAAAGTAGAAATAAGTTCTAGACACACTAGCGTTATGGTGACTCGCTATTAATAAAAGTTTCATTATCAAAGGCTTGCCTCTGCTTTAGATCAAATGGATTTGTATACCCAATGACGTTCAAATACAGGATGTTTCAAAAAACATGTGCGCCGAAGGATGAGGCAAGCGACGACAATCATTGTGTTCAACTTCATAATTAGAGACATTCCATGTTAGCTATATTTTGACAAATCCAGTACAAATCCAGTGAGACAAATTCGAGGTTACATTTCCAGTTAAGATAAAAAATTAATTAATTAATTAGACGTAAACATGTGCGCCGTTTGAGCAGCTACTATGAAGAAGACATGAATCCAAATTTTCTCTTACACTTATTCAGATTTTCAGTACTCAGAGTTTCTTACGAGTTTCTTAAAGGGTCCATAAGAATCTTCACGTTTAGTACCTGTTTCCTCGTGAACATTTCAAAATGAGGTTTTTTGACGCCTTTCAAATATTTAAACATTACTCAAGTACCTTAACAGTAATATAATACGGGAAACAAGTGAAAATTAAATAAAAATACATCGAAGAACTTCTTTTGTCAAAGTAAATAGTTTCTCAAGTTGTATTTTCCCAATACTGGAATTTCTTCATTTTTGGCGATCTGAGATTTGAGTTTCTTACAAGAAGTTTCTTATAGAAAAATACGTGTATTCAGATTTATGAATGGAAAAGATGTTAATTCCGAGTCTGCCACCGAATTTCACTAAATCTGACCAGTAGTTGTTGATTTTTGAAACAAGGAAGTCAACATTACTTGTTGCCACAAACCCGGACGATTTTAACTCTTTAACCTTATTTATCTTTAATTTTATCACCGAATCGACCCTAAATTTACATTTTTGCAAGGAAACACATCTGGAAATAATGATGACCAAATGGCCCAAGAATATGAATCAAGAAGCCTCTGGAAGGCAATATTGTTGATTCAAATCGATTATATGACTTTGGAGAAGCAAAAATTAATGGATGCATGCACACCATGTCCTGCAGCACTCTCGTTGCATTTATTTTACCTTGCAACCCTAGATATGGTTTTCCTTATCAGCTTACGCAAAATCTAGTCTATGACTACCTGATTCACTAAAAAAAAGTTCGCAAAAAAAGATGGCTAGGCTCATTTTTGATTCAATTTGTTTGATTTTAACATCTGTTGAGGATATTAAATCCTCTTGTTTTGACGCAACCATTAATTTTGACTTTCTTGCTCCATGAATCATCAACTACTTGACAGATTTTCTCAAACTCGGTGACTAACTCTAAGTTGAAAACTCTTCTATTCATAAATTAGAAAAACAGCCAAATTGGACTCATGGATCCTTCACAATAGCTGTTCAAATTCAAACGGCCGACAGCGCACATGTTTTTGGGACGCCCTTTATATTTGGTCATACGTTCATTCAGCACCATTTCAAACCCACCACCATACGAAGAATTGCAGACCTCCCTTTTCTAATTTGATAGGTTACAGCCATTATTTATTCTCCGTTCGAACAGTATGATTAGGAATCGTTTCAGACAAATTGGACAAAAAGATTTATGTGAAGGAAGCCCCAGAAATATTTGAAGGAAAATTTATTGTAAATTAAATCAAATAGGAACTTGTTTGCTTTTTAAAGACATTCCATACGAGTAAAGGTAGGGAAATGGATATAATTGCGTTTTATGAATATGTTTAACTTTATTTCTGCTCTACAGTATTTCATCCAGATGGCAGCACGTCACAACAGCAATGAAAACGTGACGCCAGTTAGTTTTCATGGGTAAATTTGTAGAACACCTCCTTAGGTTTCTACAGGGAATTTGTAAAGGTTGATGACAGTGGTTAGAGAATGGCTTGGTAGCAATCGTGCGTTAGACCTAAAACAATGAAATGATTGCAAGAATAAGCTGTACTCGAAAGCACACTATAAATTTTGTCCGAGAAAGCTATGAGAAACTTGCTTTCGCTATGATAATTTGGTAAACATTTTTGCTTCTTTAGAGATAACCTCGTTGCTCCACCCTCGCCTATGCATCTGCAACTGTGTACATTTTCATCAATTTGAAATTATTTTGATAACTCAGTTTTCTTGAAGCTATTCTCCGAATATTGAAAAGCCATTTCTATTTGACTGGATCTTCGCTAGTTGCAAAATATTGTGCGCTATACTTGTCTGTTGTTACTAGCAACAAAATATTTTGCAGTTTGAATCAAATTTGCTGAAAATTTAGCGCCAAAAATAATCATACTTTACAACGTACGCAGTCAAAATTTGTGCCATTAAATTCACGGAAAGATCAGATAATACGCTTTCCCCCGGGCTGAAAGCATTACCAGTATCAATATATTTCAACATTGATAATTAGTTTCTCGTTTGAGTTAATTTCAGATTTATAAGCGATAAATCTATCGTTTAAGCTGTCTAACTTTACGGCGACGGTCTTAAGCCCTGCATATCGTTGAGTAAAGCAAGGATAAGGCTTCAGTTTAGATTTAATGCTTGTTTCAATATTTTAATAGCAAAATTAGTAACAAACGTGAGAATAGAAATAAGATATATTTACAAAATGGCTATTTCAAGTCAACACTAATGTCTGTCTGTCTTCCGGGTGGGCGGTAGTTTATTTTTTATTTCGCAATTCGCAAGATACTTTCGGTGAATTTTCTGATGATTGTATCTAAAGTTTGTTCGAGGAGTCAAAAATTTGCCCTATATGGTGAAAATTCAACCATATAGTTAGCTAGGTTTATCAAACAATTGTTGCATCATCGATCGACACAGGAGTATTCAACCTAGGTTTAGACTTGCACCAAGTCAATTTCGTCAGTTGTAATAAGTCTGTCTGAAAGCGTTTTTTAACGAAATAGAATTGGGGCGAATCGAACCTAGATTTTGAGATGCGTTTGATATTAATTTACTTAGTTGCATCTATTGAAATTTAAAGGCCTACTTGACTGAAGCGAGAAATTCAGATTAAAATAGCACCTCGTTTCATTCCGAAATTAATTTCTATTAGCTGACAACTTGTACCTTGTAGTTTCTATTTTCGGAGCTTGAAACGGTGATATCCTTCGTTTTGAAGTAGATTCTTTCTTGCTTCAAGCCGTTTCCAATGTTCATCGATTCATCGAACCGAAATTGGTGATAGCCACAACAGCAACAGCAACAGCAACAGCAACAGCAACAACAACAACTACAACAACTGCATTCAGTTAAGATTCCCATCAGGCAATTCAACTCCTTCTGATGAGTTGGCCTAAGACATCAGAACTTTGAAAGGATTTGTTTAGGAAAGAGTAGCGAGTTTACTTTGATTCTTTGTTCTCCGAAGGAGTTTTGAAACAGATCTTGTGTTGCTAGTCAAGACAGTTATCTCCAGATCTCTCGTATGAATGAATTTCAAGCGACCTTTTTACTGATCAAATGTGCTTACATTGTAAATGACTGGCGGAAAAAAATCTTAGATATTATGCCACCTTCAACGAAAATCATGATCATTTAGCCAGCAATCTCAAACCACAACTTCTTTAGAATATCTTTCTTCTAATTTTCGCTGTTCCTTCCTGGGGTAGCACAAATAATGAACGGTAGGGGCTCATTTATAAATCCAATTAGCTGAGCATGGAGCTTGACTCCCAAGGAATCTTGTTTACATTCCAACGTTAGCTACTGATCACCATCAAGAGCTGTTTGCTGAAGGTTAAGCTAGTGAGTTGTTAACAGTGACAGATGATTTAGCAGATTTTAACTGTTTCATTCACGAATTTCGCTTTTCATAACTTTATGAATCGTTTGTACTCCTACGATATGTCTTTATACTTGCAGTCACTAACGACAAATTCCATAGTTTGTGTTTATCTTGTGTAGTAACATGTTTTGAGTTTGTTTTCGTGTAGTGACAACCTTGTGAGTGACAATGTTTTGATGGTTGCTAAATCTACCACCATATTATCCAATAATTTAATGGAACAAAAATTTATTTCATTTTGGAATTGGTTCATTGCTAGAGTTTTGTAAGTTTTGTGTGAACACAATTCTTGCAGGAGTTCGAAAAGGGACTGGAAGTTTCAACAATACCAAAGCAAACCAAAGCAAAGTTCTCCAGTTTTCAACTTTCCGACAAGATGTTTGTTGTCACTATTTGGAACTTCCAACAGCGGACTGAAATGCAGGGAAACGCAGGTCTCGTTTTTCATTTTGCCGAATTATTTTCGAAATTAACCAAACATCTTGGCTGTAGCCCCTAGCCTCACCTTGGCGCTACCTCTGAAATGGAGGGGTTTGTGGCCTCATAAAGCATAGGGGTACGAGTTACAGAAATAGTGAACTTGAAGGTGAATATAAAATGTGAAGTTGGGTTTTTAGCGCCAAACGCCGGGATCGTAGATGTAGATAAGACCAAATCGAGTCCGCGATCGAGTCCTCGACCCTTTGTGATGACGCTGCATTGGTTGGACCTTAGCTAGAATGAAACCCTGTCCGCCTGACTGTTCTGGCTGCAAATTCAGAGGATTACACCACACCACTGTGCCACAGCACCTTCAGAAATAACCTCAGTAGGTCAGTTTAGGGGCCATATTTTCGGATCCCACACACGCTCTGCTTTCAAAAAAGGCTAAGAATAATGTTACAAGCTTCAGACCATAAAATGCAATCTGTACCACATCACACAATTTCAATACAATGATAACTGATAACAAATTGAAATGAAAGATGCCTCAAATTTTGTTGCAAATTATTTCGAAATGATTGATTTAAAAATGATTGCTTTTATCAATTCTTTTAATCTTAATTTTATTCATTAGAATAATTTAACAGTCGGATAACTCATTTTTGAAATGTATCAAAAGATAAAAGATTCCTTCGGCTGAATGCTGCCCAACTTTGTCTCATTCTGGCCGGAAAGCAGTCGGTTGAAAAGTGACAATGCGCGTTGAATGAACCAAGATGTGCAAGTCGAATCCGAGTTCTGCACAGTAAGGTCGAATAACCACGCACGCACGTGTAGAAATCGTCAGATATAATAGGCTAATAATAGAATATCCAAGAAACGCTGGTTAATTTGCTGTAAATCTGCCGTGGCAATTTTTCGATACCTTGATTATTTCAAAATGGCGGCATTTATTAATGTTGAGGTTATGACGTCATCAAATTTGTAAATCCTAAATCAGAAGAGCTGCAGACTTCTGCTTGCCATACCACCACATTGTAGACCATCATAAACTATGGGTTTCTTGAAAATTGTATCAATTTTCTTCAAGTAATTTAAGATTTATATTGACTTTAATTTTTTCAAGATCTTCAATGAAATTTGATAAAAATAATTGAATCGCCATTTTGAAAATAATCAAGATATCAAAAGTTGGCACGGCATGTTCACAGCAAATTACCTGAAGTTCCTTGCAAGTCATTTAATTCATAGCAGAATGTGATAGAATTTTACACCTACCTTTGTAAAGATTTGAAAGATTTGAGCCCTATTCTAAAGCATATATCAACTATGGCTAGAGTATCCAAACTCCTTACGCGCGCGAGGCTTCTATCTCCGTTGATTCTCTTGACACATTTTCTGTAAGTATGCATGTATGTATGTATGAATTTGCCACTAAATAGAATTTACAATGGTTAAATAAAAAGGAAAAAATAAATGAAGAAATGAAAAAATATTTACAATGCATTTTACATAGCAAATTGATATATACGAGTTAACCTTACTTTTTGCCTCAAAATCGGCATTTCCAAGATAGGCCATTTTTCCGAAAAAAGCAAAGGGGTTAACCTTACTTTTTGCCTCAAAATCGGTATTTCCAAAATAGGCCCATTTTCCGAAAAAAGCAAAGGGGTTAACCTTACTTTTTGCCTCAAAATCGGTAATTCCAAAATAGGCCTATTTTTCCGAAAAAGCAAAGGGGTTAACCTTACTTTTTGCCCCAAATCCGTTTTTCCAAAATAGGCCTATTTTTCCGAAAAAAGCAAAGGGGTTAACCTTACTTTTTGCCTCAAAATCGGTATTTCCAAAATAGGCCTATTTATCTGAAAAAAGCAAAGGTGTTAACCTTACTTTTCGCCTTAAAATCGGTATTTCCAAAATAGGCCTATTTTTCCGAAAAAAGCAAAGGGGTTAACCTTACTTTTTGCCTCAAAATCGGTATTTCCAAAATAGGCCTATTTATCTGAAAAAAGCAAAGGTGTTAACCTTACTTTTCGCCTCAAAATCGGTATTTCCAAAATAGGCC
Source organism: Aurelia sp. 3 sensu Dawson et al. (2005) (assembly GCA_964020215.1). Lineage (NCBI taxonomy): Eukaryota > Metazoa > Cnidaria > Scyphozoa > Semaeostomeae > Ulmaridae > Aurelia > Aurelia sp. 3 sensu Dawson et al. (2005). Next base: position 30,522,450 of record OZ026572.1, on the reverse strand, counting down.
TATTTTTCCGAAAAAGCAAAGGCGTTAACCTTACTTTTTGCCCCAAATCCGTTTTTCCAAAATAGGCCTATTTTTCCGAAAAAAGCAAAGGGGTTAACCTTACTTTTTGCCTCAAAATCGGTATTTCCAAAATAGGCCTATTTATCTGAAAAAAGCAAAGGTGTTAACCTTACTTTTCGCCTCAAAATCGGTATTTCCAAAATAGGCCTATTTATCTGAAAAAAGCAAAGGTGTTAACCTTACTTTTCGCCTCAAAATCGGTATTTCCAAAATAGGCCTATTTTTCCGAAAAAGCAAAGGGGTTAAAAACACCCCTAATTATAGTGGCAGGGATAGCATTAAATGATCGAGTTGACCTTGTTTCCATAATGGTCCCCTTAGAGGTGATTGCAAAAGACCATAAACATTATATTTGTATGTTCTTTTGTATAAATCATACATATGGTAAGGCCGAAGCATAAATGTGAGAGAGGATGCGCGATTTTTGTAGAACACATATATGTCTATGTCTGGCGCTGCCAGTATTTTGAGACAAAGCCCACAAATCTGAAACAGATAGCCTCGGTCACTATGGCTGAAACTATTGTAGCCTAACCCTTCCCGTTCTTCAAATTTTTATGCAGTTACATTGGCCCCGGGACGTGTCCATAACGACTACATGCGAAATATTTGCGCACTAAGAGAATGACGTATTTGCATAAAAAGTCTCTTCAGTACGTTGTTATTTAGCAAGTCCTGGTCTGCAAAGTTTCCAATTGTCAACATGAAAAAATTCTTAACATTTGGAGACATTTTCCAGAATTAAATCTTATGTTCCAACTTATTTTGTTGGTTCCTGGTTCATGATTTGCATGCGGCCGATCCGTGCGTCACATAAGCTTTTTCATTAATATGTGTTCCGTTGCTTTGAGGAAAGGTAGAAGGGTTTATGTCTATATTATATTGCGTCTATTAAAGATGTCAGAAAAGAATGTGCGTTATACAGATATTAGAAGGGTTTAGAACAGCAGAGATATTCTCTTTCCTCCCCTACGCTTTTTGGATGCCGAACAGGCAACGACGGCTATTTTTCTTTGTTTCTTGAGCTATGTTTCTTGACCTTTACACAAAGTAAAGTTAAATTCGATGTGAACCCTGCATTCCCAAAAGGAAGTAAATTTCATTGCTGCAAACAAGGCACTCTGTTTCCAAACCTAAACATTGCTAACAAATTTTGTGTGTTGCCAATAGAGACGCACGCCGTTGGGTGACTCCAAAGCGAGGCGAAACCGGCAAGTCAATATATTTTTGCGATTTTGTGCAAATGTTTATACCATGCACCCAAAGTCCTTCTTTTCTAACAGAAACTTTCTCTCAGACATGCTACAACTGTTTAGTCAGCTGCACGGATGAATTTGTTCTGAAGAAATTGCCAACTATCTTAACTCCAAGGGGCTAAGGGGCTGGAAAAATTGAAAATCAAAATCAAAGTTTATAGGTCTGGCGTTCGTATGATTGATGATTGCAGCTTTTCCCACCATTTCTCGTCCTTTCTCTGTGAAATCGCGCTTAACGAAAACAATGCTGCCTTAGCCTTATTACTTTCTTGCCACTTAACCACTGCTAGCCTCTTTTTCGTGTGCTATAGGAAAAATGGTCATTTATGGCGATGATATTAGGCCTAAATCAAATGCAGAAAAGTTGAAAGTTCGCAGGGGCAAGTTTGTTTTCTTGCATTAATTATACAAACTTGCGAGATGAGTGGCCGAGTGGCTCATACAGTCTGCGTCAGGTGACTGAAGTTAAGCTTGGTTGAGTGAGGTCAAATTCCGGATGGGCGACTTCGGAGGCCTGACCTCACAACTCACCTCGTCGTCCTTTGGAAGGGACCTTAAGCTAGGGGGTCCCATGCCTGGATGCGGCATGCACAGTGGGTCTGAATTTGTTGTCAGTAGATCGAAATCGTGATAAGCCAACTCAAAACAAATTGAAAAAAAACCCCAGGAATTGTCCTTCAAGGCAATAGTTCTCCTTCAAGTGCGAAAAAGCAAAGAGCGTTGCAATAGACCACCAGGCGAGTAAGGAAAATTATTATCATGATTCTTTGCATGACATCGTGTATCAACCAATCAAATAGATCAGAATGTTAGAAACAGATCATGTTGGAAATTCCTCGACATCTTCAGCGCAATCAGCACTTTCGACAACTGAAAATACTCAAAGGCCAGACAAATTAATTGGCAGAAATTAGTTGTCAGAGCGACTGGTTTCTGCTTCAAATCCTGGTCCGGCTGTTTAAAATCTTGTAGGTTCCCGGGCGGTCCCATTCCAGCTGAATCTTGCACTTCGAAGGATAGATAAGTACGGTAAACAGGGCCTAGAATTGTGCTTGGATTGGTTTTCACGAACCATTGTTGGCCAAATTTAATCGAAGTTTCTCGTAGATGCTTATACTGCGAGCTCTTTTGCGCATGCGCTTGTAACATCATTGGCAGCCCCATGAAACCGCTAAAACAATCTTGACCTAAAATGTGAAGATAGATACACAATGAATTCGAAGATAACATCAATTTGAAAGTGTAACAAAAGATGTTAAGTAGATTACTATCCCCCGCTGTAGTAATGTTAACGAAGTAGTTCTTCGAATTCTTATCGTTACTTCTCTGTTTTATGTTTTTGTCTTTCGAAATCCTTCTTCACTACACTAATTAAGAGACGCTTAATTTTTACTGAACAGTTTATGGTTCATGGAAAAAAGACTGGCCTCTTCTCCAGGGGGTAGTGGGCGTAAAAGTGAAGAAAAGAAATCGAACGCTGGTCAGCAGCGCCCGATGTCCATGGGTTCCATTGGTTGATAAGCATGGAGGCCAAATCTTGACTGGTTGAAAAATTAGGCACATTGCGAGGAGTTTGGCCAATCACATTACGATCCTTAACTGTAACTAGATGATGACGATGACGATGACGATGACGATGACGATGACGATGACGATGACGATGACGATGACGATGATGATGATGATGATGATGATGATGATGATGATGATGATGATGATGATGATGATGATGATGATGATGATGATGATGATGATGATTATGATTATGATGATGATGATGATGATGATGATGATGATGATGATGATGATGATGATGATGATGATGATAGATGACGTATAAAGCGAAAATCGCAACTCAAATGTTGGCCAAATTTTGGCCACTTTTATCATCTGCCGCAGTACCGTTTGCTGTAGCAGTGGACAATCAAGGCATGCGAGAAGCAGATGCCATCTCTTGGTTGGCCTTTTTGTACCCACGTACATGACCTATCAAAATGGCGACAGTGAAGGCCAACCAAGCGGTGACACAAGGCATGCTGGTTGAAACAGAGCCTTTAACTGGTCCTTATGTAGCTTATGTAATCCTCTTGGATATTGCTCACTCACAAGCAGACCACTTCGCAGTAATTCCTCCGCTTATTCCTCTGCAAATGTCATGCCAATCATTTCCGGAGCCTTGCCTGTCTCGCTTCCCTTGAAACAATGAAATATTTGCGCCATCTTCTTAGTAGAGGCTTTGCTACAGACAAGATTTACCTAGGGCGAGACATCGTAGATCCCGTAAGCAGCCAACATTAACGGCTCAAATCGGATATGTACACATAGATTGTCAAGGGAATTCCTTACACAAAGAAGGAAATGTCATCTGAGATTTGATGTTCTAATATGCAGACCCATGTACAGAGCAAAGGCCTGTCACTCAGGAATCCACAGTCAAAGGGCCGTCACATTTTTGCTGCGTTTTTCGCGACTAGCAAGACACCTTTTTAGATAGAGTTCAAACCATGGACATGACGATTTGAACGTATTACTGGGTCGAAATATTTTTAATGTTGAGAAAAGTCTACGAAAGAGGGTGCTTAATATGGGGGGTACTTGACCTAAATTTGTACGGGGATGTGCCCACGAAAAAAAATTTTTCACCCTGCTCTAGAATTTTCTCCTTCAAATGATACCCTGTTCTAGAAAAAATCGCTGAAAAGTCTACTCAAAAACACAAAAATTGGACCAAAAATTAGCCCGTTGTAACAAAATTTCCTCTTTTGACATGTTTTGACAACCTGCTCCAGAAAATTTGCCTTCTTTTGATACCCTGTTCTAGAAAAAATAGGCGAAAACGATACCCTGAAAAACGGCACATCCCCGTAGGACAAATATACTAAGTACCCCCCCCCCCGGGATATCAAGGCTCTGGTACCCAGGGTAGATATGGGAATGGGAACAGACTGTGCCAAAAAGTTCATATTTTGCAAAATCGTCGTGCGTATGGCCAATTACTATGAATTATTACCTGACTGAAGTTTCAAAAACGAGGCAATACAGAATCCCGCCACTCCTATTGGTCAATCGCAATTTTCCTGCGGGTTTCTCGTAGCCTTGTATAATACGATACAAGGACGCGTTTTTGTCGCCACAGCAACTGCCTTAGGCCTATGCGATTTACAAGCAAATGAAACGACATGACAGTAACAAATGTGTTTGACTAAATGATACGAGTCAAAATTAGCAGCTATCAGGTAATAAAACTCATACTGACCAGTTTTGTCGTTGTACCGGAAAATATGAATAAAGCCCTCGTTCTTAATGCACAGACCTCGCAAGCTCGGTCTGTACTTTTAAGACCTTGGGCTTTATATTTTCCTGTACAACACAAAACTGGTTAGTATGCGCATGGAGTTAAATGGTTTTGGGCATAGAGCTACCATTATATAGTGCAAACTAGATATCATTCGAAAGAATTTAGCGAACGAAACTTGCAAGAGCTGTAAAATTTTGTTTACGTGAGGGAGCTTCAGTCCGTTGGGAAGTTTAGGAATTTTTTGTTTCTTAAATTTTTCCTACCTCTTACAAATCATTCAATGCGGGTCTTCGTAAACAGTAATATGAAGTTAGATTCTGTATGAAGTGACTGGTTGAACCGTCGTATGTCAGTTTTTTGCTCCTATACATTCATAATAAAATTTGACAGAAATAGCTTTGATCAAGGACTTTTCCGGAGCTCATTGTTTCAAAAAACTTTTCCTGTATCCTGCTTGCAGATTCCTAATCAGAAAGCGTCACAGTTTCTTAGAAACCGAACTTGTTCTGCAAGAAGGATACACACAATATTTCCCGAATTTCCAAGAGACTAAACCCTCCATAAGTAAACAAAATTTTTAAACTCTTGCAATAATCAAAGTTCCGCTCGTTAAACACTTTCGAATGATATCTAGTTTGCATTATTTTGGCCAAAAACCATTTAACTCTTCAACCATCATCATCATCATAATCATAATCATCATCATCATCATCATCATCATCATCACTAGCATCATCATCTTCATCATCATCATCATCATCATCATCATCATCATCATCATCATCATCATCATCATCATCATCATCATCATCATCATCATAATCATCACTAGCATCATCATAATCATCATCATCATAATCATCATAATCATCATAATCATCACTAGCATCATCATCATCATCATCATCATCATCATCATCATCATCATCATCATCATCATCATCATCATCATCATCATCATCATCATCATCATCATCATCATCATCATCATCATTATTTTTTATCATTATCATTATCATTTTTATCATCATTATCATCATCATCATCATCATCATCATTATCATTATCATCATCATCATCATCATCATCATCATCATCATCATCATCATCATCATCATCATCATCATCATCATCATTATTCTTTATCATTATCATTATCATCTTCATCATCCATTTACAGTAGACTAAGTTTAAGGATTCTACGCAATGTGAATGTGATTAACCATTGACCATTAACCATTGACCATTAACCATTGACCATTAACCATTAACCATTAACCATTTAACAATGAAATTTGGTTATACTTCAGGGTAACTACAATTTTCAAAACACCTGACGACTTTTGTTGGCCCATCTGGTAGGACTGCAGGGTGTCCCAAAAAAATTGTGTCCTGTTTGTGTGGTTACTGTGGAGGAGCTGTAGATTCAACTATCTCGGTTTTCCACAATTACATAGGTCAAGCTTCAACTTAGAGTTTGAGACCTCGTTTGGGTCAATCTTACTAGCAGTTTCTGATTTATGGCAGAGAAAAGGCAAAGTTAGTGTTTGCTTCAAAAACAGCGCTTCTGTTGTTCTCTAAAAATGTCAAATAAAGTAAAAATACAAAGAAAGGGTTCTAGAATCGTATTAAAATTTTTGCTAAATCTTTTAAAGAGTTTGCAGTGTTTTCTATTCATAAGAGAGTACTTTCTACCTTTTGAAAAGTTCAGTGACAATTTTAATACGATGCTAGAACCCTTTCTTTGCTGTTTTTGAAGCAACCACTTATCTTGCCTTTTCTCCGTCATAAATGAGCAACCGGTTTTCAGATTGACTTATACAGGAATCAAACTCTAAGTTGAAGCCTGACCTATGCAACTGTGTAAAAACCGAGATGATTGAATCTAAACGTCATCCACAGCAGCCACACAAACAGGGCACAATTTTTTTGTGACACTCTGTACTAAATATTAATTTGGATTTATGATGGACGATGCTTGTCCGAAGCTTGTCTTATACAGATTGAAATTCGTTCGAATATGATCTAAGCGACCAACTGTAAAAGGCCAGTTGATTCAAAAACAACTAGAGTTTTTTATTCCTAATGAATCATTTTTCTGCATAAACCTGTTTTACGTTTGTATTGCAAGATAAGTGAAAATCGGATTATCCTACCTAAGATCAATCATTTTTGTTACCTGTAGCGGAAATGCACTTGGAAACATTGTAGAATTTTACGTCTTATCATTAACTTCCCTCTAATTCTCCCAATAAACCATTAGCAGATGAATCCTATAAATGTATGACGTCACTTTCCATTGGATTTTTCAATGAAAGATGAATCTTAGTATCCTGAAGGGAGACCATTAGTTACGTCAAAGATAGATGTTGACCAAAGCTGAATATACCACTAAAGCTGAAAATCTATCTACTAAAAAATTGTTCTTCAATCGTTTTCAAACAATTTAAAGTAAAATCGGTCGTATCTTTCCTGAAAGTAGTGCATGAGCGATAGGACACCCAGTTTGCAGTTTGAAATCTATATCAGAAGCGAGCCACCTTAACTTAGTGTTTTTGAACTTATTTTTATTTGGTATACAACCACAACAACCACTTCTCTCTGTTTCATAATTTTGAAATTATCGGTAACGAGCCACCTTAAGTGCAGATCCATCTTAATTGTAGAGCTCCAGGAGAAAATTAAGATTGGAAAGTTTGCATACGTACTGTACGAAAGCCTCCTCCTTACCCTAGCCAACGGGCAAATCATTTCCTAAAAATCTCGTCTACAACCAGTAAGAACCAATCGTTTGCAAGAATCCTTTTGACCTCGTGAAACCTAATCCGCATGATTTACCCCTCTACTCAAGCCGACATTTCATTCCAGATATATTTCCTTGTTATTTTGTCTCCAAATCAGTTCTTTTTTATGAATTAAAAAAATGATTTACTTGAGGTTGTCTCGATCTTATCGTGGTCACCTATCTATGAAGTCAAATCTTAGTTTGAAATAACGAACCTATCAGTGGCAAATGAAGTAATCTCAACCTATAACAAATGTATTGAAACTTGGAAACGAGGTGTGCCTATATCGGATTGAATCTTGATGACTGGGAGCCCCGAAGGAAGGCAGAAACTCATGGAAGATAACAGTTGAAATTTTATAAAAGTGTTCTTATTCTGTTAGTCATAATAATGATAGGACATTGGTTTTGGAACAGCATGCTATTATCAGCCTCTTCGCTCTAATACGCAGTTAGACGTTAGACTTTGATTCATAGCGCTGGCAAGTAAGTTCCTTAATAACCCGGAGGCCAGGATATGACTTCTAGACCACGTTTACACTGTTCCAATGCGGGCTTGATCCGTTTCAGAGTTGTTACGATTCAAGAGCGTTTAAACACTGCTCCGGAAAGATGACTGAAGAACCAAACAGCAGGAGCAGTGTAAATGGAAGGCTGGTCCGGTACATTTTTGTTACGGATCCAAAGTGGTACCGGTAAATTGTAAACGGAGTCTTAGATAGATGTGGCCTCCTGCCCACTTTTCAGAAAGCTGCCCACTTCTAGCTGCCATAATTCGTCATCGTACCCACTTTTATGATGAATTTTAGTAAAAAATTGCGCCTGTTTTATCGTTTTATCTCTTTTGCTGCTTTCAGCCAAACCGAATCCGAGAATCTTGGGTCCCAAAAGCCAACCATATGGGCGGCATACACCTGTGCACTAAACATGTTATGTGCCCCCCGTCCTATTTGCGTGGCGAAAGCCAGATAGGGAAACGATGCGGTCTGGACGACGTTACGGGAATGGTTCGAGCTCGGAGTTAGTAGTGCCGACCGTCACAGTAATAGTATGTGCTACCTTTTTGAGGTGAAGCAATTGGCAACAAGCTCGTCTGAGGGCCTCTCCGTTGAAGAGATTTTGCAGTCTTTGTTAAGAACAGAACAAAGAAAGCCACGTGCCAGTTGTACTCCTATGAAGAGCGCCGGATTGTTTAAAGTGGAGTACAGGGCAACAACACCGTATCAGAATCTTTCTGTTAAGTTTATGGAAGGGGGCTTCTGTTAGCCATTTGTCTGGCAGTTTTTGTCTTGCAAAGTTAACAGTCAGTTGTCAAGCTTCCCAGTTTATTTGTTTACTTCCTTTATTTTTCACGAAGTTGAGTTTAGTCAACAGTCTAGCATTTCACGCAAAGTTAGTCATTGGCTAGCTTTGTCCGCTTGGTAAAGTCCCTACCACATCCTCAAAGTGAGTGGGCGGAGATTTTGCGAACCTGTCTTAGAGAAGAACAGAAAGGTCATCGATCGAGAACATCAAATATAATAGGTTGCTTTTAGATACCCCCAGTCCTCCCCATGTAAGCTTCTTTGAACTCCACTGATTCACTTTAAACGACTTTTTGATCGTAAGAGGTGTCGTCATTCATTCTCAGAGCTGACAAGGAATAGTATCATGGAATGAACTATCTTCTCCCTTATCTGACCAGTTGTCTTTCGAGACATTCCAATATATATGGGCCTTTTAATTTCCATCAATAGAGTTGGTTTTTGCGAATTGTATTCATCGAGTAGAAGCATGTGAGATATTCGAAATGTGGTAGATAGCGCGCAAAGGTTCCCTCTGCGAGACCGGAATGACCACTCTGACGACAGCGAACAATGCGTTGCTAAGCCGGAGGTTCGCACATGCATAGTTATGAGGGCTGTTTTCAAAAGATTCAAAGAACAATATGCCAGTCGCGTGTTAGCCAATAGAAAGCATCTTTCCCAGGCTATTTTTCTTCAAACTAATTATTAAGGTTCTTCTCTTTAGTGCGGTTACTCGCGTAATGCTAGCACATAGCTCGAACAGTAGGTGACCAGCGATCTTGAAAAACTCTTCACCAGGACACTAGATAAGTTATCATAAAGACGGAACATTGGGACTTTCAGAGAGAGTACTTGCCTGAACGCTTCAGTGCATGTCCGCGTAAACACCTTTTTTGAGCACTATTTCAAGCGCAAAATGATGAACAAGTGTAGTGGATTTTCCTTTTGTGCTTCCATGGTGATTTTTGCTGTGTTGCTTGAAGAATGCCGTCTTCTTATGGCATGTGGAGTTGGAAAAGGTTCGTATGCGAACAAGGAATATCCACCATTTAGCAAGTACCAGCAAAAACCAGAGAAAGATGAAGAGAGCGCCATCGCCAGTGGCCCGTTCAATCGTAAACTCAGGTTTGGATCAAGACAGTTCAAGAAAGAACTCATTCGACTCATGGATACAAATATTGTTTTTAGAGATGACGAAGGCAATGGATATGATCGATTCATGACTCGAGTAAGTTTATTTCTTCTCTAAATATTTTACTTTCTGTCTAATTTGCTCATTTTCTGAAAAGCGTGGAACTCTTTTAGCCGTCCTTTGCTAATCTTGTTTTTCTAGATAGTATGCGTTAATTTAAATACATAGCTTCATTATACCCATCAGTTTGGGAGGGGAACATAAAATCCTTTTCCATGGTTTTCATGTAGAATTTGGATTAAAGAAGATACTCTTCAAAAATAGGGAAGATGAAGCCGGTTTATATGCGATGTGTGTGATGGAAGTGCGTGTACGAGCATTTTCGTCTATTTTCAAATTTTCCAAAAATGAAGTTGTGTCATTTTCAAATTTCTACATGATGCAGGATACTGTCGCTATTATCATCTGCCAGGTCGCATACCCCAACCCCCACTCCCCCACTGCTTTGATCAAACTTCGTTTCTGATAGGCAAATATTGGCAATTGAAACTGATTCAATAAATCGAGTCTAAAATAAGCTTGATGTACAAAAACTCCTCTGCTGATAACAAAATCTAATGGTTTTCCATGACAATGGTCAAGATACAATAGAACACCACGAGTTCCTTCCCGTGATCGAAATGGAAGCAAGAAAGATTCATTCACTTACAGCTTGAATGAAAATGTGTAGTAACTGTAAGATTATATGATTAACGAGTTCCCCTCCCCACCATGCATAACCTTGTTGTTAGATATTTCGTTGCAGTACCGATGTAGGTTGGCGTTTGCGGGTGATCTCCATTGCTTCACTAGTCGACAGGCTCCTAGATCATCATATCTATCTTTGTAAACTTTGAAACATTTAGGAGAAATAGTACATTGTATAGGAATTCTCGTCAGAACTTATGCAACGGCTATACTAGATAATCAGTTGTAGGCAGAAACCTAAGAACTGGGGAGCATTTGGAGCATGCGCCCCTAAAAATTTTGCAGTTATAACAAGAAGTACTTTTTTTGATCCAGGAAGTGCCCCTCTTGCTTAATAAAAAAGTGCCCTTGAAATGTGGTGCTCTTCAAGTTTTAAGACACTTCACAGCTCTGTCTATATGTGTAGGTATGTTCTACTAACACCATTGCGCCACTGGTGAAAAGTTACGAAATCGAGGAATGCTATGCAGTTTGAAAATCTTTCCTATCAAACTACTGATAGAATTCTACATTCGTATGGGAATCTAAGGGACTGAGAAGTTCCAAGGAACTGGATGACTAGAAGGGATGTTTTTGCTAGGGAATGCTCATTCTGTAAGTGCTGAGAAAAGCATAATAGAATACCATGCCTTCGACCATCAATTGCTCTTGGGTCCTGGATTTTGATGTCTTGCAGCGATAAACCTATAAATTAGGATGATTACCCGAGGGAACGAAATAGTTTCTTTACGTTTTTACAAATTCGAAATGACAAACAATTGATTAATGCTTCGCTAGTTATTAATTCAAGTTTGCTAAAAACTTTAGTTCGATTTTTCAAATTTCTGTTTTTGATTACTCAAATCTACCATCGCTATGAAAATTTTTTCACTGAGTAACATTATTATCGTTTTTGCCTATTTTAATCTTGTCATTCCTAACTGAGGATCTTGTCAATGATAATATTTTTCTAAGGCAATAATGAACTTAAGATTAAGCTAAAAAGGGAGTATTTTTTCGCTTATTCTCTAAAAAAGTTTGCTGAAATCTCCTTGTATTATAACGAACGATCTTGATTAATTTAATACGCATATATGCGATTAGTTTTATGCCTTTGATCTGAGGTTGTGAAATCAACAAAATCCATTTTCAGTTAACTTGAAAACTTAACCAAGAATCGCTAAAGATGTTCTTCTGCCTACAAATGCCTATGTTTAGCGCTAACGTAAGCTTTTGTCGCGAAAGTGAGTCTATATAAGGAGCTAGGTTTTATTTGTCGGCTCCTAGGGTCAAGGGCATCGCCAGCCCTGAAAAGTGGGATGGACTCACCATGTAACCTAGTTCTGAAAGGTAAACCCAGCTTTCTTACTCCGCGGTTGCTTATGAATGAATATTGCCTTAGAAAACTGGAGTAGAAATGTCCAACCCAGTCCACCCGTTGGCAACGCCCTTGCTTAAGGTGTTGCAAAGCTATGTTCAAAGATCTCAAAACTCTACGTAGAGTGCAGTGTCCATCTGCCAACGATATCCAGGGATATCCAGCTAACGCACTGACCACTTTCAATGTTTAAAACCCCCAGGGAAAGGTTGCACTTTTCTAGTCACAAGGGAACAGTGACTTTACTAAAATGAAAACTGATGCTTTGTCTAACTCTTCTCTGTACACTTCTCTACAACATACATCAAGTAATGGAATTATTTGCTAAAAATGCACTCCCTTGCCTGCTTTTGCTTGCCATTAAAATTTAGCACTAATAGACTGAATTCTGAATATTATGCACAACTTTCCTTCCTTCGATCTTTCCTTTCCCCCTGTCTGCGCGCCAAAAACCTATTTAACATTGCACTTATCTGTACAGTTATGCAATTAATTTTAGGCAAATGATCATCATTTTCATAGTTACCTAATTCTTTAATTGTATCTCCTCCCTCGAGAACTCATACCTCATTTAAATGGCACCATGAATTACAAGCAAATGCCTCATTACTGCCACTTCTCAATTGGTACTCGGAATTCTTCGCCTGATGTTTCCAAATTTATTGCCCCAAATTAGATATACTACAAGTGAGATGTGATGATTTCACAACAGCAATATATATTTTTATCATCTGTCTGAAAACTGTGGTATTTCACTGTACAGATAAAGTGCATGATTGACGCCTCACTACCTTATGAGCTGTGGAACCATCTACCTGAAAAGTGCACAAGAATGGCTTGATTGGCTGCCTCCGTGGTAATGTCGTGTTTTGTTGTTGCTACGGCCACATAAGACATTTTCAAATATTTGATAAAATTTTTGTAACCCTGCTTTCATTTTTCTGAAAGATCTTGGCGCCACCTCTAACATTGCAGAAAATATTTTCAGCTCACTTCCTAGTACACGTATGTTCAGCTGGTAGCACACGGCTGAAAGATACCATTTCAAATGTGATGACAAAAGAGCACACAGTTGCATTTGTGAATTACTTTTAGATGAACTAGCGTTGCAAATGAACTTACTTCCTGACGAACTAGCTTTTTAGAAATTTACAGGACTTATATACCTCATGCTATTTTCATCCATACTCCCTAAAATGTGTGTTATTTTTCTCCCCCTCTTTGTTAAGTAAGTAATATTTTGATCCCACTCCTAGATGTGTCCTAATCCCTCCCTGGCAGGAAATAATGACAAGTCCCGTACATGACGACTTTAGACAAGTCTACGTGTATCTATGCTCTGCAGGGAAAGAGGACCCATGATGTATTAGGATGGACATTTGCGCCATAAGCTAGACTTAGCGCGTAAAATTCACCAACCTGCAGACCAGAGACATTTGATTTGAAACAAAATAATACAAAAGAATAAAACAAGCACTTTGTAACAATATTGATGAATAAGCTCTCAGAGGAGGAGATCTGTGTTCCATAATCCAATTGTATTTGCCACGTCAGTTCAAAGTCAAACCATCTAGAAGTCAAAGTTTGGTTGCTCTTGAAACTGGATTAGCGGAATATTAGATCAAATAAGAAATCAAACTTAAATCCACTGGTTTTTCAGATTTTTTAACAAGGGCAAGTGGTTTTTCTTATGCATAATAGGCTTTCAACATTCCACCATCTCGAGAACATAACAATGTACACCAGTCTTTTGAGAAATGTTAAAAGATAAATAGCTAGAGGCAATTGGAAACATTTTGGAAGCAGAGATAAGGAATGCTGAGATCTGTGTTTAGAAGCCAAAAGCTGTCAGGACATTTAAAAGACAGTTAAAGACTGAAAACTAACAGGCCTGAGCCTTTTAGAAGATCGTGGACAAGTAAATCTGATACCCTTGCAGAGTTCGATGAATCGTTTGTGAAAGTTGTGTGGCGGTCATTTATTAGAATCATGTCCGCCATTTACTAGCAAATATTGCTCTCCCCAGACCCTTCTCTAAATGTCAAAATGGTCTGTAAACAGATTCATCGTAATAAGCCCACAAATGCTACATTCAAAGAAATGGCTACATTAGACACATATGTGGAAAAAACTGTTAACTTGAATGACCAAGGGGTGAACTTATATTCGTTTGTGACGAGGGTGGCCAGACACAGCATGTTTTTGAAAAACCCAAAAATATACTCAAATGGACATTTTTAGAATCCAAAATATATACTCATTGCTTCATGGCACATAAAAATAAGACGTTTCATAGCTTTTTCAGCAACTGCGCTGCAATATTTTGGTGAAAAAATCACCCTAGCAATCACGTTATCAAATCTTCTCGTCAGCAACCCCAAAAATATACTAACTGTGTACCAAATAGCGTACCCAAAGGTATACTAGACAACGTTTCGCAAACCCAAAAAGTGTCTGACCCCCCCGTCACCTACTAATAGAGAATGCCCACCCCCTGAAAAGAATGACAACCAAATCAACCAGTATCTTAGCCTGCGTGCAGACTTTACCATTGTGGAGGAGTTTGAAGGCGAAAAGGCGAAAGGTAAAGTCTGCGCATTCACTCCAACTTTGCCGTTCCAGAGATAAATCCTATCCCCCGTCCTTATTGTATAAGGACCAATCACGCTCGGTCTTTGATTTCTCAAAAGTATTGTTCTCGCTAACCTTGCATCTGATTGGTTAGAACTAGGACAATAGACTATTTGGATTTGCGTGCTATCGTCATAGTTCTAACCAATCAGATGCAAGGTTAGCGAGAACAATACTTTTTAGAAATCAAAGACCGAACGTGATTGGTCCTTATACAATGAAGACGGGGGATATAATTCATCTCTGGAACGGAAAAGTTGGAGTGAATGCGCAGACTTTACCTTTTCCTTTCGCCCATAAATTCCTCAGCAATAGTAAAGTCTGCACGCAGGCTACCAGTATCTAGGAAGAAAACTGTGAAATCCTCTAAGAGAAGCAATGAATTAATCTGAACAATGAAAGCAGAGAAAATGAATTAATAGCTGCAATGAAAAGCAACGTTGAATAACCAAAATCTGTTACCATTTCCAGTCATTTCTCTGCCCATATGAACTAAAACTGGGTTCACACGATGCCAGGACATTTTGAAAACGGTGAAAAATTCGACGGATAGGCCTCCCGTTCACACGAAAACGGCACATTTTTTGCCGGCAGATTTTGAAAGCGGAACTCTAACCGGCACATTTTGGAAACGGCATCATGTAAACACTTGAAAATGACGAAATCAGAACATTTGTAGCCGCTTTTGGAACGATAATGATAGATTCTTAGGGTGTAGGCACACTTCTTTGGCATCAAAGTCTTGCAACGAGTTTTTCCATCTAATTTCCTACCGTTTTCAAACAGTTCCGGCATCGTGTGAACGCTAGCTCAAGTTTTGCAGCCGTCACATTTTTCACCGTTTTCAAAATGTGCCGCCATCGTGTGAACGCAGTCTTAGTGAAGTGTATTTAATGTCTAAATTTTCTCTTCTATTTGAGAGATCAACAGAATCGCCGTTTTGCTTCTGAGCAACTTTGCCGGCTGAGATTCCTCATTGAAAATGTCCTCCATACCTTTCTTCTGTATGATAACCAGTTTTTGCATAAGTATATTTAGTAGACCAAACTGAACTTGAATAGCGCCTGAGGCTCTCAAAGAAAACTATCATGACTATTTGGAGCATTTAAAGAGCCTTTATCGCCCAGGGTCCTTTACGAGCACGCTTACACATCAGACCGTTTAAGGGCCGTTTAATAATCAAATCTGGCCTGAGTACAAACTTTTCTATTCTTTCAACAACTGTAGTATGGATGCATGGTTTCCGCTTGGCAAAATTTACTTTCAGACAATCTAAAATTTCAGTATGCCTGCGAAAGATCCTGGCTGACAATGCCCGCTTCAAGTACCGACGTGAAGTGAGGATGGTAAAGGATATTTCGTGAAACGTGATTTGCCATATTTTTGGCCATATTTTTTTCTCGTGAAACCTGAATGCCAGTATTCATTTTCGTAAAACGTGAAATATTATATTTTCTAACATAAAACATGAGTTTAACTTTTTATTTCCATGATTCATGATCATGCCCCCCCCCCTTTACACCTTCTAAGGTGGCACTAGGGGTCCAAAAGATGCAACGAGAACGTAAATTTCCAAAGGGAGTTATTAAGACTGCGCTCTTGTCCTTGCCAGCACATTTTCCAATCCAAAGGGAAGTTTGTAAAAATCTATTCTACCGGGTGAGTTAAAAAAGTTTGCATGTCTGACGGGCTGGCTAATATTCGAAATAAAAATGTTTATTGATCAGTCAAGGGCTAACTTAGATGAGAAAATTTCGTTTGGTAAAATCATTGATCACAAAGGCCTAAAAATTAGAAAAATAGCAGTAAGGGGTTTGAATGGGAATCGAGACTTCCACCTTGCATTTTGGTCCATGATTTGTCTACCATTGAAATTTAAATTCAATGCGATTGTCATTTTCAGATAATAGAATTATAATTTCAATAGCAAGTAAATCATGAACCAGAATGGAATTTGGATTCTTGCTGCCATACAAAAACCCCATGCCATTATGTCCCTAATTTCTGGGTCGAAATGTTGAGTGATTCATCAAACAAAATTTTGACATTTAAGATGACCTTTTACTTATAGATTAGCATTTTACTTTTGAATTTTGGCTACATACTTCTTTCCACAGCCCGCCAAATGTATAAATTGTTTGACTCACCCAGTATCTAATCCCGGGGGGGAGGTACTTGACTAGGGAAGTGACGGGGGTGTGTGGCAAACCGCTCAACACACTGTACCCTGTCGCATAAAAAATTGCCCAAAAATATACCCTGTCGCATAAAAATTTTGCCAAAATCCATTGTTTCATGATAACTTTAAAAGGTGTGCTTCCACATGATACCCTGTCGCATAATTTTCTTATCAATTGTATACCCTGTCGCATAATTTTTACCGTAAAAGGACACCCTGTTGAGCGGTACATCCCGTCAAGTCAAGTATGGGAGTACCCCCCCCCCCCGGGTATCTAATTCATGAATGATGGAATTAAAGGGTGTGTTTTGATTGATACCAATTCTAAAAACGGTTGAGGGTTAACTCGGTAGACTTAGAATTCGTTTTTGATTGACTCCCTAATTCCGAAAACAGCAGGTTTGGCAGGTTTGGCAGGTTTGGAAGGCCTTCTAAACCTTCTCCTCCATAGGTTTGCCAGACTTTGGAGAGATTCTCGTTTTCATATACGAAACTTAGAACCGAGACGAATTTGCTCACGTTTGTTACGGTAAATCAGTAACTTTACTCTTTCATCAGACTCGTCTTCGTGTTTTCCAAGTAGAAACCTCGTTTTCACCAAGATGAATCTGAAACCTGCTGTTTTGCAGAATTTTGTGTTTGATTTGGAAATGTGTTTCCGTCGCTGCGAAGCCTACCGTTTTCAGAATTTGGAAGGTTTGGAATTACAGGGACAATTACCAATCAAACACACCCTAACCATGTCAGACACACCATTGAAAGGTAAATAAATCAGGATTCCCAAATCGAAGGAAATCCATCTCCTACACAAGCTTATGGACCATGAAGGGTTATTGACGAGCCCATCTAAAAGTTATTAGGCTGTTTTAGCAGCAAGACGCGGACGTCCTTGAAAACGCTGATGCTTGTAAGTTTTTTGGAGCATCGAAACCTTTTAGGTGTTTCCCTCCTAGAAAGCTGCTTATAGACAGACAAAATCCTTAAAACTGGTTTGCATTCTTGCATTTCCATCGCTTAGGAATATGCTCACACAGTATTCAGCGTCCGTTCTCGACATTCTTTTCCTGATCGGCGGCCTTCAAAAGTACTCTTTTCAGGTTGTCAATTTCAGAAATAGAACGTACGCGAAGTCTCCCGAGACTTGCAAAACTTTTGAAGTTGATTTCGCTTTGTATCTAACACAAGAATTACGCTGGCGTCTTCTTGACTGACGTCTTCTTGCTAAAACAGCCTATTGCGTGTTTGAAACAACCTTCAAGCTCGAGGAAATTGATAGTTTTTAAGCAAATGCTAAATAATCAAATTTGACTTTCTATCCCAAATCAGATGATCCACCTTAATAAGCGATTTTATGATACACATCCCCTTAACCTTTTTCTCTTTGGGTTAATTATTAATCTTACTGATCGATTAAGCAAAATGATTTTCTTGAAAGAAGGAAATTCATTGTTGATGATTTTAAAAACTGATGAAAATACCAGAAATAGTAATAAAAGGTGTATGCTCTTCATGAGACATGTTTCCAAGGCAAGAAGGACAGCCTATGTATTTAATGCCACACTCATTTGGACTTTACTTAAATATTTGTTTTCAATTCCGACTCGAAATGGATGGGAAATGAAAGCAATGTCCTGCCTTTTTGTTTCAAATCGAATCTACTGATGTTGGAATTTACCGTGAGTTCCCTCTGGGCAAACAGAGGCAATGTTCGATCAATGTTTGCAAAATAGTTTCTGTTTGTTTGTTGTATGGCAATGTGCAATCGAAAAGTCACTCTAAATTTATGTATCTAATTCCGCACCTTCCAGAAATGTTTAAGATAGTCACGAAAATTCAGATACTTTACAGATTTGTCTACCTGTGCCAATGTGCAATCAAAAATAACCACGATTTTGTATATCCGATTTAGCACCTTCCAGAAATATTTAGAATGGTCACTTGCGCCCGTAAAAACTCATTTATCCCATACTTGTCACATCTCTCTGTCGTGCTGTCGTGCGGCAATGTGCAATCGAAAATTACACTAACTTCATACCTCTAATTTCGCACCTTGCCTTGCGTTCACATTTCTCCGTGGTGAAAATGGAGTTCTTTGAAAACGCTAATGAAAACGCATAAATTCGAAAACGGTAGCTACATTTTGAAAACGATCCGTTTTCAGTGTGAAAGTGCGAACGCCAAAAACGGAGACATTTCCAAACGATTCACATTCCTTTGTTAATATACTGTTGATTACAATGGTATTCAAAGTCGCGATTCCCGCCTCTTTGAAAACTATTAACAAAAGGCTTTGTCTTGAAAAGGGGATTAACAACACCGTTTGGCTGTAGCATAGTTGAACTATGGCTGCAGCCATGTGAACGCCTGTCGTTTTCATGGCGTATTTATTTGAAAACGAAGCATCGAAACGGGCTGCGTTTTCATTAACAAAAACGGATAATAACGAAAACGGAGCAGTGTGAACGTAGCCTTAGCACCTTCCAGAAATAGTTGGAATATTCACGAAAATGATAGGTGTCCGCTACAATTGTTTCTGTGAAATCGTATGTATTCGATACTTTTCACGTCTGTCTGTTGCGTGGCAATATGCGTTTGAAAACTGCACCTTTGATTTAGCATTTTCCAAAAATAGTTACAACGGTCAAGGATGTTGCTATACGTTGCAGATTTGTCTATCATATGGCAATGTGCATCTGAAAATTGCACGACAAGTATTCGCACCCTGACCAATCCCGTTCAAAGATAGCCTTTCAAATAAACGGTGAAATAAAACATTTGTATCTCCATTTCAGAGACCTGGTTGTCATCTTGTTGTTGAAATACCCTTTTTGGGCCACCAAGTACAACTGGGTGAGCCAAAAAGTTTACGCATTTGGAGGGCTAAACGTGTAAACTTTTTTTACTCATCTGGTATTTGTACCAAGTTTTTGACGAAGGAATTATATTGCGTCCAAATCAAAACTTTACGCAAATGAACAAATTTTGCAATTACCGTGCCCAAGCACTTCTCCATTTGCAACAATTTCCACTTTCAGATTTAATCTTATTGAATCGGTGGTAAGAATTGCACAAATCGTTGAGAAGATTTTCCATTTGCCCATTGGAAATCTTATCAGCATTACAACATAGTGTCCAACGCAATTTGGTACCCCACAACATTTGTTGTGGAAAACAGGCCTAGACTCCTATTTCTTTTACCACGCCTATTTAAATGCACGTCTATTATGTGGGGTAGAAATCAATGAAGATTTATATATTCTAGGATTTCAGTATTTGGGTGGCCTGAATGTAGTTTCAATACCAAATTTAGGCAGAAAATTCCATCCAGATAAAACTAACAGCAAAAGATAACTTGTTGAATGGACAATACTTTGATGAATAAGTGTCTTTATACCCAGGGCGTCCTAAAAAATTGTGCTTTATTTGTGTCGCTGCTGTGGAGGCGCACTACGATCTAGTGTTCCGTTCTTGATACAGTTGCACATAGGTTAGGCTTCCACTTAAGATCTAAGACCTTGTTTTTGCCAGTCTGGTAAATGGTTGCTGAAAGTGATTACTTCGAAAACAGCACTTTTTGTCGTTCTCCAAAATGCCGAAATCATGTAAATACTGCAAGACATGCTTCTACTGCTGTGTTGCAATTTTTCAACAAATCTGCAGTTTAAAGTGGGCTGATTGTTTTGTTTACAAATAGTCCAAATGCCAATGCGACGCTAGAACTCTCCTTTCGTTCGAAATCTTCGCAATTTTGACAGTTCCGGAGAACAACAGAAGTGCTGTCTTTGAAGCAACCACTTATTTTGTCTTAAGTGGGCCATAAATCAGCAACGACTTGTCTGACTGTCTAAAGCAAGGCCTCAAATTCTAAACTGAACCCTACCCTATGCAGCTATATCAAGAGCAGAATAATTGAACGTAGAGCTCCTCCACAGCAGCCACACAAATGGGACATAACATTTTTTTTGACACCCTGTAAATACTCCAACAATAGACCACTTTTAAAATGACACCAATTCTTTTAAAATACTTCTATGAACATCACTTGCCTCGATATCATGTGGATCTAAATCTCAAAAGCTTGCATTGCTCTTAGCAACGCATGAAATAGTTTTGTACGTGTCTTTGCAACATGATATGATGTAGATTTCTTGCTGTACTTGGAATCACATATTTTGCCTCAAATTGAATTTAACTGGAAAATAATCATTTTCAAAAATGAATACACTTGCTTTTACATTTCGCTGTCGCTTCATCAGAACATAAGAATTAAATGTGTGTTCTTACTCTAGCGATGTTCGCGAGCTCTGAAAAGACTTGCACAATATGTTCGTATCAAATGGGGCACCAGAGTGAAAGTGAGGGTTATTGAAGCTTGGGACGAAGACGGAGAGCACTCCCCAACTTCATTACATTATGAAGGAAGAGCCATCGATGTTACTACTTCAGACAGGGACAGAACAAAATATGGCACTTTGGCAAGCTTGGCCTATTATAAAGCTGAGTTTGATTGGGTGACGTTTCTTGATGGACATGTGCATGTTTCCTGCAAAAGAGGTGAGTAAGGTGTTCATCATTTGAAGTAGATGTTAAAGGGTCCGTTCTCAACTGCCTACCTTTAGGTGTCATTTCTTGGTCTGCCTAACATGGCCCATGAAAATGGTGACACCATGGCGACAACGAACGCCAACCAAGAGATGGCACGTGGAAACAGAACATTTAAAGGGACATCTTCACTAAATTGTGAACAGATCTGTAAGGACTCCATTGTTTATTTAAGCAAGTGGCCATTGTTTTCTGAAGTTTGTTTGCTGGCTTCACCCAAACAACCAAAAGTAGCCGTCAAAAATCAAGCCATAAAAGATGTGACTTTTTTATTTTTTCCACTGTAAAGTACAGAGATTTATCTTCAAAATAATCTTTCCATTTTTTGAAAATGTTGAAAAATCTCTGTACTCGCTACTGCCTTTCAATATTCTGCAAAATCGTCATTCGACAAAAGAAAGAAGACGTTTATGCTTGAATAAAAATTTTATGTATTTTGTCTTTTGTTTGTTTCTTTCTGCCTTTCCTTGCTTCCTCAGCTCAACTTGCTGATTCAAGTTTGCAATGGCCTAGTTTTAGTTTCTCTGTAAAAGCGAGGCTGTCCTCGTTTTTGGTTTTGTGACTTAGCATCTTGTTTCCTTGCACCCATGATGTATCAAGGAATTGTTATTGTTTCATTTGCTGACCAATTATACAATATATTCTATTCCTTGAGATGTCTTGTTGATACTCCTTTCCTTTCAGCCTTGTATCGCATTCTTACGGAATTTTTGCCTCAACAAAATTGGTCCTCAAATAGGACGATGCTAAAATACTCGGAATTTGGTATGGTTATGAATGATTTCGAGCTTGATTCTATGATAGATTTCGAGCTTGATTCTATGATAGATTTCGAGCTTGATTCTATGATAGCTACCTGTAGGTGCAGGTGACTGGCTACTGCAGCTGTATACAAAAAGTTGGAGAAAGGCACGTTCTATAAGGAAAGACTCTTGTTCGATTTCAAACTCTGACTAAGGAGCTGTTTACATGGATGCTGGTCTCAAATAGGGAGGGACATCTCTACCTGAAGTAAACAAGAACTAAAAACAACCATTCTAATGTTTACTTGAAGTCTAAAATCTTCTTGATATCAAATTACAAATCAATTTTATCTCCCATCGGTTCTGTCCCAAACATGAAGGACCTTTAAGGCATGATCTTTCATGCGTTTTTCAAGCCATTAACCCCATTAACCATCTTAGTTGGTTTTTGTTTTGTAAGATATCAAAGGGAAGGATCCCAAGATAACTTGTCTCGCCAACTTTGACAGTCATCCAATGACCCTTGCTAGCTAATACAGTCACAAACTGAAAATCTTTCCGACGTTTCGATGATTATGTTTGCGGCAACTTTTAAAGTTAACTGTCCCTCCGATCACGGTTGTCATTATTTTGACACAAAGCTCGTGTATCGGCAAAATCTCGTCTCTCGACATTATTTTAATTCGAAGCTTTGGGATTACTTTTGAATCACGACTGATCAATCTTCATATTGAGTGCTAGCTAACTTTCCTTCGGTCCATGCTCTGCAGTTGTTAACCAAAGGTCTTATTGTATAGCAATATGAAGATAGAAATATAGGCCTGAAGCCGAAGTTGTAGAACCAAGCAAAAATTTCGATCGCCATGTTCTTTAGCGCCTCCGACCAAAATTCACACAGTCTGACTGATTGGTCTCTCAATATGAGGCTGGACGCGGGTTGTACTTTGGCAACGCAAAACAAGTTTTGTCACCCATGTTTTTCCTTATGTTCTTCAAGGCAAGCGTTTCGCAACCGATGAGCATTGTTTGGTTTGGTTATCGTTCTTGAACAAATTTCGACAAACAGATTTGAGCAGAATTCAGTTAATTTTGGCAACTCTCAAGCCGGTTTTAGTTCTTGAGCTAAACTCGACGATGATATCATTTAGTAGTTTCATTTAATGTTGGCTCATGAGTCGAGTCCTGAAATGTCTAGTCTCATAGTCGCATCGAGTCTGCTATTTGATGATGGGTTCAATATTTGTGGCGAAAGAACGCCTACTCGAAACTGAACGATCTTTATCTTTTGACGTAATATCACGCCAATGTCCAGACATGATGTGCACTTTACTTCGCGCATTGTCGTTGTTCAATGCTTTCTCTGTTTCGTTCTGCAATGAAGTAGATTGAATTGCTTCTAAGATGTTGCAGAAATATTACTTTCATCTCTGATTTGCAAATTCTTGTTATCATGAAGAAAGTGAAAACAGACAATGATTTGAAGAAGATTTTGATAAAATCATCTATCTTGAATTGTTTGAGTAAAATAGATAACTGATGCATGTAACTATGGGCTAAAGTCTGTTTCAAATTAGATGTCAATGAGATTTTCTTGCAAAAATTTCATTTCAAGATTTCGACTCTAACAACTGAAAAAGTCCACCAATAAAAACAATTGAAGTGTTTTGCATGATAAATTTGTTCCAAGTCTATTCCGTGATCTAGCAACGCTAAAGTAATATACTTACCTCGGTGGAGCATAGACCACGAAGAGAATGCCGCAAAGGAGAAATGGTACGAGAGGAACCCTCGTTCGTTTCTCCTTCACAGCATCCTCTTCGTGGTTTACGCCCCCGCAGAAGTAATTACACTCCTTTAGCGTTGATAAACCAACAGACCACGGAATAGAGTAGGAGCAAATGGAGCATCTGCATAGTAGTTTTGCATTATGGCAAACCCCACGTGACACTAAATTTTATAAAGACTGTACTGTAGCCTATGGCCACATTTATCAGTTATTCTATTTCACTTAAAACTTCAAGACGGTTAATCTTATCAAAATCGTTTCAAATTATTGTAAGAGGAAAATATTTGGGTTGGAACCATTTAATTGATATTAGAGCCATCTTTAAGTAATTTAGGTTGGCAACAGATAAAAGTAAGGCATTAGAAATTATTGGGAGACCAAATTATCTTACTGTATAGACCCACAATCTCGTAAATTCTTCTATAAAAAGTTACTATTGATATTTTTTGTCTGATAAGGGCTATAGGTGCAGTTTCCCTGTCTCAAGAATTTACCTTTATATGGATACTGCTGGGTGAGTCATCCAGATGGCTCCCGGCGTTTAAAGGGCCAAACTTTTCCCTGAATACATAAGAAATATTGAATTTCATTGAATAGCCGAAATAGTAAATCATTTTCAGAAATTTCTCTGGCTGAAATCAGTCAATCCGTTCAGATTTTACAACGGATGTTCTCGAGAAAGCCCCTTCGAGAAGCCTTTAAAACGTGCTAAAGTCACGAGAAAATTTCCCTCCCGAAAACGCCTTTGCTATCCTCTAAGGAGAATGATGAACAAATCTTCCCGTGAATAACTTAGGGCGTGTTTGATTGGTAATTCCAAACCTACCAATTTCTGAAAACGGTAGACTTCGCAGAGATAGAAACATAGTGCCCAATCAAACACAAAATTGTTCAAAACAGCAGGTTTCAGATTCATCCTTACAACGAAAACGAAGTGTCAGAGTTGAAAGACACGAAAACGAGTCCGGTGCTTGGCAACAAAGGCTGAACTGACTCAATTACCATGGCAGCAGGAGCAAATTCGCCTCGTTTTCAGAGTTTCGCAAATCCAAACGAGAAAACAGGAATCTCTCCAAAGTCTGCCAAACCTTCCGCCCTTCAAAACCTGCCAAACCTGCCGTTTTCGGAATTTGGTAGTCAATCAAACACAAATTCCGAGTCTTCCAAGTCTACCGTTTTCAGAATTGACACCAATCAAACACACCCTTATTGAGAAGGATTCCATTCTCCCAAAAGGACAAATACATAAGTGTATGTAAATGTTTAAATGTCATTACCGTTAGGAAGGAAAAGAACGAAAATTTGATCGTCGTTCCACTTTCGGAAGGGGCTTTCTGTAGAAAATCTCCCATATTCACGGGAAGGAATGACCGATGCAAGGCATGTACATTATCTGCTGAACTTATTTCAAAATATCGGCAATAAAACTAAACATTTTTCAATATTACTTGCCTTGATGTGGACATGTCAGTCTGTCTGCACTGCACGCAGGCAATGATCGCCAGATTCCTCAGATGACTTTGAATTTGAATTGATTTGACACACACCATCTGAAAGCATAATCTATCTTCTTTCCAATAGCCAATTCTAGATCCAGGAAAATGGTAGGACATTAGGCCAAAACTCATCTTCGTGAAGGCTCATTGATGATTCACCTCATGGGAGTAAATTTGTATTTTAACAAACAACATTGTTGGTAGATACCTGTCAAATTTTTTAAAAGGTTCACAGATCTTTGCAGTCAAATTTCAACTGTTAAAGCTCAGAACAGATGAGTGTTTATTAAATTCAGCTCAATTTTTACTTCCAATCGGTGTTGTAGACAAAATCGGCTAAGGTTTGTTTACACCCATTTCAAGTCATGTGACCAATCTATTGATAAAAGATCTTTTGATTTCTCTATCATATTTCCTGCCATGCAAAGTTGTGCCATGAATGCAAAAAGTAGAATAATACTAAGACTTCCCAAGAGTATGGTCACATGACTTGAAATGGGTAAAACAAACCTTAACCGATTAGGTCTATTCTGTGCTTCTAATTTAACCATGGGTATTGTGGACACGATTTGGATGTTGATCGTGTACACAATATTTGGCCTAAATGTTCCTTAATGAGTAAATATATTTCGTTACCTTTCTGGTCTTCAATTCATTGTTTATCTTCTCTTTCTTTATTTGGAGCTGATGGCTTGCTCTCCACAATTTGAAATTGGCCTGAAGTTAAAACTGTACCGCACTCTGAAAATTAGGCCGCGTCGATCTGGGAACTAGTTCTCAGGTCATAATTTTCAGAGCGCGGTACAGTTTGAACTTTAGGCCCATTTCAAATTGTCGAGAGCAAGCCATCAGCTCCAAATCAAGAAAGAGAAGATAAACAATGAATTGAAGACAAGTAAGGTAACGAAATACATTTATTCATTTAGGAACATTAAGGTCAAATATTGTGGACACGATCAACACCCAAATAGTGTCCACAACACCCATGATTTAACGCAAGCCAATACGGCAAGGCCTTAAATAGATGATCCTGTAAATTTCTCCATCTCCTATGAATGAAATTCTCCAAATCAGGAAACTTTTGGCATCGAAGTTATTACCGTTTAAGAGGCAATTAGCAAGACGCATCCATTAAAAGTAAACTCTGGATAAACGATTTGAAACTGATTTATGTGAAGGCAATTAAGTTTATTTTGGGAGTGCCTGTCCAATTTCATATCACGTTTAGACGGCCTTCAGAGAATGTTAGTTTCGTTTTGAAAGTTGTACCGGTTCTACCATATATCTTAACATTAATTAATCGTGTGCACAAGTTCATGAATCGCCATGCAGCAAGTATGATGATAATTGGGAGGGCACATTTGGTTTCTTGATTACATGGTTCTTAACATATGAATGTTTCATCTTTGTGACGTACTAGCAGGGATGGAAAAGTGGTAGGTGTTTACTTGTGGACCATATTTAATCACGTTTTTTTATGTTTTTCTCACAAAATTAAAATTCAGAAAATGAGTGCAAGATGCCATAATCTACATACAAGGGAATAAGGATAAAAATGTTCGCATGATATTTGGAAGGGAAACTCAGATACCTGTTTTTGGGAATAGATGAAAATAGTCTGGCATTGAAGGGAGTTGATACTGATAAGACACGCGAGATAGAAATAGAACAGATCGTGCGCCATGTGATCGGACTTCTCTTTCAAAAGTTACCCCATTATACCGAAAATATATAGATGGGCACAAACTCGATATCCTCTATAATAGCCAGTAGAGAAAGTTTTTATGATTGACAGCGATAAGTCCCTTGTATGTCTGCGATAAATCTTGCTCTGCTGACCGATGCGCCATCATCAAGTCAAGGAGCACAGGGAACAAGGGATTCTAGGTCATAAGTCTAATGATGAAGCAAGCCATTGTTCTACTGTTAACCAGACAAAACTGTTACATCATAGAAGGCTCTTCAGTTTCACAAACAAATAAATGTTATTAAACCTTAATCAGAAACTAATCAATGAAATTACCCAGATGAAAGATCTATCATTTTATCATTGATAAACAAAAATCCACGATTAAACGGTTTAAACATGATCTGGCATATCCGTGTCATTTTTGTTCAGAAGTTAACCGAAATGTCACTATGGCGTCCGACTGACCTTATCCAATGAGTCTACATTCTAACAATGACATCTATGAAATAAGATTAATTAGGCCAACGAATTTTGTGGCTCTGGTGCAGAAAGTGAAAGAGCTCTTTGAAATTGTGTTAGGTTGTCTCCGTGTGAAGTTGAAGTCTGTCTTCCACCCGAAATTTTAATTTTAAAATGGTGGATTCATCAGGTGGCATAAACCTGTCTTAGTTTACTTCTTCCTTGCTTGATCTTTGGCGGCTGTTGATTAAGTCTAGCCAATAAATGACTTACGTGTTATTGACATGTGATTTTCCATTTTCTTTTGATCGTCTGGTAATAAAACGGGCCTCTTTGTATCGTGAAATTGTTCTTCGCACGAACTGACGAGTGTGTGACGAAACGCTTTTTTGTTATTCATTGTTGTTCATTATTGCAGTTACTTGTGAGTTACTAAGTTATTTCTTCCTTTCATTCGTTTTTCTCTTGCTGGATTCAACAGTTTTCTCTCTTCTTACAAGTTTATTTTGGTTATCATTCTTTTACCGGAATTAACAGTCTTCTTTGTACAGGTTTCTATGTTGTTGTTGGGTTTATGGGTTAATAATGATGAGTCCCTTTTTAAAGCTATTTTCAAATTTTATTGTCTTTCTCATTTTCACAGATAATGCAGTTGATGAACGCAACAGCTGCTTTCCCGCGACAGGCTCCGTGATCACTGAAGATGGTTCCAGTACCACAATTGACCAGTTGAAGATCGGAGACAAAGTTTTGGTACAATCGGAATCAGGGACACTAACGTACAGCAGGGTTATCATGTTCATGGATCACAAACCTGATATTTTCATCAATAATTACGTCATCATTGAGACGGAAAGCCCACCGAGGAGAATCGAGTTAACAAAGCGACATCTTATCTTCGCGTCGAAAGCAAACATGACATTTCAAACGATATTTGCAGAAAAAGTCAAGCCTGGAGACCATGTCAAAGTTTTATCACCCTCGAATAGCTCAATACTGATTACTGCTAAAGTTACTAAAGTTAGTTTGGAAAGAAAAAGAGGGGCATTTGCCCCCCTCACAGAAGAAGGGACCATTTTAGTCAATGGTGTTTTAGCGTCTTGCTACGCCTTGACTGAAAACCAAAACACTGCTCATATGAGCTTCTTGCCATGGCGAAAAGCATTCGATTTAACCAAGCATTTTACCAACGCGCAAATCCAGACTGGACTACACTGGTATGTGCGTATTTTGCGGACTATCAATCGTTATTTAGGAGCACTTCCAGAGGTATACGCTCAGTAGATTTTCATAGATCAACGCTCTGGAAGCGCCCAAGAGAATTAATATATATATTTATATATATATAGAATTGAAGTAATATATGGTAAAATAAACTTCGGTAGATAAACAAAACCACGTGACCTGGAAAACTATAAATTAAGTCATATCTGATCCTCAGAACCAAACAGCATAACCCAGTCAATTATTTGCGTCCCTCTTATAAATGATAACTTTGCGTCTAATACTAACCATAGCGACAAGAATTATCAGTGCTAATGTTTCCCTATCAACATGTGTAATTCTTTGTAACCAATCCGTTGTTTCTTTTGATAGTTGGAAAGATTTCGCAAAAAAACTTGAAAGAGGTCGATGTTATTTTGTGATATATGACACTACTCTTCCTTAAAAATCTTCCTTCATCCGTCAAATACAGACGATTGGAAGTTTTAGTGAAGCTGTCATGATAACCAACTCCTTCTATTTGCATCAAAATCAATTCTTCCCAGGTAAACCAAAAGTTTTCGTCATTAGCTGAGAAGATATGGACAACTTTCCCTCGAGGTTTTTCTCAAAATTTCCAACAAAAAAGGTCAAAACAAGAGGATGAAACTATGTCAATTTTTTGAAGAGCATGCCCCTCGCCCTTAGGGGGAAAATGGCAAATCTGTGCCTTTATCGAATGAAAACATAAGTGCATGCTTTATTTATCTTTTGGGAGCACAGATGATGTGGTTTTCTTCACTCCCAAATTGTAAGCTATGCGAATTTGATCGATCCTTGGTTCATTTCTAGGCTTTAATTACTGATTTACTCTCGAGTACCGAATAAACGGGGGGGGTGAGAATAATCGGGGGGCTGGAAATGGTTCGATATAACAACAATGGGGGGTTGGAATAATCGGGGGGAGGGCGTGCTGGAGAAATAGAAAATAGTCGTTTTCTTAGTGAACAAGTATCTTTTACATATTTATGTGAACAGTGATGTCACTGATACTTTTATTTTTGAACCCTGATTCCGTTGAATGCACTTTTTGAGACGTTTTCTTGTGTTTATTCAGAAATTATGTTTACTATCATTTCATTTTTCCAAAAATTAATAAAAGGGGGGGGGGGGTTGGAATAAGAGCGGGGGGGGTTGGAAAATTTTTCAAGAATTAATAAGCGGGGGGGACGATTATTCGGTACTCGATAGTAAGGTTGTATAATTGTTAGTGGAGTGAAATTTTCTAAGCAACTGCACTGTAAAATTATTCATGTCTTGTGTGTATTCGTCGATCATTCATAGTTAGGATTAGAAAATGTTATTTATAGATAGTCCTACTTGAATAGGCCTCAGTAATGATATAAGTTAACTTGAAAGACGAAGCGTTAATGCAAAATTTAACAATGAATGACAACTGCAGACACGGTTTTATACTCTGCTTTGCAAATAGTAAGCGTTGGAAGCGGCGAGCACGAATTTTTCTGAAGCCTAAACAAGTGAAGTGGCGGATACTTGGCGGCGAGAGGGTCTGGTAAACCCTAATGTTGGTTAGAACAAAGATGTTTGTTTGAAAATAAAAGAGGTAACAATGCTTTTCAACTGAAACAGTGGCTACGCCCATTTCAGCCACAGTAATTGACAAAATGTCCACCACTTAGCAAGGGTCTTGGATTTCCATTGCTAGTCTAATTTATCACTTTCAAAGCCACAGAAAAGTGACTTGAAGAGCAGAATCGAAGACTTCTGAATACTCAGTAAAGTTTTTATAGTCAGCTATCGTGTAGTAGTCGCTGTTAGTATTCGTATACCTCAGTTGGTTAGTTCATTGCTCTGTAACAAGGGCAACAGTGAATTTGGTAAAGCAAAAGATACAGTTCTGTTTAAGACAGAGCGATTTAAAAGCATCAAGAATAGATTTCCCATCGTCAATACAGCCGACCATGGTGTCTTGCTTTCACTGCTTAGTTTTATTTAAAGGATCTGTTTCATCCAGCATTCCTTGCACGTGTCGTCTCTTGGCTGGCCTTTGTTTGTCGTCATTTTCTTGGCCCATGAAAATGGCAACAACAAAGGCAATCCAAGGGACAACACGTACAAGGCATGCTGGATGAACCAGACCCCTTAAGTACTGTGAATCTATTCTTTAGAAAGGCAAATCGCATTGTCTCTTCATCAGAAACCTGAAACTTTTGTTTCACAAAATTTGTCCTCACTCGCACCAAAGGTAGATTTTGTAACATGCTATTCAAATCGAAAATGTACCAACCATAAATCCGGAGAAATACTGGAAGTATACCCATAAATCCGGAGAAATTTACCGAAAATCATAGCCATAAATCCTGAAATGCCAAAAGAGCTCACCAACAAATCAATTCTTACAAAAATTTGAACCTGTAAATCCGGAAAATGTAAAAACTTGTTGAAAACCATACCCATAAATCCGGACTCTATCATGAAAAAGGTACCCGAAAAATGGCACAATCCCGTACCATGGGCAGGTTGAGTTACCCCTGGGGCATTAGAATCATTTGCTCATACGTCATTTCAAATCGATTAATGACGGAACCAAGGGGAGGGGAGTCTCGAAACCGTGGAAGATGCCCCGAAACAAGTATGGCTAACTGTCTCATTGTGCAAGCGAAATTTGGTATTGAATATTTTACGCAAGAAGAAGGATAGATCTAAACTTCTACCTCGCAGATCAGCTCAGAAACATAGTATGAAATGTTTCACACCAAAGATGTACGATAATCACAAAGCGTCAAGCGTCCTGTTCGTCTTCTGGATTAGAGAAATAAGATCGCTGACCCAGTCCATTTCACCTCTTTTGAGAAAGGGTGAATTTAGTAACACAAAGGATAACTGTACATCGTGTATAGACTTAGGACGATGAGTCTCTTGTTTCCCTGTGCTCTTTGACTTGATGATGGCGCTTCAGTCAACAGAGACTCATGATATTACTCTGAAAAACCTGGCCCTATTTAGGCCCAAATTTCGCGATTCCTACTGTACCAATCAGATTGCGACATTGGTGAATTACTGTTGTTACGGTGTAAATGGTGATTCCATCATAATTCCATTGATGATTGAAGGAAATAGGGCCAAGTTTTTCAATTTTTCATTATGAGTCCCTGTTGAGCAAGGTTTACCGCAGGGATACAAGGGACTCATCGTCATAAGTCTATATCGTGTGCCCAAGTTCACGAGTTGCCATTTGGTTTCTTGATTACATAATTACACTTATTATTCCTGTCAGTGTAACAACTTGAGCACTCTGTACATATCTTGAACCACCTTCTCCTGATAGAAAACAAAGGATACCTAGTTATTAAATCGATTTGGTAGCCTCAAGAATAGATTTCACACTTTCAACTTAGCCAACCATATCAGTTTGCCTTCTCTTTTTATTTTGGCTTGACTGAGTAAATCTGAGGTGTAAAATCTGAAAATAAAACCGTTTTTTTTTTGTTCATTCCTTTCATTTTCCAAATCTTCCCTTGCTCTAAGAAGAGCAAATTTTGTCTAACGAAGGGTTCTGGTCTCTGGTCTGTTAGAGACAAAGCGACTTTGCAACCTCAAGAACTGGTATCATGGCTTTATGCAGCCAACGATAATGTGCTGTATTCTCTGTTTATTTTGATTCTATTGAGTGCAATGAACTCAGTAGTGTGGAATCTATTCTTCTGAAAGGCGAGTCACCTTGTTTTTTCGGAAACCTGAATATTTTGTTTCACAAAATTTGCACCCCTCTTCTTCTCGAATGCACAATGAAGTATATAGCCATACAGATCAAAGTTTTTCTTGCGCTTTCTTTTCTTTTGATGTGTTGCCTGAGGAAATTCCCTTTGTTTGTCAATGTTATCTCTTTGAAATGGCGTGTCAATCAAGTTTAACGAATGAAATTGTTACAAAAGCTTCCCTTGTTTTGCTCAGTATGGAATTTGTATCTTGTTATTACATAACTAAACTCGTATTTTTGTTTACAAGTCATTTGTATAATTAGCTGTAGATATATTTTATGTAAATTTTAAATTTTGTATCAGAAAGATCATAATCTCATATTCGCCTCTTTGAAATCTTGTGCTTGAAAGCTTATGGCCTATGCAATCATCGCCAGATTTCTCAACAAGGCTGTGAAGTGCGAAGATTTCTCTTCAAAATAACTTTTTTCATTTTGGAAAAAGTTGAAAGTCAATGTGATAGACTGATGCCTTTCAAAACACTGGGTTTGTATAACGACCCGGGGGGGGGGGACTTGGTATTTATTGCTGACGGGATGCGCACGTCTCTCTGGGTATCGTTGGTGGCGCCACAAGAAAAGTGACTTGCAAACAACGAAGGATGCCGACGCGAGTTGCCCTTCTCCTTTTTCCTTCTTCTGTGGTCGCGACGGAGTATTTTGCTAAGCGGCTTGTTAAGTTGTTTTTCAGTGCATTTTACTTTCTGTCCGTCACCAACATTGAATAAGGGGGAGAGAGGGATCTTCAATAGTCAAATCTTAAATTTTGAATTTGTCTCAAACTATTTTGTCCATGAATTTAGTGAGCATGAGACTGCGATGGAACCTTTTAGGAACCACTATGAAGCTTTCAGTACTGGCCACTGGCCCAAATTCGTAATTTCTTCTTGTGAGAAAATTGGACTTTCGACCTGTCAGTATTCTAAATATATTCTCCAAAATCTACGAAAAGATTTTGAAAAACCAACTGGTCCCATACTTAGATGAAACCCTTTCACTTTTCATAGCTGCCTATAGAAAAGCATACGGCACACAACATGTCTTGATAAGAATGATAGAAGAATGGAGGGTTAAACTCGATAATGATAATATTGTGGGAGCTATCCTTATGGATTTATCGAAAGCTTTCGATTGTATTCCACACGATTTACTTATAGCCAAATTACATGCCTATGGTTTTCATGAAAATGCCCTGGTCCCTATCTACTCTTACTTGAAACGGCGGAAACAGTCTGTTAGAATCAATAATACATATAGCTCTTTCCAAACAATTTTATCAGGGGTACCTCAAGGCTCTGTTTTGGGTCCTATTCTTTTCAATATTTACATAAACGATCTGTTTTTGTTCATTAACCGAGCAACGTTACATAATTATACTGACGATAACACTCTAGCTTATTTTTCCAAGACCCTATCAAATTTGATCGAAGTACTGGAAGAAGAAGCTGGAGTTGCTTTAACTTGGCTAAAACATAATCAAATGATAGCCAATCCAGAAAAATTTCATGCACTCCTCATTAGAAAGGATCAAACAAATACTAGTGGAGAGAATTTTAACATCCAAGGCAAAATGATCAAATCAGAAGAAACTGTGGACTTGCTGCAAGTCTCGCTCTTGATCAATGAACAAACGGGAGGGAAGAAGAAGAAGAAAACGGTAGAAAGCGGAAGGGAAAGGGGAGGAGAGCGAGACTTGTGGACTACGCGTTCCGAAAACGAGGCTCGGATTCACCTGCTCAAGTTTGATTGGCTCTTCCGCTAACATGAAAGAAAGCCGCCGGTCAAGATCTTGACCGGTCTCGTTTTCGGAACACATAGTCCACAAGTCCAAAGAAACTGTCAAATTGCTGGGTATTCAGCTAGATTACAGGCTAAATTTTGAACAGCATATCTCTGAACTTTGCAGAAAAGCTGCATCCCAACTCAATGTCTTGAAAAGACTCAAACACTTTATTGGTTTTAACGAATGAAAAATCCTTGTCCAGAGTTTTGTTTATTCAAATTTTGATTATTGCCCTCTTGTGTGGTACTTCTCATCAGCTAAGGCTTTACAAAAAATTGAAAAGATTCAAGAACGTGCCCTTAGATTTTTATATAATGATCACCTTTCCTCTTACAGCGACTTACTTTTGAAGTCAGAAAGGTGCACTATGCAGGTTTCTCGTCTGAGAGTTCTTTGCATAGAGGTTTTCAAGACATTGAAAAACTTAAACCCATCTTTCATGCATGACATTTTCAAAATCAAATCTTCCACTTACTCATCACGAAATCCAAATGATTTACAGCATTACAGACCAAACCAAGTCACCTTTGGATCTAATAGCCTTCGATCTTTAGGACCTCAAATATGGAATGGACTGCCGAATGAAATAAAATCTGCCGAAAATTTGAATAGTTTTAAACACCTAATAAAAAAGTGGGATGGCCCCAATTGTAAATGCAATGCTTGCCAGCATGTGACAGAAAACTAATCTCTCTTTGTATCATGTAAATATCTTTATGTACGCGTACATACCTGTATTATTTATTTTTCACTTTAATTTATCGATTTAGATTAGTTCGATATGTACATATGTATATAGAGAGCTAAATAATAATTATCGATGTTAAATAAGATGACAAACAAACAAGGAGGAGAATTTGGTGTCGTTGTCGTAGGAACAACAACAACAACAACGATAAGTTGTTGTGTTGTTTTCGGCTCACATCACGTTCTTGGTTTTGGCGCGAAAATGAGACGATGCCTTGAGTTGAGCGGGCAAACACATCACATTTCCCATCACATCAACCAAACTCCTCTTCAAAAGTTCAGTTCACTGGACTGTTAAAGATTTCAGATAAAAGGTAACTGTATTATTTTTAGTACGAACTCAATTTTCAAATCAAGACGGTCACTGCATGTCAACTGGTCAGCGTTCCATCGTTGATTCTAAGTTTTGTGTGCAGATCAAATGTAGAGGATGGGCCTAAACAGTGTGAAGCAACATTATGTCGCGTTCAATTCCTACCCTGACCATCCCCCCCCCGGGACACCCCCGGGCATTTGCACAGAAAATATTCCCGGACCCCGGGCATTTAACAGTCAATCTTTTCCCGGCCCCCGGGCATTTGACAAACCCAGGGATATTCAAAATGTGTACAGTATTTACTGTATAGGAGCATGAAACTTGCATTACAGTAGTTTCGGCTTTCAGGTTTCGCTATTTTTGGGAAAACACTTCCCAATTCGAACACGGGAGATCTCCGCATTTTTGGTTTCCAATTTCGGCATCGAAACATGGTCTTCGGAAGCTTACTTGATATCCTGAATGATACAGGGTTTAGGAGCCGTTAATGTTTGTTGAACGATATCCCAGACTTCAGTTTGCGTCTAGGGTAGTATTTGGAATGCAATAGTCTACTGTACATCGTTTTCTAGATATTGAGGAAGGCTGAGGAAGAGCCTTGCAGTCGCAAGAACATTCTTTTGAATTACCCAGTTGTATTGAACATGAAGTTCAGTTTTGTTCTTTTGGAAGTTTCTTTAATTGTTACAGTTCTGTTCCAGTTGTTATACCCTGTGAGTTTATTTCTCTGAAACACATTCTTGACAAATTTAGATTGTATTATATTTCTGAATGTGGATCTTCTATTGCGTCGTTTGAATCAGCAATATTTTAGAAAGTGTTAAAAGTATCAGAAATCCTTCGTGTTCCTCCAGAATACCGAATATTAAAACAATTAACAACATCGCTGACTATAACTTTTATTTTTCAATGGACAGGTTGAAAGCAAAATTGCCCACCCCCGGGCATTTGACAGTCAATTTTTTCCCGGCCCCCGGGCATTTTACAGTCAATTTTTTCCCGGCCCCCGGGCATTTGTGCGCAAAAATTTTGTTGACCCCCGGGATGCCCGGGGGGGGATGGTTAGGGTAAGAATTGAACGAGACATTAGTACAAATTGAGCTATTAATAAACTGGAGAGAGTAAGTCAATGTTTCATTAGTGAGATTTTGCGGGTAACAGGAATGCTCCAGGAAGTAGGGGAGAGGAGGCCAGGGCTCAAAAATTATACAGAGGCAAGTTGAAACAGAAGGTGTACTGCTGATAATAATGTTAAAGTTTTACTGTCACAAAGAAAGCACAAATTATTGGCCCTAGTTTCTTTGGTTCTGCCTCTTTGTAAATGTGCTGGATTAAGGGCATTTCACTCCCAAACAGTTGTACAATTTTTCAACAAAATTCCTTACTGTTCCAGCAAAATCCATCAAAAATCCATAGAAATCCTTTCATCTTAGGCGACCGTCTCAAAAATGTTTGGTTAGTGTCGTCCGACCGACCATCTGTTGAAATGAAAAAAATCAGATTTTTGGATCGGGCGTCTAAAACGTTATGTAGGGAATTTAAACAAGGATTTTCAGTATTTGCATAAATGTGTGATTGTTGTGACGTTACTTGCGCTACAAATACACAAAAATGGCATCCAGCAGAAAGTTTCCACGGGTTTCCACTCAGAAACTTCTCGATTTGCCCGCTTCCGGACTTTGCTTTGATCTAATGTCATATCTTTCAAGCTGATTTTTGGAAAATGTTGGCATCCAACTGAAAACGAGGCAAGCTACTCCAGAACCATGACACATGTATTGACGGCGACGGCACAACCGGCCTAAATTATCGTGTCCCGAAAATAGTTCGAACCATGTTCAAACCTAAAAAAATTTGGAAAAAATAAAATTTGATCATGTTGCCGACCGACCGACCAACCCATATTTTTCGGTCAAAACGACACTCACCAAACATTTTTGAGACGGTCGCCTTATGCACTCTTTCATTTCAAATGAATATAATTGGCCCTTGGTGCTGGATATACCACTCTAAGACAAATACAGATGCTACAAAATCCAAAATCAAGCAGCTTGTGTGCTGTACAAACAGTCCCTAAGAAATGATTGATCTTTCATTCATTGTCAGATTCTTGCAATGGAACCTGACATCGCCACACAGGTTTTTTTTAGCAAATTTCCTGTGCCAAAATGTCACAGCGAAATTTGGTACCAATGGCAATTCTAGCAATTACAATTTAATGGTATTTTTGGTAGGTAGGTAGGTAGGTAGGTAGGTAGGTAGGTATTTATATTTAATGTGGCTAGCCTGCGAAAGTCTGAGAGACTTATTTCTAGCAGGGGCCATGGATGTTTTACCATCAGTCCGTCGCAGCTACCTGCCGCAGCTACCAGATTTCCCTCACATGGCTCTGGTCGACCCGGGCTAGAGTTACGGACAGCGACCAAACTGTCCAGCATGGGATTTGGACCTACGGCTGTTCTGACCTTTGGCTTACGAGTCAGACACCTTAACCACTTGGCCACGCGCTCACTTAGAAATAGAAACTTAGCAATAGAAAATGTGGTACTTGCACAGCTGAAATTTACTAACAACATTGGATTGCTACTTGAAAATGGTTAAAAACATCTTTTTATTCAAACATAAAGATATACAATATATCTTACATTTTACTACACTTTTCTAATTACTATACAACACTACAGGTATGAAACTGTGGGGAGCTGAAGACAATGACTACCCTATAGCAAATATCAAATGACACACAACATTAAAATAATTACAGCTACACTTAAATGATTAAAAACTAATGGATCCTGTACTAACTCTGTTCCACATCAGATGTCAGTGCTTGGTTGATATGACTTAAGGTGACTCTGCAACACGCTCTGATGAGCACGGAAAGCTGGTTTTCATAAAACCTCCTCTCTAGAAACTTGTTAATTGCTCTGCAACCAATCAAGCTATCAAAATTCTTAAAAAAGTATTGGATTGCTCATACTCTTGGCAATCGAAAGACATATCTAACAAATTTTTTGTTTTCATGGCTTTGGAGAAGGCACATTTCAAAATATTTTACTAGCTTCATTTCATTTTCCACTCTGCTAATCTAAAGATTTTGATCAAACTTTTTTACCACTCACACGATATGCTCATGGGCACACATGCCAAATTTGAAGTCAAAAGCTTGGCTAGTTTTTCTGCAATAAAATTCTAAAGTTTTGTTGCAGACTCAACAACAAACGCAAGAAAAACTGGTCAATTGATTACGATTGGCAACTGCGAAAGAATCAGTGAAGCGCTTGCAATCACATGTGAAAACAAGTTGACAATCTTTTGAGACTGACAGTGCAAATCTTTTTTTTCATACAAATCTTTTGTGCCTGCACGAGCTATGGAATATCTTGTTTGAGTCCCAAGGCGAACTTTATGGAGAAAGATAGATTTACACTTTGTATGGAAAAAGATAGATATACACTGTCAGTCTCGAAAGACAGCCGACTTGTTTTCACACGTGATTGCAAGCGCTTCACTGATTCTTTCGCAGTTGCCAATCGTAATCAATTGACCAGTTTTTCTTGCGTTTATTGTCAAGTATGCTACCAAATTTTAGAATTTTATTGCAGAAAAACTGGTCAAGCTTTTGACTTCAAATTTGGCATGTGTGCCCATGAGCATATCGTGTGAGTGGTAAAAAAGTTTGATCAAAATCTTTAGATTAGCGGAGTGGAAAATGAAGTTCTCCTGAAGCTAGTAAAATATTTTGAAATGAGCCTTCTCCAAAGCCGTGAAAACAAAAAATTTTGTTAAATATGTCTTTCGATTGCCAAGAGTATGAGCAATCCCGTACTTTTTACGGAATTTCGATAGCCTGATTGATTGCAGAGCAATTAACAAGTTTCTTGAGAGGATGATACCTGAAAACCGACTTTCCGTGCTCATCAGAGCGTGTTGCAGAGTCACCTTAAATGATGTTGCAATAAGTGCAACAAATGAACAAGTTGAAAAACATATATTAGCTGGATAAGAAATATGTAAACAAATCCTCGTTTTGTGCATCAAATATCACATTTTGAAAGGAGAAGTTCCTTTGCAGTTTGCTAAACCCAACAGGAAAGATCCTTATCTAGATTTAGGCTGATCTTTGGGTGAAGGATCCACAAAAATACTTGTTGGAAATCCATTTACATTGCAGCAATCCTTGAATATATGGAGGTTTAATTTGTATCAGAAAATAGTGCAAAGTCTAATCTCCAAGATGGGACATTTATTTTGAATTTTCGTGGAATAGTCTCAATAAATTAGCTTAGCAGGAAACAGCCACATCAAAAGTTTCCCCCAACAGTTTCTTATCCAGCACCTTTAAAGGGAATCCAATTTTAGTTGTAGAATTCAAGGATGGCTTCCAGTTTTTATCAGATCATTGAATAGCACTCTTTGCTCATTTCCTTTAGTTTCAAAATGCAGAATTTGAAATCTGATGTCAAACAACTCTTAAAAGCTCGTCTTGTGCGACTTAAGAATTGGTCTGAGGAAAGGGCAACTGCTGGAGTCAATGCATATGAGCAATTCTTGAAGTTAAAGGCTGCCCTGAAGGATTACAAAGCAACAAAGCTGTCACCAACTCCCTTGATAGATGAAGTATGGCACCTTCATGTTTTGGATACGCAAAAGTATGCTGATGATTGTGTTGATTTTTGTCGAGAAATCATTCACCATGATGTTGATGGGGACATTAATGTTATCAAGCGTGAAATTAGAAGAAATGCCACAAAAGTAGCCTATGAAATGCAGTATGGCAAAGAGCCAGAGGGGGAAATGTGGTCATTTGATTCTGCAGCTTCCAACAAACAGAGCTTGCAGCACAGGTATGTGATTGGAAGTAAAAGGCCTGCAATTGATTCTCCATCCATGATTGCAAGCCAAGAAAACTGCCCTAAAGCTATGGATAAGAAAATTATTATGAATCTTGATGCTATTAAAGCCCCAAAATTTCACAATGAAATTATTGATGTTTCTAATGGCAAGACCTTCAAGGTCCAGGTCACCGATGATACTAGGATGAATGAGGTACTCAAGTCTATTGCAAATTATGAGGGAATTTTGAACTACGATCAGTGGCAAGTTTCCTTAGGTGGAGGCACAATAAAGCCTTCTTCAGTCTATGAAAGATACCCTGCTTCTGGCTTTGGAAAATGGAAAGTCATTCTGCCTAGTTCAAAGAAGACACGCTTAAAAAAAGGAAGGAAAAATGTTGAAATCAACTTAGTGCCTTCTCGCTATTTATGTCCAACTTATTTTGTGGATGTGCAGGTAACGAGCAATGAATACTACAGAGTGAAGATTAATAAAGAAATAACGTTGCAAGAAATTATGGATGTTTTGCCCAAGAACGTTGGAAGATGGAAGCTGTCAAATATGGAAGCCTCTCTGCAGGCAAACAATCTACGGGAAGGCTCTGTAGTAAACTTGGAATTTAAAGCATGGAGTGATGAACAATTCTTGGTTTATGTTCATAACCAAATTATGGAGAAAATTCCAATTGAAGTCAAACGACGCACAAGCACCAGTGCGCTCTTTAATCAAGCAGCAGCCACGACTGGGATGGGAAGGGGTGCATTCAGACTTCTATATGATGGTGAACGCCTTGTAAGTGATGCCACTGTGGGTATGTATGAAATGACACATGAAGACATAATTGAACAATATCAAGAATTTACTGGCTGTTAGATGATGGAAGCCAAGGAGTACTTGACTTAAAGGGTGTGTTTGATTGGTACCAATTCTGAAAACAGTAGGGTGTCGGCGGTTGTAATCGGACGGCGGTGGTAATCGACCACTTTTGAATAAATTTAAAAAACTGATGTGTAAATCATATTTGCAATAACTTTTGACAGGTAAACATGGTTGTTTACATTATATTCAACCAGTTTACATAGTAAACATCCCCAGAGAAAGCCCTCTTGAATGCAAAACGCGATCAAACAAGTCACTATTCATGCCTTCTCAGCATGATTGCGGTAAAGAAATTGTCGTTCAAAAAGTTGCACCTTCATACGGAACTTTGAATTCGTGGCAAATCGTGGCAGAAAGAGTCAAGAATTTTGATTAAAGTAAAGAGATAGAATGTCCGACATGAGACCGAAATATAGGAAGATGACCGAAACTTAAAAACTTCCCACAGAAGGGGGATGGGGTTTTTTGCTTCGATTGCCCTGAAAACGTTACGGCGGTGGTTTTCGGACACCTAGCAAATCATCCCCACAAGAGAACTATTAGTCGAGCTCGAAGTTGCTTTTCGAGCCCTTTGCCCACAGCGATTGTTTTTGCAAACAAAAAGAAGGCTTTTTGTGCAAAAAACACAAATTAACATGCATGCTATGCTTGGGCATCTGATACTTTAAAGAAAAGTTTCGTCTGCTATTTGATAAAATATACATTAGCACTAGCAGGGTAACCTGCCCATTTCTTTTATTCAGAAGAATACATTTTTGTACAGATATCTAATTATTCTCAAATTGTATAAATTGGCGTAAAATGATGCTTCATACTAAAACATCTTCCATGAAATTTTCCAATAAGAATATAACTGAATTTGATCTAAAGACCAACGATTCCCAATGAAAAGTAATGGTGAATATTTGACCCTATATAGAACCGTTTTCGTTTTGCTTTAAAGCATGTAGGATATGTGAACCTCCTTTTGTTAATGAAGTTCGCTTTGTATAAAAGTGAAGAGCTTTGCAAGTGATACTAATATCTCATTTTGGAAAATCCAAGAGTTATTCTCTCTTAAATTCTGTTGTTTTGTTTGTTTGTCCTGTAGGTTTTGTTGTAAACAAATGAAAAGACAAAATGTTGTAATTTTTCAGAGTACATCTAGTTAAGCAGATAAGTCTATAGAATGAGTAATTCCATACTATAAATCAAAGAAACGATTTCTTGGCATACTCTGCAATTTTACCTTACTGTCCGAAAACCACCGCCGCTTTCCGAAAACCACCGCCAAGGAAAAACACCAACACCAAAAGCGAATCAGGCAAAGTCGAAACCAAAAGTCTTTGAGAAAATATGCTGAAAGGGCTGTTCTTTTACTGGATGGTTTTAGTTTTTGTCTGCGATATGTTTTTCTTGTATAAAAATTCAGTTTTCCTTAAGTGTCCGATTACCACCGCCGGCACCCGAACAGTAGACTTGGAAGACTCGGAATTCGTGTTGATTGACGCCCAAATTCCGAAAACGGCTTGTTTGGCATGTTTAAAAGGCCTGCTGAACATTCTGCTCCGAAACGTAAAAGGTTCGGCAGACTTTGGAAAGATTCTCGTTTTCATTTGCGAAACTCAGAAATCAGACAAATCAAGGCGAATTTGCTTGCGTTGCTACGGTAATCGGCAACTTTACTCTTTGTTGCCAAGCACCAGACTCGTAATCGTGTTTCCAACTGGAAACCTCGTTTTCGTCAGGATAACCCTGAAGCCTGCCGTTTTTGAGGAATTTTGTGTTTGATTGGGAAATGCATGTCCTAGACTGATTGCATGTTCGTACTTATCGCTATTGATAGAGTGATGGACGCTCAAACTACGACTTATGGACTTTGATACTAAAATTTGGGATGAAGTTTTCCCCTGTCGATTTCATAACTAGATTTGGAAACCATAGCAACACTGTACGAACACCAGGCAATGGCGGATGGGCCTAAGTTGCCGGCTCGAACCTCCAATGTTAAAACAGCTCAGAATTCAAGTTTACAGTGATATTAGCCAAGAACAAAAGCCACAAGTATCCATACGAATGTTTCCTCAATCCAAGAATCAACAAACCTTTCACTGTGAATCAGGAGTTCCTCAGTTTTAAGGCCAATTAGCTTCCATGAACTTCACCGCAGCATTGAGAATTTCCAACTGTCGAAGGTCACTTGCCTCGCTTCCGAGACTACATTGCAGCCTCGTTCCAAAGGGCACACGTAAACGTGTGCATCTCCGTCTCAAAAATTTATATCAAAGTCCATAAGGCCCAGATTGAGCAAAAAAGGAAATGTTGCTGTTGTTGTCATTGTTGTTGTTGTCGTTGTTGCTATTTTGCGATATCTGGGACTATGTCGTGAGGCTATGTATGTCCATCTCTGTGATGTCTACCGTTTTCAGAATTCGGTAGGTTTGAGATTACCAATCAAACACACCCTAATTTGTATTGGGTTGTATCCACAACGATATTTTAGCTAGCTCATACAAGATGCTGTCTAACGCCTTCTCCAAACTTCTTTTCACACTACAATGATGTATGGCACGGAGGTAAAAGTCTGTGGCAATCCCACATCCTTAACATCTAAGGGACAGCGCAAAATTTATCATACTACATGGCCGGTGGAGAAGAAAAATTGTTGCAAAAAAATCTTACAGATGTTGTACTATAGTACCACCCATGAATTAGCCAAAGACCATAAGAAAGGCAGTTCATCGCTATAAGAGTTTTTGTCAATGACTGATGAATCCTCCTTGCAAGGAACTAACAAGGAAATTTGGCTTCATTTATATACATCTTTGCATGCATTTCCCAACTTCCATGATTCACAATTTTGTCCTCAAGGTGAGCCATTTTATATTGAAAGTTCGTCTGATCTTGAGCTCATAAAAAGTTACTGCCCCGTTCAAGCCCGGTCATATTTGGTTAATAAAAAGTGTTGACCCAGTTGTGTACAAGCTCAAAAAAAGTAGTTGCCCCGTTACGTTTTGCACCGGCCATGTTATAAAATAAACTTTGCACGGTCCCTAAAAGAAAAAGAAATGTGAAAACCGAAGGAAGTGGAAATGGGCCTTCATGATGCCTATGTCTTTTGGGTCTTTTTGAACGACCCTAAACTCTGTACGGTAAAATCTTTCTTATACGGCAGAATTTTCGGAGCAGACGAAATTTTACGCAATAAAATGTTTGTCATGTGTAACCTTCTATTGAAATTCAAAGCGACATTTTCTCTCGGAAACAAAGGATTTCCAGTCCGCTGGGAACTCCAAAAATGAGACAATAAATCTTTGTCACGCGTAGCGTTCTATTCAAATTTACGGCAACATTTCCACACATTAACAAATGATTTCCTATCCAATCGGAAAATTCTACTGAGTGGAAATCATTTCCGAGTGGACAGGACATTACACAATAAGAGTTTATCACGCGTAAAATTCTATTCAAATTCAAAGCGATATTTTCTCACATAAACAAAAGGTTTTCAGTCCCTTCGGAAAATCCTACTGTTGCTAGGGTCGTGCAAAGAGACCCAACCCACAAGACAAAGACTCAGAGTATTAGGCCCCGTTTACACGATACCGTTTTCATTCCATATCGGATTGGCCTCCTGTTTACACGAGAACGCACGAATCCGATATGCTTCATATCGTTTTCGCGTTTTCAAATGAAAACGCTCTGGAAGTGGCATGAAACCAATCCGATATAACAAGGGCAAATAATCTTTCAATAGAGCCGAACCGGATGTTTACATTTGCACGTTAGCCAATCAGATGTGACCATGACGTCACGCAAACAAAAGAATCGACATGAGAAAGTGCCCCTCACATATAGGGGGTCGTGCACGCGACTATAGGGTAAATTCAGGAAAAAAATATAT
Source organism: Aurelia sp. 3 sensu Dawson et al. (2005) (assembly GCA_964020215.1). NCBI lineage: Eukaryota > Metazoa > Cnidaria > Scyphozoa > Semaeostomeae > Ulmaridae > Aurelia > Aurelia sp. 3 sensu Dawson et al. (2005). The sequence goes on along the minus strand of OZ026572.1, from coordinate 30,477,515 downwards.
TTTTCAACTCTGTACTAATATCTTTAAATTTTCCTCGCGGGTTTTTTTAAAAGAATGCGTAAATCCAGAGAAAACGGCTTTTGAGTAAGGCCTATCATTTGGCGTCTTGATCCCTAACAAATAAGCCCTTCAAAAACCACGTAAATTCTTTTCAATATCTGCCCATTTTATAAATATCATTGAAAATACATTAACAAGGCAATAATTGGGTTTTAAAGGGTACTGAACTTTCATTACCGAGGCAGTGGCGACAGAAAGGGTAGCATATGATAACAACCCCAGCTCCTCCCTCATCGTTGCTTTCCTAGGGGATCAATTCAAAGCAACTCCACATCTGAATTTTCTTTGCTGAACTTTAATGATTCACTTTGTCGATTTCATCGGATTTAAAAATAAACTTTGATTTATAAACATGGTCGTCAATTTCCAATTTTTTTCATCAATGCTTGACCTTAGCCCTCTTCTGTCATTGGTCAAAATCTGGAGTGGCGGGAAAACTCTTGACCTGACGTGAGCTGAGGCTGTTGAGTAAATTAGGATTGCTCTGCAGTTGGTTACTCCTAAAACGTCTACTAAAGCGTCCAAGATTCAGAAAAAATGCTGAAAATAGCCACTGAAGGGACTCACCTTACCAAAGATAGTGCCACAAATGTACCAGACCCGTATGGACTCGGTGAAGCATTCTGTTGCTTGCCGAGTAGAAATTTGCTTGATCTGCATTGCTTTGCATACTTGGCAGAAATGCTTATCCAAGTCAGATATTTGGCTAGCAAATTGCTTGAGGGATCATACTGGACCAACAAACGCCATTCTGTCAATGAGGTTGCAAGGAAATAACCAGGTATATGTTGACAGTCATATTTCCCTCTATCTTCTGCTTTTTGCATAAACTAGATAGGCTAGGTAGACTACATTCATTTGTTTTTTAGTGAGCCCAGAGCCCAAGTTTCTTACAAGCAGTTTCCAAGAAGAACGATAAGTGTAGAGTCCAAAATATCGCAGGAAGCCAAATTCAGAAATTGCAAACACCTTTAATTAACAGGAGACAACATTTAGCTAAAAGCTACAGTTTTTAAAGGGGGAATTGGTGGGTTTCCTCGGCTTTATTGCACCTTTAGGTAGATCTGTTAAAAGGACTGTACTCTCGAAGTTGACAATCTTGCCCCTTACTTTTCATTTTGGTGTTATAAACTGAAACGTGATATCTTTTGCTCTTAAATGCTGAAACATCAACTCTCAGTAGAAAGGAAACAAGTGAAGCTTTCTCATACCTTTGGCAACATATATTCTTACGTTCAAATAAAGCGTTTCAGAGATCGATAGCAGGTTTGCGATTGGTATTGGACGCTAAAGAGCTTTTAAATAATTTTGAAAACTTGAAGGTTGATTGGATATTTTTTTTTTGAGGAATGATAACAGCAAGAAGTAAAGATCAAAGTTTCGAAGATACTTCAGATGCAAAGGTTTTAAGAGCGAAACGAAAATCTATCGCGTTTCATACTATTTCACACAGATTTAGGATATGCAATGTTGTTCGTGTATGAAAAATGCGAAGTTTTAAGTTGCCACTGCCTCCGTGATAGAAGTTCAATACTGTTGAAAGCAAACTGCTGTCGCTTGCTGATGTATGTTCAGTGATATTTAGAAAATAGGAAGACATTGATATGAATTAATGTTGTTTTTGAAGGGCTTATTTGTTAGGGATTAAGACGCCAAATGATAGGCCTTACTCAAAAGCCGTTTTCTCTGGATTTATGCGTTCTTTTAAAAAAACCCGCGAACAAAATTTAAACATATTAGTACAGAGTTGAAAAATATAATTTTTTCCTGAATTTACCTAATAGTCGCGTGCACGATCCCCTATATGTGAGGGGTACTTTCTCACGTCGATTCTTTTGTTTGCGTGACGTCATGGTCACATCTGATTGGCTAACGTGCAAATGTAAACATCGGGTTCGGCTCTATTGAAAGATTATTTGCCCTTGTTATCCGATATCGTGTAAACGGTCGAATCCGATATCAACTCAGTACGGAACCTCATCATCAATTCTACTAGCCTCGAATCCATTAGGGGAGCTGCGCAGAATGCGCAGTGGAACCATTACCACATGCGGTGAAACCATTACAGTGCAAGGCGAAACGGTATCGTGTAAACAGAACCCCAATCCGCTATGAAATGAAAACGGCATCGTGTAAACAAGAGAAATTTTCACATCGGATTGCCTTATCCAATCCGATATGAAATGAAAACGGTATTTCATTTCATTTTCATTTTCATTTATTTCAACAGGGTAAATACATTCAGTAACTATGGATATCTACTGTTTTACAATGTGCCCTGCTTTAAAACCCTAACTTACTTAATTACATGAATAATTATCGGCATAAAATCCAATATATAAGAAAAAGAAAATTTTCAAAAAGAAAGGGGACTCTGAAGTCAAAGTATGTGGCTGAAGTAGATTTCGATCATCAACCTCTTTGATCTTTCAAAAAAGATTTTAATTTCGTTTTGAAAGCAGCTAGCGAAGGAGCAGTTTTGATTTCAAGGCTTAATTGGTTCTAAACAGTAACTCCTCGATACGAAAAGCTCCGCTGCCCATTTGAGGTTTTACACAAAGGGATCCTGAGGTCAGTGCTGGTATTACGTAAAGTTCGATTGCAAGACTCGGACAATTTATGAAACATCGACTTCATATAGGGAGGTGCAAGCCCATGCAAGGCTTTATATACCATGCATGCTGTCTCAAAGTCAATCATTTCTTTAACTGTTAGCCACCCTAGTTTTGATATTAATGGCAGCGATGTATGGTCGAAGGGACTGTTTGTCACTACACGAGCTGCCCGATTTTGTAGCTTTTGCAATTTTCTTAGTGTCGTATCACCAGCACAACCCCAGACAGAGCAGCAGTATCTAAAGTGCGAATCAACTATGCTGAAGTACATCCTTTGTATGGTTTGCAGCGAAAGATATTTCTTAGAATACTTGAGCATTCCTATTCCTCTTGAAATCTTCCCGATAGCAACGTTGATTTGCTCTTTCCAGTTTAATGACGGGTCGATTTGAACCCCAAGATATTTTGTATTACCCGTGGATTCGATCTCATCGCCATTTATTTGAAAGAGGGGAAAACTGTTTGAATCATTGGAATCTAGTCTTCTGAGGTTTGGTACAGTACCAAGGATCATGCACTGAGTTTTGGCCACATTAAGAGACAATTTATTACCCTGGAGCCACGAACTAAGATTCTGAAGATCTGAGTTGATGGCATTGCACAGGTCAGAGACAGATTTCGAGGAATAGGAAATGCTTGTATCATCTGCATACATTGTGACCCTCGTTCTTTGTAAGGCAAACGGCAAATCATTAATATAGATCAAAAATAAGAGTGGGCCAAGGCAAGAGCCCTGAGGCACTCCACATTGGATGTCTTGTATTTCAGAAGTTTTGCCATTAACCTTACAGCATTGCTTCCTATTACTTAGGTATGATATGAACCAGTCGAGTTCCACGCCTTCAACTCCATAGAAACGCAGCTTAGCTATGAGAATATCGTGATCCACTGTGTCAAAGGCTTTCTTTAAGTCGATGAAAGTGACTCCAGAAAAGAGTCCCTTGTCGAAACTTAGATACCAATCATTGGTACACTTCAGTAAGCATGTCAATACGGAGTGAAATAGCCTGAAACCCGACTGGTCTGAGTAGAAAAATTCATTCTCAGTAAAATAATTATATACCTGATCGAAGACTATCTTTTCAAATAATCGTGAGACTACAGGAAGCACAGAAATAGGTCTATAGTTAGATCTATCTTCGGTGGAGCCGTCTTTGTAGATAGGAGAGACCCTCGCAATCTTCCAGTTTCCTGGAAAGCAACCTTGTGAAATGGACGTATTGAATATACTACATAATGATGGTGCAAGAACAGGCATCGCAATTTTGAGAAATGAACTTGATATACCATCAATGCCAGAACTTTGAGATGTTTTAAACTTATTCATTATTATGCTTAGTTCGTCAGGGCGAATCATATGGAAGTGAAAGCGCGTATGGTCTTCGTTTATTGAATAGTCACCATTGAGAAGTGGGTTTTCTATGTTTGGTATCTTCGAACTAAGTTTGCTACCAATGTTGCAAAAATAGTCATTCATAGAATCTGCGATTTCACTGCTATTTGTCAGGCAGGCCTCATCCACCACTAGTGAAGAAATGTTGGTCGTTTTGGACCTTTTATTAATTAGTTTGTTAATGGTGTTCCAAGTTTCTTTCATGTTGCCCTGACAATCGGCAATTTTTTGTGAAAAGTATGCCTTTTTCAGTTTGGTATTTAAGCTATTAACCCTGTTTCTGATACGTCGGTATGCTTGCATTAACAAAGCAGACCCATGTTTTACAGCAGATTTCTTAAGTTTGTCTCTTGACCTCATAGTGGCTTTTAGCTCAGAGGTAAGCCATGGGCAATATCTATCAGAAACCCTGCGTTGCCGCATGGGCGCATGCTTTTCAATTATAAGCGAGAGCAAATTTGTCCAGTTCTCCACAGCTGAGTCAAGATCAGCACTTCTCTGAATAATGAGATTCCAATCTACAGAGGAGATGTCAGCAAGGAAGCTAGTTTCATCAAAATTTTTCATCTGACGGGTGGTAATTTTCTTATGTTGCTTTGTCAATGCTCCACGAAACTTCCGAACACAATAAACCATATAGTGATCACTCATGGCAATTTTTAGAACGCCGTAATCAACAATATTCCTCGGATCACTAACTGCCACGTGGTCAATTAAGGTAGACGTATGAAGAGTAACCCTAGTAGGCTCCTTAATTAGCTGTTTTAGGCCATACGCTTCATACAAATCAATCATATGCTTACACATACCACTGCTAGTGTTAGCATCAGCAGTACCCGTTGAACCAAACGCCGGTGCAAGATCGCTATTAGGAGACTGAAGGACTTCTTGGTGCAACAGATTACAATTGGTGTCACCAATTAGATATATCTCCTTATTTTCATTCTCAAGGTACTGAAGAACTTTTTCAAGCTTATCGAAAGTTAAGATGGGGTCACTTGGTGGTCGATACCAGGCAATGATTATAAAAGGGGAAGCTTTCACTGGTTTGATTTCTATGCAAACCAACTCAAGGGCATCAAGGGGTATATCTTTCCTTCGGTATCGTGTAAACGGGGCCTTACTCAGAGCATAGTCACAAGTCAGTGTGACTACTTTGTTTGGGTCGTTATGGTTGTGCAGAAAGAACGAAAGACAAAGGACTCAAACTCCGAGTCTTTGTTCAGAAAGACCCACAAGACAAAGGACTCAAACTTAGGGTCTTTGTCTTTTGAGTCTTTCAGAACGACGCTAAAGCCGGTTTTCCACTAGGCGGATTTTTCCGCGCGCAGCGGAGCGGCTGTTGTTTCTAAAACAATGCACACGTACTAACAAAGATGTTCAATTTCCAAGAAATTCAGTGACCAAGAATTTTTAAAAATATTTTCAGAGCTGTTTTTCGTCAATCGCCGTCAGAGCCTTCGAGCGATTTGATTGGTTGGCGCTATAGGACGCGGCGGAAAAGTTGAAGTCAATCCGACTTTCAAATACGCACGTAGCGGAGCGACCAGAAGTGACCATTGTTAAAAATAAACAATGCAATTACAATAGCCGCTCCGCTGCGCGCAGAAAAATCCGCCTAGTGGAAAACCGGCTTAACAACCTAAAAATCTCAGTGTGAGCAAGGCCGTGTGGAGTTGAATGAACGGGAATTTTACATTTAGAGTTCCTGAATTTTTCATGTTAAGCTATGTGAACTATTGATTTTGCAGACAGAATGATTGAGTCACAGTCAATAGAAATATTTCAACCATTTTCTGGCGTAAAAGCAGAATTTAATCGGTTCTATTGGCTATGATTTAAGCCTATCCCTGGGAGATCTTTGCGTTCAACAGAAGTAGGCGATGAAAACTACGTGTGACCTTAGAAGTTGCGTGGGGCATGTCTCATGAGACACGTTAAAATTACAACATTAACACCTGAGGGTCTTGACTAATTCAATGCATTTTATCCTGATTTTATATTGACATTTCCCAAGAAAGCGTAAAGAACCAACTCTCTTTATGCATCTTTATTTTGGAATACGGGCGAAAAAAGCGTCGATTCGTTGTCACTTGCGTAGGAAGCTGGCAAGAAACTTTGGCATGCCATTCCGGCAAAGAGTGTAGCTTGCGAGTCAGCTGGAAAGAAAATTGAACAGCGTTCCTATGTTGAGCTCAAAACAAACATCAAGATTAGTTCAAAGACAAGAAATTCATTTAAAAGGTGAGTCGATGCATTTCTTCGTAGTAGAATATGTTTAAAAGATATCTCGAGCCAAAGCAAAATTTACGCTTGGCGCGACAACGCCAATTTTGTAGAAATACACCAAGTTTTTACTTTGGTTTTGCAAATGACATTCATGCTTTTAGGGTAAACTGGGGTAATTTGGGACAATTTTGTCATTTTTGAGGTATGACTGCTTCGTTGCATATTTGATTTAGACTAATTCCGCTTTTTATAGACATTTGAGTGGTAAATAATTGATATTGAGTAAAAGATTCTCTTAATTCATGTTGTTGATACATTACTGTGTAAATGATGCTGTCCCAAATTACCCCTAGATGGGGTAATTTGGGACAGCACCGAGTTCCACCTGCAAATGATACATATTCAAACCTAATGGCAACTTTGGATAAGAAAATAGTGTATCTACCACAGTTCACTCCAATTTCATCAAAAATGGCCTCTTTCATAAATGTACAGCAAAGTAGCCATAACCAAATCAATGCTTCAAAATATCGAAAAAGTACTCAACATCAAAGCAAATGTTGAAAAATTTGCTTAAAAGAATAGATGATTGCAATTAATGATAAAACTATGCAATTTAAGGCAATGTCCCAAATTACCCCAGGGGTGTCCCAAATTTCCCTTGTCCCAAATTACCCCGGTTTACCCTATAGAAGTAAATTAAAGTTGCATTTAGCAATTTCTGTCTAAACTTGATAGGCCTTGTACCGAGGGGCAAATCACTTCTCAAATTAGCGTACGTGACTTTTGTGATTTTAAAATCATGTGATTTTTGTTTATGATTTTTTATGTGATTTTTCTTTAATTTTTCAGTGATTTGTGATTTTTGTGCTTTTTGCTTGTGATTTATTTGTGATGTTGTGATTTGTGTATGTGATTTTTTTGTGATTTCAAAGAGGGTGTACGAAGAAAAAATCAGTGATTTGCCCCTCGCCTAGTACACTTTTTGAAAAATTTGACTAGGAACTTGCGCGCTTCTTCCTGCTGGTAGAGAAATTTTACCTCAAAAATATCGTTAGGATTGCAATTTTACAATTTTATCACGTAGCCTATGCAGACCCAATTATGCGCAACTGTGTCTGCATGCTGGCTATGTGCATCCTGGACATAACATAACATGACATTACATTACATAACTTAACGTAACATCACATAACATAACAAAACATAACATGGCATAACTTAACATAACAAACATAACGTAACATAACATAACATAGCATAACAAAACATAACATAACATAATGTAACATAACATAACATAACATAACAAACATAAGATAACAAACATAACATAACGTAACATAACATAACGTAACATAACATAACATAACATAACATAACATAACATAACATAACATAACATAACATAACATAACATAACATAACATAACATAACATAACATAGCATAACATAACATAGCATAACATAAAATGAAATGCTGCACTCTGAAGCTAGAAGCCTGTCACAGATATCACTACAATTCTATTCGTTGTTGTTAGATGGAAGATGCTCCTGCAAAATATGCAGCTGAATACATTGTGGGCCACGCACGATGGGAAAGAAGCCCAGCATGCACTGTACCCTGGGTACCAGACGCTCCCTACCCAGGGTAGCACTGTGGATCGGACGAACCAAATCAATGCTAAGTAGAAATTTGATAGAAACAGTTGGCTTGGCTTTGTTTTGCTGGAACATCCCCTTCTCTTAGTCCACATGATACTCAGATTTTTGAAATCATTTCTTCTCTGTCCATCGAACATGTTGGGCTAACAAACTACTGGAAGTGATAAACATGGGCCATGCAGCTATATTTGTTTCTGGATTTTTTTTCAACATTTTGCAATTGTTTTACATACTGTCAGCGTCATTTTCTGCTTTTCGCTTGATCATTGATATTGTTCTCCATCTCAATGTCTAATACAGTGGTAGTTATCTGCAGGTCCCCCCTGCCTTATTAAGACGTTGTACTAGATCTCCACAAATACGATATTGGTAGCATGATGCATGGGAAAAGTTGAACATAGTGCAGAAAGTTTTTCTTGAAGAAGTTTCTGAACCACACAGTTCATTTTGAAGGGGTCATCAAATCATTTTTACAGATGTTTAGGGGCTATGTAAACAGTTTCTGTTTCTTGCAATGGGCTACATAATTTTACAGCGAATTTTGAAATCCCTCCCCCCTCCTCTGTTTCATATTATATGACGGCCCCCTTAACTGACTGAAATCGACCATCCATCCCGTCCCCAAATTATCAGGGATTTCCCGACAAAGCCGATTTAAGAAACCTTCAAAATAAACAAAATAAGAAACTTAAAAAACCAAGACAATCAAACAATAATGGCTAATACAGTTTTTCATGTATTTTTCGTTTGTTAAAAATTTATATATAATGCTCCTTGCAGAATGGAAAATTGCAAGGACCGCGGAGTGATCCAAAAAGTGGGTGGGCTAGGAAGCGAGCGCTAAGCGGGTGCAACTTGGAGGGGTCTGGGGCACTGCCCCCGGAAAATTTTCTAGGATTAAACTCATTGGATTGCTGGAAAACGCCCTGTTCATAGTAACATGAAGCGACTATCACCATCATAGTGATTCATGTATTCAATTTCATCTACAAAATTATAGCAATTCGAGCTGTTCACCGTACTGTACGCCTTAAAATTTGGCTGATTGAATTGTAAATCTATTAAAGTGTACTACAAAATCAAGAGCTTCAATCTGTATCGTTCTGGATTCGTCTTTAACGGTTCCAATCCCAGCTTCTCTTTCAGCCGACTAGGTGCTGATTCTGTTTGAAATTACCTAGCCTACCCTGCTCCGCGGTTCCTGAATCACGGGGGGGGGGTTCTCGGCTAAATTTCGGGTAGGGGTGTGCCGCCCACGGTTTCAAAATGGCACCGTTGGCTAGACCAATTTTTCTAAAAACGATACCCTTGGCTAGACTAATTTCTACATCAAAAGTGCCATGAGTTCATGGCATTTTCTAGGCAAAACTTGCCACATTCTTTGCATTGTAAGGACCAAAATTTGAAAAAAATTTGTGTTTCTTTACAGGAATCACCGAAGTTTGACATTTCTTGGACCAAAATTGCCAAAAAGTATACCCTTGCCCAGACTAAATGGGCGAAAATTGGCAAAAGTATACCCTTGGCTAGACTAAATGGACTAAAATTGGCAAAAAGTATACCCTTGGCTAGACTAAATGGACTAAAATTGGCAAAAAGTATACCCTTGGCTAGACTAGAAGGTTTGAAAAAGCATACCCTTGCGGGCGGCACATCCCCAGGTACCTTTAATATGGAAGGACCCCCCCCCCCGTGACCTGAATTGACAAATTGACAGCCTATTAATAATTATGTTTAGGAAAAATGAAAAAAGTTGAGAATCACAGCTCTACCAAGGGGTCGTGCCTGGAGCTTTGTTTTGTTTAAACAATTGACAAACAGAACAGTGTTTCTCATTCGCTGGTACCTTCAGTACTTGGTGTCAGCCACCAACAATATGCTGAATATTTTGTTTATCAAGAAATAATCAGTGTATCTCAAACATCATGAATTTATTCATTCATTATAAATCTCCCTTTCCTAATCACGTTTCATTTTCTTTAAACTAAGGTGCTGTTTGCAATACACAAGCTAACGACGTTTCTGCAGAATCATTTTTGAACTGAGAAGGTGCAAAATATATTTCAAGCTTCACAGACTGGCTTTTACAACGACGGAAGGGCAAAAGGAAGTGCAAGACTAAAGCAGAATGGAAACCGAATACCAGGTATTTCATAATCATATTTTTATCTGCAGAGTCTTCCAAAAAACACAACCCAACTTTATTCGACATTGTTCAGGAGATAATGATGTTTTTTTTTCAATTTGAATTTGATGCATGCCATCAAAAAGTAAAATCTATCTTCTTTCCAATGATATCAAGATTTGATACATTAATTGAATTTTTCATCATTTAGACTGCGTTCACACGATGCCGGCAGATTTTGAAAACGGTGAAAAATGTGACGAATAGGCCTCCTGTTTACACGAAAACGGCACATTTTTTGCCGGCAGATTGCGAAAACGGTAGATTTTGAAAACGGAACCCTAACCGGTATAAATTTGAAACAGCATCGTAAACAGATCATTTTTCAACGCTTTTGGATCAAGACTGGTCGATTCTTAGGGTGTAGGTACTTTTCTTTAGCATCAAAGTCCAGGAACGAGTTTTTACTATCAATTTTCCTACCGTTTTCAAATTGTGCCGGCATCGTGTGGACGCTAGCTCAAATTTTGCTGCCGTCACATTTTTCACCGTTTTCAAAATGTGCCGGCATCGTGTGAATGCAGTCTTAATTTTACGTTTTTGTAAGGAAGACCTATTTCAGATGTGGGAAAATGATAGGGGACATTGACCTAGACAAAAACATATCTTGCTAGAGCTTATTTTTCCATCTAAAAAGATGCATCTAATGTATCTAATGTATCTAATGTATGCATCTAATGCATCTTTCCTTTTCAAACCTTGGGGTTTCACCTCAAGTACTTCTAGGCCTGAAATGTTTCTACAAAGCCTGTTTCCTAATTTTTTGTTGTAAAAAGAATGTTTATGTTGCTCTTACAATATGCTGCATTTGAAATTAGGCATACATACCAAAATATCAATTAAATAATGAATAATTCCATTATTGTATACGAACTGCATATCATTAGTAGACTTATGACCTGGAGTCCCTTGTTTCCCTGTGCTCCAATTCGATATATTTATTTTGCAGCTCGTTTTTCAAATTTGTTAGGAGTTCATTCAGGTTTTCTGACGTGATAGCAACACATGTATCATCTGCATACATATTTGGGATCGTGCTTTCTGGAAAATCCTCAAAATCATTGATGTATAGTATGAAAAGTAAGGGTCCCAAACACGAGCCCTGTGGAGTACCACACTCAATGCTGCTTTCATAGTGTCTAAGGCTAGGTGTTTCCTGTTTCGACTAGTTTTGTTTGCTTGTCTATAAGTCGCTTTGCATTTATTCTTCTTATTGCAAAGATAAGGTAGTTATCCACCATTTCTAATTTTTGCATGTTCGCTCACTGAATGTAATTTGGGCGATTTGTGGCAAAGTGATCTATAGGAGTCTTGGAAGTACGGGAAGCACCATCTCTCTCTTCTCTGGTACAGCTACCATAGTATGTTTATTTATTTGCTGCTCAAATTGGAGTGGTACTGAGCATTTCATATTGCCTTTGGTGACGATGGTGGTGGTATCTGAATGATATGATACCTGATCTTAAACTATTTCGCAACTGCTGTCTTAATGGGAAGCAGACTCGATAAGCTTTGCTTCTTCTGGGGCGTATGGATTGGGTATGTATATTAGCATTAGTACATATGTTTTTCATGAATCAATATCATCATCATCATGCCGGAAGCACGTAGCATTATTGTGAAATGCGGTCTGAGTAGTTTCAGCATGTACAAATCAGGTATCTTAAACAATAATCAAATGTTTGCTAAACAAACGCACTTATTGAAAAGAGCTTTACTCGAAACAAACAGAGAAACGGACACCAAAGAAACAAGTGGGCATAAAGTCTAGATCAACAACGAAACGAAACTGAAACGAGACAAATTTGTGCGTAAAATGTACCCTGAATTTCTTTCGAAACGATGCTGTAGGTTTCTGCAATGTGCGAGTGTCTTATGTTGACAGTTGCGATGGATGGAATTTTGTGATTGACAAGAAGAAGAATTTTCTTGGCAATCTTTACTGAACAGTAAGCGACCATTTAAGATTATATTTTGACAGATCTTCAAAACACACGGACATCCTAAAGTATGATATACTTCCAGAGCAAGAAAAAATATGTTTCGAGAAGTTGTAAATTGATAGTTTTTTGGTAAATTTTGATTGGATTTTGTTGGTAAACGGACAGCTGATCATTATAAATTCCGGTTGAAGCGATGATTTTTTGACTGGCAATGTCTCATGAAGCGCTATTATGAATATGGATGTTCATACTTCAAAGAAGAGCTAGCCAAATTCTGATTTCTTTTACGACTGCTTAGACTTGCTCCAAGTCTCCTTCGTTATCTTATTCGGCCCGTCTCGGTCGGCAGTGACCTGCAAAAAGTGGAGCGACTGAGTAGACCTGAATAAGATAACGGATGAGACTTGGGGCAAGTCTTGCGACTGCTTGGATTTGGTGATGGTGAAGCCATAAAACAAACTGCAGAAAACAATGGACACGTTCCTAGACTTTGTCAGCTTGGTGACGGGGCCCTTTAAACTGTAAAGCTTCTGATTGGCTTCTAAAAGCAATAGGATCCTATTGTTTTACACTCAGTCACCATGTGAACCCATTGTTTTCAGGAGCTAATCAGCTGCACAATTTTGACGGTAGTTACTACTCTTCATCATCATCATAATCATCACCATCATCATCATCATCATCATCACCATCATCACCATCATCATCATCACCATCATCACCATCATCATCATCATCATCATCATCATCATCATCATCATCATCATCATCATAATCATCATCATCACATCATAGGCAGTACTTACTAGCAGACCTCCTTAATCTGCGCGAGCGCGCGAGCGCCGCTCGCAGGCACAAAATGTCATGTTCCAATTTTCTGCAGGCACTTTTTCTGAATCGAATTATTTTTCGTTAAGCTTTATCTTCGTTTTAAAGATTGAGAGGTCAAACAGAAAATCATTTCAAATCTTTACATTAGTATATCTTTGTTACCCAAATGACGGGAGTCGTTATCATTTATGGGTTGAGTTGCGAATAACATCGAAAGTGTCCCTGACAATGAGCTGAGAATTTTCCTGAGAAATGTTGTAAGAAAATCAAAGTGCATTGTTGCACTTCTCAGCGAAAATGACATCTGCAGCGTTGTACTGAGAAAGACATTCCTGAATATTAATTTCAAACATTATGTTAACGTAGATATGATTATTGAAAGAATCTGTGTAGCTGATGCGAGCATTTCGGTTGAAGCAGTCATTGAATCAATTGTCTCAATTTATAAAGGCCCAAATAAAAAAGGAGACTGTTTTTTAGAGGAAAGAATAAAACTCAACATGCTGATTTCTGAGAGTGGACCCAAATTAGAACATCCAAACAGCCTTCCCTAAGCGAGCATGCCAAAGTATTACAGTAGCACGAAAGTTCCTTCTGGTACTGTGTGCGAAGATCACAAAACGTAAAAAGATTTTTACTGCGTCAAGAAGTCATCAGTCGTAACATAAATGCACAACCAAAACTGCCATTCATGTCATAATCGTCGCTTAATCTTTGGAATACTAACATCAAAGAAAATGAAGTAAAGGACAAATCAACATCGTTAAATCTTCATTGATGTGGGATTGATGTTGAGCTTGTTTAACTTTCAAAAAAATGATAAAGTTTGATGAGAATGATAAAATTACAGTTAAAAACGAACTATGAAATTACTGAATGTTTGGATTTGGAGTACTCTTTCCAACACCAAACTATCCATACTGCATCGATTGCAGACAAGGGCAAAGAAGCTAATAGTGACTTGTAAATAGATCACTGTAAAGTTTGATCTCCTTTGACATAAAAAATCTTGCATGACCTCTCCCGAAAATCTTCGCCATAAGTTCACTGAACGGTCCGTGATTGCAGAGTATAGAACCACAAATCATGGAGATCGACAAATTCTCACAGTTAGGTTAGAATATGCTGAGCGAAGTGTTGACTTCTTTGGTGTAAAAGCTGGAATGATATCCCTGACAACAGTCGAGAAAAAGAATCAATCGCTCGTTTTAGAACAGGTTTTAGAGAGTATCTTTTGGACCTAAAAAAGTGCAGGACCAAATCACGGCCCTTAAGTACAGCAGCTATTAAAATTTGTTTCTTTCTTTATTCCTAAACATATATTGCTAAAATGAAAAATCGTATTTACTTGTGACCGGCATATGTTGCTGTTTACAGTACTCAACATAACAAGTAACTAACTGTAAAAGCAGACATGCGATTTATCGGTATCTTACTATATACTACATCCGATTTTTATTTGCAGGCACATTTTGTATTTGGTTCTGCGCTCGCAAGCACAAAATAGTGTGAATGGGACCGAAACATACCGGGTGGACCAAAAAGTCCTTGTTCTTTCCCTCTTAATTCTTAAATTGGATAGGCTTGTGCTGTGACTTTACGGTAGTAAGTTACTACCGTAAAGTCAAGCATAGGTTTCAAATTTTTAAAAAGCTGGGTGTAAAATTCTATAACCAATTTCTTTGAACTGAACGGCTTCAAAGAAACTTGAACTATTTTACAGTAAATCTGCCGTTGGACTTTTCTGAAATCTTCAGTATTTTCAGAATTACAGTGTTTTTCTTCTTTTTTAAGAATTCAAGAAAATTTTCGAAAAAAACTTAAAACTATCGTAATTTCTAAACCTGTTGACAAAAGATCAAATAATTTTCAAGAAAACCATAGTTTATGGATGCCTACAATATGGTATCAAGCAAAACTCTTTCACTCTTCTGGTTTGTGATTTGGAAATTTGATGACGTCACATCATAAAATGAGCTGAAGTGTAAAATAGGCTGTAATTTCGACAAATATTCAAGATTTCTGAAAAGTCCAACGGTAGAATCATAGAAAAATGGCTAAAGTTTCTTTTACGTGTTTAAGTTAAAAGAAATAGGCCACTGAATTTTACACCCGCCTTTTTTCGCAAATTTCAAGATTTGAAACCTATGCTGTAAAGTCACAGCACAAGCCTATCCAATTTAAGAATTAAGAGGGAAAGAACAAGGACTTTTTGGTCCACCCGGTACGGTATGTTTCGATCCCGTTCACACTGCTCCGTTTTCGTTATAATCAGCTTTGGATGCATCGAGGCCAGACCCGTTCACACTGCTCCGTTTTTGTACAAAAAAATGCGGCGGAAATATTGATTCACATGATTAGAAATGCGGATTTAAAGATATCCGCTTTTGTGTGTTCACATTGTTCCGGTTTGTGGAACTCATTGCTTGAATATTGGAGCATGTTTTAAAAACATATCAGGCTACTGTTTTTGTGGATATCCACTTCGTTTTTTGTGCCGTTTTTTGTGCGGATCAGTGTGAACACTTTCAAAAAAAAACAGAAGTGTGCAAAGACGGACCAGGGCGAACGGGGCCTTAGTCTATTCGTTTGGCAACACAAACAAAATTTAATCGGCATAATCGAGTCTTTGTTTATCATCAACCAAACACATGACACTCATTGTCGACCCACCCCGTACAAAATTTCAATTTCCCTCTTTGTTTTCAGAGCAATATGAAATAACAGCAACAAGAGAGGAAGGCAGGTTGTCAAAATTGCTCTAATCACAGAAAATAAACAACATTTCTTCAATCAACCATCATCACAGAATATTGAATTATCAGAAACATTGTTTTTGGTTCCTTACTCATTGAGCAATATGGCGGGTAAGTAAACAAGTATTAATTTTGTTTTTTCTCTTTTCGTTTAAAGAATTCTGCAATCTTCAGCAAAACAATCAACAACCTGTTGCGTATTCAAACTCCAATTTCTCTCAATAATTTACACGATTTTGTTATATTGTGCTTGCCATCTTCTAATACCTTCATGAACGAGAAAACATGCATCTTCTGTTTGAAAAACTGCACTGCTAAAAGCATGCAAATTACTGATCTGAATCAACACTCCTTCATATCGTAATGTATACGCCCCACAATGATCGGTTTACCAAAATATATCAGGTGTCGCCGAAAAAAAGTTTAGACGATTCGCAAGCTGTGGAATAAAAAGACAAAGTACACGACCTATATTCAAACTAAAATTTTGGTCAGTCAAAGTACAACTTAGATGTGAAAATTTTGTTTGATAAAATCACTTATCTTATGGACCCAGAAATTAGCAAAATACTGGTAATAACTCATTACTAACGAGTTTGTATTGGAACCAGTTGCAGAGCCAAGGGGGTGTGAGGGGGGTAAATACCCCTCACCTTTCAAAAATCTAACTAAAATTGTAACTGTCTTGAATTATGCACTGATGTAGAGGAACTGTCAATTATTTTATCATCATTTTCAGTTGCATTTGCTGTTCTTTTTTTAAACAACATGTTGGGTCAAACATCATTCTTTTGTCGATAGTTCCCTACACGCAGCTACAATGCACCCTCGTTTCTTGGCGTATGGTGTTAACTGCTTTTTCCACTGGATGAACTTTTTCGCATGAAGAGAATTTTTCGCCGAAAAGAAATCAGAATTTTAGGAAATGGAGTGGCTGTAAAATCTATTTCTCGCCTAACCAAGACTGTATCAATGGTTTCATTTGCAATCGCGTACCGAAATTTGTATTCTAAGAATTAAGATTGATGTCATCACATGACTGACACTTTTCACACGAACGTGACTACATGCTATTTATCCTCTCGAGTATCATGTCCAAAAAAAGTCTTATTGTCCAAAAAAGGTCTTTCCAATAATGAAAACATTTTACATTTTGGCCAAATTAGAAGAAATTTCATTTACATGATCGTTTCCATGACGTCTTTTGAATGACGTCATGATGTCGTTTCAGAATGACCAAAGCTCGACTTTTTCTTGATCCTAGCTAAGTCGATTCTGCAGTCCTTTGACGGTTATTAGGGACCTTTTGCAGCTAGGACGGCGACTGCAATGGCAACGCAAGTGTGCCCGTTGTTTCCAAACTTCGGTTTGAAAAGACTCCTTGTTGTCCGTGCGAATTTGCTTCCCTTGAGAGTCTATGAAGTTGTCCTTTTCAATTCCACAACCTGAAAATCCTATTTCTGACGTGCTGTTCTTCACATCTGGATCTTCAAAGTGAGGCTCACTGGTTTTAAATGTAAATTATCAAGGAAAAAGAAAGTTCCAAAGTATTTAGATGAAGAAGGAGATTTTGCCTTGGCTTGTTTAATAACCTGTGAAGGTAACTTGTTGGAAACTTTACTCGGCTGTATCGTGCAAGACGACGTTACTTCTGGCTGGCGTTACCGTCCTGGTTGCTTAAAGTCCTTATTATGTCAGGAAATGACTTTCGACACATGTCATTTTCTTACTCTAAAAGGTATTTGAAACGTGGGAAGGATGGAGGAAGTACAAATCAGTCGCATCGCCCTCACTTGTTCGTTGAAGCTAAATTGGTTCAGGTATCAGATCTCACTTTACATGCATCTTCTTGCGAAAGAAGTTATCGCTTAGCAGTGCATCCTTGTGTTGGTATGCTGTCTCCATGGCTTGCATTTAAGTCCATAGGTCGAATATTGCGGCACTCTCTTACTTCAACTTGTTTGCAGATAGGATTCTTTATTGCCATGCGAGGTGTTGTTATTTACATCCTAGTAATAACTTGTTTGCACTTGGAGATGTATCTCGCCGATTCTTTTGTACAAGTGTTTATTTGTCCTATTTTTCAAAGAAGTAAGATGCGGTTTAGCACGCCTCAAAAGAATTGGTAAGGAAACCATGAATTGTATACCGGAGTTAATTAACAAGATCCTCAAAATAGATCATCTACGCAAAAGACTGCTTTGAAATTTAGGCCACTACCCTTTTGCGAAATTAACTTGTGACCCTGCAGGTGACAACCAAGGCAGGGCAAAATATCTGCGCATCCATAGGCAGTTTGTACGAAATAAAGATCGTTTCTAGAATGCAGACGGAGGGAGTATAGCCCAAAGAACGCCTTTTATCCATTGAAAGTGTTAGGCAGTCATTTTAAGTGTCGCCTATACGTCAGTTAATCTTTTGCTAATGTTGCATAACACAATTTGTAGCATGCAAGACTTTAATGGATTCTTTTATCTATCTGCAGACACTCAACTATAACAACATTATAAAGCTATAGAAAATGATGACCCGAAGTTCTATATGGCCACAGAACGACGCTGTGATGGCATATGAAGATTATGACCGTGTCTCTGGCAGAGTTTTTAGCAGCTCTTGTTGCAGTGGATGATATATTGAAATATGAAGGAATGCGGTAAATATTGTTGAAATACATTTTCTGTTAAATACCAGAGAAAAATAAGCAAAGAGATGTTTGTGCAATACCACGGAATTAGCGTCGATCATCCTCTGCGAGTTGTACTTAGAGGCTCAAGTCCTGAAGGAAAATAAATGAATGAAATGCCGAAATAAAAAGTCAGTTTTTGAACAAAAGCATCCCCT
This sequence comes from Aurelia sp. 3 sensu Dawson et al. (2005), assembly GCA_964020215.1. NCBI lineage: Eukaryota > Metazoa > Cnidaria > Scyphozoa > Semaeostomeae > Ulmaridae > Aurelia > Aurelia sp. 3 sensu Dawson et al. (2005). The sequence continues at coordinate 30,458,996 of OZ026572.1, read as the reverse complement.
GCAATGGAGCACAATATCTTGCAATGGTAAATTCCATTAATCCTTCAGAAATTATAGAAAATAGGCAATTAGATTTTGAAAGAGCATAACTACGAAACACTTTGTATAAACTCAATTTGTGAAAAATGGACACCCCATGCATTTGAGGCATTCCTGGAAAATGTATTCAGTTATTCCTGTAGAAGTTATTGATCGTAAGGCATTGATGCGCGAAAGAAGATGTCTTCCGCTCTGAAACGTCCATTGGGCACTGGATTATTAAAATAAACTGTGAGAAAAGTACAGATTGTATCTGCACGTGGAATCCTTGATTGTCGTAAAACGTGTATTTCTGTTGTTCTGATTGGAAGATAGGATTCAAAATAATTTAAAGATTAAAGCAAAGTTACAAATTATTAAGGGTACATGGTGTGTGAAGATTGTGTTTTTCACGCAAAAGCAGCATCTGCAATATGTACTGAGGTATGGAGACAGAGATTGGAATGCTGAAAGCAGTAAAATCAATTGAATTTTTAAGAGCACACCAAGCTATAGTTTCTGACATCTGGTTTATTTGAAGAAAGTTAACGTTTTTCTGCAGATATATCATTGCTTTCGGAAGTTGATGCACAAAAGAAGTCGCTGAAAGATATGGTACGTTGAAGGAAAATTATGTTTGTCTGCAAAAATGTTGTTGCTTTTGTGAGTGGATACACGAAAGAACTCGCTGAGAGACAAGGTGCATTGAAGGAAAAATTGCGCTTTTCTGCAAATTTGTTATGGCTTTCAGGAAATGATACACAAAAGAAGTCGCTGAGAGCTACGAAGTATCGAGGGAAGGTTACGTTTGCCTGCAAATACATTATTGCTTTTAGAAAGAAATACATTGCTGAGAGAAATGCTTGCCTATTGAATAAATAGACCTAATAAGCAACAGAAGATTTAGATCTTAAAAAAGTCAACACATGATTAATATGCTTCTTTAGCTTTGCTGCTCAGCTACAGGGCCGTGGATTTCATGGAATCATCATCAGCGTCAGGAACGATAAAATTCAAGAACTTTTCGCCCGAGCAATGATGATAAGTCACCTTGAATCATGACGAATCAGACTGAATCGTTCACTACCGTGAATAATAACTGGAGTGAATTTGAGACTGGACTCGCAATAATCATTTTAACTTTGGTTGATGTTGGAGCGATACTATTAAATCTAATGGTGATGTGTATAATTTTTACGGATCGGGTGCTTCGTGAGAAAACAGACTGCTTCTTGATTGCAAACTTAGCATTTTCAGATTTCTTGGTAGCAGCAACAATAATGCCATTTTCAATTAATATCTTGATCAACAAAAACCAAACCTATTCTTCTTCTACTTCATTTTTCATTGGATTTGCTAATTTCGTCTTTTGCATAGGATCAATCATGACGTTGATGCTACTTGTTATTGACCAGACTTTGATCATAAAATGGCCTCTTAAATATGAATCTTTCCGGACGCGAAAAACAGCATTAGTTGCTTCGGTATCTGCCTGGTTGTACAGTACCGGCTGTGCATTGCCTCCAATGTTCGGACTCAGCTCTTATAATTGTTTTATATCTAATATTGGCCCATGCTCGGACTATGAATGGGCCGGAACAAACAGTGCTGTGGTGTTTACAGTTATTGTGACGACTGCAAGCTGGGGTTTGGCATCAATTGTCACTGTTATATGTTATATACAAATTGCTATCATAGCTGTGAGACAGAGCAAAAAAGCAGAAAATGCAAAGCAAACATCTAATGTATTGAGATCAAGCCGCGAACGATACATTTCTGTATCAGTCTTGCAAGCTGGCAGTTCAAATGGAGCAGATGATAGCAGGATTGGAGACAAAACATGCATAGCTTCACTTTCAAATGATTCACCCCGAAGATCAAAAGTTTCTGCGATATTCATGAAACATAAGATATCAAGCAATGTGGCTGCAACATCAGTTGTATCGAAAGAGATTTCTGCTAAAGCTGGAGTCTCTGATATCATAAATTCAATGGCTTCTACCATTGTAGCCATCGAAGCTCAGCAAGCACATTTGACCAGTGCCATGTTGTCTGTGCCTTCGAGCAGTATGGCGAAATCACCAGGCACTAGAAGGAGGCTGGAGAAGATGAAGAGGCTAAACCTCGTTTGGAGACCAGCAAAGACATTACTCCTGATAATATGCGCATATTTTTGTACCTGGTCGCCATTTTGTGTTCTGCTGATGATAGAAATTGCACAGAGACGAAAGATTTACTCAAATCTTAGTTTGATTTTCTTATGGATTGGACATTCGAGCAGTTTGCTTAACCCTGTCCTCTACTTTTTGAGATATGAAAGATTTAGAAGTACTGCAAAAAGATTCTGGAACAAAGTGCTTGCAAAATGTTTAAGACATTAGCTTGACATTAAAGAGTCTCTGCTAACCATGATCCTTTGTGGTGCCAAATGCGACTTTCGTATTATCTGAAAGCCGTTTCTGGCCTAAATTCTCTTTGCCTTGCTTTTCAATAGGTCTAAAGCATAGACAAAGGTGTAGAGTCCGAATTTTGATATTTGTCTTTCTCCAATTTCAAAAGAGGCCAAAGCAACGGACATACTTCCCACATGCCTCCCATACCTCGCACGTGTTGCCTTTAGTTGTTTGTTTGCCCTTAACAAAGGATGATCGCAAAGCCTAATGGTCAGCAGAGGGTCTTTAAAGGGTCTGCGCTAACCAGCAGCCTTTGTGCGCATTCTTGCAAAACAAAATGAACAACATTCTTTTTGGATTCTATGGCTTTGTAAATGGTGAAAGCTGTATTCAGTTAGAAAATTGATGCAATGATTGGTTTTGTTGTCAGAAAGCAGAGCATGTTCTCAAGCAAATTGCTAAGAACAAACTCTGCTTGGAAAAAAACAGTTAGAATTATTAGGACAACTAGAAATAACAATAGTCAGGGAGTGCTGCGAGCTGGTCTTACTCAGAGCACTTATATCAAACGCTTTGTGGTCACTGAAATCCCGCAACCATAAACTAAGAAATAGTAACAATTGCGTGACAAGTTTGTCGTTATATTGCCTTTTTACTAAGTCAGTTGACCGTGCAAATAATGCCATTTTTAATTAGGAAAAATACGATATTATGATCATACGTTCGATACTGCGCATGCGCAAATGTATTTGGCAAGTGCATACCACAATACTATCATGATGGCAGTCAACCTGTCGAATTGAACATAATGTTGTCGCAGATTGACCCATACATCCATATATCCACCCATTCTATGAAGCCGGCGACATTGTGCAAGAATATTATTGCTGCGCTTCGGGCAGCAAAAAACAAGGTTTCTTCTATCTGCCTTTTCTGAATCTTACCCATTAATAATATTAGCTCATAAGGTAAAGACTCAAGATAGATTTGTAAACAAGTGGACGTTCTGGAATTAAAATATGGGATTGAACAAACTGCATTGTGGTACAGCTTCATTGTGCAGAGGATGCTGGTTAGCGCAGAGTATTTACGTCCAGACAAACTGTTGTTCTGCCTATGATTATTTGAGAAACATTGCGCTATATATATGCTTATATTTGCCATGATGCATAGGAAGGTTGTTTGTAATTTCATCTGATCGGGAAGACAGTGTTTCCTTGTTCTGCGTTGTTTGAATTTAACAATGAAACAAAATTCCTTTGTAGGCAAGCTGCAATCTTTAGAATACCTGAAAATCAAATTTCTTAAGGGCGGTGTGTCCAAATATATAGGTATATGTTGCATGCATGATGCTATGCTACCATGCATCTAAGTTCGAGAATTTGATTTGTCAAGAGCCTGCTGTTTAAAACTGATCATTTGACCAAGTGAACGGGGTGTCCAAGTCAGACCCAAGGCACTTTTCAAGTTGGGTCTACCATAAATTTTTGGGTCTATGGTAAATTATTTTGGGTCTGTTACTATTTAGGTTCTTTCATTTTGGGTCTAAAGACGGACCAAATTTTGGTCTTCTTGAAAACTAGGTAGGAGTTTTATTGAGTTTTAACCAATCTGTGATTACAAATCGATAAAGAAAACAATTCTGTCATTATTGAATATGCCTGAAATGTAGCTGGAAATGCCTGACTTTAGGAATACATTTAAGCCAAAGAATCTACATAGGGTCGTCGGAAACAAAATTCATAGGGAGGAGTTGAAACTCGGTGATAGCATGGGGAGGAAAACTGGGGGTCCGGGGGCTTGCCCCCGGGAAATTTTTCCAAGACCACGCCCTTCAGATCGTCGGAAAACGCCCAATTTTTGGAGAATTTGCCATGAAAGACAGGGGTGCACATACAAATTTTGTTTGGGGGGTGTCAGCATGTGTTGGACCGACTAAAATTTTTTGGACCGACTGAGCGTTTTGGCTGTACTTTGGCTTAGAACACATTTCCTGATCCCATGTTGGCCGGTCCTAAGAAAGAATTTTTGCCATTTTGCAACAGGTTTTTTCATAATCTGGCAACTTCAGGATAAATTTCAAGTAAACGCAACTCTCTTTGGCTCAGAGAAACAAATTTTTCCCAAGAAAAATTAATCGCAAACAAAGCTAAAATCGCTTTCAGAGTGAAGAACAGTCTCTGACATATTTTCTCAAAGTTTTTTTATTCAACTTCGCCTGTTTTGCTTTGCAGTGGACGCTTTTCCTGCCAGGCCAGGCGGTGGTTTTCGGAATGTAAGTTCACAATGCAGCATATGCAAAAAAATTCCTTTCTATGTATACTTCTGCTTCATTTTACTGGCTATTTTGTGCATCATATAGCTTTAATCTTTAACTCTTAAATTGAAAAGCAATGGCTTGCATAGCAGCTTTTGTTATGACGTTTTGTTATGGCGTGATCTTGTGTACAATCACTTCTTCGCCGCCAAGCGCAACGACGGCGACTGGTTTTAGCATGTTTTTGCCTTTAGCAAGGCATTCTCTCGTGATTTTAAGTATCTACAATACTAGCGTTTAGTTGAACAGCCTTTGGTGGATAACATTTGATGGATAAACAATTTTTTATTTCCTTTTTGGGATTCATTCAGTAGTGTCCGATTCCCAACGCCATTCAATTACCACCACCGACGCAAGGGCCGCCGAGAAGCTTTGGAGGAACAAAACTGGGCAAAATGTGGAACGAAACTGCGAGCTAAGCGAGCAGAAAAGCATTGCGATCCAGCTCTTTAGATTAGCTTAGAATGACCTAAAATGCATTTTAGAAAATTTCCTGCAGTCAAAATGTTAAAACGTCTTCAAATACGAGGCCCTCTCGCTCTAGACCCTGAGGCCCTGGGGACAAATCGTACACTGCTCCCCTCTCAGTGGCCCTGCCACTACCGACACCCCAGTACCAGACTGGAAGCTTTGAGTATTTGCAAAAGCTTTGCGCCGATCTCATGGCAAAAAATCACCTTTTGCTTTGTCTTAGAGCCCTCACAATCCAGTAATTGCTTGCTTAGATTTGGGTCATTCCACGACTGTATGTCTGGGAAAATTTTTCAAGATGCCATCCTCTTCTTTGGCTTAGAACGACTCTCACGATCACTGTGTCGATCATTTCTTGCAAAATTTCTAACTGTCGTCATGGACCGACCTTTGCCTAAAACATTCAGAAGTCGGACCAACCTGGATTCGAACTATCCAAGCTTTGTCGTTGACCGACTTTTCGTTTATGAGAAATTTTTCGGACCGACTCTGAAAATATTGGGGGGTGTCTCCCCCCCACACCTCCCCCTAATGTGCGTCCCTGATGAAAGAAGCAAAAGATCACGACTGGTGGTGTCCTTTTCCACAAAAGTTTTAAAAAAGTGACTTTAATGTAACGACAAATAGATTATTTTGAACTGCATAATATTAAAAGTGATAGCTAGATAAATTCTGGTAGCTTCCTGACATATGGATATGTTTAATATTCATAAGCTTGGAAGTTCGTCTCCTAAACAAAGAAAAGGGCAACTTGGACCATCACAAAATCAAGTATGCCCCATGAAGGTAACCACTGTATGTAACAGGCTGTTTTTGGGTCTACAAATATTATGTAAAATGTTGGGTCTGTCACAAAACTGCTTTAAATATTCTGGGTCTACGTCAAACTCAAGAATTTTGGTCTGGGTCTACGCAAATCTCTTTTGGGTCTATGTATTTTGGGTCTGACTTGGACACCCCGTAAGTGATTGTCTTTGATGTTTAGCTATGACTGTGACGAAACTCGAACACATAGTTTTAAGAGCATTTTTAGCAGATGGGAGGAAAAGGGATTGGAAAGCAATGTTGAGCTATTTTGAATGATAGCACAGGTTCTTTAATCTTTTGTTTTCCCTTGTTTTACAATATTTTCTTATGCTGATACTATGTGCTGATTTTGCCAGCAAGTCATCCCACATTTGTTGCTTGGGTACGCTCTGTCTTTTGACTGGGTATCCATGTTAACTCATTTCTTATGGACTGTTTGTTTGACAGTATTGGAGGCAGATGGTGTGTTTTGAAACTTTGAAGAAAATGATTGATTGACAAAAGGCGTCAATCTTTTGACATAAAGAATGAAATCGATAAACTAGAGCAAACATCAAACATTTACGGGTTGTTCCAAATTCGACATGGGCGGTTAGACCACGACTATGGTTAGACATTGTAGTCGTGAAAAAATCATTTACTATAAAGGTAAAAGAACCACAGAGTGATTATGACTCTCAGATGAACAATATTTCAAACAGTTCAAGAACTAGAAAATTTCTATCATGATGAATAAATAGGTGCAGATTTGTGAAATGATAGGTACGAGCGAGATTTATAGAATTTGTCGGATGAATAGTTTCCTAAGTAATATGTTCCGAGTACTGAAATTTCCTAATTTTTTGGCGATCTGAGAGCTGAATTTCTTATAAGCAGTTTCTTTTTAAAAAAATTCGTGAAATCACTGACTAATCTTTTTATCTGCTTGTTCACTTTGCAGCGTATGCTTTGTAGTTATCTGACAAAAAAGTGTCTGATTCTAGCGATATTTCTATACATGTTTATTTGAAAAGATCGATGGTGGCGTTAGGGCTTCTACCATGGGTGATTAAACATTGCAGCTGTGCTTAATTGATGCCGCTTTGTTCTTTCGCGGAGGAATGTTTCCTGCGCAGAAGCAAATGCACTGAAACGGAAGGGCGGTGTCTAACAAACCATGCTTCTATTACCTAATTTTATTAGAAAATTCTACTGTATAGAAAATGCATCTAAACTTTATTCGATTTAGCTAAACGACATTTATTCAGCGTAACGTAAATAAATTCTTATTCGTTTGATGCTAAATAAATTTTTAATGTTTCTCTCTTAAATTGAGTTTTTTTAGAAAATACATTTGGTTTTTCTTGACTCTTTCTAGCCTCTTGAATAAAAATCTATTTTCAGCAGTCAAGGCCAAATCCATGGTACATATTTTTACATAAAATATTGAGGGAGATGCCCTGGGTCTCCAAAAATGTAGAGAGTCTGGTACCCAAGGCATCAAGGGTATGAGTGAGTCAGAAGCTTCTCAACTTCAATTTCTGTCGTGCGAGTCCTTGCTGTTAATTATCTATTGGGCCTGAGATTGAATGGTGAAGGTAAAAGTTAAATGGCGGTTTAAGCGCTAATCCCTTAGCCTGCGTGCAGACTCCTGAAAAGAAATCAGAAGCGTCTGCACGCAGGCTATAATCCCGGCACTAATCGAATACGCGCTAATCGAATACGCGACCGACCCCGGGTCATAACGCGCTACTGTCATGTCGAACCCTGTCCACCTGATTGTTATAGCTGCAGATAGAGGATCACACCATGCCACCGCATCTTGTAAATTTTGCTAACTTCGAAATTTCCATCTTGATTACAGGTTACCTTCGTTATGACTTTGATGAATTTTGATATGCGTAGGCAGTGATATCCTGTGTGCATGCAATAGAAATCGAAGCAAAACATCATTTCTTTGGCGACTTGCTTCGATGTAATGTACCGACATGCAGGCCCTGTGTAATCAAATTTTCACTGAAATGAATGAATCTTAACAAGATCTAAATTCAAGCAAACTTTGCTATCTTCGCTATGACTATTTTGAGGATTTTATGCTTATCATAAAATAATATTGAGCATAAGGATTATAGCGAGATGCAAAAGCTTCTGTTTTATCAATCTCGCACCTTAACTTTCAAAGTATTTGCATAACATCTGTCCTCTGTTTACTTTTGATGACAGCTTTTACACAAGAAATTGGCTGCTATTATAAAAACATAATCATGCAAGAAGAGCATATGCTTCGGCTTATCAGTGGATAATTTCTTGTGTTAAAATTTTATTCAAAGGACTTCTCTGACTTCTCTCTCAAATTAATAAGTGCTGTTTCAATTAGAATCAAGATCATTATGGATGCATTTCTTAGTCATCGGTTTCATTTTAAAATATCATCAATCTAGCTTAACTTACCGAAGAAGAACTTCTTAGGTAGACTTGCCGAAGTCTATTTAGTTGAAAAAGTCGACTTATTACTGATGAAGAAATAGACTTGGGGCAGGTCCACTACTTATATGAAGATATGAATAAAAAGTGTTCTCTTTCAAGCAATAAAGGGGTAATGAATATTGTTTTCAAAACGTTCGTATTGTCTTGAAATCGTTTTCTGGTAAATATTTTTCGTCATTGCATATCCTCAATCTTGTTTTGACTTACGGAAGAAGAATTTTTGATGTGCAGATTTTAATCAAGTATTCTCTCTGAAAGCAATAAATGTCGTTTAAAAATTTTTGTCATTGATATTTTCCGTTGTTTATCATCAATTTAGCTTTAGCTTGCCGAAGAAGAATTTCTTGTGTGTGCAGCTCCCAATCAAAACTATTCTCTATCAAGGCACAAATATTGCTTTCAAAATGTTTGTTGTGCTTTGAAATCGCTTTTCTAGTAGGTCTTCTTCATTGTATTTCCTCAATCTTGTTTTGATGTATCTGAAGAGAATTTCTTACTTAAACGTCTCAATCAAAATGCGTGAATTTCTCTCTATACTGTAACAGTAAATATCATTTCAAAATGTTCGTCTTGTTTGAAATCATTTCTCTAGGAGATCTTTTCCGTTGTTTATCATCAATCTATAGCTTTCTCTTGCTAAAGAAAAGTATTGTCCCTAAGGCAGTAATCTTTGTTTGTTTTCAAGTTGTTGCCTTGGTAGGAAATCATTTCCCCTGCAGATTTTTGCCGTTGTGCGTGTTGTATGTCTTCATTTTAGCATTGACTTGCCGGAGAAGAATTTCTTGTGTGCAAAATTGCTTTCAAAACGTTTGTCTCGTTTTGAAGTTTTGAAATCATTTCTGTAGTATAGATTTGTAGATCTCTTCCGTTGTATATCATCAATCTAGCTTTGATTCATCTTAGGAGAATTTTTTGTGAAGATCTCAATCGAAGTCTTCTCTCTAAAGCAGGAAACTTGATATTCAAAGTGTTTGTCTTCTTATGAAATCATTTTTCATGCAGATGTTTTCCGCTTGATACCGTTCTATTTCAAACCAAAAGTATTTATTTCAAAATGTTTGTCTTGCTTTGAAATAATTCCTCTGGTAGATCTTTTCCGTTGTATATCATCAATCTAGATTTAGCTTACCAAAGAAGAATTTGTACAGAGCGACTATGCAGTCAAACGCAGTTCTACGGTTGATGAGTCAAATTGTGTCAATGCAAACAAATGCTGCACTGGATTGCTGGAAACCTGTGTGGCTTGAAAGGGGGTTATTTATTGAGGAGATACGTAAGGAGTATATTTGTGATTCAACCTTCATGCTATAAATCCATCTGTCCGTGCATCTTGCATTATAAGGGAAGATAGGCTGCCAAGAAAACAAGTGATTGCACACAGATCGAAAGCAGAATAATGTGTGTTAACATGGTTCAGCTTATAAACTAGATCAACAACATTTCTGTGATAGAATGCATGGCCAAATGCATGGTTTTTCAACTATAGTTTACCAGCGGAAAGACAAAATGTTTACAATTTTGAATCTAGACTCGATTACATGTCGTAGTGTCGTACTTTCGCTTTTTACCTGTACTGATGACGGTACAACTCCAGTGGAGCAACAACAACAACGAAAATTCAACTCAACGATATTAGCGCAGCGTATGACGTAAGAACACCCTGGGAACGAGGTTGTGGTCCTCATGGAGTGAGGCAACTTTAATCATGGCTGTTCCTTTGGTTGTACCATAAGTAACTATGGCATAAACAATGAATATCTGAAATAGTTAATCTTGGTCACGCCGGAACTTTTCCATGATTCTCCATTTGTCGAAACCATTACTAATTTCAGGTTTTGAATATACACTAAATGACATTTTTGATAAGCAGTAACTTGAGATACATTTCTTTAAAACATGGCGATTTACGCCCACTTTCACACTCTGATGATGAATCTTGGAATGGATCCGAAACGTTTTGGTATAAGCTTAGCCACTCGTTTTGTGTCACTTCGACTTGTCTTAATATATATACTAAAACTATCATTTATGAAAATGAATTAGTCGATATTAAGTACACTTTTGATGTTTTTAAAAATGGATTAATTTTGAAAGATATGCTGAAATAGATATACCGAAGATGATTCTTGCTCCCCAAAGTTTCTTTAAGGTAGTAAATAAATTAATTTAGAGCAAGAAAAGATTCTTCATCATGATAGATTTCTTGTCAAACTTCAACTTGACAGGTAATTCCGTTTTAAGATTTTCTGTCAGAAAGAAAATTATATCAATGATAAAATTTCATTTGCGCAGTAGATTTCAATCTGATTGCCTTTCATTGGCCAGCAAAAATTACACTTTTTACTATTCACAGAGACTTGATAATTCATTCATCTCTATTTCTACTGCACGAATAAAACATATTTATTGAATGAGGGCGTGTTTGCACATGAAAATTCTGTGATAAAAACATAACTCTGATATTAAAAATTTAGACATAAATTCAGCTTCAGTCAAAGAAAGGTGTGTTGATTTGACAAACAAAGTTCTAAATGAATTTAATCTATGTTGGAGAAGAATTTTGAAAGAGACTTCTCAAAAGTCAAGTTTTATTCTTTCTCCTTCCTGACATGTAAATAAAAGAACAAGTGAATAGATTCTTTTGCGAGTGTTTCCCAAATCACAGTCAAACTCAATTCCTTTATAGAGTTTGGATACAAGACTTTATCTATCGGACTTCAAAACTGGATTAGCTTGTGAAACCTTGCTCTTAAGATAAACATTCATTTTCAATAAAGCATAATCAGCTACTGGAAAGGAAGAATGAAGGCCTTCTTTAAAATGCATCTAATTCCTACCTGTTGACCCCAAGCCGCTTATCAAATTTTCGTTTCCAAGCTACTGATTCGCACTCTGTAAATTGCATATTTGATAATACATGCCCTTAAATGACGTTTTTGACACAATTGCAAGAAAAGAATTGTCAGAATCGACAGCAAGAGAAGCTCTTATGACTTTGTCAACGGGGATAGATCTGCTTTAATTTTGGTCGCCTTGTGTGATCACTGGCAACAATGTCTAATTTTAACTGTACTGTTTCTGTGTAATTTCAACTCCTTGGAAAATCAATGCGTAGGACGAATCAAACTAGCCTGCGTCATGTGGCGCAGGCTACAATCAAAGTGACATTTTAGGGGTTAACTTTATGTTGCTGTAGTGGCTAAGTAGTTATCGTATCACTGCCCTGAAGAAGTCCTGCTCATGGCAGGAGGAAATATTGACGATTTGTGTATAGTGGTTTCGTTACTCATAGCACCATATTCGCTTTTGTTTTTGTTGTTTATGATTTCTACTTCATTTTACACTTCCATCATCGCGAGCATCCTATCACAGTGAAAGCGGAAGAAACGTACCATCTATGTTTTCAATATTCAAAATATAATCGAATCTTCATTATATTTTGTTTTCTTTGCATGAAGAAATAATTGAACATTCTTATTCATTGTGGTTTCAAAAGTAATGAGAATCCTGCGAAAAATGTCATCGAGGTTCTCGATTGAAAAGTTGATTATGTATTTTGATGTATTTTGTTAAGTTTAGTTCAATTAAGTTTAGACTTCGTTCTTCACTTTAGTTTAGTTTTGTTTACTCTACTTTATATTCCTGAAAAAGAGAGTTATGCATGATGATGATGATGATGATGATGATGATGATGATGATGATGATGATGATGATGATGATGATGATGATGATGATGATGATGATGATGATGATGATGATGATGATGATGATGATGATGGTGGTGGTGGTGGTGGTGGTGCTGGTGGTTTCCAATGAAAGGAACTCCTATTGTAATCTTTCATACGCTCCACCCAGCGGAAGCAACATTGAAATCGAACAGAAGCAAATAACGAAGCAACATTGGAATAATAATCCAATCATGCATATCTATTTTCAAATAAGCTTCGAATTTACATGATAAGCTTCTTCCGCTTTCACTGTAACATTGAATCCGACAAGTTGATAGGGAGCCAAAGTGCCTTGTTCCTTCAAATTGATTTATCCTCTAGCTACGTTCGTCTTCTTTTGATTAGGGATTTCTTAAATTTTGATTAAAACCACGCGGTAAATTATTTAAGGCTCCTTCTCGTTAAAATTTAGCTGGTATCGTTTCAAAGCCAATCAAATTGCAATGAGCTCTAACATTCCATGCAATAAAGTCGAACAAGAAGCCAAAAATCTGATTCCGTTTTCACGATATCAAGATGGATGATATCGCTAAATAACATAATCTGACCACAAGTGGGAGTCAGATCACAGTAACTATTCTATGGTCAGATTGTGTCGCGCGTAAGCAGGCAGCTACCGGATGCGGGATGCGCCAAAAAAGCTATCCACTTTTGAAAGGCCACGATACATGATACGCTGGACCGATTTTCAAGATTCACGACTTAATCTTCAGCTAAAAGCCTGAATTAGATTCCAGGATTTTTTGCAACTTTTTCATCTTCTGCTTCTGGAGTTACATGAGTAAATTTCTTAAGGTGTTTTTTTTCGGAAACATTGGAAACGATCAAAAGATCGTCGATCAAATTTCCAAAGACTTGGCATGATGAAGAAATAGACAAATTTTCGTGGTGATTCGGGGTTTTAGAAATAGACAAGCAGTAACATTAGCTAGTGAGTGCAGCATTTTGGGACATTGGAACAAATTGCACCAAAATTTGGAATGGAACAAAATAGGCCTTTCTCATTCTGTTAACATTGCAAGATGCCTTTGCCCCTCCCCTGTTTTGCAGCCCTTCATTATTGCAGTCAGTTCAGTTCTATTGGCATTTAATCACAAAATCACTGCTCGTCTCCCAGCCGTCTGTCTCAAGACCATAAAGAAGTCAGACAAACATGCATTCATTCCATGGAATATTCGGGACACAAGAAGGCTTTGATGATACCGCCCCTGACGTTTTCGTTATTGTGTGCTAGAGATAGGTTATTTAAGGAAAAGCGAATTGCAGGATGCCATATTTTCACAAACAGAAAGAAAGAAAGAGAGATATTGCACCTCGTTGATTCTTTTGAAATACTTTGCTGCTAACGCCGCAATTACTTGTAATCTGCTGCACGAGCGTTAGTTGCGTTATCACTGCTGTTCAAATCAACAAATCATAAACATTTTCAAACACAGTCCTATACATGTTTGTGATTTCTTACAACACCTATACGTCGTCAAATGATGGCCAAAGTTCAAGAAAATCATGTTGATATTCTTATTTCATTCAAATGCTTGTTTCAGCTTCAAAATAGATACAGTTCGGATTGATATGATCCCTTGATACACTTTGTAGCCTGTAATAAAGTTGCCAGCTTTTTTTTAGATGTAACTAGCAGCCTATTTTGTTGTAGATCTTGAGTCAATACTGCCTCTTCCATACACACAATTATCAGAAGAATTCACACATAAAATGCCTTCAGAAGAAGGCTCTTCGTTGAGGACATGCTTGTGATGTGAAAGGTGATTGAATCTTCATTAGCTATTTGATAAAAGTTTGTCATGTAAATCTTGCGAACTATCGACACATGAGAAGAATTTCGAAACAACAAAACAACGAATGCACTATTTCTTTCTTATCATCTTGAAGGAAGAAGTTAAACACTACATGAGAGCCGTAATCTTCCTCATACAAGTATTGCTAGATAAGACTGAAATGGTTACTATTGAGGGAGGTCATTGGCGACTAAGCTAAGCACAAACTCAAATAAAAACTCATGCAAGCAACTAAATTGTCTATTTCGTTAAATTTCTGGTGAAATGAAAATAACCGCGAATAAATATTTCAAAGGGTTCGTTTGCGTAATTTTGCGTTATCGTAAGTACTTCGTAAATCTCACCTGACATCTAATATCTGAAAGAATTTAAACCGGTGTAACAGTAGAATTCTGTCTGTTTATATTGCAAAAGTATTTGCTTCATCTCTTGTAAGTCAAAATAACACTAAAAGCACGTTAAAATAAACTCGACATGAGGTAAAAGTGTCATGTAGATTTTTAAAAGCGATTCCCTCATTCATTCACTATCATCAAGTGCAGTCTAATTCACACACTAAGTAACACTAAGTTCAATGTCCAAGCCCCTCAAAGCAATCAATACCACGATCATACCTGTTACAGGCATACCGTAAAAGCTCTATTAAGCCCCCCTCTCTATTAAGCCCCCCTCTCTAATAAGCCCCTCCCCTGTGAGTCAAAATTTGAAATAAGCCCCCCCTCTCTTTTAAGCCCCCCCCTTATACAAAATTCTAGAATTTACCAAATATTTTCCATTCATTTAGCTACACTACCTTCCATGTTAATTTTGGCACGCTTTGGAATAAAGACTGTGTCGAATTTACGTATTTCAGCCGTAAAATTGTGCCTTGATTCCGCAAACTATGGGATAAAAGAACTGAAAAGCTACCAAATATATCCTTGTCACTTGATTTTGTGAATAAGCCCCCCCTCTCTAATAAGCCCCCCTCTCTATTAAGCCCCCCCTCTGGAAGGTCCGAAATTAAATAAGCCCCCCGGGGGCTTAATAGAGCTTTTACGGTAGTGATACAGATCTCGTAGCCGCCAAAATGGGCTAAAGAAAATGCCCAGACAACTGTGGCTCTTTGGCTCCTCAGTGAAGCCACACGTGGCAAAATTATCAAATTCAATAGATTACATCTAGAACTTGGGCCGGGCTAGCTTTTAACTATGTCGATTCCCTTTACAGTCACGTGATAAGTATCATATCAAAATGTTTATTCTTGGGTTTCGGGTATTAAATTCAAAAATCTTATTTGCAGGTTTGGGAAGCTATACAGTGCATGAGATCGAAGAAACGGCCTTCAAATGCTTTAAAACCATGCAGAGAGTCAGTAAAACGAAAATGCTGGAAATGATTAAAGATTGACAAAATGACCAACAAGATTTTAGATTCTTGTTAAAAAGTGCTGATTCAGATTTTGGTCTTTTTGCCTCCTTGTTTTCAGGCTTTCGCAAAATTTGGTTTGGGTTTGTGGGTTCTAGTACCTCCAAAAGGCACCCTCAATAAGTTGACAGCAGGATAATAGTAGAAAGATCATCCCCCATTGTTTCAACTTAATTTTTTAGACAATATATGTATCAAAAACTTTTCTCCACACAACAAATTGAGGCAAAAATGGTTGTGTAAACATTTCTGCACTTAAGTTAACCACACTGTCTGACAGGTGCAAACACCTGTGAGGAATGACTTGATAACACATCAAAACTAGACCTATCATGTTGAGTCCTAGTAATCACTACCATCAAACCCTGTTCTGACTCATTTTGAGCAATTAAGGGGTGGGTGATAATGAATACTAGGGATCAATGTATTAAGTTTACATCAAAACCTATTTTGGTGATAAAATATCAATCAACGTCTTTTTTGAGGCTTTATGTCACCTGGTGCTATGCACAAAAAATAAATATATAAATAAATGAATGAATAGCTGAAGAATCATTTTTAAAGCCAGCCCTTTGAAGCATGTTATAACAGGCCTATGCCGTACGAAAAGCAGTTATGCCTAAAAATTGACTTGTTCCAGGCTTATAGCCTCCACAGTACAAATATTTCTTTATAAGAAACTGCTTGTAATAAATTCAACTCTCAGATCGCCAAAAAATTAAGAAACTCAAGTAATGGGGAAATGTAACTTAAGGAACTCTTTATTTTCAACAAAGGAAATCCTTGACACATGTTCTTTACTTTATTTCACTTGTTTCCTGTATTGTATCACTCAGAATGTACTTGAGTGATATCAAAACATTGGAAAGGCTTTGAATAACATAACTATTTTGAAAAGTTCACAAGGGTACAGTTAGTGAATATGAAGATTGTTTAGAACCTTTAAGAAACTTGAAAGAAACTCTGCGTACTCAAAATCTGATACTTTCAAGAAACTTTCAGGACTGGCCCAAATTCTTAGTTTCTTACAAAAAAAATATGTGTAATAATTTATAGAATTACCTATAATGAAGTAAGCACACCATGAACATCCTATGAGCTATAGATAAATATTTAACCCCAGAGTTATTAAAATGAATGAACCTATGATTTCACATTACTGATCTTAAGTTTTCTTTCAAGATGTTCTTTGCAGCCAATTGGCTTATATTTCTTAGGATTATCTTCACTGCAGCAAACTTTCATTGGGTCTATGATAGCATTCCTGTTTGGTCCAACAAACAGGACCAGTGACAATCTATGAATACCTGCTTTCTCCTCAGGAGGATTTGCAACTCTATGGACTACAGATCGCCAGCAATCATTTGTCCACCTTTGCAGAAGATCTCCAACATTTACAATGAAAGAACCAGGGACATATTCCACAGGTATCCAATTGTCATTCTTGCCTAGAACTTCTAAACCTCCAGCTGCATCATCAGGCTTGACAACAGCAAGGCAAGCATAATCTGTATGGGGACCATATCTCAGTTGGCCTGGTCTGGGCTTTTCTTTATCCTGCGGTGGATAGAATGCCAGCCTCAATCGCTCATATGGATTGTCACCAAAATATTCCTCAAAGAAATTCTCCTCCAATCCAAGTGCCAATGCAGATACATGAAACATCCTCTGATAAAACTGTCGAAGGTGATTCCAATAATTCTCAAGACTGTCCTTAAAAGAGGTTGGATTTTGTGGAATAACAAATTCTTCATCTTTGTCATCAAATCCTTTAATATATTCCAAAGTTTCAACGAAATCTGGAACGGATTTCTTAACTGCTACATTCACATCTTCCTTGCAGGATTTCCCCTCTTCTATATCATGTTTATTGTAAACCATCGTTTTACCTACAACTTCCTTCCCCAAGGCAACGTAACCTCCCTGACCATAACCCTTCTTCAAGTCAAGTGTGACTTTCTCCTCGATCTTCTGCTTGAAGAAATTCACTGCATCATCTTGCAAATTCTGACACACCGGCTCCGGAATGTCATGCCCAGTCACTATCACGAAGCCAATCTCTTCAAACGCGAGTTTCCATTCAGCAAGCAGATCTTTGATATCTTCAACTTTCCCTGTCTTTTCATAATGAATATAGCTACTGAAATCAATAACAGGAATGGATTCAGCAGCCATACCTGGGATGCAAGAAATTTAGGCCCTATTTTATGCAACCAGCAATAACAACTAACAGCGCACCAAGGTCAGCATAATCGTGTGTTCTGTTCGCTTCGTGTGTCTGCTGTCCTTCATATATCGAAAAATTTCTCATCTGCATGCACACAATATGCAACCAGCAGTCTGGAACAATGATTAGATTTGTTTTAATCAAAGATATTTTACTTGCTTGAGATGCTAGACGACATCTGCCTTTTCCTTCGATTTTGAATTTTGAATGAACTCAAGTGTGGTTAAGTACTTTATGTAAGATTTGGTGACGTCATATCTTAAAATATATTTAAAGCTTGAGAATAAGGATTGTGATTGGTCCAATGGACAATCAGACTGAGCGAAAATTTTGTGCCCATTCTTGCCCAGGGTTGGACAAACGACACGGGAAGGGGAAGAGGGGAAGGGAAAGGATCTGGGGGCTATCATCTGGCACGCGATCAGGCACATATGGGAGGTAAACTGTAATATTTCTTTGTCCAAATAATCCTGATGATAATTTTTGCCTTCGAATACTTTTGTATTTGACTCCTTAAATTGTATGCTAAATCCGCAAAATATAGGGCTAAAGGAATTAAAAGCTATCATACCGTAAAAGCTCTATTAAGCCCCCGGGGGGCTTATTTAATTTCGGACCTTGCAGAGGGGGGCTTAATGGAGAGGGGGCTTATTTAAGAGGGGGGGGGGGCTTATTCACAAAATCAAGTGACAAGGCTATATTTGGTAGCTTTTCAGTTCTTTTATCCAATATTTTGCGGAATCAACATACAATTTTTCTACTCAAATACATAAATTCAACACAGTTTCTATCCTAAACCATGTCAAAGGTAACATGCAAGATTGTGTCGCTCCGTAAATGGAAATATTTGGTAAATACTAGACCTTTGCATAAGTGGGGGGCTTAATAGAGAGGGGGGCTTATTTCAAATTTTGACTCAGTGGGGAGGGGCTTATTAGAGAGAGGGGGCTTAATAGAGCTTTTACGGTATACATCCTTGTCATTTGATTTTGTAAACAAGCCCCTGGAGTGTCCAGTGATCACCCAGGGTGCAGAAAACCTCTGCGAGGGATAAAAATCGAAGGTGTGTTACACATAGTCCCCTGTGCTCTACTCTCCTTTGGGCCTAGCAAAAATAAGGAAAGCGGTTGGTGTCATTGGTGTATGCCCATTCCTGTCAAAATGAAGGTCGATATCCATAACCATATCCTCCCTGCATCATGGCCAAATCTTAAAGAGGTAAGGTGAGGTTTAGAAATCTTTATGAGGAAAATTTTAAGACATTTTCCATGAAAGAGCTGCCCTATTAATAGGCCTATTATATACGAAAAAGCATGAGGATGAATTTTATATTTGGCTCATACAAATAATGAGGTTTTATAAAGATGTTTAGGTGAACCAGTTGATTGAACACTCAAGGAAAGTTATACACATGATTTTATTGCAAATGAAGAAATTGTAAAAGCGTTTAATGACACAGTTAATAATTATGAAATGTATAACATTTTGCATAGTACGTAGTTTATTGCAATCAATTAATCCTTTTAAAGAATGTGACTTTGTACTTGAGAAATTATAATACACAATGTTTCAATCATTGCTCTTGATCAGGCAACCATTAGTCAAAAAATTTTAAGAATAACAAGGAAATATTGAAAATTCTGATACTGTTGATTTTTAAAGTATATAATGATAATTGTTGCATCTATAGTGGACTGGAGACGGTGGGGGGCTTGAGGGGTAGGGAGCTCAATTATTTGAATGTATTTTGATACTTGCTTCCTGCAACCAGCCAAACTAGCAACATCTTACAGTTCTTACTACTCATTTTTCTAGCGTTATGGATATGGCAATTGGATCCAGCTTCACAGATGTGAAGGGGAGAAGGTACGTATCTGTTTAACATCTCAAAAATGCCTTACCATTCTTGCTTGTGCTGTGGTACAATTTACTTGCTGCGATATTCAGTTTTCCCTAAAGAGTCATTGAATGCTCTCTTGCAGCTTTACTTGTGTGGAAAATATCTCATTACCATCATCAAAATCCATACAGTATTAGCTTATTGAATGAACTCTAATTATTTATCAAACTTGATTTTCCGACACAAAAAAGATTATAATAATCTATATCTATGTTATATATTTTTGGAAATTTTCTACATTTTGATAGTAGACAAATGAGCCATTCTAAAACAAATTTTCAACTGGGATTGGAAAGGTCTAAGACATCAATTTTAGAGGTTCTATCACCATTGTGTACATTCCAAAATTCTACATAAAAGATTCTTCAAAACGTTGTGGATTCTTTTATTATGAAAATCAAAGGGACTACCCTCTAAAGGAGCTCAATACATGCTAATGTTTTTTTTTCTTATAAAATGCTATTTATTTTATCAAAGAATGGTAATATGATGATAGATGACAAGTTTTTCAGAAAAGTGCAACCAAATTGTTGGTCACCAGAAGAAAGAATAAAAGACATGGATGAAACTGGTAGGCATCTCATGCTTTTGTAGAAATCTTGCAACAGGCTGACAAATAGGGACATGTGCCATTCTTTAACACTTTGCATTGATTTTTATTGTATCACCGAAACACTTTGCATTGCATTGATTGTAAGTTTATGCAAAGTTTGTTTTGATAAGAGAGGCATCACCCTTATTCAGGACCCTGTGAGGAAAAGAAGAATTCAAAGGAACTAACAATTCCAATTTGGATAGGCCAACTTTAAAGATTCAACATGAATTACATTTAAGTGTGAGCGTTAGAGTAAATGAGCATTAATCAACTTAGCACCTGTAGCAAACTATTTTCAAGGATTTTTGTTGTTGCTAGGCTTGAGTCCTTTTATTTTGAATTTACTCAGAATGGCCAAAAGAAGGCAATTCTTGGGGTGCTCATTTGGGGTGAGGCCTCTCTATGCTTCAGAGTTAGGAGTCTGCAATTTGTCTGCACAAGCTTCATAGACTGATAATGCAATTCCTTACATATTCATTTGACATTTTGATTGATTTTCATTTCACTTGTACACCAGGACTCAAAACATGAAATAAACTCTTACAAAAAGTCTAAGAAACATTGAGCATCTTCCATCCTTCAAATGTCAATCAAAAATTGAGAATTGTTTTCAACATCAAATCTCTTCTAAAGGTCAAACTTTGATCTTATGAGTTAGCCAAACACTAAGAATAGGCAAGTGGTCTGACCATATTAAGGACATTGTGATCTGATTAGATGCACCCTAAATGTGGCACATTTGGTCGCATTAGTCTGATGTTTTGAAGCTGTATTATCATGAATCTAAATTTGAAGCACTGATCATTATTCTGTCAACTGTGGAATACTAGGACTTCATAACTTGGAAACTCCAACAGAACAGTACCAGTGGCGGCACCATGGTTGGGACCTGGGGGGACTTGTCCTCCCAAATTCCAAAAGTAGGCAAAAATTATCAAAGAAAAATGGCATGAAATTAGTTCGGTATACCTTCTTGGTTGAAAAACTATGTCAAAGTCCCCCACCACTTCTTTCAGATTTTTCAGAGCTGGTGCCGCCATAAGCACACTCAATGCAAACTGACTGCAAAGTTTGGGCAAGATGTATATTTTACTAAGTGTAGTTGCAAAATTTCTACAAGATTTTCAGAAATTTGTGTTAACAGCTGGAAATCAAACTTTTATCAATAAATTAATAAAACACATGACAAAAATTGCAACTGATGATCATGTAAATCATTCTACGTGCTGCCAGAAAAGGACTCTTGGAAGGCAATAAGAATTTAAACATAATTATATAATCTTTATTCGTAGGTGTCACTGTTCAAGTATTATCGACAGTCCCAGTCATGTTCAGCTATTGGGTAGGTTTTCATCCACGTGGGAAATAGTTGAATTTTTCATGTTAAAAGCTTGATAATTAATTTTCCTGTTTTGTTCTTTATGTTCTCAATTTTTTGGATGGTATGAGGGACAGGAATGAATCAAGGTCCAGAAAAATGACAGTTTATGTATTGGCTGGACTAAAAAGAGCTTTATCTGTTTAAAATTTGTCACATGAAGAATACTAGAGGTAGTAAACTGAAACAAAGTTTTTGGTTGATAGGTGCAAGGCTGAAATATTGTTTAATAATTACCGTTTGATTGCTTATATGTTCAGAACCAATGAACCGATTTTCAAAAAGTTTGTATTATCCCCAGGGGGGGGACTTGGTAGTTCAAGGTGACGTATCCGTTGCAAAATGTTGGAAAACCCTAAACCCTTAGTGGTAGTAGCTTTTAGCCTAAGCGGTAGTAACTTTTGGCTTCCATATGCACCAATAACAATAGGTTCATTGTTCCAGAAACAATGCTGCTATTGTATGACAGACATGAGAAAGAAAACAACTTCTATTTACTTTGAAATAATACAGGTGTAGAAGTAAAGGTAGGATTAGGATGGGAGGACCTTCTCCTAGCGTGAGTATATGACAGTATGGTCAATGCAATGGTCCGCCATCGATCAGAAATTTGTTTTGATAGGTTTGCATAACGTGAGGAGACTGAATAACTGGTTGATCTCTGTCGTTACAGATTCTTACAAACAGCAATTCAGTTCATCAAACTTTCTTAAATCTCTAGGAATGAGTCATATTAATTTTCACAACCCTAAGCGGTAGTAAATTTGAACATTTTTTGACCCTAAGGGGTAGTAAATCGCAGATTTCGAGACCCTAAATTTTGCAACGGGTACGTCACCTTGAACTACCAAGTCCCCTCCCCCTGGGGTATAATCCGATTGCCGAAAGGCTAAATTGCATTCGAGGATGTTGAATGGTTGTGGTTTTACGACGTCGATTAAATCATGTCGAAAAGAAGATCAATAAAACTGTTCAAATGCAAGCCTTGGATGGCATGAGAAAGAAGCGGTTATGAAATATTCCATTGGAACGAAGAACTGATGAGGCAAGGAGGAATTTACGTATAACTAACATTCTGCAGAATACGCAAAAGAGATGTGCTTTGGGGTTCAAAGAATTCGTACTCTCTGATTTACTTACAAGTTCAGCCTTTAGTATCACGTCCAGTTTGTTGACTTGAAAAGTAGGCCGTTTCTTTTTCATGCCATATAAGGCTTTAATTTGAACAGGTTTATCGATCTTCTTTTCGACATGATCTTCGTAAAACCACAACCAACATCCTCCAATAAAATGTAGCCTTTCGGCAATCGGATAAAAGAAAAGTCTTTAAAATCGGTTCATTGGCTATGGACATTTAAGCAGTCAAACGATATGTATGACGATCCTTAGGGACACCCGAAAAATATCTTTTTTAGATTAGATTTCTCAAAGTATCATTAGCGTTTCGCATTCGCTTCATCAGAACTAGCCTTATGTACAATCTAACCTAACCTTAGTTATCGGGGAGGCTCATGATTTGTTTTCTATTTCAAATTAATGTTTAAATTTCTATTGGTTTTTGTTTTACTTTTCTGAGCATAGGAAATATCAATAAATTATATTTTGCTAAATCTGTAACTTTAAAATGTGCGAAAAAGGCATGAAATAACTCCCGATCAAAATTATAAACAATTTTGTCACTCAAGCATATTTCATTTCCGTCAACAGCTAAGAATCAAATCTGTATAAATCCCATTGCAGGCGAAGCCAGAAGATACATTGGATTTTTGCCAGATCATCAATAATGATCTCAAGTCGACGGTGCATAGATATCCCAAAAGGTTTATTGCCTTAGGAACTTTACCAATGCAGGTAACATTTTTATTTTTCATAGTGTATTGTCTGCTCCAAGTTCTTGAAAAGGGCCCATTTTTGAAACCAAAACAGATCATCCCTGCTCGCTTCTCATGCCAAGGACTTTAAGCAAGAAACTTTACCTGGAGTGTCTTGTTATGAAGATGACTTATTAAACAGTACAAAATGAAGAGGTGATAATTTTCATGATCATAAAATGTAATGTCCTGTGTCTGCTTCAAGTTCTATTGTTAGATTTTCTAGATGACCTCTGCATTATAACGATGCTACATTGTAAATTATGCTTTGTGTGATGTGAACAGTATTAGTTTGAAGGTGAAGTTGCCGTGTTTTTAGCAGCATAGGTTCCAGATCTTTAAATCGGTGTAAAAAAGGCAGGTGTAAAATGATAGATGAAAAATGAAAATCCGCACTGTTAGAATTCAATAAAAAAGCAGGATTTCCGTTGATTTTGAGGCGCAGGTTTAGCGATTTTATCGACAACCGTTCCTAGAACTTCCTAGAACATTTCAGTTTTGCCGTTTTCCAGGAAAATAATAATAGGAAATCAATACACGCAGATACAGAAATGAAACAGATACTCATATCTAAGTTGGGCATTGTGTAATCGATTGATTTTATAATTCTTATCGAATAGGACGCAGTTTTACAAAATAACAGTTCAAATTGAGCGACTTTTTTCTGGGATAGCCGGCTTATTAGTATTAATACATAAGTCTTTTATTAATCATCATCATCATCATCATCATCATCATCATCATCATCATCATCATCATCATCATCATCATCATCATCATCATCATCATCATCATCATCATCATCATCATCATCATCATCATCATTGTACCACATCTCCAAATCGGTCACTTGATTATTGTCTTTTTAGGCCCCAGAACTTGCAATCAAAGAAATGACCAGATGTATCAAGGTGAGTAATTCTTTTCAACGTGCTTTAACTGTATGATATATCTTTTACTTCACTGGAGCTTTTCATGTTTAGCAGTTGGACTGGCACCACCAATGTTTGGAATTATTTTGTACCGAAATATGATGACATGACATCTATTCACTAATTTACTCTTATCTGGTCATCTTCATTGAGTTCTTTTTTCATGTTCGGCTAAGTTTGATTTTGAGATTTGAAGTCCAAATACCGTGCACAGAATTAAAACGAAATTCCTATGGGGTGACCCAAAGGAACATGATAAGCTATTGACAGGGATGGGCAAAATACAATCCTGTTGGCAATTTCACAGCTCTCTGAATGTCAAGGTAATGACATTAGCAAATAAATAGACTCGATTACATGTTGTAGTTTCACTTTTTGCCTGAACTGATAACGCAACAACTGATAACGCCTCAGTAGAGCGACAGCAGCAGCAACAATTCAACTCAATGAAATGAGTGTAACTTGAGGGTCCTTATGGAGTTGGGCTAGACTTATGACGATGGGTCTCTTGTTTCCCTGTGCTCTTTGACCTGGATTAATCCATCGTTGATGCATCAATCTAGCCCAACTCTAGACTGATGACGTTGAGTCTAGTGATTGATCTACCTAGTTATATGCAGTCACCCTTGAGTTTTCGTCTTGTTGTTCCAATTGCTGATAAAATGTTCTTGATTGTATCAATTTTCTCATTCATCGTAGGAACTTAAATTTCCAGGCATTGAGATTGGTTCGCATATTGGTGATTGGAATTTAGATGCAGAGGAATTGTTGCCGTTTTGGAAGGTGTTGTATTGTTTTTGAAAACAATTAAAAACAAACAACAAGATTTATTAACTATTTCTTCCATAGCGGGAAAGGACTTGAGGTCAGCGAGTTCCAACAATAAATGACACTTAAATTTTTGAATATTAATTAAAGTTGAAAAAGTTGATCATCGAGGCAAAATGTTCTCTTCATGAAGGCCATACCTGTGAGGGAACATATGATTTAAGGAGTGGTTTACGGCCTTGTTTGTTTTGATTTATATTGAGAGAATTTCATTTGTCTGCAGTCACTTTCAGAGAGTTTGTATTGAGAGAATTTCCTTTGTCTGCAGTCACTAATCGCTTTGAATTGAGGTGTCAGTTAAAGCAACTTTTGCTATTGTATTACAAAAATCTGTCGTTGTTGGTTAACAGCAGTATAATTTAGATAACATGATAGCAGTATGTTCAAAATTTCAGGCCGCAGAAGAACTTGGTGCTTGTGTTTTTATTCACCCTTGGGATATGGAACAAGGTGGCAGAATGAAAAAATATTGGCTTCCATGGCTGGTAGGTAAGAAGATTCGTTTTATCGACTCTTATAGGTACTGGTACACACACATTCTTGTTTTGATTTTCTCGATTTTTCCTGATGATTTAACCATTCTTGTCTTGGGATCTTCTCCTGTCAAGTGCCGTTTATAATGCGAGGTAGTCTAATAATCTTTCTTTTATCACAGTGATAACTTTATGGGCATCGAATTCAAAGCTGCTCCAAAACCAACCCGCTTTAAAACGAGCCAAATTTGCTCACCGTTAAATCAATTTTAACTATAAACTGGAAAGCTATAAACTGCACACAAGAAAATAGTTTGGTTTCTGATATGCTTGAAATGAAATCAATATGAAGGTTGACCTTTTGATTAAATTTCAGTGTTTCCAAAACAGGGGAAGGGACTTTCAGGGGCGGACTGGCAGTAGAATTGGGGCCCGGGCGATTCGGCAACGAGGGGGCCCGCAACTACGCGAGCGAAAAGTTTGCAGGGCACTCCCTTGGGAAATCTTTTGTGAACACACCCCCTGAATTGGCCTCAAATGATACTGGACTAACTTCTAACAATTTGAATGGTTCTCTATACGAGTTGCATTCTACTTTGAAACTAAGTGCGAGCGCAGCGAACAAAGCTGGGGGTCCGGGGGCTTACCCCCGGGAAAAATTCTCATTGACACACCCTTTAGATTGTTGGAAAACGCCCCATTTTGGAGAATTTACCATTAAAGAAGCAGAGCATCACGACTGATGGGGGTCCTCCCGGGAAATTTAAGAAAATGACTGCAATTTCACGAGTAGATACATTATTTTTGAACTGCACAATATACAAAGGAATAGTTTGATAGATTCTGGCAACCTCCTGGAATAGAAATAACTTTAAATATTCATCTCTATGAGCTTGGCTTTCACAGCCTCTTTTACTCAAAAATGAACGAATTTCAGCAAAGTATTACGGGCTGAAGCGCCTCGTCCGACCGTTTCCAGCAGGCCTGTTGCAAGAATGCAATTTCTTATAGCATAAGTTGAATGCGAAACCAGAAATCTCAGGGCCACCGTGACCTTCAGGGCCACGCCCGCTTCGCTCTTCTTGGTGAAGGTCTGATTCATTGCCGAGAAATGCTTTCATTTGTCCTTCCTCAAACTTCAAGATCCAACTACTTCCGAAAGGGAATCCGTTTGACGAAAGACCTCACTGGGAAAATTCTTGAAAGCAGAGCATCAAAATCGTCTACAAAAGGTCTTTTTGTCAAGTCAATTACTGTACATGTTTTTGTATCATTGTTCTCGTATAATTTTCATTTCATGCCTTAAAAGTATCATTAGATCACATTTCAGAATCCTTAAATGTTGAATACTTCTATCCAGGGCGTACGCAGCGCTGGAAGGTGGAGGGGGTCTGGGGCGTAGCCCCAGGAAAATTCTTAGCAACCACGCCCTTTAGACGGTCGGAAAATGAAGGAAACGCCCTTTTTAGCTATGCTTTGCATCGTAAACATGGCGACAATTATCACAGCAGGTCGCTTTGTCAGATTTGCAATGAGAGTTCATACCCATCATAGAAAGTTACTCTAGGAAAGTCAAGAAGAATAATTATTCAATAACGTCCAGACTAGTATATCAAAACACGCATTGCAAAGTTGCTTTACTGCAAAATGATTTGGAGCTGGTCCTTCGAGCTTGATAGGTGTCTCTTTTCGCTCCTTTATAATTGTTTAGTCGGCCGGTGGCATCATTTATGCAAGAAGCTTTGGCAAATTTCAACAGTAGCAGCAAATTAGGATCCCTATAGCTAGTGGCATGGTGGACAGGCTGAGATAACTTGGGATATTGAAATGATTAAGTGGGTCTGGGGGCCAAGCCCCCAGGAAAATTTTCAAGGATATGTATTCTACGATTCTACTTAGGCTGAGAATGCCTCTTCCAGCCGAGTTCAAGCATTCGTTAAAAACCCAAAACCTTTCTATGAAACTTTGACGAGCCCCAACACAAATTTTATTGCATTTTTGTGCTAATCTCGAGGACCATCTTTATTGAAAAGTGGGGGGTCCGGACCCCCATTCCCACCTTGGGTACGCCACTGCTTCTATCTTTTTTCTAAAACCTTATTCATATTTTAAATACCCCTAACATGGTCTCCTAGGTCACTGTAACCGAGTGTAGACATAGGCAAAAGTTGTTTGAAATTAACAGACTGGCAAGGGCATGAGGTAAAGTGAGAAGGGGCCCCTTCATAAAAGATGCCTTCCTCGATCAGGTCTTTATTGGGCCCCTTTGTCAAAAGCTGCTCCAGTTTTGTCAAGTTCTACATTTGCAGATTCATCAGTTCACCTATCAGTCGAAAACGAGACTATGCCAATTGGAATTTTGCAGTACCCATATCTTACGAACTGGGGCCCACTTGCAATCTTTTGACATTTTCAACTGTTTGACAAACAAAGATAACTGTTGAAAGAATTATTACAGGGCCCTTCAACCAATTTTTCGTTGATTGAAACTGGTTGATTTGTCACTGTCAGAAAGTTCATCCAAAATTAACCATTTGAAGTATTTTTCTTCCACCACAGAGGGGGCCCATGGGGACCTTTGCTGAGGGGGGCCCTTCGGGCCCCAGCCCAGTAGCCCGACTGGCCAGTCCGCCCCTGGGGACTTTCTTGGTACACCCGTTAATGTCATATTCTATCCATCCACTTGACATTCTCAATCAGGAAATTCAGCTTTTTTTTATTCATAGTCGTTTCTTTCCTAGGGATGCCATCTGAGACTTCTGTAGCTATTTGTTCTATGATCTTTGGTGGAGTTTTGGAGAAGTTTCCTAAATTAAAAGTTTGCTTTGCACATGGTGGTAATTAGAGATTTTTTTGAATTCTTATTCGAATTTCCCTATACTACCGGGTGAGTCAGAAAATTTTTAGACTTTTGAAACTCAGTACCTTCCACACTACTTCTTTGATTTCTTTAAAATGATAATACTTTTGCAGCTAGCAAGGGCGAATCTAGACTTATTACGTTGAGTCCTAGTAATCGCTACCACCCAGCCACCACCCCGCTCATACTAGTATTCTTCGACCGCAAACAAGTCGAAGAAGACTATAACTTTTGACAAAGTCAAGCATGATAATTTTGGTGTATTGAATGGAATAATTTCATTTAACTTTTGTCTTTTAGGTGGCTCATTTCCAATGATTATTGGACGCGTTGAGCATGGTTTCAACGTAAGGCCTGATTTGTGTGCTGTAAACAACAAGATCAATCCAAGGTAAATAGTTTTATCGAGGTTGATACGTTGTATGTGAAATGGCGTATGAAAAACAACAACTGCTGCATTTGAGCCTTGAAATTCCCTTAGAGTAACAACAGTATCTGCTAATTTCTTTGTCCGATACATGTCAAGAGAAACGATATATAGAAAATATACTTTGAAATATTTTTCCCTTTCAGAAAATATATTGGCCAGATTTACACAGACTCATTGGTTCATGATCCTGATGCATTATCATACTTGGTTAAAATCATTGGGGAAGTAAGTTTCAATATTATACTCAATGATCAAAATATCTTCATTCTACACATAATATTTGCTATTGGTTGATAGAAGTGATCCAAGTTTACAGATGCAGATGTTTTCTGAAATCTGGTGGGACTGAAAATGTTTCATGCTTAAGTTTTTGAATTCAGAGATCTCCCGTTGATCAAATATGTCAAAGATTTCGTCGCCAAAATCCAGCCCCTTTTGTTGCTGAGATTGCAAGAAGTTTTTTACCGTCAAATTTTCAGCTGTTTTTAAATTTTACCTCTATCGTATGGCAAAGTCTCACTCGTTAAACGTTTATGCCTCCTTATTTCCATTTCGTAAATAGAAATTTTATTTCTTATAGGACAGAATCATCTTAGGAAGTGATTATCCATTCCCCCTTGGTGAACATCATCCTGGCAAACTTATCGAATCGATGTCTGGTTTCAGTGATCAATTAAAGGCAAGCAAATTTTCTTCAAGCTTTTCTTTCGCCTCATGTACATCGCAATGAAGTTTTTGAATATAGTTGACAGCTAGAAGAGGGCCTGCCAAATAGATAAGATAGACATCGAATTGGTCTTTTGCACTTTTTTCTCCTCCAGTGCTGACCAGTTTCGCCCATCAGGGCATCTTCAGAGGAACGAATTTTATGGAGTTTCACCATTGTCAAGACCATGAAATTCACAGCAGTTGCTATTTTATTTGAACCGTGAATAACCAGAAGTGAATGCTTAACGATGCTCACCTTGTCCCGTCATAATCAATGTTGTTGATGATATTTGCCATCCTCAATTTTCACAAATTGTCCCAATATTATTTTATCCATCGATAACCAGAAGTGAATGCTTAACGATGCTCACCTTGTCCCATCATAATCAATGTTGTTGATGATATTTGCCATCCTCAATTTTCACAAATTGTCCCAATATTATTTTATCCATCGATAACCAGAAGTGAATGCTTAACGATGCTCACCTTGTCCCATCATAATCAATGTTGTTGATGATATTTGCCATCCTCAATTTTCACAAATTGTCCCAATATTATTTTATCCATCGATAATCAGAAATGAATGTTAGGCCCTGCTTATATGAGGGAAAACACCTCTCCTGCCAGACCCAGGGCTGACTGGCGAGATACATTTCAGTCACTGTTTATATGAGATCTTTCACCTCACCTGTCAGCGGAGGGGCTGAGAGGCGAGGTGAAGTAAAGTCTCTGACCTGACCAATAAAGTCTCTGAACTGACTAATAAGAACACGAATAATTTCAATTCACCTCACCATACCGGTGGTGTTTCGTTTATATGGACAAATTTCACCTCACCCAGGTGAGATCCCACCTCTGGTGAGATGGGATTTCACTATACCGGTGGTGTTGCGCTCTTCATGTAAACGCAAAATGAAAATACAAAGGATTCTATGGGAAGGTGGAATATCACGCCAGCCCTATGTCTGACAAGTGAGATGTTTTTCCTCATATAAACAGGCCCTTAGACAAATGCTCGCCTCCTTCCTTGATAGTTAATTTTTTGAATGACTTTCATAATTCAAAATCTTTCATTTCTTACAATGAAGAAGCTTTGTCACGGAACCAATTGTACTGTGTATCGTAACAATTTTTGCCAAGTGGGATTGTAGCTGATTGTAACTTGGATTTCAAATGGTAATTTTGCGAACCAAAATGATTTATTTTACTTTTCAGGATAAACTTCTGGCACAGAATGCAGTTGAATTTTTAGGTATTGACAGATCATTTTACGAAACAAATTCCTGAAACAGACTAAAAAATTCCTAAAATTCGAGAAATTACATTCGTCGACAGAAGTCGCTTCTGAAAATGATTTTATTTAATAGTAGAGAGACCTTGTGGTATTTAAATGCATGGAACATGTTTGTATTTGATGTACCGATGTGAAACTATTTAAGCAAAAACTGTCTTCTTAACAAAACAAGACAGAACAGCCAGGCAAAAAAGGTTTATTCTATCGGAAGAAGAACGCAGTCTGAAGAGTAATGAGTTGGTTTGTTTTGACGAAAGGTTGACCCAGAATACGTGTTGCTTGTTGACAAAATATATGCTCTTAAAGTTCAATTAACCTTTCACCCAAGTTGACCAAGAGTCTACAGTTCCAACCCCAGACTGAAATGTGCTGGTTGATTTTAAAAGTTCCCAGTTGCTTTTAAGATCATAACTGAAAAGAGAATCTAATATGTTTTAACCTAATGCAGATTTGCTATTTTTCGATACTGTGTGTCCGTTTTTAATCGAATGGCCGTGTCTCTTAGATATACTGTATTATACTGTTAATGTGAAGGAGACTTTTGATAAGAATCTACTGTTTGTTTGTTTGTTTGTTCATTGTATCTTCGTGACTTGTAGCCTAACGTTTGAAAAGAGAAATGGGGTAACCGCAGGGAGCGGGGTGAAAGGATAGTGTAGTTGAAGCTAGCAAGTGGCTATTATTGAACCAAAAAGTACAATAGCTTCGCCGGTCAGGCCTAGCCTCCATCTCCACTGATGCGTCACTTTTCTGACTATCAGACACGTGACGCCCCAATCGAAGAGGGACCCAAGAGCTTCGTTGACGCGCACACTGGATGCTACGGCGTATCTTCCAGGATACACGGAAAGCATCTACGTCCATGGGCCATATCCTTGAAGAGAGACATATGCGAGCGTTCTGCAGGGCCGTGGGAAGCAGCTGCTGATTGGGGGCGATTGTTCTTAAAAAATACAGAACAATACATCTAATTACTGCTTGTGACGTAGCACCATTGTTTTCAAACTTATTGGGGGCTTTAGCCCTACCTGCCCCCTGCTTCCTACAGGGCCTGGCCTTCCGCCATTGTGCGAATGGTTACGTTGTCACTGTATCGTTGCGTCACTTTAGCCAGAGATTATATAGAACAAAAGCAGTGGTTAAAGGTGATCGATCATGCAAGACATGAGAAGCGTCATTTTCCGCCCTTCCTTTTGACCCACAACCTGTTGAAGCAGGTTCGTCTCTCCTCGGCATGTTGACGGGGGTTTGTCATAATTTCTTGTGAGTTGCGGAAGAGATCAAACGCAGAATAGCCTGTGAATCGTCTTTCCTTTCTTGATTTAATTTTAACGTCATCACGAGGATAAGTCTTGAATAACTTAGATTTATGAAATCTTTGAAGATATTAGTCATTGCGCCTGTTTCGTTACAATGTAACCATAGTCCGGAGGGCAAGCACGACGACAAAAAAATCATATTTGTTGTATTCTCAGCATGTCATTTTCTATTTCTTTATTTTCCCATTTTCAAAGATTTGACAATGAATAAGGATATAATTTAAAGACAAATCCATGTGATCAAGAGTTAAACGACAAATCCATGTTATGTGTGAGTGGCTAAGCCATAATTAGTTAAAACGAACGTTTCGCACCAACTCCAAGGTCCATCCTCAGCTTGTGAAAGAGGGCGTAAACCGCCATTAAATAGGGCAGTAACAAAGGGTACCAAAAAAGGCAAAAAACGTGCAAAAAACTAAGGTAACCATAGTCATTTTCCGGGTCCTCCATTGTTATGTTACGTATGTGGAATCTTGAGCAAGCAATGTGCTTTTATGGATAATATCTGTACTTGTTGGAAGAACGGGCAATGAGGCAATGTTGAGTCGATCTTATATGCGTTTTCTGTGGTAGTTATTTTTAAAGATCTGAGGACGTTTTTCTTGCTACCAAAAGTCAGTTCCGTGCGAGTTTCTTCAAATTTGATGCCATAGCTAGCTAACTGTAGAATTAATTTTCTTATGATAAACAGCTTCCAAAGGATCTGTAAGATCTCAAAACCCTCAAGACAAATGTTTGTATTGTAATAAGAAACTGCGAAAAAGCAACTTAACTCTCAGATCGTAAAAGATTAAGAAACTTCAGTGAAGAAAATCGTTAGAATATTTTTTACTTTATTTTACTTGTTCCTTGTATCATCTTACTCGGTACTCTGGGTACCAGAGCCTCAAAATTTAAATGAAAGAAAATTGGTAAGAGGAAAAGAGAGAAGGAAGAAAGGAGGTCCCAACTTTCTTTCGTTCCTTATTTTTTTTTATTATTTTTTGGCTCTGGTACCCAGGGTACTTACTCGGTAGGTATTGTCAAAGTAACGTTTGAGCAGTGGATTGTAAATTGTGATTTGTATCGTAAAAAGCTACCAAGGAAAGTGTGGGGGATTCAACAGCCCGCATAGAAATTACAGTATTGTGAAGTGTTAATTCATTCTAGCTATGTTGCGGTATGGACTTCTATGACTCAAAATATTTTACTTCTTTATTGTTATAATGTTATATTTACGTATGTGCCTCATATTCATGTAGATGTAAACGAGGTTAAGGAAACTGACTAACTTAACAGCCCTTTGATGTATCAAGAGCCTACGCAAGATTATTGTATCGGAATTAGTAGAAGGCAAATATGGGTTTCCTGTTTTTAAGATTCTGATTGGTCCAAACTATTATTGCCTGAAGTAGAATAGCTACGTATTCTTGTGTAATGAATCAGTTGAGAAAAGTTGTCATGAAGTTAAGATGAGATTGAATGATGAGGCATAAAACGTACACTTGAGTTTCTCTTCGAAGATTTCTGGTCATGAATATATGTTTCGAACTAGCGTATTAGAGTTAGATTGCGATCTACAACACTTGGTCCACCGTAAGAAGCCGCATATATTATGAGTCTGGAAAAAGAAGAAGTCGATTTATTGAAGAAGAAACGAAGCACTTTTCGAAGGAATACGACGAAACTCGTGAACAAGGTTTTAGACCTGAGAAATGCCGAAGAAGACAACGACACCGTACTGCTCAAATCATATAGTGAACAGTTGAAAACTCAACGGGATGAGCTGAAGGATCTAGACAACAAAATCCTTGGATATGCACTAGAAAATGAAGATGACGATGCGTGTGATAAAGAAGTTGAAGATTCAAGCGAATATTCGGGGAAAATCACACAGGCTTTGGTGTTTATCAAAGAAGCATTGGGAGGAGACGACGACGCCGCCTCGATCAAGTCAAGTGGTTCGCGTAGAATGCAGAGAAGTGCATCAAAAGAGAGTATTGCTTCAGACTGCTCGCAGTATTCAAACCACAGTGACACTGGGAAGAGAAAAGTTCGCGTAAAATTGCCGCAGTTAGAAATAAAGAAATTTTCGGGAAAGATACAGGATTTTCAAGAGTTTTGGGATAGTTTCGTGAGCGCGATTCATGAGAACGATGAATTAGCGGATGTTGATAAGATGAAATATTTGAAGGGATATTTGGAGGAGCCTGCCAGAACAGTCATTGCCGGTGTACCCGTTACTGATTCGAATTATCAAACCGCAGTTGATTTGTTGAAGAAAAGATTTGCGAAACCGAGTATGCTGGAACATGCCCACATAAATCAGATGGTCAACATTCAACCTGTTTTCAATGAAGATGACGTCACCAGACTTAGAAAATTTCGGGATCAAATCGAGACTAATTTTCGTGGATTGGAGGCTCTGTCAGTCGATCAAGGAACATATTCGAAGATCGTGGTGCCTGTTTTAGTGGAGAAATTGCCGAAGCAGTTGAAATTCAGTATGGTGCGATCACGGAGAAAGAGCGTTTTGGAGTGGAGTTTGGATGAGCTAATCGCAGAACTGGATTTGGAGCTTGAAGTTCGAGAAAATCATGCAGATTTGTTGAGAATCAGTGGCGGCGGACGGCCTAAGCAAGAGGAAACAAAACAGCAAACCAGATCAAAGGGACCGAACACTGCAAGTGCACTATTTACAC
Organism: Aurelia sp. 3 sensu Dawson et al. (2005); assembly: GCA_964020215.1. Lineage (NCBI taxonomy): Eukaryota > Metazoa > Cnidaria > Scyphozoa > Semaeostomeae > Ulmaridae > Aurelia > Aurelia sp. 3 sensu Dawson et al. (2005). The sequence goes on along the minus strand of OZ026572.1, from coordinate 30,424,097 downwards.
CCGAGGAAAAGCAGAAATGCGTTTACTGCACAGAAGAGCACAAGTCAAGTGAGTGCACAATTCACACGGACCCTGAGGACAGGAAAGGTATACTAAAGAAGTATGCTAGGTGTTTTGTTTGCCTTAAAGCTAACCATAGGTCCTTTGAATGCAGATCAAGGCTTAGATGTTCTCAGTGTAAGGCTAAGCATCATGTCTCTATTTGTAGCAGTGTGCTTCTTAAGCCGGAAAATAAGGATGTGCCTAGTAGTGCCCCAGGGAGTAAGTTAAGCCCCAGCGCCCCAGCTTGGGTTGGAAGCATGTGTTCTGGGGACAGTGTGGCCTTGCAAACAGCCTTGGCAAATGTGAATGACAAAAAAGATTGTAATGTGAGAGTGCTTTTTGACTCTGGGAGTCACAGATCTTTTATTTCTGCCAAGGCTGTAGAAAACTTAGGATTGAGGCCAGTGAGAAGAGAAAATTTGAGTATAAAGGCTTTTGGATGTAGGGAAACAGATGACAGTGTGAGAGATGTTGTGGAGTTCTACCTGGTGCCTTTGAGGGGAGAGAAAAAAGTGAAAGTTTCTTGTTTTGTTGTTGATGACATCACTAGCATTGCGAATATTCATGTTGAAGAGGTTAAGAAACTTTACCCCCACTTGCACATGATATATTTTTCAGATGTTTCTAGGTTGGAGGACAAACTCAGCATTCAGATTTTGATTGGTTCTGATTTTCAATGGGAATTCATGGAGGGGGAAGAAATACGAGGGGGGCCACATGAGCCTGTGGCAGTCAAGACAACTCTTGGATGGGTTTTGTCGGGACCCCTGAGAGGTGAGAAATTTGATTCTTCTCCTGAATGTTCAGTGAATTTTTTGCCATGTGAACCTTCTGCTGCAAAATTGATTGATGAGCAGGTCAACAAGCTTTGGGATCTTGACAGCTTAGGCATAAGACCTAATGATGATGTACATGAAGCTCTCATTGATGACATTGTATTTACAGGAGAAAGGTATTCTGTATCATTGCCATGGAAGGCAGGTTGTGGTCCTTTGCCTTTGAATTACAACAATTGTGTTGCTAGATTAAAATCACAAGTTAGGAAGCTTAAGCAAGATCCTAAGATTCTTTGTGAATATGATAGAATTATTTCTGAGCAGTTAGAAACAGGTATCATATCAAGAGTGACAGAAATGGAGGATCCAGAAAAAGTCTCTTACTTGCCACACTCAGCAGTTGTACGTGAAAATGCAGAAACAACAAAGGTAAGAGTTGTTTATGATGCTTCTTGTAAAGATAAAAACACAGGAACCTCTTTAAATGATTGCTTGCATGTGGGTCCATCATTGACACCATTAATTTTTGATATTCTTTTGCGGTTCAGAGATGCAAGAGTTGCTCTTGTTGGTGACATTGCCAAAGCATTTCTGAACATTGAAGTGAACCCTGCAGATCGTGATTGTTTGAGATTTCTCTGGTTAGATGACATCAATGCAGAGGAGCCAGAGATAATTGTTCTGAAATTCAATTCTGTTGTCTTTGGGGTCACAAGTTCTCCGTTCATTTTAAATGCTGTTTTGCGTCATCATCTTTCTTCTTTTCAGGATTCTGACCCTGACTTTGTTGCACAAATGTCACAGTCTTTCTATGTTGATGACCTTGTGACAGGTAGCCCCAATGCAACAGAAGCATATTCCCTTTTTTGTAAGGCAAGAGAAAGAATGTTGCAAGGGGGATTCTCACTTAGAAAGTGGAAGACAAATGATGCAGAGCTTAGGGAACAGATTCTACAGAAAGAGAAAGGAAGTGAAAGTGTAGATTCCCAAGAAGAGCAGTCCTTTGCCAAGGAATCACTAGGGCCCCTGCAGGAAACTGGAGGGAAGACCAAAGTCTTAGGTATAATATGGGACAATGAGAAAGATATGCTTCAATTTGACCTGACAAAAATGGCTACAAATAGTCAGGTAGAGAGACCCACCAAGAGAGGCATTTTGAGCACTTTAGCCATGTCATTTGATCCTTTAGGCCTAACAAGCCCAATAGGGGTGCAAGCGAAAATTCTTTTTCAGGAGCTTTGCAAGGAGAAACTTGAGTGGGATGACCCAATCCCTGAGAACAAGGTTGGAGAATGGGAGGAATGGATACATGGGCTAAATGAGGTAAAAACATTGACCATTCCAAGGTGTGTACATGATGAAACTGAAGGTGAGTTGTTGAGCTGCCAGCTGCACGGGTTTGGAGATGCCAGCAAAAAGGCATATTGTGCAGCAGTTTATCTTGTTTGTGAAACAACAAAGGGTAGATACACAAAGCTTCTGTGTTCTAAGACAAGGGTAGCTCCACTCAAAGATCTTACGATTCCTCGTCTTGAATTAATGTCTGCAAGAATCTTAGCAGTGCTCATGGATAATGTGTACAAGGCATTATGTTCTCAAGTGACCTTTGACAAGGTAAAGTATTGGCTTGACAGCAAAACTGCCCTTTACTGGATATACAACCAGGGAGAGTGGAAACAATGGGTGCAGTTTCGTGTCTCAGAAATATTGAGGTTAACAAAGAAGTCAGACTGGGGTCACGTTGGAGGCAAAGACAACCCTGCAGACATAGGATCTAGGGGAGTGTCAGCATTAGTTTTGAGAGACAGCAAGTTGTGGTGGGAAGGCCCAGAATGGTTGAGAGAGAATGAAGAGAATTGGCCTAAAACTTTAGTGCTTGAAGACTCAAAAGAGATAAAAGAGGGAAGAAAAAAGATGTGTGTTTTGAGCGTAGTCACAGAAAAAAGTGAGAAATTGAGCAATGTCATGGATGTGGAAAGATTTCACTCTTTGAATAAGCTGCTCAGAGTGACTGCATGGGTGAGAAGATTTGTAAACAATCTGAAGCTCAAAAAAGAGAAGAGAGAACTGAAAAAAGAGAGCTTAGAAGTAGAGGAGATAAAAGAAGCAGAGAAAATGTGGATACAGGATGCACAGAAGATGTTGAAAGAGAGTGCCAATTTTGAGAAAACCAGAGTTCATTTGGGAATCATTGAGAAAAATGGTCTACTTGTCTGCCAGGGTAGGTTGGAAAACTCTGACTTAGATTTGGAATCAAAGTATCCTGTCATTCTGCCAAAGGAACACAAATTAGCTCAGTTGATTGTGTTAGACTGTCATGAGAAAGTTCACCATTTGAAGGTCAGAGCTACACTAGCCGAGTTGAGATCCAGATTCTGGATACCTAGAGGAAGACAATTTGTTAAAAAGATTTTAAAACCATGTTTTCGTTGCAGGTACCTTGAGGGAAAGTCATTCAATGCACCAGCCACAGCAGCTTTGCCAGATTTTCGAGTAACGGAAGCACCACCCTTCAGCACTACTGGTGTGGATTTTGCTGGGCCATTGTTTGTGAAAGCTAAAAATGGTGAGATGGTTAAATCTTATATTTGTCTTTTTTCATGCTTTATTACCAGAGCTGTTCACCTAGAATTAGTGTCAGATCTTGCTACTTCTACCTTTGTGAATTGTTTACGTCGATTTTGTGCCAGAAGAGGAACACCAGTGCGTATTGTGTCAGACAATGCCAAGACATTTAAGGCTACTTCAAAGTTGCTTCATGAATTGTTAACTGCCACTGAAGTAGCAAATTTTCTTGTGTCCAAGCGCATAACATGGAGATTCAATTTAGACCGCAGCCCGTGGTGGGGCGGGGCATTTGAGCGGATGGTAGGTAGTGTGAAGAGGTGCCTTAGAAAAGTTCTAGGCAATGCAAGACTTACACAGGATGAATTGAGTACAGTACTTACTGAAGTTGAAGCAACATTGAATTCTAGGCCACTAACCTATCAACATGAGGAATTTGATTCACAGGTACTTACTCCTTCTCATTTGCTTGTTGGAAGAAGGATTTCACCATTATCAAATGACTTTAATAATGATGACTTAGATTTTGAAGAAGAGAACAATTTTAGCCTTTCCAAGAGATTTGCTTACTTGACAAAAAAATTGAGCCACTTTTGGAAAAGGTGGCACACTGAGTATCTTTCAGGTTTACGTGAAGCGCACAAGTTGAAACAAGCAGAACCCAATACAATCTGTAAGGGAGACATAGTCATTGTGCAAGATGAAAACAACCCAAAGAGAAACACGTGGAAGATAGCCATTGTGGAACAACTTGTCAAAGGAAAGGATGGCGAAACAAGAGGGGCAAAGGTTAGAAAAGCATCAAGGAAGGGTAAGCCAGAAATTTTGAATCGCCCTCTTCAAAAACTTTATCCTTTAGAGATTCATTGTTCTGATGTTTGTGAGGAAGGTAAGGATAGAGAGAAAAGCCAGGAAGAAATGGTGAGAGTGAATGAGGTGAAAAATGAGAATGAGAACACTGGGAGGGCTAGACTTCGCAGAGCAGCTGCACAGGATGCACGATGGAAATCCCAACTTATGCTTGACCCGTAACGGCCCAAGGAGGGGGGTGTGTGGGGGATTCAACAGCGCGCATAGAAATTACAGTATTGTGAAGTGTTAATTCATTCTAGCTATGTTGCGGTATGGACTTCTATGACTCAAAATATTTTACTTCTTTATTGTTATAATGTTATATTTACGTATGTGCCTCATATTCATGTAGATGTAAACGAGGTTAAGGAAACTGACTAACTTAACAGCCCTTTGATGTATCAAGAGCCTACGCAAGATTATTGTATCGGAATTAGTAGAAGGCAAATATGGGTTTCCTGTTTTTAAGATTCTGATTGGTCCAAACTATTATTGCCTGAAGTAGAATAGCTACGTATTCTTGTGTAATGAATCAGTTGAGAAAAGTTGTCATGAAGTTAAGATGAGATTGAATGATGAGGCATAAAACGTACACTTGAGTTTCTCTTCGAAGATTTCTGGTCATGAATATATGTTTCGAACTAGCGTATTAGAGTTAGATTGCGATCTACAACAGAAAGGTTTGAAAACTTAATTTTGACACGAAGAAAGAAAATATGAAGATTGTTGTGGAACCAAGAAACAGAAACACATAAGAAACTCATGAGATATTCCGAGTACTGAAGATCTGGTAATTTTATGCAACTTTCAGTACTGGTTCAAATTCTTAGTATTTTTAATAAAGTATCCAAAGTACTTGGGACACACGCACTGTCATTAGAATTCAGTAAGATTCAGTAGGTACACTTTGATCTCAGAACTGAAGCATTTTTCCATCAAAAATCGGTACAAAACTCAATCAGGGAGAAGTATTGAAAGTGGGACTAGCCAAATACGTGCGCTGACATGTTTCACACTGAAGACAATGTTAAACACTATTTGAATGTCATGATCTGGGAAATCAAAGGATCAAATCAAAACGTAAGTGATTCAAAGGAAACGCTAAACTGGAGAGACCAGAAGATTCGTCAGACTTCGCTGACGAAAGTTGAAAAATTAGCAAAAACGATTGACTGAGTCATCTATTGCAATGCGGGGTTGGACATGACAGTAACCCCCGTCGTAGATATGGACGGTACCCCTAATGCGCAAACGCAGACGCAAGCGTTCTATTTCTAAAATGGCGGCTGTTATGATGGGTGTATGAAGGTAGGGTTTGAGTCTTTGCGGAAGGACACAAGAAGTGAATTTAGGGAACTATTTGCTTGGGAAAGAATCCAGCACTTGAAAACCAGCTGAAATAGAGAAAGAACTTAATCCAAGGAAGATGTAAGTATAAGTATTTATTTCTCTTTTGCCTTTGAATATTTGTTGCTGGTGTGTATCGGAATGTGAGCTCATCTTTTTTGGGCCTAAGAAAGGTTGATTAGGCCAATAGCCGCGCACATAAAATGTCAAGGAGTTTCACGGCAAGGTATTTTATAATTTTGAACACTATTTAAGGCCACTTTTTAAGTTTTGAATTCCCAAGTCCAGTATTATGCAGTCAGTTATAGTGTAAAATTATTGTGAAATTTTCAGCTTGGTGACTGCTTAAGGTTCGGTTGTTGAGCTGAGGCCTGAATGGGTACATTTACATTCCGGATGGGGACTTTGATTCTTGCAATTGTGCAGAGGAATTGGAAGTGATTTGAGGTTATGTAATCTGATAAAATTGTTGGCTTCATGCCCCATAGAAATCCTTAGAATTGTTGCAGACCATCTTTCCAGGATCATTTATATTATCTAAAATGGCAAATAAGAAAGAAGTTAATCCCACTTAATCCAGATCAATGATTTGTTCAGACCTGGATAGAGACAGGATGTGGAGGTGCTGATTTCAGATGTCTTTAGTAAAGTGATGTCAAATGTTTTGTCTCAAACAGTAGTCAAACAGTCTGGTCTAAACTAGTATACTACTACAAGTAAAATACAGTAATATTGATTGTTGTGGTCATGATTCATAAATTTTATTTATTATAGTATACTATGTTAATATCATCAAAAGTTATGTGGAAAATTGCTTTACATTTTTGGAAAGTTTTGTGTAAAATGATAAAATACAGTGGTCAATTTTTTGCACTCCTGGATGTTTTAAAATGCTCTAATAACCTTGTCTTACGTTCCTTGCAAGGCTTTCTGCAACTATCACAGCACATTGATAACAAACTGATAAAAAGCACCCATTCTTCATGCTAGCTGCAAAAAAGCCTATTGTTGGAAGAAGGTGTGACAACATATCCTGATCAACTCTGGTTACTCTGGAAACACTGGTGGTTATGTCACATCCCTGATATCTATTAATCCTGTTAAAATTGAAAGAATATCAGCAGTCCAGTCTGCAGTCTTTGTAGTGTGCTGGGAAGGTCTTCCCCATGCTACTTTGAGACAGCTTCCAGCCCTACCCTTATCATTATTTTATGGGCAGCTTTTTTATACAATTTAGAAAATCCCCAACCTTCAGGTGCAACAGTTTTTTTTTTAGAACGATGCTTCCCTATGCCAAAATCAAAGAACCCAAACTGGTCAACATTGAACCTACTATTTAGAACCAGAGCAGTAGATTATGTTCTGGGGGCATATTCAGACTTATGAGTAACAGGAGGCTCATCCCAGAACCATTCTGCATGTCTCAAGAAAATTGACATTAACTTGGGAAATCCAAAAACATGGATCTCATTCAAACTACAACACCAAAAGATATGTCTTTACTCAACTTATTCAGTTTGCGTAAACTTTACCTTTTTCTGTTACCAAATTTGATAGTTTTAGAGCTGGCACCACCCAAGAAAAAAATTTAATGATGATTTCTTTCCCCTAAAAATGTGTCATAAAATCTGTTACCCAAGAAAAGATAATCGGGGGAAGCCCTGACTTGACAAATAAGAAAACTGCAAGTTTTGGACCAAACAGCTAAGCCAAGATTTCCCGTCAAAAAATTGTTGTTATTCCCCCTGGGTACAATTATGCTTGAACACCAATGTTGAAATCTTCAGCAACATCCAAGAGTTTGGTAAGTCTAGATGCCCTTTATAAAGGCTGTAAAAGATTATTTTTCGATTAACTCCAACATTCTTTACAGGAGAATGAATGTGAAACATCAAAGGTACTGTAAGTGTGCCATGCAAAAGAGCAGAAACTGCTTACAGTAAAATGATGTCATTATTGAACAATCTGATCAGTGGCGTAACGCACGGTGGTTGGGGTTAGAGCAACTCCTAAGGGCCCCCGAGTTTTAGGGGCCCCCAAGGGGCCTCTCAAGCAATTTTTAGATTTTCAGGTTTTGGAGAAACAGCGTGTTGTTTAATGCCTTCGGGCCCCTTCAAAGAGACCCAAAGACTTCTAGTGAATTGAACACCATATTGCAAACTTTTCAAAGAAACCCAGCCATCTTCTAGTGAATATGAACTTTTTAGAAGATGACTTGTCCAAAATCTATTTCTGTACGATACGTAAGATAAACTCGTGAATGTTTCCTTGGGAATCATGTCGTCAACCACAATTCTTTTTTCTGAATTCGATGGTGAGGTGCTACGAAAGATGCGTTTTCCGATATTCGAAAGAGCATGGTTCAAAAATTTTCCCGACATTGGACATACAGACATGCTCTTTCAGCCACTATCCCTAATATTTTTTTGTGCAAACGTGTCTTCACAAAAAAACTTCCATAGACGCCGGTTATGTAGGTTTTGATGTGTTGGACTCAACTTGATTTTGCCAATAAAAACAACTCTTTGATGTTGGAAAAATGGTAACCTTTTGTTCAACTATCTGCCGCCTCAGGAGGCCCCTGCGTAGCTAAATTACTAAGGGCCCCGAGCTGCTCCGTTACGCCACTGAATCTGATAGAAGGAAATGTTGAAGGGTTTGAGCCGCTGGAAGAAAATATCAAATAGTGCCTAATTGTGTGATCTGTTGCATGGAGCTAGGGCACTTAAAGTTATGAGTTTTTGTGCATGTGTACACAGTTTCTGCTCTGTCTTGCCATCAAATGTTTGGTCCTAAATTTAATGGTAGAGTTTGTCAAATTTAAATGACTACTCATTTTGTTTGAATTTTTAGCTTGCAAATTCATCCTGTTATTTACAGTAACTCAAGATGATTAATTTTATCATATTTTACACAAAATATGTAATTGTTAACTTTTGACTTATGGTTCATCAACTGAAATCTTGATTTATTTGTAGAATGGAGAACCCAATCATTACTTCCATCAAAAGGTATCATTGATTACTGATCTTGATTATCAGCATGATTTACAACTTGATTTATTATGAAAGATGAAACAAATTATCAGATAATTAGCTTGTCAATCAGGAAGCACTGTTCACACCTAGAAATCCGTCAAAAATCATTAGCAGCTGTAGCTAAAAATTCTGGCAGAGTTTGGTTCATACTTGAACAGAATTGCATTAGAAATGCATTCAATATTCTATGAAAAACATGGCAGAATATCTTTCACCTCAATTTTGAGATTTCTGGCTCCTACAACATCATTCCATTGCAAGTGACAACTCACTAAGAATGCTTTTAAAGCAAGTTTAAAGAATACTATATCCCAATTCTCATACAAGAACCAGCTTTGAAAGAATCTTCATGATGCTATTTTGTTCAAAATGCCTTGCACCAATGTTTAAAGAGTTGTGATGTGAAAATAGCCAAAAAACCTTTTTTATTCAAGCCTCTATAAACTTGGTTGTCAAGAGATCCTACAAATACTGTATGAGTGCAGTCACCTTTTCAATTTGCAGTTGATAGGCCCTGTGACTGATTGATGTGAAAAATTGTGAAAATTTTTGAAGCTTTTTGATGATCTGTTTCATCTTTAGTATTAGGCCAATATCCAATCTGATTCACTAATCATCAATTGAAATGGTAGCGGGAAAATGATTCATGGGATGTATTGATAAATGTTTTGAATCCACGGAAAGAGGACAACAAAAACAGCTCTGTGTAAAACAAAAGCGTAAGAGTGACAAATGCACTTTCTCTGGAAAAAAACTTTGCTTCGTAAGGCTTTGTCAGATTGATTTTGAATAATTTTGATTATCAGATGCTGATTAAAAGTGAAATGTATTTTTTGAAATGCTACAATTTTAAATGTACTTTTACCATGGTCTGCATGAATGCTTACTTAAGATACAAATAAACATTACATTATCAAGTACTAGCATATCTCTCTTCAAACTATTTTGACATACCATTCATGAAACTGCTAAATTTAAAGTCAGCAAGATTAATATGTAGCATTAATTCATTCCTTTATTTCTCCATAAAATGAATAACTGCATGAATTAAAGAAAATCAAGCTTCAAAGATTTCTTTATGTTTTAATGGTGAGTTTGACTATTTTAACCATATCAAGTACTCTGCTCTTAAACTTTCAGTTTTAGTGTTCCTTTAGTTGTAGCATTTAGTGAAAGTCTGGATGATTGTTTACTAACATACAATCATTTAGTTATTCATCACTTTTGATGCTCATATCATAGCGTAAAGATCTCCTAACAGCCATGATATTTCACTGAAGTTGTTCTAATTGTTTTTAACTTTTTGAAGTTTTGGGAAATTTTAATAGTTTTCTTCAAAAAAGGGACTTTAGTTATATATCAAGTTTTTAGTTTTAAAAGATCAGTTGCATCAGTCAGAAAAGAAAGCTGAAAAGGCATGCTGATGAGACTGCTGTGCCAGGTGAGTCAAAAAGATTCAATGTTTGGTGGGTTTGATCCAAATATTTTGTTTGGTCAAATCATTCCTCATTGAAACCCAGAAATTAGCAAGGTGTATGTAGTATATAGGAATGAGAATCCCTCATTCGATTCTTGGTCGTGGCTCATGGAATTTTAAACTCTATTTGTGAAGATTACAATTTTATTCAATTTAGATTTCAATGGCAAGTAAGCCAGAATCGAAAATCGACTTCTTGTTCACAGATCCCCGGACAAACATCTTACCAGCATTTTCCTCATTTCTGGATCTAAATGATGAGTGATTTTATCAAAACAAAATTCTCACATTTAAGTTAGCCTTTGACTGATAGATTTATATACATGTCAGTTTTGACTTTTGGTTGCATACATTTTATTTCACAGCCCACCAAATGTGTTAATTTTTGACTCACCCTGTGGATTTGCTGTCTTTTTCCTAATTTCTACTCGTTGCAATGGTATTGAAATGGAAACAACGAAAAGATTTGATCCACATGTTTAGACCTTTCTGAACCAACAAAAACAAAAAAGATTTTGCACCGAAAGGGATTCTTCATCGATTGATGAAAAATGGCAACTTTGTACATTTTTTCTGGCATAATTTACTTGCTGATGAGACCACTATTGTTTCAAAGGATTCCCATAAAATTTATTGTGGTGGCAAAATGCGGGGACATAAAATTTAAAAAAATAGCATCATAATCTGGAATCTATCATGGTTGTTGTGGACACGTTTTTGGTGTCGAAGGTTTCCACAGTACCTTGCTTAAATGTTCCTAAATGAATAAATTTATTTCGTTACCTTGCTTCTCTTTAATTATTGCTTATCCTGGCTTTCTTGCTTTGGGAGTCGATGCCTTCGCTCTCGACAGTTTGATATGGGCCTAATTTTTCTAACTGTACCAACCAAGAAAGCGAATACAAGCAGTGAATTGAAGACAAGCAAGGTAACGAAATACATTCATTCATTTAGGAACATTTAGGCTAGGGTTTGTGGATACGTTCGACACAAATCGTGTCCACAATAACCATGAATCTACATTAAAAGTGAACATAAAGTAACTACAGATTGCAAAGCAGGCAGAGTAGTTGTGCGTGGTATTATCATGCAGAAAAATTGCTCTAGATCACTAGTCATTCAGTTAAGACGAACAAGAGTGTATCTTCTATGAATCACATCTAAATTATGATGTGGCCTCGGTGGCACAGTGGTAAGGCGTCGGGCTCACAATCCAAGGGTCGTGTGTTCGATACCGGCACTGGCCACATTTGAGGATAGCATCCTTGGGCAAGGTGTTAACACAAATTGTGCCTCTCTCCACCCAGGAGTATAAATGGGTACCTGGTCCGTAGTTATGAGCGCCGTCTGTGGCTGCACCCTGCTATATGCTACTAAGCATAGTGACCAGGGGGTAAGATGTAAAGTCGTTTGAGTAGCCTTGGGCTAGATAAAAGACTATAAAACTACTACTTACTTACTTACTTACTTACTAAATGCCTAACTTATATGTGAAAATTATATGTGAAAATTTTTCATTGAAATATGTCGTTGATTAAGCTGAGAAAGCTTCCAGCATTTTCTTCGTGGTTGAGGTACCGGATGCTTTTCTAGTTTTGGATTTTAGAAGTTTGACTTGTGACCTGCACTGCATATTTTATATTTCATAACATGAAATAAACTCACTTTTTGATAAGAACTTGGATCTGGAGCGAGGAGGAAGTTTCTTAAATGCCCTTGCTACCAAACCTTTTCTATGAGTTTCTTACATCTGTTAGATTTGATTCACTTTTGGTGAAAGGGCACTCCAGTACCATAGTAGTAAAGATCTCGAAAAAAGCATTGACAGAATTCGCGCCAAGATAGTTTTGAAACTGTTGTTCATATTGTGCAGTGTAAAAACATTTCTCCGTGAATGGAAGAGGTAAAAGTTGCAAACTAGAAACGTTATTAGCTGTTTTAATCCAGGTAGCATGGCCTCTTGACTTTTAAAGAAAGTAGCGTGCACAAAGCGGTTTACGGGGAGAAGATTTAGCAGCAAGGTGTTAGATTACTTGGCCTTTGCGATGTTTGCATAAATTTTCTATCGCCAACTTGAAATCGACTGTAGGGATTCTTGTAGAAAAGTTAGTCTGATGTTGGAAACTGGAAATTCTGATTCACTTTGTATGAAGAAATTGAAATTTTTATGACAAAAGCAAGTGGAAGTTTGTATTTCGAAAAGCAAATTTTCTCTTTGGTCTGTTGTTTTTGCTGGAAGACCTTGAGATGTCGTTTTCGTCATGCGGGGTTCAAACTCGATTCGATTTAGTTAAAAATTTATAACGCCATTCTTTAAATTAGTCATTGGCAGCCATTTTACAGGTCGAGGTAATGTAACAACTGAGAAACAGATAAAATTGTTATGACAGGGCGTGTATTTTGTAAGGCTAACCACATGTCTACTCTGTCATGACAACGTTCTGTTTTTTCTCTTTTACGTAATTTTTGACCTGGAACGGGCATCAATCAAAATTCACTTTTGGACGAAATTTCCAGACCCATCATACCTTTATAATCGGACACGTACTTTTTTTCATAAGAAAATAAGAATTTTGGCCAGTGCTGAAGTTTCTTAGAATTATCGAATTTGAGTACTCAGAGGTAGGTAGGAGTTTCTTAAAGGTTCCATAGCAATCTTTATGTTTACTTCCTGTTTCCTGGTGATTAATTCTAAAGGAAGGTTTTTGAAATCTTTCCAGTGTTTGAGCATGACCAGGGCCGCGGAGAGGATTTGTGAGCTGTGGGTCAAAACGAAACATGGACCCGTGGCACAGCGAGTCGTGAAAGGTCGTCTGGTGCCTCTAGATTTAATTACCATGTTATCGAACTAGCCAGTCATTATGCACAAGAATCGGATAGAATGACAAGTTGCCTTCTTGTTCATGACCCTGGCAGAGTCCTGAATTTGAGCCATATTTGAAAATCTGAGTTATTTTTCATGAACCCCTATGTTGACCCCTATATGTTGTTCTGAAAATTACACGAAGATTTGATTAAAAGAAATGCAAATAGCCTCGAATGTTACAATTGACGTTTCGGGCATAACCCATCATTAGTAATCAGTTATGCCCGAAACGTCTAAATGTAACATTCAAAGCTATTTGCATTTGTTTAATTAAATCTTCATGTAATCATGAAAGAATCATAGTCGTACGTACAAGCCACTGATATATTTGTTATTTCTGAAAATGATGCTAATATCAGGATTACTCTCGCAAAGCTAATTTCGAGCAGTGTACTCGAAAGAATAGGGCAATAACATTTAATTTCATCAATTCTAATATTTCGCGAAGGCGCAAAATCAACTTGAGCTACCCCGGGTACCAGAGCCAAATAATGAAATAGTAAAAAGAAAAAAATAAAGAAGGAAACATTTTTCTTCCTTCTCCCTTTTCTTCTTCCCGATTTTCCTTTCATTTCAATTTTTGAGGCTCCAGTATACCCAGGGTAACTGTTAAGCAAGTGTAATCCAAACACTGGCAGCTTATAACTGTCTTTCCCTTTACAACGTTTGTCGAAATTAAGCAGCAGAGAACATTGAAGTTGTATTATTTTATATTTTAGCGTATATTCAATTAAGTTTCAATAGATTCAGGCCTGCTACACTTACAGGAGTGTCGTCAATTGAACCTGAACGAAACAAACTGCTTACTATTTTTTTTGAAGCGAAATTTTGTTCGGCATAAAACTCGTCCGTCATTGAACCTGGATTCCTTACGAACTGGAGGCTACAGAAAGTGAGGAACGGGAAAGGCGACCTGCTGGAATAAGAAAAATGAGTAGCTATTTCAAATTGCCTCTGCATAGATTGTTATTAAAACTGATCTTTTTTCAGGTCGGAATTTGATGAATTTGATCATAATACCGACAGCGGTGGCAGTGCCGATGAAGATGACCATGATTTTACCGATGCTGATGCTGCCATTGACCGAATGCTTGATGAGCTGCAAGACTTCACATTGGTGAGTATATTTCCCAACACAAAAGAAAATATGTAGACTTATAACCTGGAGTCCCTTGTTTCCCGTTGCTCCTTTGACTTAGAGACTCATAAACATTACTCTGAAAAACCTGACCCTATTTAGGCCCAAAAGTCTGAGCTTCCTAGAGTACCAATCAGATTTCGAGATTTGTGAATTACTATTGTTAGGATTAAAAGTAATTCCATCATAGTCTCATTGATGATTCCTGACAGTAGGGTTAACTTATTCACTGTTCGATCATGGGTCCCTGTTGAGCAAGGTTTACCTCAGGTATGCAAGGGACTCATCGTCATATGTCTGGAAAATATATACGGAGGGTGCAGTCAAGTCCCATTTTGGAGAACTTTTTGGCATCAGCCTATTGTTCTCCCTTGATTGTTCTATCGCTCTCCTTGTTCTGGCAAGGATTCAGGGTCCGAAATTCATCAAAAGTGGTATTTTGAAGACGGTATCTCAAAGCGTTCTTAGGCTCGAGAAGTTATTGCAAAAAATCATGGGAGCTTACAGATCGAAACATTGTTTCAGTTTCAATACACTTCAGACAATCTTTCTAAAACTCAAGAAAAACCCCATCTCCATGCTTTGCTATGCATAGCAACAAAGGTAAACTCATAATGATAACCTGAGGCAGGTGTTGATCACTGAGATAAAATCATAAGATATTTTTTGGCACAATACTGTCCACGTGTTTTCTAACTGACTTTGATGCGGTTATGAGTAACTGTAACGAAGCTGTTTATAGAAATTCTGTCAGGTGGTTTTTCTTATTTTTAAAAACAAGTTTTAATCGTACTGCTTAGGTTCAGGAAGGTGGATTATTCTGTCAATTTTGTAGTTGCATATGCAGAACGGAGAGCCAAATTTTTGCTGCTAAAGTTATTTTGGGCTGTTTCTTGTACGAAAGAAAGGAGGTTTTCAGTCAATCTAATTTTTGTTGCGATTCCAGGAACTCGAAGGAGATACAAGTGATTCTGCTCCAAAAACAACGACGAAGACTTTTGAGCCTCTCAAGACAGCACCAAGGAGCCCGAAAAGTCCCAAGAGCCCAACCATACCAACAGTTACATCGTCACTGGTATGGTAGAGTTATATTTGTTAAATCTGTTTACTACTTTATCTACAAATAGTTTTGTAACAAGGGAAATTTCACACCCAAGAAATCTAGAGGGTTCGGATTCTATCTGTGTACAAAGTTTACGAACTGTATCGATAAAAGTGCCATATTTTGGTTTTCATTCTTCAAATTTCAAAGTTTATACAGCCACGATAGCTAATGGATAGGTAGGCGGGTTGATTTTGCGTTTAAAAGTTATCTTTTTCTTGTAACGTCGATGTACTGTAGCATGGAATTTTTTGTGCATGGTAATACATTCAGCACAATATTGATTTCTAATAATTGTAACTCACAGTGTTCACTTTGCAAAGTGTTCTGTTAACAGTGTTAATACCCGAGGGAGTGATCTTTAAAGTTTTCGAGTCAATGCACACTTTATGTCAGATTTGTTGTATCATTTTCTTTGTTTTGCTGAAAATTCTTAAATAATCTAGAAGTTATTTTTCAGACCTCTCCCCTAGTTATATTAAATTTCATTAACCATGTTCTGCGACCAATTTTTTGGGCAAGGATCCGTTTCAAGAATCCTCCATGTTTAAAAAGTAGTTGTGACGGGGGAGGTGGTTTTTTTCATTGAAGTGCATGCATGTTAGGACTTTCTTTTATGGGAAGGATCCTATCCCATGCAATGAAAAGATAATTGAACTGTATGATGGGGTTCTTTTCCTTTCCCGTTCCACAGTGATCCAGAGCATGGAATAAATGTCAAAACACAAAGCCTTTCAAATGCAAAAACCGTTAAACTCTTCATAAAGAGGACACTCTGAGCTATTCAGAACAAAAATCCGTATTTAAATCGGACCAACGAGTGCAGAGAAATTGCAGTTTGAAGTTGACCAAAATTGTTAGGACATGTTTTTGTTTACATTTCCGGTCTATCACTTTTGAAATGGGCCTAAACCAAATTTTTCTGATACTGTTCTTCTTAGGTGACTTTGATGTTAGGCAATGAGTCTTAGCAATGCTTTGTTTTATGTTAAACAAAAATACTTCAGGAGTTTTGCGATGAAAAATGTTACTGGAAAAATAATTTGTACTCAAGGATTGGGTGTCAAAATCTTTGACAAATTGTGGGACTTAGTCATAACAGAAATCCTTCTACTACTCACCACACCTACTATAACCTGAAGGTGCTGTTTCCACGATTAGAAGGTGTACCTCCAGCTGGAGCTTTGTATCCCAAAGGTCATAGACGTCAAATGCAGGTAAGCTTGGTTTTCCAAACCCACATTAAACCCATGTACGATTCAAGTCACTGAAATCTTAATGTGCTTGTTAAATAATGAAATAATTCCTCTTTTTATTTACAATTTAAACCTTTGCTATTACAACCGTGCAATGAAAACCAAAAACTATGCAGTAGAAGCACCTAGAAACAAAATATACATTCCATAATGGAAAATCACAGAAAATACCACAAATTGGCCTGAATGACACGATTTTTTATATCTGCTATAAAATTTTTACCTGAACGAATCTGAACGAACCCTTTGGCAGAAGTCTTCATCGATACCTAAAGTTTAGAGGGAAATGAGTTGCTAAGACTCTTTTTTCCTCACTTTTTTTGTTTGCACTAGGAAAGAAGAATTTCACGGGTCTCGTGCTGTTTTACTACTAAAAACACTCCTTGAAAAATGTGTGCCAAATAACGACATAAATCGACGTAAATTCATTAAACTCATACGTTGCTTAAAGGAACTGAGTCCATATAACTAGTTGAGCGTTAACGCTGTCCTCAATTTTTGCTGACAAACCGCTGACGTCCCTTTGTTGTCGTACAATAGTGCAAAAGTCATTAGTAGTGGAGACCAAAGACTTCTTAATCCTTGCATTATCTTAAGGAGTTTCTTTGGTTTAGATTCAATAGGGATTAAATGACAACTTTTGTTTCATGATTGAAAAGAAGTTGATATTGGTCATGAGAGCGCTATTTATACGGACTCAATGCCTTTAATAGTGCAGACATTGAGGTTTAATCTAAAAAAAAGTTTATCGAAATCGGATGAATACAACTGGAGAAATGAAAATTTGAAATATTTGGTTTAGGTCCATTTCAAAAGTGATAGACCGGAAATGTAAACAAAAACATGTCCTAACAATTTTGGTCAACTTCAAACTGCAATTTCTCTCCACTCGTTGGTCCGATTAACGGTTTTTGCATTTGAGAGGCTTTGTGTTTTGACATTTATTCCATGATTTCTAAAGAGCTGGATCACAGTGCGTTCGACCAGTTGAAAATTTCATATATACTGTACAATTTTAGAGATTTTTCAATGCTTGAAATTTAAGATTTTTAGAGTTTGAGTAAATTTTTCAGCTTTTCAGAATTAGAATTTTGCTATGTTTTAACACAGCCAATGCCAAGGTTTTCAATGACAAGCACAGTGTGATAATCTTGCTCGATCGTGTCTTAATTCTTTCCTCACGAAAATGTTGAAAGAGAATTTCCTTAATTAATCACATTTTTTGCATATAACTGTAGGAGGGGCCAGAGGCCCAGGATGTTCAAAGTCATTTCACCACTGGTGTGCTTAGTCGTACTTCAATTGCTTCACTTTCTTCGCAAAATAAAATTAAAAGATCATTTCCTTTTTATAAACGTGGTTTTGCACGTGTTGTGGCATACCACTGCAGGAGGTATCTTGACTCGAATAAACCCTTTTGAAATTGCAGTGCGTGCAGTCCTATTGTATATCCGCCTTAATATTCTCATATTCAACACTTGAATACAGATTGAATTTTTATATTCAGTATCTAAATGGATTTATTGGTCATTCTCAAGTACCAGCAGCAACTTGAATGTTGTTGCCATTAATTTATTATGAGTTAGTCTCCTACTTTTCATATTTCATGCGCAATATCAAATGTTGAAGTTTCCAAAAACAATATTTTTTTAAGTGCTTGAGTCATTGCCAATCGAAGAATATTCCGTCCACAGTTTTCATACATACTTCGAATTTTACGTCATTGTTTGCCTTGCCTTGCTTTGTTTTCGAAACACCAGTGCCTATTTCTCCCCCCTGCTGATATCTCCCTGCGATAGCACGGCGCACCCGATGTTTACTTTTTCTGACTTTGTTTAGAATAAACAATAGCGTCATTTGGTTTGTTTATGGTCTGTTTTCGTGAGAAAAGATTAAACGAGTTCTTTTGTCTGTATAAATATGCTGAATTGCGTTGAAACCACATTCCATTAAGAATCTGATATTGGTCAGTGGTCGAAGGATATTTTTCCTTTTATCCAAACTCGGCAAACATTTGGAAACTCTGTTTGCTGGCAGGTCGACCTTCTTGAGTTGATGACCGTTAAAATTGGTTTTAAATTGCTAAAGATGTGACATTTTCAAACTGATGTTTTCCAAAGTAATGGAGAATTCATTGTGGAGTGTTCTGACTCTTTACTTGTGAAAAGAACGGATTTCAGCTTGGTAAAACGAAGCAAAAATGATCGATAATTTTAGTCATGGGATGGCCAACATTATTCTGCTTTGGTGGTATTACAAAGATGTCAGAAAATATTGTAAATATATTTCATCGTTACAGGATCACTTGAGGTTCTCAACAATCGCAATTGAGGGTAAGTGTGTCATCTTGAAATTCATTTTTTTCGAATGAATTGATTGCGATCCTGTTAATCAAGTCGCACACACTGGCAAAAACACTCAGTGGTATGGAGCTCGTTTTTGAATGCAAAACAATTCTTTCCATCAGATTTATTACTTCTTGTAAAAAACTCAACTCCCAGATTGTTAAAACAATCTAGAAACTCCTGAAGAGAATCGTTCACATATTTTTACTTTATGTTCACTTGTTTCCTGCATCAAATTGCTCAGAAGGTACTTGAGTATTGTCTTTAACACTGGAAATGCCTCAAAAATCTGCGTTTGGACATTTTCACCAGTGATGATTTTAAGAAACTCTCAGTGCCTGCCCAAATTCTTCGTTTCTTCTTAAAAAACGCTCGTAGCATTGGAATTTAACCCAATAATTTTACTTTCTACATTAGTTGCAAATTTGTAAAGTAATACATCTTTTATGTTTTGCGCACAATGACAGTTTTAGTTTAGGGAGTTGCCTTCAATTTAGGTATACATGTCATTACTGATTATAACTTTTCCTTAACTTTTAACTTTTAAGCAATTTTAGAACGGAACTGCTATAAGGTGATTTATTTTGATTGGAGTTTTGTTCAAAACTTGCTGGAAAGTTTAAAGCAATAGCCACAAGGATGTTACAGTCAAGATTACTTTCCTAAAGCCTGTTTAGTCCATGTTGCCTTCTTTGCGTGGTTGAACATCATAATTTCTGGAAGTCGAAAATTATTGCGAGGAGCCTGGGCAGGGAACGATGATATGACAAACGAGGAGAAAGATTTCTCCGCTGTGGTGTTATGTATTTGGCTGAAAGTAAAAAGGGAACCAAACATGCAATGAGGCAGCGAGTTCTCAAAATTTTCATTCCTTTTAATCACTTTAAATTTTTTTATCGCATTTGGATTCAAGAAGTCAATTCAGACTGACTTCGAAGAAATGAGTAATCAGATTTTAAATCTTGCTTTTTCATTTATGCTTTCATAATCCTTATTGCCGTAAATGAAGAGTAAGAGAGAATCAGGGGAATTTTGGCAAATTTTGATAAGATGTTGCCTTGGTCACCCAGTAATATTTTCATGCGATTTTAATGTTTTCATATCGTCTCCGTATCTCTTTATTTTGGAGACTTAAAATTTGTCAAATTTTCAATTTAGCGTCAGTAGTTAAATGATTTTTTGACTGGAAGGGAGGATTTTGCTAGTATATGACAAATTTGAGAGGTTTTAAGCTCGTTGTGAGGTTAATTTTGTTAAGGTTTCACTAGAGAAACTTCATAGCGCGTAGTTGCCATTACCAGAGTCAAAATATTCTTCCCCTCGTGACAGCCAATACATACCACATCAAACTCCCTTTCTCTCAAAATTCGATGAGAAATGAAGTGCTTCCTTTCTGGCTCCACAAAGAAAATAAGCCTTCACCGAACGTCGCGCGATCCAATATTTTCATCGTGGTCCGAGACGGTGTAAATAGTTGGAAATAGGAAATAAATCCAAGACGTGTCGACAGGAATCTAGATATCCTTCTTACAGAGCCTACAATCCTACAATCTCCTTTAGTGAACAGGAAACAAGATTCTTTTCGAGATGGCTCGTCTGTGTGAAGGCAATACATTTTGTTTTGAGACCGGATCGGTGATAGGCAACTTAGGAAATTAATCCCAGATCTGGACTTAATCAAAGGCTAATTTCCTTTATGTGTTTATCTAATGGTTTTATGATTTGTTGATTTTTTTGATTACACATGCAAGAAAACAAGCAAGCGGTTTGAAATGTTTAATGCACTGTATAATGTATATTTTTTCAAAATCTTATTTCTTTCTTTTTTGGTTTGCATTTGCCAAAGGACTTAGGCTGTCATCATTTTAAACTTGAAGAAAAGATGACTTCTCTCAATTTTAGTAAAGCAGAGTTAGTATCATGAGCATAGAGGACCATATCCACCCGTTGCACCGTTCCTACATCGTAATTTTGTTTTCACACATTTGGGTTTCCAGGCAACAAAACCAGTAAACCTTTCTTGGACATTTCGACCGTTTACCTTCTTAAAAGACTCGATTTATTGCTCTAGGGGTAGGTTCCTCATCGTTGATAAGTTGTAGGAAATATTTTTGAAGTCTTGAAATTGTCTTTAGAAGGGTCCCAGGTTTTCAGTACCCGAGCTGCCTTTCGACCTTGAAAGTTTACAGTATGGTCACCTTTTTCTCTGGAAAAATTGCGCTTTCTGGCTTTCTTGCTAGTCTTCAGGTCAAGGAACCGGACTCTCGAGCTTTCGATTTCGTTAAAATGCATTTTGTGTGATAGGATTTACCGGGCGGAGTTTATGAATGACATTCTGTATACATTATGGTGCCCTGCCCTAATTCCTTTTGTCCTTTTCCTTTCCGTGAATCTTTCACTTCAGACATACTCCCACATTGTATTAATTCTAGTAAATGAAACTATTGATCAAAGTATTGGAAAAGTTGAGTAACTCAACTCTGTGCATCCTGTATTAGGCCTAAAAAGATTTTATATGCAAACATGATAATTCGGAGGGATCAGTCATATTTGTTCAGGGAAACCACTTTTGCCCTGCAAAAAACTTATTTTGTTCTATTGGAACTTCAAATTAGAAGCGAAGAAGGTTTGCTTTGATGATGAGAAAGCCAACAACTTGCAAGGAAGGTAGGGAGGAGGATAGACTTATTACATGAGCCCTTGTTTTCGCTCCATTTACCCCCAACGATAACCCCACAATACCCATTGCGGAATGACTATAACAGTAAGTAACAATTCAATTCAATGGAGCAAAACTTAGACGAAAATCATCAGTCTAGGAGGAGGAAGGAGCGGAGAATTTAAAAGCAGTTTTTCAAAAGTTACAAAGTATGATTGGATAAAATTTTCGTTGAAGTAACCAAAGCCAGATAAAAGCACCGATAGTGCCACCGCATTGCCCACGAAGACAGCCCTAAAGTGCTTAATTAAGCGCCACACCTTCAAGCCCCGCATTATCAATTCCTTCATGAGATGTAGAAGTTTGGTAGAAAGCAATGTTGGATGCGAGGGCAGAATAAAGTTCGAAGATGAGAGAGCAGTTCTTAGAGATATCGGATGGAGGGTAGTTCACCAAAAGCACGAAATGTTTTCTGTAGTGTGAAAACTTCCTGACGGTAAACATTTCGGACCACAAATAATTTCGGGCGCTAAGATTTCGGACGCTTCAACTGTTTGAAAATATCAACGTCGGAAATAATTTTTCTTCGTCTTTCGAACAGATGCATTCCCAGGTGCCACAATCATTTAGGCCATCTGTTTCTTTTGAAAGTTAGCTTTTGATTGTTATCTGCGAATCTTCTTAATGCGAAAGAGATTCACTGCCTGTTCTTTCTGTTGAAAAGTATGGAGGGGACAGCTGTATTATGAGAAATGCGACCATAATATGACTTTCATAGGCCACAAATCGTTTGTTATTGATGGGAATGTGACAAAATACAATATGCAGGTTCAGATGAGACAAATACAATGCTTCTGACCTGACAGAAAAAAACCCAGATCGGAACGGGCATGTTAAGGCCTGGTTCACACTTGGTTTTCTGGGTCGTTAGGGTCGTGCAGAAAGACGCTGAAGACAAAGGAATAAAACCCAAAGTCTTGTCTTTTGTGTCTTTTTGCGCGACCCAAACGACCCAGTGTGAATTAGGCTTAAGTATTGCTTCGACTCGACGAAATCTTTGTAAAATAAAGGTAAAGACAAGTCGATCAATCACAATACCAAGAACGTTTCTTCCATTCTTCCCAACCTTCTTTTCTTGGACTCATGACCTAGAACCCCTTGTTTCCTTGTGTTCTATGAGTTTTTTGATGTCACTTTTGTCAATGACATAGGAACTCCTAACATTACTTTCAGAATTAGAAAATTGGTCAACATTGAATCTAATATACTGCATCATTTTAGACGATTCATTTGAATGTCTAGGAAACCATACGTTTCGAATATTTTGAGTGTAAAGGGAGCTGAAGCCCGGGAGCCGTATTGCTTTCATACATAACAAGAACGACGCAAGAAGTTTGAATCATATCCTCACTCTTCAAAGCATACAACTTGTGTCCTGCCTTGCCAGGGCCGAGACGGGGCAATCCGTCTATGGGATTCATGACCCAAAAGGTCTGTCCTATTTAACTCAACTAAGAGTCGGCCTCAGCAAGCTAAATTTTCATAAATTTAAACACAATTTTAAAGATACCACGAACCCTATGTGTCCGACAAATGATGGTATTGAAGATACGGAACACTTCTTGTTGCTCTGCCCTTACTTCGATTTACAAAGACAAAACCTTCTCGCTGGAATCTATGCATTATTACGACCACTTGGATATGTAAATCTTAAAAATGATGCTCTATTGCAACTCTTATTGTATGGCGATGATGATTTTCCCAATTCATTAAATCGACATATTCTTGAGCTTACGCTACAGTTTATCCATGAAACTGGTCGATTTGAATGAAGATCTATCATTTACCCTATCCAGTCATAAGCCACCCAGCAGTCATCGGTAAATTGTTGTATGTAGCTTTTTGTAATCGTATATTTAATTTTAGTTTAGTTCTATGTTTTTATGGAATGGCGTCGGGGTAGACAGGTATTATGCTCCTCGGGGTATCGTCTTCGTAGTGTAGTTAAGTATATTGTAAGTAGTGTTTTAGGTAATTTGTTTTTGTAACAATTTTTATATTGAGTATATAAAAAAAAAAAAAAAAGACGGGGCAATTTGCCCCAGGGCCTTGGGGTGTTTAGGGCTCGTAAAGTAAGATTTTAACATTTTGACTTTAAGAAATTTTTCGCAATGCATTTTAAGCTAAAGTAGAGGGCGTGATCGAAGAAATTTTCTGGTGTAATACTGTCCATAGTCTTTGTCAGACCCCTATATGAGCTTTGCTCGAAGGGGACCTCACTTCTCAATTTTGTCCCCGGGCCTCCAAAACCTCTCAGTGGCCCTGTCCCGTGCCCACACTCATTGGCCTTGTTATGCTACTGTTATTTGTCTATTCTTCATATGATCGATCACCTCCCCTTTGATAAATTGAGTCATACAAGAATCTGGACAGTTTGTGTTATTTGCGTTCCATTGTAACAAATTTCTCATTCACGAATGTTTCAGATTCTTCATGTTTTCTATCAATAACCTTTAGTTTAGAAGTCGTGCAAATATCAGGAAATTTGTGACCCTACGCACTTCTGCTTTATACAGCGGATCTCGGAATTTCTGTCCGACATTCCCATTTAATAGATCCTTATCCGTTGTTTTCAAGTCTAGATAAGTTGCAATTTTATTTTCTTCTATGCCTCAGCAGCTGGCCAATGCAAACGGATTCAGATGGCAGAAAATAAATTACTAGGCTGCCAAGGCCTGACTGATGAACAGCGTTAGAATTCTATAAGACGAAAATACATGCCAGAATTCCTTGCAACACTGCTTTTTCAATAGACTGACATAAATGTCATTTCCACATTTATCAATAATCACTACTGCCTACTGCCCCCCTCCTCCCCACCGTTGCCGTAGTGAGAAATCTAGAGCTGGATTCGAACCTGTGAGCAGGGAGGAGCGTTTCCTTCTAATTGATATCAGCCGACCTATCTGGGCAAGGCTTCTCTTAGTTTCTGTAGTAATATTCATATTACCTTCGATCATATCGTCTTCGTGGGGACTCGAGTTTTATGGAGAAAACTATTTTGAAAATAAGCTGCCTTTAAATGAAAGGGCATACCGGCTGTCTTGTGGAGTTTTAGAAAAGGCTTTCAAACTAAGGTTACAAATCGACCGATTTTATCAAATCGAAATAACAAGATATGTTCTGAACTCGATGTTTAATTTTAGATTATACTTTAATCATTGGATTATTAACGGAACATCTGCAAAAAATCGAAGAGCACGATTTTGTGACTCTCCACGTAGAATCTGATGTAACGAGCAGAATTCAAAGATTGACGCTTTTATCAATGAAATTCTAACTTAAGAGTTAACCATAAGATCAGCTCCAACCAATTTTTTGTTTGAATCGCCAGGTAGGTTTAGCGTCTGCCGCATTTTCTTAACTTCACTATTAGCGAGGTCTTCAGAATCCTGCACTCCAACTTTTAGATACACGTATTTATTTTATGAGAAACTTAGAATTCGAGCCAGTGTTGAAAGTTTTATAGAATCATCAATCATCAGGTTTTGAATTCTGAGAGTTTCTTACGAGTTTCTGAAAAGTGGCATGATAATCTTCATGTTTGTTAGGTACCAGTGCCTCCGTGAAACCTGTCAAAACAAAGCTTGTTGAAGCCTTTCCAGTGTAAAACATTTGTACCTTTGAGTAATATGAGACAAGCAACGAGTGAAAATAGAGTAGAAAATGTGCTAAGAAATGTGCTTTCTTCATTGAAATTAATAGTTATATTTTCCCGACACTGGAGCTTCTTAATACTTTGGCGATCTGAGAGTTGAATTTCTTATGAGCAGTTACTTGTAGAAGAAACATATGTATTGCTTAAATCTAGCGATGAGCTTATAATCAAGACTCATGTATAAAGACTTAGCATGTTTATCGCAATATTTATGTGACTTATCCCTTACCTAATTACCATGTGCCCTATATTTCAGATTCCCCAGATGTCGACCTCGATGCATTACTTGAAGATCTTTGTTCGATGGAGAAGGACATTATGAGTATAGACAAACCTGGTGCAAACGATAGTGGGATCTCATCAAACTCATCAACAACCTTGTCATCAACTGGTACCACATATTCTGATAGTTTGTCATTTAGTTCTCATGGCAGTACAAAACCAATGTCACCCAGGTCACCGAGGTCACCAGTCCCAGCTAATGTAAGTATTTTTGTTATTGTAACTTACCGTAAATATATCTCCGATCCATACAATAACACACTCCACACTAGAGTCTTAATCATTCCTACATAGTAACGGATATGGTTTCTGTGGTTCTGAATTGTGGTGCCTTTTCGCATGATTTGTTAGTTTATCGTACAAAGAGGCTAAAACAGACTTTGTCACGTATGCACATCATATTGCACATCATGATATGATATTCGGAATATTCCAACGAATATTTTCTCAAGTTTTTCTTGGCACTTTCATTTTTGATAGATTTTGAGGCAAGGAAAATCCTTGCCTTTGAACTACATGAAGAGGTCACAAGATGCCCCTGGATCAAATTATGCTGCAGAACAGTGTACAAGAAGATTTCATATCCCTGGAAAATTATAAGAAGAAAGGTTGCGATCCCCTGTTAGTATATGTGCAGACTGTATGTCTTGTCTATGAGAGGATTGAATCAATATAGCTTCATGCCTTTTCTTATAGGTTTCATCTGATGTCAGGGATCGACTTGAAAACCTACAAGAAGAAACGAGAGAGCTAACGCCAGAAGAACAAGAGGCGAGGATAAAAGCAGAGAAAATAAAGATCGCTTTAGAGAAAATGAAAGCTGCTAGCGTTCAAAAATTAGTTGTCAAGGTTTTCGATGATAATTTAGAAACATCAAAGACAATGCTAATGGATCAGACTTGGACAGCGAGAGAAGTGGTTTCAAAAATGATCAAGAAAAATGATGTAGAAGTTGACCCTAATTGGTGTTTGGTGGAGAAATTGCCTGACATGCATTTAGGTGCGTTGATTAGTCCTTTTTTTGTATATTCAAAGCCTGAGAATAGACATTTTTCGAATCATCGCCGAATCTGTAGGACAATGATCGGCGATGAATTACGTTTTAATGAAAACCAGGCTTTTGAGAAAGGCTTCCTGGGGAAACGGCACGACTTCGTGTAAATTATACTTAGGGTATCCCTTGGGGGGAACTTCATTGTTGAGTCATTTGGGGAAGTGAATTGCAACAATGTCTTTTATGTGTTTCTCCTTAGATAGCGAGAATGGTGCATACCTATTTAGTATTTACCGTTTTTTTTTTCAGGGAGGGATTGATTTTGAGCCGTTCTGCAACTTTTTCGACGTCAGGAGAAATTATGTTTCTCCTACATGGACGGAAATGGTCCGTTTCCCTTACGACAAATCTATAATTGGATGACGTTGTGCAACTTATCCGGGGTTAAAGGAAAAAATGCTTCTTCTGCAGTACCCTTATCGTTATACTAATGCATTTCATAGGTTTCAAATCTTTAAAAAGCTGGGTGTAAAATTCTATGACCTATTTCCTTGAATTGAACGGCTTCAAAAAAAAACTGGAACTATTTTACAGTAAATCTGCCGTTTGAATTTTCGGAAATCTTCAATATTTTCAGAATTACAGTGTTTTTCTTCTTTTTTAAGAATTCAAGAAATGATTCGAAAAAAACTTAATACGACCGTAATTTCTAAACCTTATGACGAAAGATCAACTAATCTTCAAGAAAACCATAGTTTGTGGATGCCTACAATATGGTTTCAAGCAAAACTATTTCACTCTTCTGTTCGTGATTTAGAAATTTGATTACGGAACATCATAAAATAGGCTGAAATATAAGATAGGCTGTAATTTCAACAAATATTCAAGATTTCTGAAAAGTCCAACGGTAGAATCATAGAAAAATGGCTAAAGTTTCTTTCAAGTCATTCAGTTTAAAGAAATAGATCATTGAATTTTACACCAGCCTTTTTTCGTAGATTTAAAAATTTGGAACCTATGCTCTAATGCATTCGATTATCGTATCACATTAATGCATTATTGCATGGGTATTCTCTGTTTTCATTTCTAAAGCATATATTTCCTTTTCAGAGAGAATTATGGAAGAGAATGAAAATGTTTTACCAATCGTGTTTGACTGGACAAGAGATACTACAAATATGATGGTATTTTCAAAACGAAGAGACAAGTACACTTTATTTCGAAACCCACAGGTTAGTATGTCTTATTCTGCTATCAGATTTGTTGGTCTCAGTTTGGACAGACTTAAGGTGTTTTGAAGACTTTGGCATGAACCAATTTATTAAGATCGCATGTAACTGAGGAAGAATGGGGCCAATTTTAACCAACTAAACTCTACTTGCTATATCGACTTGTTAACTATTCAGTGACTAACAAATTTCAAGGAATCTGATGAATGAATGGCAAACTGCATGGGCATGCAAATGCTTCATTTTTCAAACTCACCCAGTATCCATGTTCACGAGAGACTAAATCAGGCGAATTTAGATGCTGTAACTCGGTTTAATTGGTGTCTTCCCATTTTAGAACTTTCTGCTGGCATCAGGGACATCAGCTGGAGCGGCACAGCTGGCAGAAGCGAGTAAAGATGTCCTCTTAGAGGTAGATATTCTGAAATCACGTATGAATGTGCACAAGATTAAATTTTTTAATAATTTCCGTTCTCAAAGTGATTTAATAGTGCTGAGAAGTAATGAACACACACTACCTCCGACTGTTTATGTTTGATGATTCAAGGAAGATCTAGCAGGCAGTAGATTTTATGTCCTACAAAACCTAGATTATATACAATTTATCTTTCTTCAAACAGCTCAAAAGAATAGTCTGCGTAAATTTTACACTTCGAAGAAAAAGGCTTTTAGTTAAGAAATTTTTAGCTTCTATTTTCAAAGAGTTTAGAGGTCAACAAAATTCCTTTTATATATATATACATAAATAGTTGATTTGAATCTTGGGCGAAGATGGATTGCTTTATTGATGCATTCTGTCCAAAATGGTGTTTATCTTTCTGCTACTGTGATGAATATCTGTCCCAAAGTCCAAGAGAGGATGCAGTTACAAAGGTATGCAAAACTCGATGAATAGCACCATGGTGATGTGATATCCTTTATTTTACAGGAATTCTTTACCAAAGAGCATACAAGGATACCAGAAGTTGAAGGGGTATTATGGCTTCGAGAAGGAAAAAAGACTTGGCAGAAACATTATTTTGTGCTCAGGGCATCAGGAGTTTATTACACGCCAAAAGGAAAAACTAAGGTATATAGTTCAGAGTTGCTTTGAAGATGCCCTAGTGGGTATCTTGAATTTATCATTTTGAATGCATCTGCAATGTGCTACAACGCTCTAGGTTGTAGAATACTTTTCAGGTTTTCATTCAAACATGTGGTCTGAGGTGATAAAGTGGGAATTTCGTGCAAAGAAGAAGGCAAAGAAATGTCATGTTCTTCAACTTTGCAAAAAACATCTTATTTTATACCAAATGTACTCCCTGTCTCATGCTGTTTTAAAATTTTCGTTTGTTGACATAAAATCAAAGAGATATTTTGGTGCCTCAAATCGTCACATTGTTTCTCCTACATTTTAGGCGTCACGTGATCTGATTTGTCTCGTCAAATTCGAGCACGCAAGTGTGTATTTTGGGGTTGGAATGAAGAAAAAGTATAAAGCACCAACAGACAATGTTTTCTGTTTGAAGGTATGTCCTTGCTCTTTCAATTACAAGCAATGCTTTCATCAAGTTATTTGTGGAAGGTTGAAACTTGGAAGCTGCACTAGGTGAATTAATACGAAAGTCTGTCTCACATTAGACTTCGGGCGAGAACGTCTGCGAAGAGCAATCAGAGACTTTTGTATGACTGATTTTGCGTTATTGCAAATCTCAGCTGGTATCTAATTTGAAATTAACGTTAATTTGTGATTTGTTGAAAATGTAAATGTAAATTATAAACCCAAGATCTACTTTCTCTATGTGAGCAGTTCTCTGCCTTGGAGTAACAACTATCTAAGATCGTTTGTTCATTTTGATTGCGAATTGTCAGCGAAAGTTGATAGACATTCCATATCCTTAGGCCTTAAAATATCTCAATTTTTTCAACAGCATCCAAAAGTCCAGACATCAAAGAGTAAGCATGTGTATTATCTTTGTTGTGAAGACCAGAAAACTATGCATCATTGGGTTATCTCTATCAGAATGGCCAAGGTAAATATATTCATGAATAGCTACCTAAATTTGGTTCCAAATTTTTTTACCTTAGTTGTAATGCTACTGTCCAACTGGTTCTCAGCTACGCCTTTTATTGTACATTTTAACAGTGATCAGTATACTACCGGGTGAGTTGAAAAAGGTTTACGCTTTTGATGTCCTGTGGAATAAAAGCATGAGGCCAATATTCAATACTGAAATGTTAATCTATCAGTCAAAGGCTAACTTAGATGAGTCAATTTTTTTGCTAAGATCACTCATCTTTAAGACCCAACAATTAAAAAATGCCAATGAGGAGTTTGTATGGGAATAAAAAAATCCACGTTCCATTCTGGTCCATAATTTATGTAGCATTGAAGTTTAACTTCAACACCATTATCAGTTTCTGAGAATTTATTTTCAATGGTAAGTGAATCATGGACCAGAATGGAGTGTGGAGTTCTCGTTCCGAAAAAAGCCCGTCACCAGCATTTTTCTAGTTTCTTGGTCTAAATGATGAGTGATTTTATCAAACACAATTTTCTCATCTAGGTTAGCCTTTGACTGAAAGGTCAACATTTAATCATTTAGTTTTGAATATCGCCCAAATACTTCTCATTACATAGCCCGCCAAATACTAATCAAAGTCACATCTCATATACGTACTCGTTATCAAGTGATGTAGACTTATACGTAGTGAAACCAAGAGACACAGGAAGAGCCTTCAGTTGACCCAGATTATATTCCATACAATTCTATGGTCCTTGATCAAGGACCACGTAAAAAACATTCCACTGTTGTTGTTTCCATGTCCATTCTCCTTTGGTTTGGGGTTTTGCTTTTCTTTCTGAGTGAGATAAATCCATAGTTATTCCTCTTCGTAATATTGAAATTCAGCCACGGCACGACATTGGCATGTTTTCTTTGATTCTAGAATAAGGACCTCAAGAATGTATGTAATATTTATTTGGGCCTACTGAAAGGCTCTTTCAAGCACCCTAGGTCAAGTGTTAAAATCAAGAACCTTTCATGCGAGGCCAACTTGAATATTTTTATAAGCAAAACTCCACAGGATGAACATTGACTTCATTTTTTGGTGTAAGTCAAGCTTCATTGCTTCTTTTTATGTTAAAAGAAGTTTTTGGCCTGTTCACACTCTAGCTTCATTTATGAGAACAAAATAGGAATCTTCTTTCATCCAAATAGACACGAAATTTTCTCTCCCAAAAATGATTCAGCTACCCAGATTGATGACGATTTTATTGATATTTCTATGGCTTCTTTCTTTTTTAGTATGGATATGAAATGTACGAGAATTACTTACTGACGCAACAGAATGTAGAAAAAGAACTTATGTTGTCCAGTTTAGCAAACAGAGGAACAGCCAGTGTCAAATTCCAGGAAGAAGAAGAAGAATTCCAGGTACAAATTTAATACATTTGCATCTTTTTTTGGTTACCGAATAATCAAAAGGAATTCTTTTCTTTCTATTTACCCCTGTGTGGATGTCACCACAAGTACAGATATTGGAATAGCTAAGGACATGTTTGTAGTCACCAGTAGCTTTGATTCTCACATTCATTCCTCCGGTTATCAGCTCTGTTCTTCTACTCTGACTATTTGGCACCCTGTTTAGAATACCAGGATCTTTACAAAGATTAAGTTGGGTCACCTTTTAGAGCACTAAATAATTAAGAAACACAGGAAACGCGTGGAAGAAAAAGTGCCCAGTTTAACTTGGTACCAACCCAGGACCAACTTTTGTTGCTAAAGACAATGCATGTAGTCAAATTTTTTGATCTCCTCAATCCAGTGTAAGGTCTTTATTTGGCAAGTCTTTTTGCTTGTGTCCTATGAATTAGCTACCTCTTTTTTCGCATGTCACCAAAAAGTGGCCTGAGAGAAAACATCTGCGAAATGAGGAAAAATTTGAAAGTGGTTATGCCTCTTCTTGATTTAATATCTTTCAAGTTTGATTTCAAATTAAGAATTCAGTTATTATATACCAGAATAATCATTTCTCGAAAATATTGCAGGAAAAACCTGGTGGCTTTAAAAGAAGGACTTCTGCATCGCAGCGGGAAGGTAAATTGTAAATTATCTTAATCGGCATGAAAAGGAACTTCATTGGCAGATTTTCGCCATTTTTCGTTTCACTGCTTTAGACAAATATCAGTTTATAGGGTGAACATGTCGTTATGAAAATTACATAATCTTTGTCAGAAATGTCCGTCTTCTGTATAGTACGAGTGAAGATATGCTTTGTTGCAGAAAGATCTCTTTCCTAACACTTTCATCAAAGCGTTTTATTGAAACTAGGAAGCTAAAGGGCTCAAAAAACGAAGTAGCGTGGTAGCGGTGCTTCCAGGAAGGTAGATGAAATGCTCAAATTTCCCTGGAGGGAAGGAAGGGAAATGGAAAGGAAACGGAAGGAAGGGGAAAGAAGGGAAAGAAAGCAAGGATGGGAGGAAGGGACGGGGAAAGAAACAAGGAGAGAAAGGTAAAGGGATAGAATGGGGCGGTATATTGGGAAAGAAGAAGAAAGTGTTTAGATAGAAATGAAGGTGCTCGGCTTGCTACCAGGAAGAAAAATATTTTTTTGAATCCTGGCTAAGACTAATTTTTTTTGCTTCCTTTCAAAATGGTATGTTGGAGATACATCCTTCACGGCAATCTTTAACTGATATAAGTCATGCTTGGTTTCAATCTAATTTAGAAACGTTGTCATAAAATGCATGGATACGACAGCTGTTGCTGACAGTTTTGTAGTCAAAATTTTAAAGATTTAAACCTTTTTCAGTATATATTTTAGATTTAGAAATTTAAGCGGACCATTTAAACGCAGATTCAAGCAAATAGGTCAATGTATTTATTTTCATATCCTTTGCAGGAACGCAAGGGAAAACATCTTCACTAAACAGAGTCAAAGGTCAAGGCACCAGTAATCTTGGTTCGTTGTTTTCGAAAGCATGGTCAAAGGGTATTGAGGAATCTGATGTAAGTTGTTTTTCAGAACCTTTCTATGCTCAACAGGCAAATCAATAAAGTAATCTCTATTCAAAAATTTATGCTCAGGCGTGCATAAAGTTCAAACCTGCCTGGGAACGGTAGAATTCTTTGAAAACCTGCCTGCGTAGCAATTTTGTACAACTATGGAAGAGAAGCCTGTTACCACAACCAGTAAGAATGCAGGCATCAAACAGTAAGTTTTTAAAACATGCAGCAACGAAGCGATCAATCATACTATCTTGTATTCAACAAGAGAACATGTTGAATAGCAAATGCACAGCAACAATGTCATAAAAGATTTTATTCATCAACTTACTGCAATTACATTTGATAAAGAACAATTGAAAAAACAGCCTGCAAAGTTTTGGTTTGGAAACTTTTTACAATTGCATTTCATAAAGAACTATTTAAGAATAACTGCCTGCAAAATATTGCTTTGGAAAAAGCAGCCTGGGAATTTTGTTCCCATGTTCCCATGTTTTTGCACGCCTGCTCTGTCTTGAAATTATGAGGGACAGTCGTGTCAAGAAACCTCCACAAAAAGGCTAAATTCACGACCAAGTTTTGTGCCTGACAGCAATGACTTTTACATTCTTTGGCACATCTTTTCCGTTTGGGTGGATGAATGTATAATCCTTGGATGCACAACAAATTATTCCGGGTGATTTGATTCTGCCAAGATGATAACACGTGCTAAATCGAGTTTAAAGGGGCAGGGTCACGCAATGTAAACAAACTTCTTTCGAAACGACGATTTTGCAGTATTTTTGATAGTCTATATCATAGAGATTTTCTTCTACTTTTCTCAAAATATAGGTGTTATTTTGAAGGTAGACCCTTGAATTTTGTAGCAAAATAAACCAAACACTCATATGTTGTAGGATTGCAGCGATATTGGTGGATTTTTAGAAGTAACTTTATTGTGGATTCACCCCATCCATCAAAATCTGAGCGCAACACAATGGTAACGTGTGGGCAGCAATTAGACTGACGACGTGATTCCTTGTATTCGTTCAACATTTATAATCTGATGTTTTAATTTCACTCATACAAAGGACTCACGACCAAACTGATTCTAAACAGGGACTAAAATCTTACGAAAATCAGAAGAAACTTAGAACATCTTCCATCCTTCGAACGTCGAAAGAAAAGTCGAGCGTCCCTTCGAAGGTCATTTCGAGCGTCGCTTCGCTTCGAGAAGTCGAACTTTGAACTAATGAGCCAATCAAACGCTAACCATAGGCACGTGGGTTGACCATATTAAGAAAGTAGTGATCTGATTGGTCGCGCCGTGAACGCGGCGGACTTGGCCTAATTAGTCCCTGTTTTGAAGCGTAAGGACATAAGTCCCTCAACTCATATCATAGAATCTTATTTAAAGTTGGTTTATTTACAATAGTAATGTAATTACTAATTTATACCAACTATTTACAAAAAACAACTTTAACAGAAAATATACAAATTTACAATTCTGGCTATTTACAAATCCGGCAGTTACACTTTTCGCCAGGCCAGTGCTTGATCGCTCTTTTGAAAGCTGCAACTGATGGCAGTGCTTTTATCTGGTCACCCAGGGTGTTCCAAAGGAGGCTTCCTCTAAAGGATAATGTCTCTATTCCAAATTTTGTTGTGAGTGTTTTTGGCAATCGACATAAATTTTTTGTTCGTAGGTCGTATTTCACAACCTTTTCTTCATGAAATTCCCAAATATATGAGGGGTTCAATTTGTTCATTGTTTTGTAAATTTCGATCATCAGTTTCTGGAGATTTTGAACATGTATTTTCACGCTTTCACTTTTCTCCAGTAACTCATCAAAGGAAGAGTCATAGTCCTTGAAGAGGATCCTTAGTGCACGTTTGTGTGTGCGGTTTATTTCGTTATTTGCAGCCTTCGTAGAAAAAAGCCAGATCAACGGGCAATAGTTGAAATTGGACAAAATTACGGCATTACATATCAGCATGGCCTGTGGTCTTGAGATATAAGTATTTAGCCTTGAGAAGGCATTTATCTTTCTATTTACCTTGCAGCACAAATTTTGTATATGGGCAGTGAAAGTCAACGCGTTGTCAATCTCTATGCCCAACAATTTAACCTTATTCGTAGTTAGTATTTTGTTATCATTGATGTTGAGACGCAAGGTATTTTTTTCTTTCAATCCAAGAAACATCACTTGAAATTTGCCAGGGTTTGCTACCATTCCGTTTTCAAAAAACCATTCTATAAGTGCGCTAAGGTCATTTTCCAGCCTTGGGACAATGTCGTCCAGACTACAGCCACACGCATAGAGTGTGGTATCATCCGCAAAATTGCACAAGTCTGAGTCTAATTTTAATAGAAAGATGTCATTGATGAATATATTAAATAATACTGGTCCCAAAACAGAACCCTGTGGGATTCCCGCTCTAACGATTTGTTGTGAGCTCTTAATCGATCCAATTTTAACCCTTTGCATCCTATTTTTTAGATAGCTATAGATCAAGCACAGGCTATTTAGACTGAATCCATAGGCCTCCAGCTTAGCAATTAGAAGATCATGAGGCAAGCAGTCAAACGCTTTTGACAAGTCCATCAATATAGTCCCCACAATTCCAGATGAATCTAAACACTTCCTCCATTTTTCAATTACTCTGATTAAAGAGTGCTGGGTGCTATATCCTTCACGAAAAGCAGAGAGAAGGTTTGAGAATTTGTTGTCAAAAAATTTGATCATTTGATCTTTTAAGAGTCTCTCATAGATCTTAGATGTTGAGGGAAGAACACTTAGGGGCCTATAATTTTCTTTAAGAGTTGCCTCATCCTTTTTGAATATTGAGGATATATCAGCTTCTTTTAGTTTATCCGGAAAGGCTGACTCGTGGATGGCACAGTTTATACAGTCTGTCAGGAAAGGGCAGATGACATTTTTGGTTGCCTTGAGCAAGAATGTTGGAATGACTCCACTGTGCGATTTCTTTACATTTAAAGAGTCAAGTTGTTTTTCAACCTCCCATGGGTTTACATGAGAAAATTCAAATTTATCGCCACTGGTTCCATATTTCTGTTTTATTGCTATAATACTGGGGTGCGTATTATATTTTTGGATTGCCATCGTTGTCAATTGTTCGATCGTAGCGTCCTCTGCCGCCTCATGAACCTCTCTAAATGTAGGAGCTATATCCAGACTGTCTGTTATATTAGTGAAATATGTATTAAAGCACTCTGCAACCTCTGTGTCCTCCGAGAGTATCTTATCGTCTTCAATCAGGGTGATTTTTTCACTCATAGCATTTGTATTCGAAAATAATGGTTTCACAGTTTTCCAAAATTTTTTGTCATTTTCTATCGTCTTCGATTGAATGGATTTAAAGTACTCTCGTTTTATTCTTTTGTTCAAATTTACAACATGGTTCCTCTGGTCTTTGTAATTTCTAATGTCAGCTTCTCGCTTACTTTCATTTGCAATGTTTTTCAGGTTTGTTCTTTTCATTATAGCTTTTCGTAATTCCTTGTTCACATGGGGTTTGTTGTTTCCTCTTATAAACTTTGTTTTCTTGGGAGCATTAGCTTCCAGTGCATTTTCAAAAGCTGTTTCGAAATTTGCGTAACTGACCGTTGGCATAGACTGAAGATTTCGCATTAAGTCTAACAAAAAGCGCTCTTCTGACCATTTTTTGTAGTTTCGATAAACCAATTTTTTTGGAGGAACCTTGCTATAAGTTGTTTTAAGGATTGTGTATATAAGATGGTGGTGATCACTAAATCCTGTTTCAAACGACTGAGTCTTCATGAGCGAGTGCCGCTTATTCGTCAATATCAAATCAATGCACCGGCCCTTGGACGACTTGAAACATGTAGGCCCTTTGATAATATTTATGAGATCATGCTTCTCCAATAGGGAGCACAGATGTTGGTTGTTTGGTTCCATGTTGAAGTCTCCAAGGACCAACACATTTTCAAATCCAGACAGTCTGTCTAGTAGCTGAGATAGTTGTTCTATAAAATAAGCCTGATTCTGATGTGGAGGCCTATAAATCGGCAGCAGCAACCATTTCTGTTTCCTTACATTTATGTCAAATGGGATCACTTGGATATCATCTGGAACATTAATGTTCGGAATTTTCCGTGATATGAGGTTGTCTCTAACGTAAACTAATATCCCACCACTGTTTTCTGTCACATCTAGCCTAAGTGGTTTCTTAAAGCCAAGTATTTGGAACTGGCTGTGAGGGAAAGTTGAATCTATCTTCGTTTCAGAGATTATTAACACATCCAAACTATCTTTCACCATCATCGAGAAAGATTCAAATTTGTTCCTTATTGAATTGATGTTGATGTAACCTATAATTATATTTTTTGGATATTTTAGGCGGAGGGACTTTAGCTGTACGAAAGATTCAGCCTCACTTTCAAGTGAAGACTGCGACACATAGGTGTCAGCACTTAAAATCTGAATGCTACTGTCATTTTGCGTTATTGTCTGATCTGGATTTGATAACACAGAATTTGATGTTCAATAAGTTTTAAAAAATCTAATAAAGTTTCCTGCTAAGAGAGAGTCTCCTCGCTGATTTAGATGCAGTTTCTTTTTACCAAGACATGACATGTCAATATTTGTGTTTTCAATTACCTTCAAATTTAGTTTAGTGGCAAGGTTCTTGATTTCATTGTTGGCTTTGTTGATATCAACTTTCATATCTAGTGCTTGCTTATCCTTGCGTATGGTAATGGTTGATAGGGCAAAGTCTGTATTGGGTGACTCTTTCTTTGCCTCTTCCATCGCCAATTTCAAATTTTGTATCGTATCAACTCCATTTGTCAAGTCATTGGTCCCCGCGTGAATAATAATGCAGTCGGGTTGTTTTCTGGCAGCAGGTTTGATGTGGTCAACGATATCTCGACTGGTAGCCCCAGGATGAGCCCTTACACGTACATTATGATTTCTCTGCAATCCAATCTCGTCTAAACCGTTGAGAATGGAATCGC
Source organism: Aurelia sp. 3 sensu Dawson et al. (2005) (assembly GCA_964020215.1). Classification (NCBI taxonomy): domain Eukaryota; kingdom Metazoa; phylum Cnidaria; class Scyphozoa; order Semaeostomeae; family Ulmaridae; genus Aurelia; species Aurelia sp. 3 sensu Dawson et al. (2005). Next base: position 30,386,445 of record OZ026572.1, on the reverse strand, counting down.
CAATGATGATGATTTTCTTTCTCTTCTTGTCAGCCTTACTTAGCTCGGCTTTACTTTGTTGACTGTCTTTAGATTCTTTAGTTGTCTCTTGTGGGGCACTCCCAGTACTGCTGTTGGTTGATTCATTATTCTTGTTCTTTTGTTTCTTTTCTTTCGATCTTGGTTCATTTGATTCTTTCTTTTGCGGAGACTCTTTGTTCTCAGGTGCTTGGGCTTGGGCACGCTTTTCCATTGAATCACTTTCTCCCAAGAGTGATGATTGTATACAATGGCAGTTGTTTTTGTTTACGTTATAGGATTCCGTAGGCCTAGGCTTTTCCAAAAGTTTCTCGAATAGTTTTCCTATGGTCTCTTGCTTTTCACTGAGTTGCCTTTCCAGTGAAATGATACGGTCTTGAAGGCTTCTGATAAATGCTTCCTGTAGGGCCTCATAGTTTGGTCCACTGGATTTATGTGGGCTCTCCCTCGGTCTAGGCGCAAGTTGGGCTTTAAGGGACAAAATCTCCCCGTGGCTGAAGCGTTTGAAGTCTTCGAGGTCGTTTTGGAGTGAATCCAGGCTATTTGGGTGGTAAAATATTTCATCCTGCTCATGCTCAGTTTGGGTGGCAATCGATTCCCTGTCATCTTCGATGTATATCTTTGGATGAGAGCTTATTCGATAGGATATCTTTTGATGTGAAATCACAGTGTGGATCAGTTTTTGTTCCTGTGCGCGTTGAAGCATGGCGGCTGTCGTTTCTTGTGACCATCCATATTCCGCAAGGCAAATTTCGCTGATATTGATCAAATACTGACCCTTATTCTTCTCCTTTACCATTTCAATCGCTTTTAGTACTTTGCCAACATCACTACCGATTTCTTCACTCACAGTTCTGTTAGTTTTATCCATTTTGATGGGAGCTCGTAAACAACACGTCTGATCGCTACCACATCAACACACATCTCCCACTGAAGCGATAACAACAACAGCAACGAGCGTAAGTTAGAGGGACTTATGTAATGTAGTCTAGGCAGCAATATAGATCATAGAGATAACAGGTTTGTTTACGGTTACATGACCTTGCCCCCGTAAGTCATTGCCTGTAAAGCGGAAATGTTGGGAAAATATGTTTGCAATTTAAGACCCGTATTGAACGTTTCTTGAAGTGTTTCACTCGAGAAAATCCCTCATGATTTCAGAATGGGGTGACCGATTTCGGATTTCGGTCAGGTACGTTTTAAAGTGGATTTGAACTTGGCCGCAGTTGATTGATATATCTGCCATTATTATCTTCATGATATCCAGTAAACAGTCAGTGGCCTTCCGAACGGGGATTGTTTTTATCTTTCTCGCCCGGCAGTGAATTCATGTTAATCACGTTTTTACGAGAGGTTGCCAGTGTATAGACGAGATGGTCGTTGGACAAGTATTTCGATCAGTTTAAAGGGGCAGGGTCACGTAACCGAAAACAAACCTGTTATCTCTAGCATCTATATTGTTGTCCACACGTGGCCATTGTGTTCTGCGCAGATTTTGGTGGATGGGGCGAATCCACAGTAATGTTGCTTTTAAAAATCTACCTATATCTCTGCAATCGTACAATGTGAGTGTTTCGCTTGTTTTCCTACGAAATTCAAGAGTCCTTCATCAAAATAACACCTTCATTTTGAGAAAAGTAATGGAAAATCTCAGTTGTATACCCTATCAAAAACTGCAAAAACGTTGTTTCGAAAGAAATTGGTTTACTTTACGTGACCCAACCCCTCTAAACTTTCATATCAGGACTATTGTTGTTTGTTTTAATAAATTTGAAGTTGGCAAATCAGAAGCAAATTAGAGAAGTCAGTGCACTCTATGGATTATCGTTCGTTCGCTTATTTTTTGATAATTCCCTATAACCACTCTAACACGACAACACAGAGCATTGCTTGATGCGATTTTCAAATGAAATATCCTATCAAGCGAGGGAGTACTTGTTTGTAACTTCAGTAGATCTGCTTATATGGCTGGGATATTGAAGCAACCGTAGAGAAAGAAAAGCCGTAATAAAAAAAATCATGTGGTTTCGTGAACAGTTCATTTCAAGTAGTTGTTATTAAGTTACTTTCAATTGATTTCTTAGGAAGTTCGTTCGCCACCTACCCCTTCATTTGATGCTGAGAACATTCTATCACCAGAAGTACCCTCTGCAACATTCAGTATTACGAACAGAGCATCAAGCATATCAAGCAAAAGTTCGTCCAAGACCTCATCCAGCAGGGGATCGTTAAAATCAAGTGCATCAACCGAAGATCAGTCAAAAGCCTTGCAACTTGAACCTGTACCAAATGGCAGGAATAGCAGAGCATCGATTAATAGCTCAACATCAAGCATCAATATTACACCAGCAGCACCACCTGCACCCTCCAGAGACGTCATAGCACCGCCTCCTCCTGCCAGACCCACTGTATCTCCACTTATCTCAACTCCTCCAGCATCACCTCCCACTACAGCTGCAGTGTCATCGCAACCGCCACCACCACCTCCACCACCACCTCCTGTTTCCTCATCAAAGCCCTCTTTGCCTACCACCACGCCAGCCCCACCTCCTACACCACCGAGATCTGCAGACAGAACACCTTCTCCAGCATTCCCAAGCCCGCCTCCTCAACCTATTCGGTCACCTGCACCTGAATCAGTTGCTCCACCCCCACCACCACCCCCGCCTCCTTCTGACCTAGCCCCTCCTCCACCCCTGGCAATTTCTGCAGAGAGGTCACCTTCCCCAGCATTTCCAAGTCCGCCCCCTCCACCCGTTCGGTCACCTGCACCCGAATCATCCGCCCCACCTCCACCTCCGCCGCCTCCTCCTGCTGCAGGACTTCCTCCTCCTCCACCGGCAAGATCTGCAGAGAGGTCGCCTTCTCCAGCATTTCCAAGTCCGCCCCCGCCAATGAGTCTTGATCCACCTATGGAAGACAACGACCGTTCACCGTCACCGGCGTTCGATTTCCCAGCGCCACCTCCACCACTTCCGCCAAATCGAACATCGTCGATAAGTGTCCGGTCTTCAACGTCGTCTAATTGATCAATGGAAGTCAAGCAAGACAAGAATGAGGCACAAATGTGATCTACGATTTCAAGTGATAAAATTCTTTGGAGAATTCATAGAAATTGCAAGGACCGCACTTAACAAATTTGCATAAATGACACAGAGATCATCCATTATTTTCATCAAAATGGAATTCTCTGTGGTGAAAAAATGATATCATAGGCCTTTCTAATATGTTTTCAAAAACTGTTGGCACCCAGGGTCCTTTGCAGGCACGCTACATGTCTTAATCTCGTCCCCAGAATGAGTTCGTTGCTCTACCTATAGTCTGGGATACTCAGGGCCGTTCGGCAATCTGATTGGCTGTTCACCATTTTGTGCGGTAACTCCGTTTTGCGTGGGGTAAACGGCCGCAGTATATCAAAATTTGACGCAAAACCATATTCTTTAGCTATTCTGACCATCATTTGCAATTTATTTCCGAAATTTGAAGTGTAGCGAGCCATTTCATGTTGGAAGCTGCGATGAAGTTTCTCGAATTCGCAGCTTAGGCCCATTTTTGCTCCAAACAAACCGACCTTATTTTCACATTAAACACACTTGCCAGCCCCATATCATTGATTAGATGCCTTCAAAAAGGTTCAAATAATGTCGTCAAAGTGTCTTTTTAATTTCTCAATTTATCTTCTGCAGAATTAGCGCTAGAGCAACGGCCATTTTCCTTCGATTAGCGTTGCCTAGCAAACCGTGAAATCCAGAATGGTTGCAAATCTGCCCATTTTCTTGGCAGATTTGATCGAAGTGTACCGAAACTCAAATTTGGCTTTGGCGGAAACGATAGATCCACAGCTCATTAGCTGTATTAATAGGACAGTTCAACTAAGACCGCATTCACACGATGCCGGCGACAACGGTGAAAAATGTGACGGTAGAAAAATCTTAGCTAGCGCCTATATGTTCCCGGCCAAATCTGAAACTGTAGGCAATGTGACTATAACAGACTCGTTGCAAGACTTTGATTCCAAAGAAATGTACGTACACCTTCAGAATCGATCAGTCTCGTTCCGAAAGCGTCAAAAATGTTCCGTTTTCAAGGTTTTCGATCCACACGATGCTATTTTTCAAATTGTGCCAGTTAGAATTCCGTTTTTAAAGTCTGCTGTTTTAAAACTCTGCCGGCAAAAGAAAGATAGGCCTACCGGTTTTAAGTGAACGGTATTTTATGTACCTGCAAAGAACCCTTGGTGACAATGGGTCCGGAATAGAGTTTGATTGGGCAAAGAGCTACAGTTACACGTTGTTTATAGGTCATGCTGTAATGTTCAAGGACCTAGGGCGTCTTCACGAGTATGGTTGCCGAAAGTATGATGATTTTTTTTCGAGGATACCACTTCGAGAAGCCTTCAAAACATGCTAAAATCGTGAACACATTTTTCCACTATCCCTGCCTTGACACGTGAATTCTAAATTCACACGTGAGGCAACTTTGTGTAGTGATGCAGCGTGGCCTGATTGACTAGTATAACTGAGAATGCAATACATACCTCTCGACATAATGGTTTATGTTGGAGCCTTGAATTTACCCAAAAATCGTGTGAAAAATAAGATAGTTCATCCTTTTAGTGTGGACTTTTTGAGTCTGTTCTGCGCACGAGGAACATCTACGTCTCCTTCGCAGAGGATTACCTTCTCATGCATGGGTAATTACCCATGACAGTTTTTAGGTATGAATGGGAGAGACTTCGGCAGGTCCAATGTTAGTGAGTGTAACTTAGCTGATATGCTCGCCCATCCGAAAATCTTGTTCATCTTAGCCTATTTACATGTTTGGGGATTGAGACGAAATTTTTTGTGATATTGTGATGTATTTAAGATGATGTTGCGTTGTCGTAAATTTAGATAATTGTCTAGATTATATTTGATATAACTTTTAAAGTGTTGCACGTAAATTTTGTCTTCGGTTAATTCTTAAGTAGTGGTGGTTCTATCCTCAAACATTGGTTCCCATCGAGAGTGCCAAACTTTTCCGACTCCTGTGGGCTCCTGTGACTTCATTTACCTAATTGAAGTCCGTCTAAAATCGATGTGACTTCAGACTAACGATGACGCAAAATACTTTTGTAAACCAGTTCTGTTGTTGTTATTTGCGAGCATTACTGACGGCTGAGCAGGAACTGTGCACGCATGCGCGAAAACGCGTAATTTGAGCTCTCCTTCCTCCCTGCAAGAGATCCCAAAATTAGGCAACACTTTGATATTTTCCTCCTAGGGCCTTAAACTCTTGATTTACCATGACCTGAAATGATGTATTAAAAAGATTCAAGGAGCCAATGGTTAAGTAAGATGGATAACTTATTTTTTGATGATTGCTAAATTTTATCAACAAATGGCAGAAATATTTTCTCTGTTCCTTAGAATCACCAAGCACTGTAACCTCACATGTAATTCTAACCAGAGGCCTCTCCTGTTAGATACCAATGATTAATAAGATGGAATTTGGCAATATTAGAGCATTGCGATTATTTTTTGAACGAAATTTGTGTAGATAGCAATGTATTAGATGTAAGTCCATAGCAGAGATAATTTTTCCTTGATACATTTTGCATTTTCCTTGCTTCATCCTTTACGACAAGTTTGTTTTCTTATTTTTGACAATATGTACTAGTGTCTCAGTACTCGTAGACTGGGTTTTAAGCATCAACGTCTGTTAGTGGAGAATCTTCCTGAAATAAGTGAAAGAGAAATCGGTATTGGTCAAACTGACAATGGCTATCTTGAAAGCACTGAAATCAGCCATGCAACTTTTTTGAATTCGAAATAACTGTGGTCAGTAATCTGGTTGCAAATGGGGGGAAAGAAAAATCACGAGGGATTTGGCCCCCAATGTAATATTGATAATTGTTGAGATCCCAGCAGCTGTGAACCGAGGATCACTCCAATAATAACTTACAAGTTTTGTTTTGAGAAAACAGAATATCTCTTACCCAGGGTAAAAATCTTTCAGATTTTACAAAATATTTTGAGATTTTTTCTGGGGGCTCAAAAGGTTTTTGGATCATTTAACACTCTTGAGACTTAAAATTGTAGAAATGCTCCAGATTTGTCAAAGATTTTAGAGACATTGTAACATTTTTGAGGATTCGAAAGATTTAGGAGATCTTTATTTTTGAAGAATTACACGTTTTTTTTATAAGAAACTAGGATTAGGCCATAGTACTAAAAGTTTCTTAATTGAACATGAAATTTTGTCCATTTTAGTACTGAAAGTTTCTTAATTGGTTTCTTATTTTTTGAATGCATGAATTGTCAATGTGGTCGCTAACACTGCTGCTGATATGAATCTTGACATTCAAAACATCATATAGGAATAAACAGTGTTCTGTTATGTTGAAAACACAAATGGTTAGATGATATTTCCCCATGATGAAGATTCAACGATTTATTTGCTATAAAATTCATGCTTTTAACTTTGAAAAGTTTCTTAGCACTTCTCAGACATAGTACTAGAGTTTCTTAAAATTTTGGCCATCTTAGTAGTAGTTTCTTATAAACCAGTTTCTTATAAAAAAAACGTGTATTTGTAGAAAAAAGCGCCAATGTAATATTGATAATTGATGAGATCCCAGCAGCTGTAAACCGAGGATCACTCCAATAATAGCTTACAAGTTTTGTTTTGAGAAAGCAAAATAATCTCTTACCCAAGGTAGAAATCTCTCAGATTTTACAAAAATATTTTGAGATTTTTTCTGGGGTTTCAAAAGGTTTTTGGATCATTTAGGACTCTGAAACTTAAAATTTTAGAACTTTATAGAGTTTTCAAAGATTTTAGAGACATTATAGCATTTTTGAGGATTCAAAAGATTTTGGAGATCTTCATTTTTGAAGAATTATTGGAAGATTTTTGGAGAATTTGTATCATTTGTCGGGGGAGATTTCTAGGAATTCTTAATTTCCAAAAATTGTTAGGCTATTGCCAAGATTTATCGAGATCTTCCAGATTTTTGAAGCTTTTTAGGATTGTGCACGAAATGTATGAGATTTTTGGCTCGATTTGGGTTTGGAACGATCCATGTATCCGGTCGATAATCTGATCCGGCAGATTGATGTTGCTGTGCAGCCCGGCCCGGCTGCAGGTTGACAGACACCAAGTCAAAGTTTGAAAGAAAAGATGGAGTCGTTCAGTTCTTGGTTTTGGGCCGAGAGCTTCTGGCTTCCTCCTGGCAAAACTTGGCAAGATTTAAAGTCGACTGAAAGTATCAGAAGACCTCAACCTGAAGATCTTTACATCGTTCTTCCCCTTGCTCTTTTGTTATTGGTAATACGATTTCTTTTCGAGAGGTGAGTATGAGTTCCCGCGGTTCGAATGAGCACATTTTATTTAGGCCCATCGTTATCATCATGGTTCGATGTTCCAATATTCTTGTCGGGAATTCTTCCAAGTGTATTCAAGTTTAACTCAATCGCGAAGCCAAGAAACCGCATTTATATGTAATTGATTTAAGACTCGTGCACACGAATGAAATTTACCGTGTAAGCCATCACAGCAGCGGCAAAAAGAGTACGGGCAAGAAAAGGCAGCAGGGCGTTTCCTTTGTGAAAGACAAAAAGACGATCTTTGGTCACAAAAACAAGACCACGAATGCTTTCTTTGGTCGCATGATCAGAAATGAGAATTTTTTGATGGGATATGAAATTTAAGTCCTGCTGAAAGGAACACTGATAGATCTAGCTTTGATGCATATCATGCAGGGAGAGATGTAAATATTTGGCTATATTTGGTAAAGTTGTAAATATTTAGCTATGTATACACGTTTTTTATAAGAAACTGGTTTACAAGAAACTAGTGCTAAGATCGCTGAATTTTTAAGAAACTCTAGTACTATGTCTGAGAAGTATAAGTTAAAAGTATGGATATTATTAGCAAATTTATCGTTGAACTTTTATTCTTGAGCAAAATATTAACTAAACAGTTATGTTTTCATCATGACAAGAATATCTTTAAAACAATAGCCAGGCACACATCTTCATCCACACTTTGCAAACTTGTCAGTCTAGAAGTTAGTACTTTTCCAAATCTGTTTCATCAGGGATTGATTTTTTTCCTCTTGTGGAACTGAGAGGTACAGATCCCACCCACCATTTGCTTTCTCCAAGTATATTTTCATTTACCAAATGGGAATCCATTGCCATGAGCGATTAGATGTAGAGATTGCTGGTCTGTTCACATACACAAAACTGAATCATTCAACACCTATGAACAGCAACATTTTACCCAATCATCCTTATTTTAGATATGTTATATATGATTTTAATGCAATTGCTGTAAATTCTTCATGATCTATATATATTTTATCAATTCTTTTATAGGGTTTTAGTAATGTTACTTTCTTTTGCGTTAATCAGGACACACATTGATAACAGCAGAAATGTGAAGTGTTAATCCTGAATAAAATCGCACACCGTTTATGTAGATTTTTACCTCAGCCTTTTTCTGTAAACATACCAGGTTGGAAACATTCCTTTGATGTATGGACAGTAGCAAGAGAAATAAATTGATCATTGTGCAGCTGCAAGTAGAGTTCAAAAAGCTTTTGAGTTGCAAGAATTGGCTTACACATCATACTTTGCATTCTACAAGAACCTCTTATAAGAAACAGTCACGCTCAAGGGGAAACCAGGCTAGCAGGATTAAAAAAAGCTAAGGAGCCTCAGTAATGTGAAACTGTTATTTTATTCAAAGATTTGTCAAATTTTTGCTCTATTGACTGCTGTTTGACATTGTTTGAGTATAATTTCTGTTAACACTTGTTTTAAGAAGCTAACAAGCACAGCTTTGAGATAACTGCCAAAGGTTGAACACGAGATCTTGGATTATTTGATAAGATTTCTTTGACAGGTGTCAAATCAAAATGGTTCAAGCCACCTTCATTATTGCTGCGAGCATGCGCGAGCAGCCATTTATGACAAACGATCGAGGGTGGGTGGGTGGACAGTGGAGTGTCAACAACAACAACAACATGTTGTAAAGTATCGTCTGCCTGAGAACGTCCACGACGACTGCTATTTTGGGAGAGAAGTTAGCATATAGTCATTGCGAGAAGAAAGAGTTTTCAAGTATTCTGGTACGAGTACGTGTCGAATCGTTTTTAAATCTCATTTTAACAGCAAATATGCGAGGATTTTATAGCCACATAGGACCGATAACCTTCGTCCTGTGGTTTGCAAGGCCTGCCTGCGCGACTAATTGTTATTGCATGCTGGAATGCTCCTACTAATAAACAGCAGGTTTCACTGCTTCCCACTGGTGAGGGTGGATAAAGACAAATTTTTTTGAAAATTATGAAGGAGAAGAGCTTTTTGAACGGCAAGGGAATTTTTTTTGGTTTGGTCAAGTAAAACATGGATAGGCCTATTTCAAGTTTTCCAAACAGTGCCAGCTACTGTAGGTTTCATCAAATTCTCTGCTCAAATCTTGAGAAATTTGCCATGACTTGTTCTGAGAATGAAAGAGATGATGATTTCCCTAACAAGGAAAGTCATCAACTAGAAAATTGCGCTTGAGATGATTGAAAGAAGTCTTGACCAGCAATCAAATCCGATAGAATGCTGATTATATTGCTTTGATTATTGATTCCTGCAATGCAAAAAAGGATCTGCAAAACTATTCCCGGACTTCCTGATACCCTTCAGCATAATTTGATAGTATCAACTAAGTGCCCCACTTACTTGTAACCAGTTTAAAGTTTTTCTTGACTTGAAATAAATAGTTTTTCTGTTGGGCCTAACGTGTAGATGCAATCGTCATTTCAGTGTGTAAAGAGAGAGTAAACAGTGTGTAAAAAAGACGTCAAACGAGTGTAAGCAAGTAAAGCATGCGATAAGTCAGGCCTAAGTCCCCCTAAACAGCTGTGCATAGAAAGGGGCTTTGTTTTGATTGATTCAGTTCTTCCAGATCCCACCTCTCATGCAGGGAATTTCAACTTTTCTAAGCTCGTACCTCAAAACGTGTTTACTGATTCCCGTTGACAAAAACACATACCAATGATTGTTATTTAATCAAGTGATGAAGTGTTAGTGAAACAAAAATTTTTTGATGTGATCCCACTGGATGCAGCAGCAACAAGTACATGTTCACGCAAGGCTAGCTAGAAGGCCCAATTTCATTGGGCAAAATAGACTTCTGTTGTATACCAAAAAATCAGGTTTATTTAATTCTGCCAAACAAGACTCAGAATAGTTAGCCATCTTTAATAACTTTCAAACATATACAAGCTTATTTCATTTCATTCTATATTCTTGCAGGAGTAAGGCAATTTATTAACTTATGTGATTCCTGTAAAGATCAATACAGGACACAGCATTGGACTGCTATTCAAGTATTCACTTGTGACATTCCTGTAAGAATTCTTAGAGCATTTGAGCAGTTATTGCTCCGTTAACTTGTGACGTTCAATGACCAGCACAGAATTGGATCACCATTATTCATGTCATTCTTGCAAAGACAAAAGAAACAGGGGATTAGTATTGCTACTGTCACTATTCCCAACACCTTGTGACATTTCAACTTTCACACAAAGTGTTATATTGGTTGAACTTCTGAAGAACTATGGTGACCAACGGTTGTGCATCATAAACTCTCAAGACTGTTCATCTTTGAAGACAAAATTGGGTATTTAGACAGAACTGAATATTGAACCCTGTGTTTGCTGCCATAATGTGCCAAGTTCTTCATCTTTTATCCTGACATTGATTAATGCAGATTGAAACAGAATAAACAGGAACTGTAAGCATTACAGAGAAGTAACCAAATGTGTTACTATAGAAGATCATTTTTACTTCAAAGAATACAATGAGCTGTGGACAAGGATGAAAATTTTGTTATCTGGAGTGCCACCCCAAGCAGAAGAAAGCAACCACACTACACACCAATGTTGACAAACTTTGTCTTGAGGTTTATTGTAGTCATGCGTTTGCAGTCATACCAATCAGTCCTGAAATTTGCAAACAGTTATGATATTTTTGAAATCATATCTACCTTGAAAGCTGCAATTTTGCTTGGCAAGACATACACGTGTCAAAAACTCCTCTCGATTATTATTCTTATAAATATTGCAGAATCACGTTACACACTAGGCTGTGAGCAGCACTTCCTTGACATCGTTAACAGCTAGTTGTTGATTCTCTAAGATATCACTGGTATTTGTTGAGAGTTGATTCCAAGGTGCGTTCCACAATAACTTCACACAGAAGTTTGTCAATGTTTAGGTTGAAAACACAATGGAAAACGATAGAAATACCTTAGTGCACACCTTATGCTGCTATCATTTTGGTGTCCCAACCCCCCTACCCTAGAACAGGTGGGACTGTTGTGGGGCAATTCACCTCTTCTTTACTGAAAATTTGGCCCTGGGGAGGAAGAACACCCTTTGTCTGCGGTGTGACCTCTACAGGGGAGGAAAATTTGAAGGGAAAGGAAATATTTCTTTCCCTGTAGATGTCGCTCTGGGCTATTTGCTAACTCTTGTAATGTTTAAACAGTGTAGGGCAGTAGTGCTATTTTCTTTCTAAAGTGGTTTCAAGAAAGGTCAAGAATGAGAAAAGGCTGGTTAGAATGTTGTCATTGGGTTGAGCAATTGCTTATTATTATGTCCTCGCTGTTGTAATAACTGGATAAAATTCACAGCAAATGGTAGGAGTTTTAGTTGTGCCCCATAAACTATAACATGCCAGGGCTTGGAGCCAAATGCAAGCTATCCCCTCCCATTCACAGAAAATGTCGTGGCTCCGCTAGGCAGGGATATCACTCACTTTCACTCAAGAAAAATGTGAATGACCCTGCATATGCCCCACCTATGCTGGGGCTGGGGGTGGGGGCAGTAAAATGATAGCTGCATTATTTACTTGATGTAAACAAACCCTGAACATAGTCTGGCTGCTGGCTGAATTTCCACATTAAGGCCACACCCACACATATCTGAATATTTATTTTCAAAATGGATCATTTTATCCATATGTAAAGATCAATGTCCACATGAGGAGTGTTTTTGAAAATATGTCCATCCACAGGGAAAGATTCAATCAAAATTTGATTTATACATACTTGATAATGGAATTTTCTATATTCGATAACAATAGTTGACTCTCAAACTTTGATAACATAGATGAAGGAAAATGCCGTTAATAGCTCCCCTAAAACCTAAATGCATGCTCTGATATGTATTAAATTGAGGCTTTGAGGGCAGCATTTTTTAAAAGATCAATTTCCACCCACTCACATAACAGGAAAACAGCATTTTCAGAAAGATCCACTCTGGAAAGTGTTTTGGAAAAGTATCATTTTCCATGACCAAAAACACTGTCTATGTGTTGATGTGAACCCTAATTGATAAAGAAGATGCATTTAGAGAAAAATATCTGAATATGTGTGGATTTGGCCTGGATTATTAATGAAAATTCCTGACTGATAGAACACAACTGTTATTGGTCCCCCTAGAAAATTGCACATTTTCTACCATGTAGCAGGATTTTCAAAAGCTAAAGTACAGTATATATGTTCTTTAGACAAGGTGTTGAAATTGGATTTATTGATCTGACAGACCATTTTGAGTAAACATCAAATTGCGATGATGGGGTGGAATCTCAATATATCACATCATGGAACTGGGCATTCAGGGGTTTGCATTGGAAAATTTGGAGATGACCTTAAGATTTTTGGAAAACATCACTTTGTGCAAAGATCTCCATTTCATGCAGGCAAAAAGTTGAAGTCTCATTCAGGGATTTTCAAGATTAGGATTGTCCAAATTGCCAAGAAATTGTCATATGTAACGTGCATAGTCTTTTCTGAAGAGAGATTCCCCCATAGGAACACATAAGGGATCGTCTCCAAATTATCGTATAGCGTTTATACGAATTGATACGAATTCAATCGTATGCCTGAAAGGTGTTATATGATTTAATTCGTATAGCCACACAAGAGGTAAGAATTGTATACAAATTGTTTGATTTCTATACAAATTATGATATGAATTTGATACGAATTTGATACGATTTTGATACGAATTGTGTTTACGAATTGGTTATACGAATTTGATACGAATTGCATAAGAATCACACACGAATTGTATACGAATTGTATACAAATTCTGAAAGGTGACGATGCGAATTAATTCGTATGCGGCTTATAGAATATCGTATCAATATCGTATAATGCTACGAATTCCCTATACGAATTTAATACGAATATTTGGAGACGATCCCTAATGGTTTTGGTGGCCTACTCATATTTGATTTTTTTTATATTTTAGATTTATAGCACGACCATTCTGTCGGCATATTGGCATTGAAGATAAGCCACGGAAAGAGCCAGAGCCTAATGTAATTTGTGAAAAAGTATTTAAAACTGTTTCTAAAACACCAGATGATACTGTGATAAAAGGCCTTTGTAAGCAACTAGGATGGACAGATCATCAAGTCCGACTCTGGTTTTCAAGAAGAAGAAATATTTCAAAGTTGCCTGTCATGCGAAAAGCTACGGAATCTTGGTGAGTGAATTTTGTGTCTTGATGTGCAAGGGCCAAGATGGTGCTCTCTTTTCTATTATGCAACTATCATTTTATTGCTCTTATTCCCCAACTCTGAGATAGGTGGGGCATATTCAGGGTCATTCACATTTTTCTTGAGTGAAAATGAGCGATGACACTATCTATCAAGGGCATTTGCTTCCGTGAATGGAAGGCGACAGCTCACATTTTAGCCCTTTTTAAAGCCTTGGCATGTTGGGGATAGGTAGAACTCCTTGTATTTACTGTGTGTTTCATTGTATCGGGTTATTAAAACTGTGAGGACACAAGGATATAAGATCCTTTTGCTCAACCAGTGATGACATCTTTGTCAATTTTTTCTCATTTGTGACCTCCTCTTGGTGCCATTTTACTCAGAGAGTAATGCTACTGCACTATTTAAATATTGCAAGACGAACTGCCCTTGGTGTCTCTGCTCCCCGGGGCAAAATTTTCAGTGGACAAGAGGCAAACTGCCCCACAATAGCTCCACCTTCTGGGGGGGGGGTCAGGGCAATAAAATGATAGCTGCAATGCATTAGTTCACCCACTGTATCGAGAGAGTCCGTCCTTTAGTAGTTCCCACCTTTCTACTATCTACTCTCTTGTCTTTGTTATAGTTGTACATTTTGCAGACATTTCATGTTGATTCTTGTTATGTTGATTTTAACTGGGATGTTTAGGAGGGTAAAAATTTGAAGCGGGATTGGAAACTAATGTAAAGTGCTGAAAAACTTTTGTGTTACAACAAATTTTTTATTCTTTTCATGATGCAAATGAAATTATTGGGATAAACGTACATGAAAGAAGAAGGTGCTAAATGAAAAAGAAATGAAAGAATGTGTGAAGTTCAGTTAGAGTTTGCTAACAATTCTTAGGGGAGAAAGCAACATTTTAAAGTTTAAGGCCTTTCCAGTTTGAGAGAAATGAAAATTGGAGGGAAGCAGTTGCAGATTCAAGGTCAACATCTCTTTTGCATTCAGGATCATTTCCAGGTTTAAATTGATCAATCTTCTTGCAACACTATTTAAACTCAACAATGGACCGATACAGGCTTCCTTATGATTCCTGGTACAAAGTTTAATCCATTAGTATCTATTGTCATCCAGATAAGACAAGAGCCCAGTAATACCCTATTCAAAGATCAAGGCTTTAATCCTGTAGCTTGCCTGGCATGAATGTTTTTACAGCCCAATGATATCATTGTGGTTTGACAGATAAATATGGTAATTTGAGTGTTTATACTGTAGATAAGATATGAGCAGTAAGTGATTTGCTTGGTGATAAATGTTTATGAGAAAAAATTATTCATAACAGTTGATAGCAAAATGGACCACCTTTCAACAGCAAATTATGTTAAGTTCCATTTTGGGAACACTTTAGGTAAATTGTTGTTTATGAAGGAAGATTAATGCTTAGGATAGGATCTAAAAACTGACATTTGGAAAAATTTAAATATAAGTAGAAGTATATTTACAAAGTTTATTGATAGTTTGATACTTTTAAGCCTCTGCAACATTTCTTTTTTCTAGCTGGAGGTTTCTTTTTTACATACTGGCATTCATTTATGGATTATGTTGTCTCTTGCCAGTAAGTAAACCTATTTGATTATAATTTTATGGTTTCATGTCGTAAGGCAAGGGAGCCTATCATGTGATAATTATAAACTGGAGGCCTCTTCATTTTGGATGCAAAAGGTCTGTGACAAAATTCTGTCCAAAACATTTTTTGTCCCAATTCCCTTTTGAGGTGTCTCAAAATGTTTTTTGGGTGTATAGTTGGTACAAGTTAGTTGTTATAGTTGTTTGTAGCGCATTCTGGGCACAAGTTATTATTACTGCCATTATTGGAGTATAACCCATTTGAACCAAAGATTTGACCAGTAAGTTCTGTGGAAAGAAGTTGTTTGATTTCTCGAAAAAATGTTGGAATGTTTGTCTCAAGTCGTTATCAGAAACTGTTAGATCTTAAACTTGCAGTGGATGCTAAAGCAAATAACCTAGGTTTTAAAAGATGAAATCTCATAGATTTATAGATAACCAATTGTATTTGACAATTCAGTACATGGCAAATGAATGCAAAGCCAAAGAGAGCAATGGGTTTAGGTTTCTCTTTGTTCTATTTGTGGCAGGGCACCATGTAGCTTAGGTCATTCAATTTGATGTATCTATTGTGTGTGCAGTTGCAAGATCTCTGCTATAGTTGCCATGGATTCCATTGCGACAAGAGAAGATATGTATTTGTCAACAAAATTTCCCTTGTGTGTGCTCCTTTGCCTCCACTAATCATAGTTGCCATGGATTCCATTGCGACAAGATAAGATATGTATTAATGAACAAAATCTTCCTTGTGTGTGCTCCTTAGCCTCCACTAATTACAGTTGCCATGGATTCCATTGCGACAAGAGAAGATACGTATTCATCAACAAAATCTTCCTTGTGTGTGCTCCTTTGCCTCCACTAATTTTGCAGATGGTCACTATGCACTAAGTATTAATATTGAGACATTTAAGAGAACGTCAAAGACATATATTAATTCTTTTTAGCAAGTTTTGCCTGGGACTTTTCTGGTTTTTAGAGGCTTTTAGAACTGTAAAATGTGCTTGAAGATATTTTATCAAAACTGTGCCATTTCAAGTGATTAATTTATAATTTGCAATTTGTAAAGTAAAGGATTCTATCTTAGCAGTTGTGTTGTTACTTGCATTGTCAGTTTATTGGTAAATTCCAAATCCCCCAAATAATGTAATATATTTCTTGCTTTTTAACAAAACAACTTTACATTTTGTGTTTACCTCCTATCTATAGAAAGATTGGTTTCTGCATTCAAGGAGCTGGTTTGAGGGCTATCTCACCCATGTAAGTAAAATGTACTTGTACCTGACTGTATTTCTCCTCTATTAGTAAAGGGGTTGTACAATCTAAAGTTCAAAGAACCTTAAATTTCTCTCATATGCAGGCAAAAAGCAGTACATTGCAAATGAAGATGTTTTCTACATGTTTTAAGTTTGCCATTGCTACCAGATTTTTCATGCCATTAACGATGATAGAGCTGGATTCTGAACAATGCGCTTCAGACGTGTGTAGCATAAACACTTGAAAGGCCAAGGACTAGCCTGTGTTCCAGAAGGGACACAGGCTCTAAGGACAGACTTATGAAATTCTATGGCATGCACCAGTTAGAGAGGAGTTTCTCATTGAATTTGATGATATTAGCCAGCTGATCTTTATCTTTGTTTACAAAAGTCTTTTACAGCCCCTTTAACCTGATTCCATTAACGTAATGTATTCTCTTTGGTTTACTCTTCATTTGTGGGAAATTATATTTAAACTAGGTACTCAATTGAAACAAAAATCTGGCAAATGACATCGATACATATTGGTGATGTATCCATGTAAGTGCAGCATCTTTGCTACTTTCATGTGATCACTTTGGGCAACAAGTTCATGAGATAGTGTGATACAAGCAGGCTGCTTGGCTTACTTGTAGTTGCACCTCCAAAGCTGAACCACAGCAGGCAGTCTCGTTTAGAAATCTAAATTTTAGTTTGCATGTAATCAGTTTAATTCTACCAATCACAACAGTCCGCTAGTTGAGACTTCAGCAGAATTGTGCTATCATAGTTTGACAAAGCGTATTGGTGGCTGTACTTACATGGAAACATTGCCGTTAATCCAAACCTGATACCAAATAACAGTTCATACTTATGAAGCCTTTTACTTTCCTAAAGCCGTGCCCAAAGGGTTCCACTTACGAAGTCGCTCCCATTTGGAACCGTTCCCAGATAAAGTCTCGTGTAAACGGGTGGAATGGTTCCTAAAGGGAACGACAAGGAAATGACGCTGCTATTCATTGTTTAAGCACAAAAGACGTCTTAATTGATGTAATTAAGAGAATTTCTGTTCTTTTTTTGAAAAACAAAAGAGTTGCCGACGTTTTTGTTTTGAAAAATATTTATGATTTAAAGGGAGTGCAAAGACCAGCAGCCTTTGCAATCGTTTGTTTTTGTCTTTGTGAATTTCGTACAGTCAGATATTCTGGAAGCTGTGGAGAGCACGTCGTTGATTTCGCGCAAAGCATGCTGGTCTTTGTACTCCCTTTAACAAAGCCCTTGGAACCTTTTGGAGCCGATCGCGTGTAAACGCAATACACTGGGAACAGTTCCAAGCAGTTCCAATCAGTTCCATACGGAACTTTTCCAATAGGTCCCATGTAAACACTGCCTAAAGTTTGACTTCATAGAGCTTTGAACCTTGAGTATAAGAACTTTCCACGTATTTCTGTGTAGTAAAGGGAGCATGCAGTCACAGCTTTTTAAATTTATGCTCTTGTTCATTAGACCATGAACTGAGCATAGTTTTGGTGAATGGAGTCAACAGACTGTGTTCATTTGTATATTCAAAACGTGTAAACTTTGTTTTAAGACTCAGGTTTCCTTGTCTCTATTTCAGCACAATCTTGAGGTGGAAATTAAGTGGTATTACATAGTTGAATTGGCATTTTATGTCTCACTTTTATCATCTGTGCTCATCGACAACAAAAGAAAGGTAAGCATGTTTTATTTTTGTAAATTACAAACTGTGATGTATCCATTCTGGAAATATGGATCCACAAAGCAATTTTTTGTATCAATGTCAAATTCTACGATAGCAGAACATAGTTACAAAGCAATACAACAGGGAACATGAGACTGCATTGCAAGCCCTTGGCTGTAACAATTAAGATAATACTTTGCATGAAATATATAATCAACCAACGTATTACAGCAGGAACTTCAAGCTACGAAAGAAACGAAATGCCACAAAAGGTTAGAGGAGAAGAGGAAATTTCACTAGACTGATTTAAGAAATGTCTAACGTAGCTATTTCATATGTATATACTGTATATGGTGGAAATTTTGATTTGGGGAGGCGGAAAAGGAACATGTGGCAAAAGAGAACATGAACTAGAAAATATGAACAGTGGCGGACACTTTGCTCAATATTTAGGGGCAATGATATTCTTTGAAATGAAAAGCATTCTTTATATCATTTGTTTTCAGTGATCCCCATTTTCGCTCGTTTTGCAAGTTTTTGAAAGGAACGTTGTGCGGAAAAACCTCACATAGCCTCTGTAAACGTAGCTACTATGTTAGTTGTGAAGCAAGAGTGTTTCAATATAATTGCTATGATATTCTGGGAGCATTAGTTCTTCAAATGCCGTGTTTTTTTACTCACCTCCTGTCTGTTTGTAGGATTTCTGGGAAATGACGATTCATCATTTTGTAACAATCTTGCTCATTTGGGGATCTTATTGTATTGGCCATTTCCGCATTGGAGCTGTAATCATGTGTGTCCACGATTCATCAGATTATTGGCTTGAGGTACGTTGTATTTTTTATTTGTATACAGACCTTTCAGACAGAAATTGAAAACAGACCTTTCAGAGATCTTCTAAACTGATCGGTTGCATTTTAGCCAAATTTTAGAAGAAGTAAATTTTATCTCCACCTCAGGTAACCTTCCGGATATTGTAACTTTGGAAATCAGTTGTTTTGCAAGTGAATTCGGCTGTGCAATGAAGAATATTCGAATAGCGGCTAAAAGATCCGATTTTTTCTGGATATTTAATCAAAACCTTCAGCATAGAGAAGGCTAATCATTCTGTCATCCAAATGCTGGCAGATAATGACTACCATTGTTTTCAAATCAATAAGTGGTCTCGCGCCCACTTACCTCTCTACTTTATTCACGAGAAACTCGACACGGGAGATTGTAAATTTGAGAAATCGTGAGACTGACTTACTTGCTCCACGAATGAAAACAAGTAATGGCCAAAAAGCATTTTCATTCCGTGGAGCAAAGGTTTGGAATGAATTAAAACATGAGGTCAAGCTAGCCCCCTCTCTGTCTACTTTTAAATGTAGACAGAAATGTAAATAGATTTTAATTTTTCATTTATTCTAATTTAACTTTGTAAATATTCTTTTTTATTTTAGTAGCATTGTAATTAGGTTTTTTCCACGGCCCCCTGAAAAGCGGCCACTCTTTGTTGATGGGGCCACCGTGTATAAAAAATTTAAAATGAAAATGAAATGAAAAAATGGCATTGTAGTGGTTTATCGGTATTTTTTGGCTATAGGGTATCGGCGGTAAATTCCGGACGGCGGTATTTGCCGGACAATCAGTTCATTAAACCCGTTTCACAAAAGCCTTTAATCGCAAAGCAAACTTGCATTTTATTTTCATGTTCTCTATCTCTTAATCGATCTTTTCACATACCTTGAGTTTTTGAAATAAACTTCAGGTCACTGTAAATCCCCCATAAACAAACAGTGCTCCTGCGTGCATTCGAAAATATCGTGTCAACGTCGCTTGTTGCGATAAACGGGTCAACGATATTCAACTTGTCCGATATGCAAGCAAAGCAGAGTGATGCCGATGAAAACTACACAAATTAACTTCCTAGAGCTAACCGAATAAAATGTAAAAGAATCGCCAACGAAAGGTAGCGTTTTGCACGCCAAATCGACGATCAACTTTTGCGTCCGGAATATACCGCCACGCGAGAATTTAGGCCTAAACAACCCAGCGGAAAAGAAGAGCTACAGAAATCACAGGAAGGTGCAAAAAATTGCAAACTGTCAAGAAAAGAATCACAAAATGATGTAAGTTAAACATGCTAATTTTGTTTTTCAATTCGGAAGACAGGTCTTAGCACATTAGGCCTAAGAACCTTAACCGTCCGGAATATACCGCCGATACCCTACAAGAGACTTCACTATTCCCGAAGTTGACCGATCAGTTTGGATGGTCCAATAGTTATTCTACAAAAGACTCTGGATCGAACAACACTTTCATACATTTTATGGAAACCTGAAGAATTTGCGAATATGTGCAGCAATGATAGAAATTAAAGCGCCAATCAGTCGAACAGTGCGTGTCAAAATGTATTTAAAAAATGTCGCTCGTTCCAGACTTTTTGCAGGATACAGTAGAAACCCGCATAAAAGAACCTAGGTTTTTCTTGGACAGCCTGAATAGGTTCTTAATTAAGTGGCTGTTATCATGAATTCCAGCCTGCAAGGTTCTTAAAGAGGTTCTTATGTAAAGTATTCACCTTGCGCACATTAATACTGTTTTCAGCATAAGGAATCTACGGACTTTTTGAGGATTCCTTGAGAATTCTTGAGAACATTTTTAGGTTGGAATTATTGTCCAAAATCTGATAGTCTTTTGTACCACTGAAGAATTCTTATCAGAATGTGAAGAATTGTTGAGAGTTCTGATGAATTCTGAAGACATGAAACCTGTTATATAAGAACCTCCCACAGTGTCAGCTTCTGAGAGGTTCTTATTTAGAGGGTTTAAAATATTGAAGTTCAGCCTCAAGGTTCTTATGAAAATAGGTTCTTTTATGTGGGTTTCTACTGCTGCTAATAGGTCTATTAAGTGAAGGCAAGATAAGGTGAACGGAACCTAGACTTATGACGATGAGTCTCTTGTACCTCTGCTGTAAACCTTGCTCAACAGGGACTCATTGTTAAACAGTGAAAAAGGTGGCCCTATTTTTTGCAATTATCATTAGAATTAAGATGGAATCACGACTTCGAATCTCAATCCCGTGGGAGTGTTTTCAACTCTTCAATCGAATCGAATCGAATGTTCTATCACATTTACACTATAACAATAGTAATTCACAAATCTCACAATCTGATTGGTACTCTAGGAATCGCGAAGTTTGGGCCTAAATAGCGCCACGTTTTTAGAGTAATATTTTGACAAGCGAACTACATAGAGTTTAAACCAAATTTTGAATTACCCAGACAAATATTCTTCAAAATTTGAGTCTCACGGCTTAGCCCAGTTTGCCTGAATAAGGAAGAGACGTTTAGTAAGTATTTTGACTTTCTTGACTTGACTTTTCTTTGACTTAAGACTTTACTCTGACTTAAGACTTTACTTTGACTTAAGACTTTACTTTGACTTAAGACTTTACTTTGACTTAAGACTTTACTTTGACTTAAGACTTTACTCTGACTTAAGACTTTACTTTAACTTAAGACTTTACTTTGACTTAAGACTTTACTTTGACTTAAGACTTTACTTTGACTTAAGACTTTACTTTGACTTAAGACTTTACTTTGACTTGACTTCATGTCACAGTATTTTGACTTTAGACAAAGGAAATTTGAAGGCAGAAAACAGAGAAACATTATTGGTGATAAGATTCTTGACAAAGTTCAGGAACCAATCAATCATTCAGGAATCAAACCAGCTTTGTTTGACAGATTTTTTAAGTTTTTATAAGCCAGTTTTAGTGATCCGTAAAAATGATCCTGCTTAATTTTACAAAATATCGAAGAAAATGACATTTTTCTGAGTTATGAATCCTCCTCTCTAAGTGCAATTGTCATTCTTCGACGTTTGATCCGAGCTTGCTCGATTTCAAACGAAGATTTAGCATTGGCCCGTCCACTTAATTGTTCTTTACAAAGTATCTCGTTCTTGAATTTTGGCACGTAAACAGAAACACTCTTTCGAGCAACTGTCATTTGCAATGTTGAATATCCTTTCGTAATTGCTTCATGTGGTCTTGCATCGTAAACCATTTCCTTCTCTAGTTCGGGACGCATCCCAAAAATGACCTTCTTTCTTCGCTTTTTTCCCAACATTTTCACTGGAGGAGTAGATACAGCTGATAAGGTCGGTGAATCAATTTTTGTTTGGGAAGGTGGACTGCTTGTTAGCACATGCCTTTCTTCAGTTGATGACGCAAAAGAACTCTTTGGTCTTGTTTTGTCTTTGATTCTTTCGGTTTTATTGATACTGTTATCTTCGTGTGAACCGTCTCCCCAAGCCTCTGTCGGTTTCCCAGCTTTCCTTTCAACATCTTTGCCCCTTTCTTCCTTCATCCTCTCGAGAAATCGAATTCCTCTTGCGGTGGCCGATGGATCACGACGGGTCTGTGCAGGTGGGCATGACATAGGCCGCCCTTGAGATTGATGAGCGGGCTTTGACTGTACATGACCTGATTCTTGCTCTGCTGTTTTAATTCTTGAAGAAAGACTTGTCGCCTTCCTCCTACTCAACGGCGAATTGGGAGAAGATACTTGTTTCTGCTGGTGATACTCAAGTTGGTTGTTGTTGTTGTTGTTGTTGTTGTTGTTGTTGTTGTTGCTGTTACTGTTGTTGGCTTTGTTGTTGCTTTCGTTGCTGCTATTGCAGTTGGTATTTGTTCTCAAAAATCCGTTATTTGTTTTTCGAGTATCATTTTGTTTTGGGTCGGTAATTTGGTTCTTCTTTTCCATGTCATCTTTCGTTTGCTCCAAACGGCAGTTTATGGGATCATGTTGTTCAAATTTTATATTCTTCAATTCATTTTCTAAAATAGCCATTTCATCAGCTTCATCTTGACTCATTGATTCCTCGTTCTCCTGTTCATTCCTCGGTCCATTCCAGTTCCAGTTTCTAATAACGTCTGAATCCTCCGGTATGTAATCGTCCAAGTCACGTATTCTTATCAGCCGTCTTCCCTCTGCTTTCAAATCATTATATACTTCCTCAATCTTCCGTCCGTTAAATGGTGGAACGATTTCCCTGTATTGGAATGGTTTTCTTTCGTCCTGTATTTCTATTTTAAAACTCGATTCTTCCACTTTTTTCGGCCCTGAAAAAGGACCGTTAATTTTACGTAACCCATTTTCCAGTCCTCTCTGCTGCTTGAATGCTAAGGGAATTGGAGTTCCTTTTCGGGTGTATATAATATCATCGACATTTTTAATGAACTCTTTAAGATCTAAATGTCGCTCCTTCATGCAGTATCCATGTTCTGCGAGGAACCTTCTCCGCATCGCACTGATTTCCATCTTCTCCCTCACAGTGGTTATCTTGCGCAGTTTCGTTCCAAGCAAATGAATCTCGTCTTTGATTGCGGCTTTGTTGTGATAATAACTGTCATCGATTAGGCCCAGTTTGTCCACCAAATCTTGTTGCACCGTTGCGTTCTTTCGAAAAACTTTCAAAACGTGCCTTGATAAGCAAGATGGCTTCTCTTTTTTTGTTTGCGACGTCATTATCCGTACCTCTTTACCAGAGGTCAAGGCATGAAATACTGAAAATAGTCTGAATTCAAATGCACCTGTAGCTGTTTGATCCCGAGAACTGCATCTTCAGATGTCTGCCTTTCATTTGGCTTTCTAGTAGCTTTGCTCCAAGGCGATGATTGATCGGTCCTTTTTCACTCATTTTCAAAGTCTCTAATGGGGTAGGGGACTATTGCTTATCAAATGCTAACCATATTTGAACTGTGTTAAAAGAAGAAAGCAGAGAAATTAATTGTCTATCGAGCCACTTCAATGAAAATGATTCAGGTAATTTTCCAAGATACAACAGTTCTCAGCTTATTGCCACACCTCTCATTAATACTTCATCGTCATGAACTACTAAATTCCCAATCCAAATATAACATGATTTACATCGAATTTTTGTGAAACTTTGTTAGGAGTCGTAGTCGCACCATTTAATCTCCAATCTTCAATAACACAATCAATTTTGATTCTGTCTGCAGTTGAGCCAGTTTCTCGTTGTCTTTTTCATCAGGGTTTATATTTCTTTCATTTTTACAGCTTCATTTATGAATTTAATTCCTCAAATATATTCTGCAAACATTTTCTTTTAGGAATGTCTGCAACTTACTTTCCTGGAAGGTTATGCCCAATTTCTAAACAACTCATGTTCTTATAGAAACAATGACGCAACACATCTCATGACGAAAATGTTTTTCAAAGCTAAATCACTTTTCGCTACGAGATAATGCTCCTTTGGGATATATTCTGTTATGTCTGGTTTCTTTTTGTTTCTTCTGATTGTAATCATCTTCAAACCTCAATGGACTCCGATCATCAAGGGAGTTGGGATAATAAGACGCCTTCTGAGCGGTTGGTTTCCATTTGTTGACGATCTTTCAGAATCTTTAGCGATCTTGTCCACGAAGATCGCTGGGGGGGGGGGGGAGCATGAGCTCCACATCTGTGAATAGTTCTACCGTTGCACTTTGTAGAAGTCTTGAATATTTTTCGAAGTTACTTAGCGGCGTATTACTCTAGCACTCTACGAAATAGCGTACACATTTGGCAAAAATTCTTTTGATTTTCAAGAGAAAATCCGTTAGAAGTCCCTAAAAGTCATATTGTTCTAAAAGTCTCATACAATTTTTTGAAAAGGTGATACGCCCCTCGGAAATAGACCATTACGCCAATACGCCAAAGATGGTGGCGAGTAACTTTTTACCAAGATCCATTGCGTTCGAATAATCTTTTTTTAACGATTGTATAGGAATTTCATTTCAGACCACCCTGTGTGATCGTTAGAGCGACTTCTATCAATATTTACTCATTTTTCCTAGTCTGCCAAAGTTTTCAACTACGCCAAGATGCAAAGAACATGTGACTGCCTGTTTGTTGGTTTCGCGTTGTCCTTCTTTTTATCTCGATGGGTTACTTATCCCTTTTGGTAAGTTTCAGTTCTTTCAAACTCTTTTATGTTTAAGATATCTTTCAATTAGGGGTTCGCCTTATTGAAGTATGTGAGTCGAATGTTGTAGCAGAGGTTGGTACAGCGTTGACGTTCACACTTGAATATACCTTTTCATTTCTTGAAAAAAGAGGTTTGGATCGAGCGTCAAATCTCGTAAATTTGTGATGGAAACAAAAGCATGACCCCCGTTCTCGATGTAAACACTGCTAGCTGTGGCAAGAAGTTGCTTCGGATTTCAGAACACTTTTGAGAGATTTTATTATCGACAAGTTTGCGCAAAGTGTGCTGGTAATGGTTCAGTTTACACAGAGGCAAGCGTTATTGGTCTTTTTGCTTTGTTTCTCGTTCTTTTTCATGCATTGTTAGCTGACTTTTCTTTCAACTGAATAACAACAGTTGGAAACAGCAAACTTCGATCTGCAACTTGCAAAATGAAACCCGTGCATCCTCGCACTTTTCAGCGGTAACTGTTACACTACAAAATCAGCTAACAATGAAAGAAAACAACGAGAAACAAGGCCCGATGGCAAATGAAACATCCCTGTGCATAAACTGAATCATTACTACTCGCCTAGTAAGTAAACTCGTCGTTGATTAAATCTCCGATCAGTTTCATGATTCATGATCTAACCATGGGTAGTTAGGCGCCATAGTTATGTTTCAGTGTATATGCTGCTGCGGAGGAAAATTTATATGTTTCTGCTAAGGAGGTCTCTTCCATAATTGTGAATAATTTCATCCTCCGCAAAAGAACTAAGCGGCAATGAAGCACAACTGCAGTGTCCAACCACCCATGATCTAACAAGTAACATCGTAGATCTGATTTTACATTGAAACTAACTGAATCATTACATATAAGATCTAAATAGTGAAAAGAAATGACACGCCAGTGCAAAACGAATATCCATTGAAAACAAAAGAGGAAGTTGTATTTCCGAGTTGTCCAAACTCGAACACAAGGCTCAAAAAATGTGCTGTGTCTATGCTGAAACCTAGAAACAATTCCCAGTTGAAAGGTCATTGTTCGCTTGATATTATGGCAATTGTATCGGCGAATACGTTCTTTGACAGTGGATCTGTTGAAATACATTTTAAGATTTACCTGACTGCAATCGGTCACTCCGTTCTGAAATTATGAGGGATTTCCTCGAGAAAGCCCCTTTCCAACCTCAGGACTTTTAGATAATAGTGTTGACTGTTTTGATTTAAAAAAACTCTTTTGTTTGTAAATGCTAATCTCTTTGGACTGGCGTTTTCTTTAAAAGCAATTGATACCATAATCACGTTAAACCAACTGGTCTATCTCAATTAGATATCTAGTGAGATTCGTGAAAACACAAAATTACCCATGCAAAACACAGTAATTTTTGTTAATCGCGGACCTTTTCACGTGACTTCTAGTTTGAGACAGACCTTAACGTTCTAACTGTACTACAATTTATATTGCCGCATTAACGAAAATAAATAGTACAAACAGTTTATAATTTAGCATTCTGAATATAACTCTCAGCAGAATGGGCAGAGGGGAATGGGGTTGTGCTTTGACATGGGCGTGCGACTCATTTTGAATTTATAGGTCAAACTTTTATGACGTTTCATTCTTTTTGGTTTTAGTTTCAAACCTTCACTTGGATTGCTTTAAACAAAAATTGACACGCTTTGTCAAGAAACCCAATGGCATACCCCTTTCCCGTTCCCTTCCCGTCCCTCTACACTCAAATTTACACAAACATACAAGCAAATACACACACACGCACACACAAATACACCAACACACAAATGCAGACGCGACATACCATTCAGTTGGTGGCCAGTGCTGGTATCCTATTATTACTCGACGATTTTGAAGTAATTAATAATTTTCTGATTCTTTTTCCCAGCTACTTCCAGAGTGGAGAGCAATTTTGTAGGATATTTGATGTCATGATGCACGAATTGCAAGTGGCAGATCACTTCCAAAAATCTCATATACTTTTTTTAAATCGTAAAAAGTTCCAAAAATCTTAAAGATCTTGAAAAACGTTAAACTTTAGCAAAATCTTAGAAAGTCCAAATAGAATCCTAAAATTCTTCGAAATTCTCAAAGATTTCTCCCTAAGCAGAATTCTTTGAAAATTCTTTGAAAATTCTTTTGAAAATCTTTGAACATTTGAAAATCTTGCAATATTTTGAAAACTTTTGTCAAGTCTCAAAAAGTCTCAAAATCTCAAATATCTTAAATCGCTTAAATCCTTAGAAATCTTGCAAAATCTTAAAAAATCTTATCAGATCTCGAAAATCTATGAAAATCTTGAAAAATTCTGAAAATTTCAAAAATCTAAGAATCTAATTAAGTTTTAGAAATTATTGAAGATCTTTGAAAGTCTCTAAAAAAGTCGCAGAGTCTGTGAAAAGTCCGAGAGATGTTTAAAATTGCAAAATCTCGCAAGCTATTTTTAGACTGGTTTGCCCCTCGACAGAAAGGCACAAATTCAGAGTTTTTGGGATAGAAACCAATAGCTTTATACCCTGTTTACATTGACAAGGTCTAAACCAGGTTAAGACTGCATTCACACGATACTGGCACATTTTGAAACCGATGAAAACGGCACACTTTTGGCCGGCAGATTTTGAAGACGGTAAAGTTTGAGCACGAAACACGAAACTGGCACTTTCTGAAAATGGCATCGTGTGAACACTTTGAAACCTTGACATTGTAACTTTTTTGACGCTTTCGGAACGAGACTGATCGATTCTTGAGGTGCAGGCACATTTTTACCATCACAATCTTGCAACGAGTTTGTTACAGTCAAATTTCCTACCGTGTTTAAATTGTTCCTGCATCGTGTGAGCGCTAGCTTAAATTTTGCTACCGTCACATTTTTTACCGTTGTCAAAATTTTCTTGCATCATGTGAACGTAGTGTTAATTTCAACCAGTCGAGCATTTTCGATTTATTGGACTAACCAAATAGAATGCAAGATAACCGGATTCAGTTTTAAAGGAATCTAAGGATATATGAGCCTTTGATGAAAATAGCCATGCACGGACAGTAGGGCATCAGTCGTGCCAAGCCATATTTAGATGACTGATCTGCGTCAACAGGAAATACCGTGAGCCACTTTTATTTGTTTAGATTCCCTTTAAGCTGGTTTTATATGCAGGTCGGAATTTTGTATTAGTGCTGCGCATATGTATCCATTCTTTGAAAAATTATTTTGATAGAATTGTTCTACCGATATGAAAAATCAAGAATTGTAACTCCCTGACTTGGACTTTGAATTTTTAGGAATTTATCTGTATAGTTGCGGCATTTACGCTCACATGAAGAAGTTTGTGGAAAATGGCTTCCATGGGCTCGTGGCAAAAAGCTTGAGATTCTTACAGTTAGAACTAGAACTGTAAAGTAATGTGTTTCTTGGGTCAACTATTCCTTTTTAATAAACACGAAACTATCTTAAATGTCCCGTCTAATCAATGATACATGACGAACAGAACTTGTACCTACTCATACAGCACACATTGATTATTTTAATTTGCACATGGGGGAATCATTTTTGCCAAATATGGATTTGAGAACGAACGAACGCATGCATGATTAAGCACAATGGTAGAACGAAGGAACGAATTGATAAACGAAGGAAAGCATCCAAGATGAAGCAAAATGGTAGATATAATGTACTTGAAATATCAGTCACACAATGGATGTAAAGTTTTGCAAATTAGTTGGATACAGTTTTGGCTCATTTGGTTTCAACCGTATCTGTCCTTGTACGAGCGATTTTGAGGTCATTCCTCATGTTAGCCGTCTTTTTGTGTATATTTTTATTGCTGAAAATCTTGTAACCATTGGGTGAATGCAACAAGAATTTCATCCTTTGAAAATGAAGCGATGGCCATTTGAATTAATGCAAAATATACAGAGCAGCGGAGGAGTGTGGCTGCCAGTTTGTAAATGCCTTCTGTCTCCTTCCACCCACAGGGTTCTCAGGACGTTCTTTAAGAGCCCGGAGATTGTTGGACCGTTTCAAAGTTTTTATTGGTTTGCTGCCTTGCTCTGTCTACTTCAGGTACTGATGTTATTCTGTTTATTTCCTCAAGAGAATGTCATCAAGAAATTTTAGGCCCTTGCACTACTCCCACTCGCTGGAAAATTTGTGGTCGATAAATTTTGGTGTTTGCTGCATTGAATATCCAGGACCAGAAAATATTCAGTGCAGTCGTCAGACAGCAAGACGCAAGGCATGCTAAAAGTAAAATGTTGCAAACATTGACACACATCAACAATCGTTGCTGAATTTTCTCTGCAACATATTTACAATCGGCAAAGATCTGCTTTTAGGAAGTATGTATAGGTAAGATTTTCACAAACTTTATAAACCAGGGCACCAGCAGAATTTGTCCCACGGTGGAGCTATTTTATGACCTACAAAGTAAATTTCTTGGAGAAGGAATAGCTTGTTCTTTAGTGATCTAAACAGCCTAAAGTGGCAGTTTCCTGGGTGGGTGGTTTTTACTGTACCTTAGTTACTTGTGGAAAGTGACCTCTCCATTGAGTGTCCTGTGACGTTTTTTCGACCAAAACAACTTTACTGAAACGTCTCCTTCTATCCTGGACAGTGAACCTGCAAGCAACAGTCTAATACTAAGGAATATTTTAGACTGATTGATGAAATGACTTGAACTTGACTGATAAAACGACTCGGCACAATTAATGGTCCTCTGCAAAGGTTTTTCTGATTAAAACTGCACCTTAGCAAGAGGATGCTGCACGAATTAATTTGACATGTATTGTCTTTCTCCTCTTTGGCGAAGGTGCCTTTCTTTTTTGCCACGTGCCTGTATTATGCGACAACGAGTGATAATGCCTCTCAGACGAATGGTAACAAAGTTATAATAGTAATAGTGACAAAGCATCAGAACTTCAGTTCGAAGCAGTTCTCTTTAAATTATATAGTTTAAGCCTGGTTTTCATTAAACTGAAATTCATCGCCGATCATTGTCTTGGAGCATCGCCGATCATCGCCAATGCTGTAAGACAATGATCGGCGATGAATTACGATTCAATGAAAACCAGGCTTTAATTGGTAAAAACACTGGTAAATAACTAAACTTGAACGCTTGATAACTAACAAAAGTAACATGATAACTGCAATTAATAACTAATTGTAAATAACGAACAATTTAAACGAACAGAAATTATGATATGAAAGTGAGGGTTACTAAATTCAGAATCTATCAAACTCAAACTCTTTCATGAAGTTTCAGGTCTTTTGA
Organism: Aurelia sp. 3 sensu Dawson et al. (2005); assembly: GCA_964020215.1. Lineage (NCBI taxonomy): Eukaryota > Metazoa > Cnidaria > Scyphozoa > Semaeostomeae > Ulmaridae > Aurelia > Aurelia sp. 3 sensu Dawson et al. (2005). The sequence goes on along the minus strand of OZ026572.1, from coordinate 30,356,100 downwards.
AGAAAGCGAATCTTTGCTTTTTCATTTTCATTTCCTAGCAATGCCAAAGGAGCGCTATGTTTTCTTTAAGCCTGGTTTTCATCAAATCGTAATACATCGCTGATGATTGTCTTGCAGCATTTTATGGCAGCTGTCAATGAATCATGATTACAAGAAAGCAGCTTTTTCTTCAAGAAAGGCTGGCCTGATGGCAATTTGTGCATTTGGATTGAATTACTCAAAATCGTGATCTTGTGATTTTTGGCCCATTTACTTGTAAGGCAAAGCAGTTTTTGCAGCAAACTACACCTTCATCTAAAACCCAAAGCAGTATTTCCTTATCGATATTAAAAGCGTGTTATTTTGTAATTGTATCAATTACATTGTCGCTTTTCTCGCTGTCACATTAATCAGAGACGGGGTGAATATAAATTGCAGCTTCGCAGAGGAAGAAAGCACAGACTTACAATCGTTCATATTCAATTCGTCCATCCTGTCCTGAACTGTACACCACTTCACTGAACGGACATCATTATCGACATTTTTCGAAATATTGTATGAAAATTTTGGCTCGAGATGCAGATTCAGCACCAAACCAACTTTGTGCAATTTTTATCATCTTAGCATTGAATGCGCCGTTGATGTGGCTTTTTTCGACCAGAGTGCATTCCTGCCCACTGTGGTTTTTCTCTTCCGCGTGATGTGAGAAAAGCTTAATAATTTTGCTTTTCCTTCGTTTTTCTTTTCACATATACAACTATGATTGAATGCCACCATCATTTAAAAAGCTCAAACCGTCCTTCGCACGGAAGCTTCAACGCAAAGATGGTTTTTCGGGAGATCGGTGCAGGATACAGTTTGAACACTGATTATGTCTTGATCTTAATTTCATTTTAATTATCATGGATTTGTCTAACTGGATTTGTCTGATACTTCAACTGGATTTGTCTTTCTGATGAATGATGAATAAATTTATAATGATTCTCGTCGCTTACCTCATCCTTCGACTTCTCGTCAAACTCCGCTTTCAACCCGAATGTTCTATGACAGTTTGAACAGTTTGAATAATGGCTGCATTCAATCGAAGTTGTATGTCAGAAGAACCAAGGAGAGGCAGCATTATAAAGCTTTTCTTGCAATCCCGTGGGAGATAAACAACACAATGGGTAAAGAATGCAGTTCTAATCGTAAAGAAGGTCCCATGAACCCATGATCTTAGCAAATGAGATTTTGATTTTATGCATATTAAAATTTTGATGTACAAGGGATTTGACCATGGTAGTTGTTCAGAGTGTGACTCAACTCTCCCATTCATTTATCACGGTCAAATCTTTTGTAAGATTTACAATCTTTCAGTTTCAAAATCCAAAGAATGGATCGGCATGCTTCTGGAAACTTGCACACAATTCAATTTTGAGCTCTGAAACTGGATCTACTGCCAAAATTTTGATATCGTGAAATTTTAAAATTTCTGTAATGGCGGTCATTCGTTAAAGCGATGTATAAAGTGGTGTATTTAGTGTTTAATAAAAAGGGCTTAATCTTTTCCTTTAAAAACGTTTGAAGATTCTTAAAAAGTTCTTTATTTGATAATATTTCATTACAATGAGAACTAAAATTGTGATTAATATCGAAGTGTTGGTCGGGTCTTTAAAAAGTTCTCTTAAATTGCAGTGAATAAAATTTAAATGTGTGCTGAAGAATAAAATCTGAAATTTTTACAAATGTCATTTTAATCTGTGTGTCTAATAAGGAAGGTTGACGTTTCTATTTCTTTGAGGTAACGATTCTCATCAAACAAGAGCAGAAATTGTAGCCAGTAGCATCAATTTCTTTGTTTAATTTGCAAGACAAAGTCAGTTGTTTTACGGGAAGATACTAATTTTCGGCAAAACGTCTTCGATCTCTCAAATCATCTCCCTCAATTGCCTCGAAGTCTAAATGCAAATGATCGGTCATCCTATCATTTGATTTATTCTGCTTATCTTAAAGAGCCATTGTCACCCAAGGTCCTTTGCGAGCATGCGATAATTTTTTCAGATTGTCTGCAAATTAGATTTTGCGTAAACGGGAACTTTTACTTATGTTAAACTATTCTGTCCATTCAACTAGTGATTTGTGGATCTGTAATAGACCTTTTCGCAATTTGAAGAAAGGGACTGAGGAGAGCGCGGCTCATTCTGACAGTCTTGGCAACAGTAGGAAATCAGAGGAATCCCCTCTGCTTTGGTGATGATAATACGTCTTCCGTCTCGGTTGCATCTCCCTGCAACAAACTCGAGATATTTTCGATTTATTTGCACTTTTCAATAGCTGCACGATACTTGTTTAGTCTGGTAAGTGTTTTCTCTTGATTATTGGCCATCTGGTCATCCTTTCGCCCATTTGTGAGTGTATTTTAGGTATTTTATTGCATATGTTCACTCAAGTTTAAAGTTAGGCCCATTGATCAGTTGGGCCTCTTCATAGCCAAGGACAAATGCCTGCAATGAAGTGGCTCAAAATACTCTCATAAATGGTTGAAAGGTTGATCAGATGGTTAAATTATCCAGTGAACACACTTACCAGGCCAAACAAATATTGGGAACTCTTGAAAGTGCACACAAATAAAAGCAATTCGAGTTTGCAGGAAGATGAAACCAAGCCGCAAGGAGGAGGGCATTTCCCTGATTTCTAACAGTTCATAAGGCTGTCAGAATAAGCCGCGCTCTGCTCAGTCTCTTTCTCCAAAATTGTGAAAAGGTCTATTTCCGTACTGGCCAAATTTCGTTTTACGGTCTGAAATTGTCGCGTGCCCGCAAAGGATTCTGGGTGACAATGATTATGCTGGGTGACAATGATTATGCTGGGTGACAATGATTATGCTGTAAATATATTTTCTGTGCCATGGCATCTGTTTTCAAAACAATTCAATTCAGTTTGATTCAGTAGTCAGTTCCAATGAAAATTATCCAAATCATCCAGCTGCAAGTGGCCTGTTTTTGATGACATTCTCTTGATTGTTATAGTATCATTTTAATTATGACTTAAGAATGTGATGATCATGTGTGAAGTTGCCAGATTGAGGACCTATTTGTAACAAGGTACTTTCCATCCTTGAAGCCCTGGCCAAACGAGCGACATTGTTTGCCAAACTTAGATCTTGATTGGCTAATGAAACAAAACAATTAAACGAAGTAATATCAAATTTCAATCCATTTTTGATATGCCGTTGTGAAACCATTTTGCTGGGAAGGAAAAATTTTAAGCTTAAAGCCGAATAATCAGTGTAAAGGCCCAGAGTCCACTGATCAACATACCTTCAGAACTTTGTTGCCTTTAAAAAATTCTTCTTATCAATTCGATGACAAAATCATGTTTTTCATTCTTGTTTCTGTTAATTTCTTGTCGTATCCAAATCGTCAGCCTGCCAGAGCTAGCCAGCTACAAGTCGCCTTTGCTCCAGGCTGTAATTGGAAATGTTTTTTCCTCCTGGAGGCGCATTCTCGAATTGGGCCTAAAGCTGGTTTTCCACAAGGCAAATGTAGCGCGACGCAGCATGCATCGTGCGACAAAATGTCGACAAAAATTTTCCTCAAGGAGCTCGAAACTCTACATTTGTCGCCTAGTGGAAAACCAGCTTAAGAGTACTGTTGGCTCGCAGCTGGCTAGCTCTGGTGATTTGAAATTTTAGATACAAAAGCAGGTTAAGGGACACTGAAGTGACAACTATGGTTTTATCATCGAGCTGATATAAAGAATGTTTTAAAACTTACAAACGTCTGAAGGTATTTTAATTAGTGAGCTTTGGGCCTTTATGGTGATTGGTATCTTTTGGGCCTACTTTATTTTCTTCCCATTGCCCTTGATGAAAAAGGGAAGTGTTGTTAAACACTGAGATTTTCTTGCCAAGGAAGATCATTTTATGATGCCTGGGCTTCATTCTTACAGCTTGCACGTTTTCATCCATTCTTTTCTGTCAGGCAGCGTCAAACAAGCAAACACTGTAAACGAACTTGTGACTCAAATGTGAAGCAAAATGTTCGTTTAACAAGGGACTTGACTCTCTGAATGCATTTGGGATTCTTACGTTTTCCCTTTGCCGTTTCCGTTCCTACAGGATGATTCGTTCTCGTTTCGAGGCAACAGCCTATTTTGCATGACACATGCTTTAGCTTCCTCGATAACTGTATGAAATTAGTACAGATTTCTCACAAATATGGAACTAACTTTAGCGCTTCGCTTTCGCTTCATTAGAACTCAACTATGATCTAGCATGTGTCCGAGACATTCAAGGGGTACTGCGTCAAAACACGATTGAGACCACGTTTACACTGTTCCAGGCCAGTGGTACGGTTTGATCTGTTTCGAAGTTGTTGGGTGCGATTCATAAGCGTCCTGTTGGAACAGCGTCCTCCTCCACAAAAATTCATTCTGTTGAAAGAAGGGGCAAAACTGTTGTAGAACAGCAGGAACATTATAAAGAGAAAGAAGATTATCGGTATACGTTTTTTGTCAGAAACTGGTTTATGAAAAACTGATACTAAGATGGCCAAAATTTAAGAAACTCCAGTACCATATCCGAGAATAAATAAGAAACTTTCCAGAAAGGTTCCAGGGTATTATGGCAAACCGGTCATGGAACCCTAATTATTGAGTAATAATATAGTTATTGAGTTCTTAAATGTCAATAAAGATATGTGCAGACGTGTTTGAGAGCACATAACAATCCATCCTGATACAGGTTTGTGACAAAGACATGTCCTTTTGGAACGGGGAATAGGAAAAGGGGGCTAAGAATTATTACTTAAGGCCCTTGTATCCCAGCGGTAAACGTAGCTCAACAGGAATAGTCTGTTGACCGAAGCGAAATCGTCAAGTAAAAGAGAACAAGGAAACAAGGGACAAAAATTGTTCGTCAAGGTTGGATATGCGTAGACAATGTTTGCTTGTTCAGCTGCTTGTTTGCTAGGGAGCTCACACCATGTTTGAATATGTTCAGTTGTTTATCTTTCATTTGTTACAGGGTTTGTAAGGCAGCGCTTTCAGATGGCTTTGGGAACTATCCGTCTCGCATGATTATGACGTCATTTCTGTTTGTTCTGCAGGTACAAGCATTTAGATCCAGGACTCTGTTACTCGTAAAGCTTTGGTCGATCATGAAATACTGCCTCGTTTCTCATTTTGTGAGCATTGGCATTAAGTCTCGATTGGTTAATGCCCCCCTCCGCAAGATTGAGCCTATCAGCTTGAGTGATTACCTCAGATTGGTTATTTTCGTCCTATTTATCGCTGCTACTGCCTCGAGCAGTTCAATGTTATGTCATTTATCGCACGGATTTGAGAACTCATAATATCACTGCTCAAACCAGGAGTGGTAGGTGGAATTATATTGGATTAGATTCTTTGCCTACCTTGAAATGCCATAAACTATCTTCCTTGGCAGCCCTCTCTCAGCCATATTCTCTGGCGTTGGATTGAAAAACTGTCACATGTGCCTTTAGGAATGTTTGGGCCTAAGTTGCTCTTTTGCTTGTCCTGCGCATATGGTGATGCCAAAAGGCAATTTAGGCCCAAACATTCCTAAAACCACATGTGACGCAATGATGTGACGGAGCGCTGCAGTTCAAGACCAGGCGCTCCCTGTTCAAGACCAGACAACCTGGCTGAATGGCAGCTAATGTCAAGGAAGAGAATTGTACGGTATTTCAAGGCAGGCAAAGAATCTAATCTGATCTAATTGAACCTAATTGTGTCTTTGCCACTCATGCTCTGTGGAAGGACAGTTCTTACAATTTGATCAATGTTTTGGGTCATTTTTTCAGTCATTTTGCAACCATGGAATTTTTGTAAAGCTAAATTTTGCGATACTTCCAGTGCCGGTCAGGCAGCGAGAAATATCATAAAATTACTTCATTCTTTCGGCTTTCAATTAGAATTTTAATCCTTCAAATCTGTGAAGGACTCTTGGTTCCATGAATTTTCAAAAGTGGGAACTTTTTTCTGGCTCACCCGGGATATTTGAACATGTTCAATATTGAAGGACATATCGCCAATATTATTGCCTTGGTATCCAGGGAGCTGTGGTATTTCAAACGAGGATTCTTTTACAATCAGATACACAATAAGTTGTAATGAATAAAAGCCTAATCTAAGAGTTTTAATGATCAATCATTGATTAGTGATTTGTTATTGTAGCTCTTGCATATTATTTGGGGATTTGCAGTTGGTCGTGTTGTCTACACATTCACAATCAGTGGAAAGGTAAATACTCTTTTGACTTTTTAAACTTTTTCTGCAGGGTACTTGTATCGTGAAAAACGTTTTACGTGAATGCAGCCGAAGTATTCACTGACAACAGGAACTTCCAAAAACCAGTACCGTCATAAAAGAAGGTACTGGTTACTGTAAATCAAGAAAGAATTTCGATGAGTGGGAACGGCTCAGTGGTTGTGCGCGTGACTAATCTCTCTAGTATCGAAAATAACCCTCCTCCCCGTTTAAGCCTCCCCTCCCATGTACTGAAAATAACCCTCCTCCCTGTTTTGAAAGTTTTCCTAACTACCCTTCCTCCACCTTTATTCCAAACCACCGTTATAATTCTTGAAAACTGAAGTGATAGTGAACATAATTTTGAATATTTGTAAAAGATATACGCGCTTAACGAGGAGAACGAGTATTATGAATGTTTCCATTTCAAACGTACGTACATGGAACTTGTGCAGATAACTATGCGCAATAAATCACTGTGGTATGATTTAGTATTGATAGATCAATGGACTAGCCATTCGTTGACATGACAATATTCTGTGCAAATTGGTGCATTCACTATGTTTTCATCTGCTCTTACGCCACAGATTATGTTCTACCTTGGACTAGCCATTTTAATAAACGGCTTTGGACTTGGTCCAAGTCTCGCCCTTGATCAATAAAATGATCAAAATTGTATTCTTTTCCATTTTGTTTTTTCTTTCCCACGGGATGCAAGAAAAGCTTGATAATGCTGCGTTTCCTTCGTTCTTCACTCGTCACACACGAGTTGAATATCGCCATTATTCTGAGTTCAAACTGTATTTTGCGTGTGAGCACCTACGTAGAAATGCTTCCCTTTTAAAACTGCACCCCTAAATGGAATTTTTGAAAATAAAATTTGAAATGAGTTGCATCGCTGCGTAGGCGCTCAGCCGCAAAGTAAGTTGTATAGCTGCTCATAATGACAACAATCAACCAGAATTGCGCAAATGAAGCCATAGAAGGACTGAGGGAGAGCAACATTATCAAGAAAGCAGCTTTGATTATGATATAGGCCACATCAACGGAAATTTCGATCTTGAATTGACATTTTTAATCCATACAGCTAAAGCCTTCTAAGAAGGTTACTGTAACTTATGCCATTGTCATAACAACTTTTTAGAAATTGAATTTACAAGTTTACATGACAGCTGAAATATTTGTTGATTAAATCCTGTTCGTTAAAGTGTATCGTAAAATTGTATGTTGAATCTGCAAAATATGGGTAAAAGAACTGAAAAGCTATTACGCACATCCTTGTCATTTGCTTCCGTGAATAAGCCCCCCTCTCTAATAATCCCCCTTCTAGAGTGTACGAAATTAAATAAACTCCTGGGGGCTTAATAGAGTTTTTACGGTACAAGTAAGGCTGTACACTACACAGGGGCAGCAGGGACAGTTGCCTTGCCTCCCACAACTTAACAAAAATTTCGTAGGCTTGGTCACTTTTAAAGAAATTCTCCTTCATTGTCCCCCCTCCGCTGAGTTCTTTTTCTGTTTACAAGATTGTACTCTTTACTTCTTCCTATCACGGTCTTGAATCAACATTGCCTCCAGTAGTTTTTTGCCAAACGTAAAATGAATACTGACAACTTAGAAATCAAACTGTTTAACCAAGTAAAGAATGACCTTCTTGGGAAATTTTCAGTGCATACTTCTATTTTCAATATTTAAGAAGTTGCCAAAACCCTGTCTTTGAAGTTGTGCTATCTTTACGTAGCCTAACCCTAACCCCAGGTATAAGTCGTATTTGAAAGTAGTCTAATGGAAAGAATATACAACAGTAAAGTGTACGGTCAAACGGTCTGAGCATAGTAAATTGCACGTGCGCGTCCTCTGTTTGATTCTCCGCTTACTTTAAATTTCATGCGAGAATATTTTGATATGAAAGTGTGAATTTGATGTGAGAGTTTGAATTTCATGTGAGAGTTTGAATTTTGATATGAAAGTTTGAATTTGATACGAGAGTTTGATTTTCATGTGAGAGTTTGAATTTTGATATAAAAGTTTGAATTTGATGTGAAAGTTTGAATTTTGGTATGAAGGTTTGAATTTGATGTGAGAGCTTGAATTTCATGCGAGGGTTTGAAGTTTGATATGAAAGTTTGAATTTGATTTAGGGTCTCTCAATTGATGTGCACGAGTCCTTTATCTTGGCTGTGATGTTTTGATTTGCTACGACAGTTATAGGCCACCTTACATCACTCGAGAAACCCTTGACAAGGAGAACTCAGTATTCTGTTTTTAGCTTTTTCGTCAACTTCTGAGGTAGTTTGTTTTTCATAATGATATTGATAGAAAATGATTATGTGCCAGGGACCGAGCTGCCATTTAAAAGTGGAGGGGCTGAGTCACGAGCAAAGCGAGCAGAATGGGAGTCCGAGGGCTTGCCCTGGAAAATATTTGAGACCACACCCTTTAGAGTGTAGGAGATCGCCTTTTCGTGAGAACTAACGGCCATGACACTGCCAATTTGCTGTGAAAAAAGTCTTATCTTCATTCAAGTAGACTGCATTCGTATACTTGAAGCCGGTGATAAAATTTACAAGTGAATTTCGTTTTACGGTATTACTTTGGGACAACATAGGTTCTTTCAGTTCAGACCAAAACCGGCTTGTTCATTGAGAAAGTTTTACATCAAGATTTCCACATTATGAAATTCTTCCAACTTAAAGCTGGTTGCTTCTCCAAGAAAACGTCAAAACAAACGACTTCAGCTTCACCAAACAAGAGTTTCTCAACTGACGAAAGTTCAAACCCATGTCTTTGAAAGAGTGCGGGGGGCTTTAGCCCCTGCAAGCTCAATGGCTGCGTTGTCCCTGTTGTGAGCAGATACAAAAATGAAAGAAATGCTCAGATCTAAGTTTGGGATGTGTAATAGATTCTGTTACATAACACGCACTTTTGCTAAAATTACAGCTGAAAGTAGGAAATTTTTTTTGGTCACCCGTTACGTGTCCCTCATTTAAGTCCACGGCCTTATTCATACCGTCCGTAAACTTCGACTTCACACACTACCAGGAATTGTGTTGTATTTAAATGTATACTCACATAGCGTCCCATCATCGTTGTCGGGCTTGTGAACATTTTCATTTCTTTTGGAGGCAACGTAGCCGAGGTAGCACAGAAAGGGTTGTTTATTCCACCATTGCTGGTATCGTTACCCACTCTAATATCAAAGGGATTAATGCATGCTTGCGGAGGTTCCGAAGTTTTTACAGCGATTCTCTCAATTATTGCGACATCGCCAAGATCAACCTGCCACCACGAGGGAGTGGGAGAGTCGGTTGTTATTGCGCAAGTCCTGTAGTCTCCGTTTCTGTTGCCATCGTTTGCGTAAGTTGGCAAATAGTGCATTAGTGTACTTGACTGAGAAGACGTCTTACCCAAGGCGATATTTTGCACTAGAAGAAAACAAGAATATTTTTAAATCCAGGAAAATTTGTGACCTTTTTCTGGTCCAAAATGTGTTTTATGGAACCTTTGTTAACGAATAAGAATTAGTATGTTTGGAGCACGGTATACGTTTTTCCTTACTTTCTACACCTTGCTAACGGCGTTGTTCATCCTTTTACTTTGCGACCCTCGGTGAGGTTTCATACATTATGAATTTCATCTTACGAAAAATTAAGAAAAGCCATATGAAATCTTGCTATAAGGATTGTGGCCATAATTCTGCAACCCAACGACAAAGTGCCAAAACCTAGTTTCTTATAAAAAATGATTGTAGTATTTCCAAATCGCTCACGTTTCAGGGATTTCACTCTCTTCACTTTCTTCTTGTACCAGACTTTGAAGTTGTCTTTATCGAGAGGCAAGTCTTCTACGTTTGATACTTTGGTGAATTTTTGTGATAGGTTGTTTCGTACCACAAAGTTGCATGCTTCGTCAATTCCACATTGGTGAAAGACTTTATTAAAAAGGGGAGCCATTGAAGAACCTCTTTCTCTTCCACCAAATGCTTCATCTTCTTCAAAGAAAACTCCTGTTGCCCTTACATCTAAAAGTTTAAGACAAAGATATATTGAGGAGAATAAAAGGAGCTGCCTTGTTGTTATCTTCACCATCATTCTTCTGGCTCTCTTTGAGAGTTAGTCTGTAACAGATATCTTTATTTTAAAGGTTTGTGAAACGTTCTGATCTGCTTTGATTGAGTTTGATGTTATATATAGAGCTACCTGCTTGCCAACAGTGACCAGACAGTTGTTGTCACTGTAAACATTGATTTTTTTTACATTTCAATAAAATTTACAATACGAATTTACTAGTAACACTACTTACAGAATACATAACTACACTACAAGGACGCCACTGGGTGGAAAATACAATGACTACTCCGTGGCATCAAAAAAAACTAAGACGACTTACATACGAATTACAAGAGGAAAATAAATACAAGACATGAAAAAGAAGTAAAGAACACTGCACTCTGTCTCAAACTAGATATCAGGTGAAAAATTTCTGCGAATAATAGCAGACAAGATGTTGCTGCGTTATGAGTCATTTGCGTTATGAGTAAACATGCTTTATGCAGAAGGTACAACCATCCACTGAAAAGATGCATTCATCGGTCAGTAAAAATAGTAAGTCCAGAAGGGGAATCGACATGGTTAAAAGCTGGTCCAGGCTAGGTCCAAAATATAATCGATTGTACTCGACAATTTTGACACATCCGGCTTTATTATGTAGCTAAAGAAACAACGGATTTTTGGGCGTTCTTTAGACTATTTATAGCGGCTACGAGATATAGCTATGTCTATTCCCTTTAAGGCTTTGTCCACACGAATTCGGATATTTTATATCCGTATAAAAAGAATCTGCGTCCACACGAGTAGCGTTTTCGAAAATATCCCCGTATAAACCGGACAGTCAAAATAATGTGGCGTGATCCCCAAAGATCCGTGCGCATGCTCCGATACGTCGTAAATCGATGCCGTGACGTCAGCGTTTCAAAAAGCTTCGTTTTCGGCCGTCCACACGACAACATGAAAACGGCTTTTTCAAAAAGATCCACTCTGGAGAGCGTTTTCGAAAAACTTCGTTTTTGGTGAAGGAAGACGCCGTCGTCGTGTGGACGCTAACCCAAACGGATAAGAAAGATGCGTTTTCAAAAATTTCCGAATACGTGTAGACGGGGCCTAAGATTCTGCATTCCTTTGTACAGTAGTAGTCATAATCTAAAAGCCCTGAAAAGCAGCTAGTAAGAGGTTTATCACCTTTCAAAGTAGACGGGTTTGGGAAACGAAAAAATATTAGTGATATTACTTGGGAATTTTTCTTTGAAAGAACACGTTTTTTGCCAAAGGCATATGAGATGTTTTCAGAGTCATATGTTCCTCAGCTGGTTAATTTGCGCTTTGTCCAGGGTAGAGTATGCTTTCAGGTCAAACTTTGCTTCAGAAAGGACTCTTTCTCACTGGGCAACACAACGACAAAGTGCAATGATATATAAGCTGAGTGTTGGATGGAATGTTGGATGCGTTTGATTGCTTCAGGGAGAAATAATCTATTTGTCCCTGGACCACTTGATCCAACATATCGTCTAACATTTCATTTGTGAACATGCGCATTACCCTCTAAAAAGTTGATATTTTGTCATCAGAGCGCCATTTTCACTCTTTTTCAGTAGCGTACATTCTAAATCAGCAATTCGTATTTGTAGTTTGCTCGACGAGTATTTTTAATCATTCTAAACATATTGCTGCGCAGGCGAATGACAATAATGGACTTTGCTAGCAATGTTGGATGAAATGTTGACTGAATTTGTGAATGCGTTTTACCACCCCCGTATCAACATCAACAAACTTTACATTTTTTTTTTTGAAGTAAATGTCGGATGAAATCTTGGATGCTTTTGACCAAGGCTTAAGAATCTGGCATATTATTTGAGAATAGAATTATTTTTCTCGTCCTAATTTTTGCAACTAACGGATGCGCCAAAGCATATTTGAATAATCATCATCAATTTCTTTATGGTTGAATTATGATAAAAGATTAGATAGATTAAAGTAGTTAGCTAATTAATTTGATCTGATTAATTTCAGCTAATTCATTCGTGCGTAGAAATATTACAAAGTATATATATTATGTAAAGATGTCGATTAAGATATTTACATATCATTATAAAGTACAAATTATAAAAACAGATATCAAAAGTTTTTAATTACAAAGAGCCCAAGTTCGGAATAAAAATACTGCACAGCTAACCATGGGCGATGATGCACCGGTTCTTTGGAATCATGGAAGACAATAATAAAAGAATTCCTTACCCATAAGTTGGCCACTTCCCTTGTCTGCATGTCTGTTTATCAATTTTAATGGAAAAGACCGTTTAACTTTCATATGTTGTTGAATTTCTTGTCTCCCTCTTCGCTCTGCTTCTCATTTCATTAGGCCTATGATTTCGAAGTCCCACGAGTTGATTCTCCTTCAGAGCGACTTAAAAATAAAAGGAGAGTCAGCTCGTGAGAGTTCAAAATCGTACGCCTTATTAGGCCTCCCCCATGGTACCCCCGGATAACGGATTCACGCGTCAATTTTTCGCTTTTTACGCCATCACAGACCATAAAACAGCAATTTCACGATCACCCAACAAAGTTTTTTTCGTAAGCTACTATAGTTTCGCAAGTCAATGTCTATCCGATCGAGACAGCATGCTCAAAGAATGTGACGAAGATAAACATTGAAGTAGTTGCATCCGAAGTTTCTCAGAATTTGGAGACTTCATCAATTCAACGGGAAAATTCAACTCAACGGAAACAGTAGGGGATGCACGCAGGCTAGTAGACAAAGTCTAACACTCTACCACTTTCCGTTTCAATGAAAAGCGTTTCGTGAGGAAGACGTTGCTGTTCTCATACAGTGGAAATGCTTTGCTGTGCTTTTCTCTACCGCAAAAATCTCGGACACTTAATATTTGGATTGTAACAAATTTTGAACATTGAAACTCAACTGTACGAAGTGTCATGTCGGAAAGTATTAACGTTCGCAACTTTTGGCTTTTGATATAAGATGAATTTCTTTACTTTAGGTGGACAGAGATGTGCGAAGTGAAGATGAAGACGAGGATGCTGTCGAAGAAATAGATCAAAACAACCTCAGCAAAAAGAAGAAATAATTGGTCAGGCAGCCATTTTATTGTCCTCTTTCGAAGTGTTGGCTAGGAATTTCAAAGGTGAAGAAGTTGGTTCATATAATCATTAAACTGAATGTTAGATGAGCGAATGGTATCTAAATGAAACGATCGATCGATGCATTTATATTATAAGCTTATGATATTCCTTTTAGATTTTAATGCATAGGGCTCAAACCATGGGTGGCAGGACACCATTAGGCTCGATTAGGTTAGATTCTTTACCTACCTTGAAATGCCAGAAAATTCTCTTCCTTGGCATTGGCAGTCTTTCTCAGCCGTATTTCTTGCCTTGAACTACTGCAGAGCTATGGAAAGTTTCTTGTTTAGGCCTAACTGAAATAAAACGTGCTGTCTCTCCTGCTCATTATCCCTGTGGAAAGTTCGATTTCGATGTCGTAGTCCACCAAACGCTCCAATTCTTTTCTGACTCATTCGGTAAAGTAACAGCACTTTGAGATGATTCAAATCATATGATACAGTTTGATTATTTATTTTCCTTTATTCGATTCACGCAATTTATTAGATTCGAGTGACGTTGCTACGGGCCTTAAGATCTTTCTTGCGGCTGTCAGTCTAAAAAATATGGACATTATCAAACCACAAGACCAGGGCCACTAAGAGGGGGCAGGAGGGCCAATTTGCCTTCAGGGTCTAAGGGTCCTCATATTTGAAGATTTTCAACATTCCAACTGCAGGAAATGCTCTGAAATGCATTTTAATCGTATATAAAGGGCTTGATGGAAGAAATTGTCTTCTTGCTTCGCTCGCAGGGGGACTCAATGCGCAGTTTTGTCCCTGGCGGGCCTCCGAAAGCTCTCGGCGGCGATTATCAAGACTTATTTTGCATTTATATTGGATTTTTGCATTTCAATTTTGAAGACTGACTGCTGAAAAGGGGCTTGATGTTGATTTGATCATGATTCGATGGATGAATACACTATGAGTCCCTATGAATTCGCTATGAATTCACTGAGTCCCAGTTGAGCAGGTTTACCGCAGGGATACAAGAGACTTAACGATTGCCTTTCATTACTTTACTCGAGCGAAGCGAGAGCCTTGTCGTTCAACATTCAAAAGAAGGTTGCGCTAAAGGTAGAGGCAAGGACATTTTTACCATTTTTACCAAGATGCGTCTCGTTTTCAGTACGAATCTCTAGCAGTTCTGTAGCTTAGGGATTCGATCAATGAATCCAATGCAATGTACATATTTTGCTAAAAAAGTTCCTCGCCGCCACCTTTAGCAAAACCGTGCATCGTCATCGTTTTACTTTATTTTTATTCCCGAAATGCTTCGATTTATGAAGCAACAGTGCTGCAATACAGTAATAACCTGCATCTAAGAAACAGTCAAACCTGCATATATAAGAATTTCAGTTATGAAACACTGCATGCTCTCTTCTGCAAACTTATGTGCAGGGTGTCTCAAAAACATGTTCGACGTTTGATTAAATACTAAAAAATAACGATACGCTGAATGGACACTTGGTCAAGTAACCCTTTTTCTGAGTTTTTAAATTAATTTTTGACACAAGAATCTTGCAAATCTGCAGAAAATTCATGGAGTTACAAGCCTGTGAAGTTCAAATTCGTTCGTAAACGGAAACCAGAGGCCTCGAAATTTCATTTTTGATAAAAATCTCATCGGCCACCGTTTCTGCTTTTTCTCATTTGCTTCAGGGCGAACCAAATGGAATTTGAACAGGTTTTCGATAAATCTAACTTTCAAGCATATGGATGCTTTGAGGAAACAGATTCAGTCTCTCATGGATTATGTTCTGAACCACTGTTTTTGGACATATGCAATGTTAAGCAAATTTTGGCAATGATCGCAAGGACTAGATTACTTTGAAGTCCTATTTGGTTTGCTCTGATATCAACGAGAGGTATGACATTAGACAAGCTTCTTTTACCTCGGTCTTAGGGGTTTTTCAAGTAATCTGGGGGTCTCTGGTTTCAGCTAACGCACATTTTTTATCTTTGAAAGCTCGCAACTCAGTGAATTTTCAATCGATTTGCGAGATTCTGGTCTCTAAAATTATTTCATAATCTTAGGGACAGGGTTATCTTCCCATGAGTCTGTTATTTCATTATCTTTGGTCTGTTTATGTTATCGTAATTTTTTAAAATATTTAATCAAACGTCGAACAATTTTTTGAGACACCCTGTATAAAATAGAAGAAGCTGGTGGGCCTGAATTTTTTCCTGTTTCTTATAAGCTCTTATTCAAGACTTCATAAAACGAACTAAGTGTAAGAAGAACTTTTCCGGAAACAAGTTTTCAGTAGCCGACAATACTGCTTTAATTTACTGTCAGTGTGCCCATTTTCATAGAGTTTGCTGTGTTTCTTTGTGAATAGACCTTTTAGCTATTCTGAAAAAGGATCTCAATCGAACGATACTTTGCTACATTTTGTAGAATTTTCGAGTGTGCACAATAGTGATAGAAGTGCTAACGCCACTCGATCGAACCTCGCGTATAAAAATGTATAAAAATAACGCTCGATCCAGGCTATTTTCCTGAATAGCTAAAAGGTCTATTGCCAGGTGGGTGCAATGCAGTAGTAAAAGGTACACCACGCTCATCCATGCCATTTCATAGAATACCCTTTTCTGTAGCTTTTCAGTTGGCAAAAAAGACCCCTTATCACGCTAAATTTTCCAAGGTAATCCCTTTTAAAGTAGTATTACTAAACCTTGAAGTGATTTTTACCGTACAAATACCAGTTCTGAGAGAATGTTTTGAGATTGTTGCACTGTAAGACCATTCATTTCACTGATATCCCTTTACTGGAAAACAGTAGAATCTCATAAAGCGAAGGATATCAAACTTGGGCCAGGTGAAATTGACTATATTCTGGGGTCTCGAATCCAGCAGCATTTAACTGTTCTTGGGATGTTTCCTAAAGAAAAATACCCCTTTTTCTACTTTCTAGGTCCTAGATTCTGCTTTAAATTGACTTGCTCCAAGTCTATTCCGTGGTTTTTCAGCACTGAGGAAAATAATTACCTCTGCGGGGGCGAAAACTACGACGAGGACGCTGCGAAGGAAAAACGAAGGAGAAGGAAAGGAAACGGATTCCGTTTCCTTCTCCTTCATTTTTCCTTCGCAGCGTCCTCGTCGTAGTTTACGTCCCCGCAGTGGTAATTATTTTCTTCAGTGCTGATATACCACGGAATAGACTTGGGGCAAGTCTAGCTTTAAATATACCCCTTGCTCAACGAAATCATGGATGAGGGTGGTGTCATATTTCATTAACATTGCACCCACTGGGGTGAATTGTATGGTACAGAGCCTTTAGTAAAAATGTGAAATACAACAAAGACACGTCATTTATTATCAATCATTGAGTTTTTGCCTTTTTTCAAAATTTGTTCGTTTTATAGGAAACTGTAAAGCCTGATCCGAAAATATGAGTTTCTTATATGTGGGTTTTTACTGTATAGAGTGATTTCCCAGACCATATCTTTACTTGAGAAAATTATCAGTTTTACATTTACTGTAATTTACGGTAATTTGTATCATACAGTCCTTATGAAACAAGAAGAGAAATAAAAAAGAAATACTTAATTCGTTAGTATTGATTTCATTCTTGATCTAGCTTCATTCCTGAAAGAAGACTGCAGGTTGTAAACGCCGTAATAGCCTGCATGCATACTCGAGTCGTGTGATTTGTTGCAGAGGTTCCTCCACATGGGAGTATCGCGGTTTTAAACCATTTTTAGAAAGGTTTTACGGTTTTTTTACCGTAAAAATGGCGGTTTTACGGTACCTCTCTTTCTTAACGGTTTTGAGATTTTTCCATCGAATTTGAAGGCAAATTGCTACAAAACCACTAAATGTAAGATACAGCTCCGAGAATTCTACAAAGTTTCAATTTTACCAGCGTATTTAAGGCACTGGAGCCAATTTTCTGTTTTTGGGTTACAGAAACGATAGCGAGGCAGTATTCTGAATTTTTTTGAGCAGCTTTGCGGTTTTCGATACCCGCCTACGACCCCGACCCCCTCGCCAATAGATTTCATCTTTCCAAGTGTCCAAGATGAAAACTCGTCCTGAAGCTTCGATGTTGGGCACGGTCCATTTCGTCTCCAGAATGAGTTCGTTGCGCTTCCTCGTTGTACAATCGGCTTTATGATCAGGTGACGTAATTAATACTGGGAACGAGGTTGGGGCATGTTTTGAAGATTTCATGAAATTGCTTTCTGAAGAACATCCATCATAATCTCAGAACAGAGTAGTCGATTTCAGGCGAGTAGCTTTTAAGGTTAGTTAAAGGGCAAGTCCGGGGTTGTTATAATTGTTGATTATTCAAGAGATTACACTGTTGTGAATGGTGTGTAGTACTTTTTTCAATTTTTTTCTCTTTTAATTTGCGAGAGTACATATTCCGGGATAGAATTCCGCATTCCGGGACAAATTTTCTTCAAATTCCGCTGTTCCGTAAACCCTGATGACCCCCACTCAAAGCGACGAAACAAATCCTGCATCGAATGGTGTGATTAATACCTTGGTACCATTTCCGCACTGCTGATGACTTGACAGCTGATATTTCCAAGTTTCCTCTAAGCGTCATCCTAGCGTTACTTTATTACGCAGACTTGGTTAAATGGTTGGCCTATTTCCCCCGTCTAACTCCAGAGCTGGGAAAATATAACTTAAGGTACTATTTGTTTTGATCAAGGAAATCTTGTACACGTTTTTACTTGATTTTCCCTTCCTCGGCAGGTACTCGAGCAAAGCAAGGATTCATAAGACATTGTTTTGAAATGTTTTACCCTGGATACCACCTGAAAATAGATTGTTATTAAAGAGGCTAGACAAGGAAGAGTCACGAAAAACCAAATGTATTTAAAAAACTCAATTTGAAAAACGAAACATTACAGATTTATTCAACAGCAAAAAAGAATTGATTTACGCTATGCTGAACAAATGTCGTTGTAGCTATAGCGAATAAAGTTTTGATGCATTTTTTACAGTAGAAATTTTGAATAAAATTAGGTGGTAGAAACGTAGAAGAATGGGTTCTCAGACACTGCAGTTATGTTTCAGTGAATTTGTTTCTTCGGAGGAAGAACGCCACCATCGATAGTTTCAAATAACGATGGATGGAAATGTCGCTACATCTAGACACTTATGTCGGATATCAAAAGCATATGCTACAAAGTGAACAAAAAAGATTACTCAGTGAGGGCCAGTGAGTACACCAATTTTTCAAAGAAAGCAACTCAACTCTCAGATCGCCAAAAATTAAGAAATTTCAGTACTTGGAACATATTACTTAAGAAAGTAAGAAACTATTTATTTTGGAAAAACGGATCCTCAACATCATGTTACTTACAAGGTATTTGAGTGATGTCTAAACATTGCAAAGGCTTCAAAAAACATTGTCTTGAAATGTTCACAAGGGCACAATTAATGAGCATGAAGATTGTTAACCCTATTCCTGTAGGGGGGGGGGGGGGAATTTTCCCCACACACACTCAAAACTTTTTAAAGTTTTGATATACAAGGCAATTTTTTATTGATAAATCCTCATAGATATATGACTAAAATTTATCGGTCCTCATTATTATGGTTAGAAGAAAAAATTTTTTTGACACTTGACATAATTATGACGTCATCAATCATGTGACCCAATTTTTGGAAAAATACATTTTTGTTTAATTCCGTTGTGTGGTATAGCATTCGAAAGCTAATAGCAAGAGGACTAAGATAAGCTAAAAATTTAGCCTCAGCAGCTGTTTTTACGGGAGTTAAGACCATTTTTGTCATGTGTGACTGAATCATGACGTCCTTGAAAACATGCGAAAAATGTGGTTAAAAATGAGATAAAGTCCACATAGTACTAATATTTCAACTACATGTGACGTATTTCATCATTAACTTTGCAATTATCCAAACATTTATTGAATAAGAGGCATTATTCACTGTGGGGAAAAAATCCCCCCCCCTACAGGAATGTGAGCTACCGTGTGACCCTACAGTAATAGGGTTAAAGAAACTCTGAGTTCTCGAAATCTGTTAATTTTAAGAAACCCGTCAGCACTGGCCCGAAAAACCTCCACGACCGCGCTGCTGCGCAAGAATTATGCATTGAATGCCTGTGGAGGAGAAATTGTGATTTTGGCGCCAAAAGAGAACAACGGTTGTTTGGGGCCTAAGCTGTAATTTGAGTTTGAGATGAAAAAGAAACTGAAGATTTAACAAATTAGAATATTGAAGAAAATCAACAGTAAAAATGGCTAGCAGTTCAAAATCGCTAGATATGGAAAATGAGGCAAGTTTAGATGAGGAATTCAGTATATTTTGCAAGAACCTGGCAACAATACAAAGCAAGTTTCTCGATGACTGGACTTCAAACTGGATTGAAAATGATTTGAGAACTGCGAAAGAATTTGAAATGGCAATAGAACTGTGTCAAGGTATGGTATGAACAGAAAAAATGACAATAGTGCTGATATGTATGTTCACTTCACATTCAGCTGACCGGCCAGGAGGAGTGTATTTCATTGATAGCAATTCTCTAAATCCTTCATCCATATCCATCCAAATCCCGATGGCCATCTATCAATTATTTTGTTCAGCAAGTCAAAGTCCAGCAATCAACATCAGGGACAGGGGCCCCACACAAATCGATTCTTTCACACATAACGTCCATTATTGGACGTTTTCAAAATACCCCCACCCCCTCCCCCAAAAACATCCAATTGAAAATCGATGTAATTTTCCGATCATGAGAAAATTTCAAAACGTTTTGCTGCATATCAAATGGGCCTAAGCGCTCATGAAGTCGTCAGCGACGTGCTTTCCATGACCATGCTCACCCGTACGAAAAAACCGGGCCTTGCAGAGCCAAAACCAGGACATAATCGGGCCTTATTGCTAATTCGTAGCCATAATTCACCATTTCAAGAACGTTGCAATTTTTTTGCAAGGTTCTTGCAAAAACGCTAGGTTGCTGCAAGGCTTGATTTTGGCCCTTATCAGGCCTTGCATTAGAGTCAGAGCAGCGATATTCTTTCGCTATCAATGTTTGGCTAATGCAACGCTCATGTTAGGTTTGTTGTTGACATCTTTTGGCAAAACTGTTATTTTGTTCGTACTCAAATATCATTCATGCCATGCTCTTGTTGGGGCCTTATTAAGGCTATCCTCCTATGGGAATACTTAGATAAAAGTGTTTATTGTGCAAATACGACGGATTTGAGTTTGAAAAAAGGACGAAGCACCACGTGTAAGGCAATATGAGTCCAGCTAAGTGTAAGTTTCATCGAAGAGTTTCTCAAAGGTTCGCTACAAGAAACTTAAACGCACCAAGATAAATAATCATTATGGTTGATGTTGATGCATCTGTTAGGTGGGTATAAATGTCGATTCAAAGTCCAATCGCAAGTTTTGTAATTTTCTTAATTATCAGCGTATCCAAAATTGCGACAACCATCTCACTATCGCGATCGGTTAGAAATCATTTAGGACACCTAATAAATACAATGCTCTACTTACTTGCGAACCATGGTTGTAAAGAAATGACAAGACATATTTTCCTTTAAATGTAGACAGGCCCCTTCTATCTGCTTGCAACAAACTGTTTGTTTGTCGTAAATATGCACAGATCCGAGATGGCAAGAGAAATCGAAATAAGGGTAATGCTGTTGACAACAAGGTTTCTAAGGCTATGCCAGCGCACAAGCTCGACAGCATGGAAAACTTGGGAAGCTTGAAATTGTTTCCGAATTCAACTTGAAAAGGTTTGTTATATTTCTTACTATTTTGTCCATGTTATCAAATTTGGTCTACGAAAAGTGCAATAAGTAAAGATTGGAAAAATCTTTTCGAAGTTTTCGAGTTTTCCGAGCTGTCCGAGCTTTCGTCTGGGACAGATTCTCAAACTGGAAATGATTGAACTGTTTCCAGGCTGCTGCAAGCTTGCTTTTGCCTTTATTTTGGCCCTGTACGCAAATAAGCCAGGCCCCAATTGGCCCATACAAGGGCTTTTCAAATGCCAGGCTAAATGTATGGCCCGTTTTAGGTCCATGTATAGTGTGCTGCAACGCTGCCTTTTCAATTCAAATGTTTGGCTCATGCCAGTGTGAAATATGGCTATGGTTGCAAGGCCCTGTTTAGGCTGATGCAAGGCCCTGTATTTTCATAAGGGCAACGAAAACAGACAAGGTATGTCACTACTGTCGAAATTCTAGTACACTAACAATATATACAGCAAACAAAAGCTGCAGAAAAAAGTTTCTTGCAGAAAATTCTTGGGATAAATGTCGATAAAACAAAAATTTTGAAAACGTCCAGTCCTTTTACCCCCTCCCCCCCAAACGTCCATTGGACGTTTTGCAAGAAAGAATCGATTTGTGTGTGGCCCCTTACATTTGCACCCAAGGCCACCCATTTTAAACCCTTGCAGCAGTGGCAGCACCGAAGTGAAGGGGGTCTGGCTGGGGGTGGAGCTCCTGGAAAAAATTTTTGGAGGGCATGTCCTTTTTATTCTAGGAAATGCCCTTTTTTCTCTTGGGTAACGCCCCTTTTTCTTCCAGATAACACTCTTTAATATACCATCCAGTAGAAACGTTATCAGAACAGTGCGATTTGCATGATGTCTACTACCACTTGTAGTTGGAAATTATGAAGTTTTCCGTCAAACTAAAGATCAGATGACCCGTAACACCACAGAAAACTGTCAAAAGGAGCACTTTATCGTAAACCTAATACAAGGAGCTGTTCAAGTTTTAAATTGTCCAGGAACGTTCTTGCAGCATTTCTTATAATCCAATAATCAACGCTCAAAATCGATGGCGTTGTTCTCTTCATAGTCACTATGTTCTCCTAAATAGTTACAAGCTTAGTTTCCTTGGTTTGCGAGTAAATTGCTTTTGAAGGATTGGTAGATTATTGCATTCTTCTCATGTGAATCATAGAAATATGGTATCACAATACACAGTACGGTAAGTAATGTCTTGATGGCACACCTGACTGTGAAGGTTGGGTTGGTAAATCTAAACAGCTGCACACATAATCTGCTTCTGACCGTTTAGAAAAGGCACTCCCTCCCCCGAGATTTTCTCATCGAATTTGCACGAATCTCAAAGACCATTCATGGGAAAAAGTGGGGGGCCTAGTGCCCCCATCCCCCCCCATGGTGGCTCCACCACTGCCTTGCAGACCCCAAATCTTATATGCTTTTTGTCTTTTTTGAATGCAGGTGATATTGAAAAGCTTAAACAACAGATCTCAGGTAAGGGGATGATGGTTATCTTTTTTATTTAGTGGCATTGGGATCAAAATGAAACATATGATTGTCATAGTGTGGTGGATCAGCATTCATTTTGAAATATCACTACCAAGAACATTTATTGTTGTAACAGCCAGTGACAGACATCCCCTTTCTGGAAACAAGGAAGCAATCAGATTTGAGAAGTGCTATCATGCGATAAAAGCATAGAGTCCACTATATTTCCTGATTAAACATAATTACCACATAACACTCTGGACTTTGCAGTTCCCTTCTGCAACAGACAAAGACACCAAGCAGAAGAAACCAGGACCGTCGAGAAGGGGGGGTAGCCAGGGTAGCTACCAGGGGGCCCGGGGTCTTTAGGGGCCCGGAAAGACATATATTTTGAATTTTTTCTTTGTTTTCAGTTTCCTCAAGGAACGTCTCTAGACCAGCGGGCCCACTGGCAGAGATCAAAAGAGCTTTTTCGTCAAAAATTGTGTTTCCAACAGTGTATAGGAGGGCATGTCCACCTTTTTGTTTTACCAGTGAATTTGAGGGCGTGGTCCAAGAGAAAATGGCGTGGCCCAAAAAATTTTTCGGTGCCTTTAGCCCTGGAGGGCCCCTTTTGGTCCAAACCCTGGGGCCCGGTCCGGCTGTCGACGGCCCTGGAAGAAACCATTCAAACTGCTTTTGAAATGAATTACTGATGCATGCAATACATGAAACTGATCAGCATTGCACATGATTACCATGGGAACAGTCTGTTTGCAGCCTGGGGCTCTTGGTAATATTCTGGTTTGCTCACTTTAGCTTCATCTGTCATTTAATCATAATTCATCACCAAGTAGATCACTGATTTGATTGATGATCATCACCGATGTTCTGTTTTCATCCAGGGTGCAATCCATGTGAAACCTATGCCAAATGTACGCCAAGCCCTGAGCTTTCGTGCGCCAAGCATTTCCAGGGAGAGTGAAGCTGTTAAAAAAATTGGAGTACTCAAAATCTGACGATTTTAAGAAACTCCCAGTACTGGCCCAAATTCTTAGTTTCTTATAATAGAAATATGTGTGTTATCAAAAGAAACTGCTAAAAGATCAAATACAACTTCACCCAACTTCACATTCATGCCAAGGTAGGCAGATTTTCAAATGCCCTCATGCCAAGAACCAACTTTATTGAAGAAATGACGACTCTACACTGACAAACAATTCAGAGTCAGGTCTAGGCTGAAGATCTTTGGGCCTGAGTGCATGAGTTTTCATATGAAATTGTTGTCTTGCAGCATTGGCTATGATTGCCAATGAGCACTAGAAAACAAAATTTTTATTCTGAAAGTTGATCAATGATAGTCACCAATGATCACCTGAATGATGGCCGATGCTCCCAAGAAATTGGTTTTTATAACTTGTAATTCATTGGCAATGGTTTATTGCCACTAATGGTCAGTAATGAGTTACAATTTGATGAAAACCACACTTTAAGATGTCAATTTTCTTCAGGTCAAGAATTAAGAAGAACCCAGATGGAGGAAATTTGTGATAAACTGAAAAATCTTGAGCTGGTCAAAAGTAACTTGGAAAGAGAGTTTACACAATGCCATGAGAAGCTTGAGGAACAAAAGTTGAAATTAGAAGCTGACACGAAAGGTATATAAAGTTTTTGTAATGATTTTCATTTGGAAATGTCTGCCATAAGGGAGACTTGGTACTTTAACATTTGTGAGAAGGAATTGCTTTGTTACAATTCACAAACATTCATATTCAAAGTTTGTTTGGGCACAAGTCCTGAAATACAGAATCAAATTTTCACATGATCAAATCTTTATATTTATATCCTTCTTATTGTTTTCTTGTATTTCTCAGTGTAATCCCAAGAAATCAATTTTTTCTTATTTAACTATAACCCTTTTGACCTATGCTACCAATAAGGAAGGTTTGGAAGAGTTGAAGAGCTAAGGACAATTTGACAATTACTCTTGAGTACCAAATAAACGGGGGGGGGGGAGTGAGAATATCGGGGGGTTGGAAATGGTTCGACATAACAATAATCGGGGGTTGGAATAATCGGGGGGGGGGTGCCAGGGGCGGATCCAGCTCAATTTATGAGTGAGTTCCCAGAAGGTGAGCGAAGGGAGCCAAAAATAGGGGGGTCCGGGGGTACTCCCCCGGGAAAATTTTTGCGGCCACGCCCCCTAGATTGGCTTAAAATGCTATAAAAATCTATTTTACCAACAATTAACTAATAAAAACTTTCTACCACTAAGACATTTTTGAGACCATTACAACAAAATGAAAGGTATATGCATTACGGTAAGCACTTTGTTTAGACGACCTGTTGTAAGTCAGTTACTTTCCCCTTTTTGAGCAAACGGTCCAGCAGCTTGAAAACACTTTGCAACGCAAAATATCACTTTTTGAATCATTCATAAAAATCATTCCGATGTTCGATATCTTTAATGTCTCATCATATCTAAACTTTTAACAACTTGAGCATCTGCAGACAAGGCCGCCGAGAGCAAGGCCGGGCCCGGGGGCAACAATTGGATGCGGGCCCCTTGCTTGACACTGATGCCAGAAGTGCACAACTAGGAGAATTTCGTGGACATTTGCGGCGGCATGACGAGAGCAAATTAAGTGGGGGCAGCAGGAAGATTGGGAATCTGGAGGCGAAGCCCCATCTCACAACATCATGCTTGCCAAAAGAAACTTTGATAATTTTGTGACAGTTATTGTATGAATCAAAGTTTGAGAATCGAAGCAGCATCCTTCACTTTTGCTTAGAACGAGGGGCATTTTACTTCCAAGAGATCTCAAATGATTTGGCAACTGTGGATCTTTTTGATGACATTTGAAAATAAAATGCGCAGTAATGTCTATCTTGATTCTAGCTTCAAAATAATGCAAGGCAAGAACTTCAAAGTAATGCTTTGTTTCTTTCTAGCTTCTTTCTAGCTTCAAAATAATGCAAGGCAAGAACGTGACCAAAAATGGTTAACTTTCTGAAAGAGCTTATTTATTCGAAAACATCAGTAATGGCAAGAGCAATAGTTCTCGTCACTTGTTCTCAAATCCCAATATGATTTAACGAGCAAATTTGGAATAAATAATGAATTGAGGCCCGTGATGTTATTGCTAGTGAAATGAGCAAAGAGAGAGTTCGATTTTCCGGGCCCCTTGCGGGGCCTAGCTCGATGACATCATTACATGAAAAACCTAGCTTCTTTTTACGGGCCCCTGGTGGGGCCTGGGCCATGGGGCGGTTGCCCTAGCTACCCCCCTTCTCCGCGGTGTCCTGCCTATGGAACAATTTTAATAATACATTCCTTTTTCAATAGAATACTGGTTTATTAGGATAATCCAGAAATTTTGTGCAGGCTCACCATTGTTAAGAAATTTTCATCTTGAGCCTTAATATATTCTTAAATTATTCCTATTTTTTTCAAATCTGAAATGGTTTCAGGGTTAAATATATTTACAATGGAGTTAAAAATTTGGAATTTAAACCAAGCTCTTTGAAAAGAAAAGACATGTAGGTAATGGGATTCTGCTATAAACACCATAAACAGGCAACTGCTGAAAATTAAGACACTAATATGACAGCTGAGGCTAGCAATATTCTTAAAATATTCCTTGGATAACTCTGAGCCTGGATATTCTTATAAACAACATTCTTATAAGAAAGAGCGTGAGGCAACTGAAAATTTTACAAACCTTTAATACCATTCATCATCATCCTGTTCAATGTCTTTATTACTATCCAAGATGTTCACCAGTTGCATCCTTCTGCTGTGCTTTCTTGCAAAGATATCCAACACTTCCTCTGTATTGATATCAATTTCCTGGTGGACATGAAGAAGTGCAAGTCCATTGAAACGTGTCTGTGTCATTGTACTCCTTAAATATGTTTTCAGTCTACGAATAACTGATATGCTTCTTTCCGCTTCACATGTTGTAATTGGAAGGGTTGCTAGAATCTTCAATGCTATATGGATGTTTGGGAACACTTTTGGATTGATCTCTTTCAGTGTTTTGTGCAGTCTGTCAGGCAAGAAACTTTTCTCTTTATTGTCCCAAAACACTTTCCATATGTCCAGTTCTGCTTCAATACCCAAAGGATGTGGCAAATCCAAGATATAATGACTAAGAAAACATCTTGCCTCTTCTTTCCACTTTTCAGAACTTTCATTTGATAACTTCTTCATAACTTGAGGAATCAGAGCAAATCCTTTGGCCTGTACAAGTTGCTCAGTAGAAAATCTGGCATCCAGTTGACTAACAAGATGGTCAAGAAAAGGCACAGAAATCGAAACCCTGTAGTAATCCTCTGGTGTCTGGACACGGTAGTTCTCTCTCAGTGTCTGCCTACCACATAGCCGTGGAACATCAACATTTGCATTAATTTCATTTGCAAGCTGCTCAGCTCTCTTGAACCAGTTGTGATGGTATGTCTCAATGTTATCTCTCACCTCTTCCAGCGTAGCCTTCAAGTCTCCCATAATTGTGTATCCTTTCATGATATCCATATTATTTCTGGATTGGAGCAAAACTGTTGCTGCTCGTATTCGATAGAAACATTCCCTTGTTACAACAAGTGCAATTATGAACTCGAAAGAGCGACATTTAGTGTACAGTCCAGCAGCATCTGTGGATGTTTCTGTATTGAATACATCATCTTCATTCAACTTCATTTCTTGCCATGTCTCAATAATTGCTGCTATCATCTCTTCAAACCTAACTATCCCATCTATCCTCTCAATCCATCTTGTTCTACATACATCTATTAGCTTTGTGTGCACAGATTCAGGGTAGATAGATTTGATATTTTTCTCAAGGTAAAATTGCCTCTTTGGTGAATTTGAGAAAAATTGGCTGGCCCTTTGTATGGTACTCATCATATTCTTAATAACTTGGATTTTGCATGCAGCTACAACACATAAATTTAGCCGATGAGCAGCACAGTGTACATAGACTGCACAAGGAAAATCTTGTTTAATGAGAGAAGCAGCTCCAATGTATTTTCCCGCCATGTTTCCAGCCCCATCATAACCTTGCCCACGACAGTCTCTCATGTCTAAGCCAAGTTTTCCAACAGTATCTTTAACCAAATTGCAAATTTGTTCACCCTTAATACCTTTTGGGCAATGAACAAATTCCAAAAACTCCTCCCTTATCTCATCATTTTCATCAACAAAACGTATGATGAATGACATTTGTTCCTTGTTGCTACAATCACTTGCCTCATCTGCAAGAACTGAAAAATATTTTGCTTTCTTTATCTCAGTAGTGAGTTTGTTCCTGATAAAATCAGCACAACATTGGATTAATTCATTTTGCACAGATTTAGAACGGTATGTTGCATTTTTAGGTGCTCTTTCAAAGTGGTCTTTCAGAATTGTGTCACCTCCCTTGATCCTGTAGTTCAACAATGACTGGAAATTTCCTGGGTTACCTTGGTCCCAATTTGTGGCATCATCCCGATGACCCCTCAGAGCAAAATTCTGTCTGCCACACAAAATGACAGTTTCTATGATTGGTATCAGTTTCCTTCGATTATCTTCAATTATCTTTTGTGAAGCTCTGTTCATGCAGACATCAATAGGAACCATTTTTTGCTGCATCATTTGTTCAAAGGTTGCATACGATAGGAGAGCATTTTGATGAATTTGGCTTTTCTCGTGAGTTTTAAACTTATATTTTGCACCTGTCCAATATGTGTATGGTGACTTGAACAGCTTATCTAACTTCGTAGCATTCTTGCAGCCATTTGCATTCCCAAAAAATACACAAATCTTGCAAAATGCTCCATTAAGAGATTCTGAGTATACCAGCCATGGAAACTGCTGAAGCCAATTGTGACAAAATGATCTGTTTTTGCCTGCTTCTATTGAAACTGGAAACTCAAATTTTGGGTCTGGTTTCCAAATATTATTATATGCTGAGTACTTCTCAGCATCTGGTATTTTAACTCTCTGGTAAAACAGCCCAATGTCAAAAGGATTGACATCCATTTGTTGCAAAGCTTGTGCTAAAACACCACCTTCATTTGGCTTTTTAGGAACTGGTTCTCCTAAACAAGAATCATTTTCATCTTCAGTGAGTGCCCTTTTCTTTGCACCAGTGGTATCTCTGGAAGGCTCAGTGCTTAAAGACACTGTTTGCTTTGGCTTCATGTAATTTAGCAGTGATGTTTGCACACTTTCTATCCTTTCAAATGAAAGCTCTACTTTTTCTTCTGAAGAAGTCACTGGTATCACTTCAATGCACTGTTAAGAGGAACATGTATTGTATTTTAGGATAATATTTTTAGGGAGCAGCTTGAAAGTAGGGCAAAATTTCTAGTAAGCCCTTGCATTTTATATGTGACAAATTTTAGAATGGATTATTTTACCAAATGTTCAACATACCTATTATTCAGTCATCATGTAAACTGGTTATGCACCCACCCAAGTCTTCCCCAAAATTATTGTTTACCGTATCAGTTCACTGACTTTAAAAGTCTTTTGAAGTATGAAGGAGAAATAAAACAATGAGTATATGAAAGTCTACAGTTTTTTAAATCAAAACAAGGCTGCTTTTCTAAGTGGATAGGCCTAGGCCGCCTATTTCTTCGCTGGCATTTGAATGGCCAGGCCACCAACACATACAGACACATACTTGCTTATCAACAAACAAAATACGGGGCCCTGTTTGTAGATTCACTCAAAATTCAAATTTCTCTAAGTTTTATTCATTTATCCTGTGCCGATTTTCAGCAGGGAATTAATTGAAGTAAAAAGATCTTACCTTCCTTCCTTGAAAATTTGCCGCCATTCTCACGCAAACTGTCCTTAGGCCTCTCTCTTCCTATCACGGCTGTATGGTGTGCTTTCTGGTCTCAGTGTCATGCAGGCACGTTGGTTTCAGTTCCAAACATCGAGGAACTCGAAGTCCTCAGTTCCTCACCAAGATAACAATCGAAGCCTCAGTTCCGAACATTGAAAACAATACCAATGTCTCAGTTCCAAACCTTTGCAGCAAACAAACGAAACATGCCCGAGTGGAGAGCCGTTGCGTCTCTGGCGATTTTCGCCCCGCAGGAGTCCAAGGCCCCTTCAGGTTCGGGCAGGTTGGCAGCCGGTGAAACTCAGAAACTCTCGCAACAATTTGAGCCCCTTTTCAGCCTCATTTCAACAAACAGTCCCATGATCTTGCGATGACGAAGATTTTTAATTTCTGTGTTGGAAAAGAATTTGAAATGATTTTGATTATCATAATCCTATTAGCGGAGACATATCTTTGAAATTTTGACTAAGTTCTCGAACTCACGGAACTCACGTTCAATCCGCCCCTGCGGTGCTTGGCAAAATAGAAAATAGTCGCTTTCTTTGGTGAACACGTATCTTTTATATATTTATGTGAACAGTGATGTTACTGATACATTTACTTTTGAGTTCTGGTTGTGTTGAATGCACTTTTTAAGACGTTTTCTTTTGTTTATTTAGAAACTATGCTTACTATAATTTCATTTTTGCAAAAGTTAATAAAAGGGGGGTTGGAATAAGAGCGGGGGGGGGTTGGAAAATTTTTCAAAAATTAATAAGCGGGGGGGGGGATGATTGTTCGGTACTCGAGAGTACAAAATTGATAAGAAGCCTACTTAGTGCATATACAAGAGGTAAAGAACACTTAACATCCGAGAGAAGAGGGTGCAGCTCTTTGTGAACACAGTAAAGAAATACATGGTGGGCATATGCCAGTTTTCCGCATGTCAGTAACAGGACAATTCAGGAACGATGCAATGTTACAACAAGTCTTAGAAATGTAATGAACAGTAAAAGCGAATTGAATTACATTAATGTACCACATGCTGCAGTTGAGTGACATTTTTGCCTTGTGTCCATGTGACATCACTAATATAACTGTTCTACTGTGCATTCCATCTGTGCATCAACCGCATCGACAACCGCATCGACTCATGAGGACTGGAAGGACAAAACATGTTTTTTAACTGTTTAGTTGACTTTTAAGTGTGTGCAAACGGTATGAAATATTTTATACAATATTTTATTATTATGCATCAAGAATATTTATATTGAGGAATCATTTTGAAACTTTTTTGTTTTGGAAATAATTACCAATTTGTGAAAGATTACCCTTAGTTTTGGGTAAAGCCATATGATCAGAGAAGCCGGAGACTTTTACTTAAACAATGGTGGACACTTTTCCAAATATTGGGAAGCAAGGCTATTGCTCCAGTTAAAAGCATTGTTTACTTCTATTTTTCACACAAAACGTCTCAGTTCTAGCCAATATTTGACGGCTGATCACAACCCCTCACCTTTCACACTCCTGTTCATGAAGTGTTAAACTCTGAATTTCGACAAATTGTAAAATTTCAAACCACGTTTCAAACCCTTCTATCTGGCTTATAAAGGCTGCTCTCCATATCCAGCGTTTTGAGCGTGCGGGCGCTGCGACCAAATAGGAGCATGTGCAGTTGATAAAACTTAAGCAATAAATCTGATCGCAAGCGACCGATTTTCGGGCGCTTTGGGAGTAGGAACAAGTTCAACTCCCATCGCAGGCGCTTGTGATCGCTACCGAAGAAATCAATCTTGTTCGCAGCGCCCGCGCGCTCAAAACGCTGTACATGGAGAGTAGCCTTATAATGACTTACAGCTTCCTTTCAAACCCATAAATTAAGAGAAATATCAGATACCTAGTTACACTTACTTTTCAAAGATTTAACTATCTTACTTTAATTTTATTATATCTTAAGATATCAATGCCCTGGAAAAAGTCACTATGGCAAAGAAGGAAAAGGTTTCAAAAGCATTAGCTTTCTTCAAAGAGAGGCTAGCACTAGAATTCAAAAGTCTAAAACGAGGTAATTATCTTCTATCTTGCATACAAAGCTATTTCATTGTATTATTCAAGCAGGTATGGATCAGTGGTAGCATGCTGGAATACCTGTCTCAAGGTTGGTGTTTCAAGTCCACATCCTATCGATCTATCTACAATTACTGTGCATTGACCTATGAATAGGTATTACGCACAATAGTTAGTGTGTTAGTAAAATTGAAAAAAAAAACAAAACTAATCAAGATAAAAAATAAGAAAGATATAGAAGCGTCTTGGCAGTGTGACTCCTTGAAGAGCTTAAATAAGGGTAGTATTCGGTTGCTGTTGGGTTACTGTATTTTTACCCTATCAAACCTGCTGCGTAGAGTGAGCTAAATGAGTCATGGTGAAGGTGAAGTTGTAGTTTTAGCGTCTAGCGCTGGGATAGCAGAAGTAGCTAAGAGCTAATCGAGTCCACGACCCCTTGTCATGACGCTCCAGTGGTGGGGCCCTACCAGGTAAAGGACCCACTCCGTCTGATTGTTGTGGCTGCAACGTCACAGAATTCCGCCACTGCACCACATTACCTTCAAGACGTGTGGTCAAATTGAGAGGAAGGACCTGGACACTGCTTTGACAAGCGTACCTTTTCAGTACCCCAAAAGCTACCTTATGGTTCTAAGTAGCAACAAAGAACACACTTGCGATCGTATGTCTTGGCAACGTGACAATATTTGACTACATTTTTGGCAATATCTTTGCTTTTTCACATGATACGATTTGGAAATAACGAAATAGCATGCATCTACTTTAAATAAGAAACTGCTTATAAGAAGCTCAACCCTCAGATCATCAAAGAATTTAAGAGACTCCAGTACTGGAAAAATATAATTTCAGAAACTATTTGTTTTGAGAAGGTAAATCCTTCGTAAATTTATTTCGCTTTCCTGTATCATCTAACTCGGAAGGTACTTGAGGAAATATTTACGAGGGCACATGTAGTGAATATGAAGATTGTTTAGGAGCCTTTAAGAAACTCGCAAGAAACTACGATTCAAATATGAAAATTTTAAGTAGGTTTCAGTACTTGCTCAAATTCTTGGTTTCTTTCAGAAAATATATGTATTGATATAATTGTTTTATTTCAGAGGATCAAATCAGAGTTACTTTTACAAATATCGATGAAGTTGACAAAAATAGACAATTTACTTTCGATACAAAGATCGTAGATTCTAGATACATCAGTAAGTATCACTAAGCTATAATTCCTTATTATTTTGAATATAGAGTATTCTATATCATTGTTAGAGCCTTGAAACTTCTTTGTCTATGAGAAATTTGGGCGAAACACCTGTTGTCATGACAACCAGTCAGATGTCACTTTCATTACTTCTATTCCCAGATGACTACATAGTTACTTATAAAAAAGAATGATGTATCGTACTATCGTACCCGGGTGTCATAGAGAAAAGTACTCCTGTTTGTAAAATCACCAACATTTTATCATAAGACCAATCTTCCAAATTTATTTTTTGGTAAGTAGATCAAAGACCAAATTATTTTCCAGACATGGCTGACCCGTTGATTTGTTTTTGAATTACTGTATTTAGCTCTTTTAAATGCTGCCTGGTTTTGAAGTATACTGCAAAAGGCACTGATGAAAAAGGCAAAAGGTACTACTGCAAAGGCAACTTAACAATTTCTTATGGTCTATTGGACTCTTCGCTTTTGTCATTAATGTCAGAATGAAAGACGAACCACAATTGTAGACTTGAAGGATGATGAAAAATTTCAATATGATGGCTCTTAGAGGCAAGATTAACGATGTTGCTTGAAGAGTATAGCTCAGAATGAGGTCTTTCTTTTCGTTATTCGTATCCTTTACGAGTAATGAAAATAAACATGTTATCATCTTTAGATATATTTCGATCATTGACAACTGAGATCAAAGAGATAATTTTGCGATAGTTTTCATAATCGAATTTTTTAAACGAGAGTACTTCTTTTTGGACACCCGGAAGTAGCCCTGACTCAGGCCATGTTCAATGTCCCCCTGTTCAATGAATCATTGCATTTAATTTACTTGCACTGTAATCATCAAATCTAATTTTTCTAATTACTACAAAACTGCAGAAGTTTTTTATTTTTGTGGTAATTTTCGAGACAGTATTCCTGTGCTAACTTCGAACGATTCAAGGACTAAGTCTTGCACAACATTCAGAAATTGGCCTAAAAGCGCATCATCAAAATATTTTCATTTAAAAAAAATTTTCATTTTAGAAATGTTTACCGTGGGATACAATTCAGTTAAAAAATAGATTAAGCAAGTGCTTTCCAATTGTCCCAGCAAAAAAAAAACATAAAAAGTTAATGAGAAATAAACCTATTTACAATAATTTCTAATTACATGGCTATAAAAACGAGAAAAAGAAAAATAAAGATGACTCTTTCGATGTAGAACAGCTTTCCTTGAATATTCTCAATTCAAAGCTTTTAGTTTCGTTTTGTTTTTAGTTTCGTTTTATAACGATAAATATTCCAAATAAATGAAATGTAATCTGGCAGCTTTATCATTTTCAATAATCCTTGTTCAGAGCAATGAGTAAGATATCAATGTCAGTTTCCGTTTAAATTTCATTTCATCAGTTTATTTGTCATGCTGTTTCTCAAAGAGATTTCTAATAGGGCGACCTGGAAGATTTGATCACGCGTTTCAGGCCGTTTTCCGCCTTTTCTTAAAGACTGAATTGTTAAATCTTTTGGATTTTCCAAGAGACTACTACTTTGAAAATTACCAAAAAAATATCAAACGTACTTCAATCTTTTAGCTATCACAAGAAACAATTCCTATAGTTATCGTGCAACTGTTTTTGCAGCAATGATTTTCCAGACAATTTTTGCGAGTCACCCGATAGATCTATTGTCCAGCAGTCGACCGAAGATTCGCCTTTGATATTAATAAAAGCCTTCTTATCTATTTCTCGATTGATAATTTTTATTGTTCTACTGTTTTCTTTGTTTTTAGTCTCCAACTGCAATCCTTCAGTCAAACACCTTGACACTTACATAAAAGATCTCAATGAATCCAACAATTTTGCGAAGTTCGTTATCAATGTACGGAAAGCTTTCAAGAATGAAATTGCTGAAGAAAATGATCAGAACATTCCACAAAATGGTATTCAGTAGAACACAATACAAAGAAAGAGTAAAGATATGGCATTGCGAATCAAAGTCGTCTCTATAAACTGGTGTCTGATACCTGCAGAACAGGCCTTGGGTACATTAAGATTATTTTCTTGCTTGATTTTAGCTTTCTTAACATCAACACAACATTGGAATAACAACTGTAACTCGCAAAGTGAAGCCCTTGCATGGTCGCACTTTTGTAGTGAAATTGTTAACAATTAATAAAAATAACTTTTAAGATTCTAAGTTTAAAATTGGTTTTTAGGTCATTCATTCATAACTTTAGTTAAATCAAATAACAGGATTGAAAATCTCTTGATGGTAACTCCTGAAAGGTTTTCGGCAGGGATATGGCCCTTCAAGTAAGAACCTTCAAAGAACCTTTATTCCCTGAAGTTAAAGGGAATAGACATAGCTATATCTTGTAGCCGCTATAAACAAGGTTATGAAACGCCCACAAACCCATTGTTTCTTTAGCTAAACAATGAAATCGGATGTGTCAAAATTGTCAAGTACAATAGATTATATTTTTAAGTTGGCTTGGGCCAGTTTTTGACCATGTTGATTCCTTGAATCTAAGTACCTTTCAGAAAAGAACCTAATTCTGCCCAGCCCTGAAAAAGTAGGTTCTTGCACACAGGGATTTGCTGTGGATTACGTCACAAGATGCCACTGTCCCAAGAGCAAATTTTATACCAACTGTATTTCATTGACATGCCAGCACACTACGATTAACGAAAAAATAAATTCGGCCGATTAGTCAAGCTGAATAAGTAAAAGAGTAAGCTTCAAATGATGGTTTACTCACGCCTTGCACATGCGAAAAATGCTGACAAAGAAACCTTTGCAACCGGCATACTTTTGGAATACATCCTTTTGTAGACTCTTTGCTGCCGCTACTTTCATGGTCCATGAAATGGCCGCCAACAAGACAGTCGTGCTAGTTGCAAAGGCCATTTTAACACAAGCATGATAGCAAATAAATGTGAATGATTGGAAAAAGAAATAAAATAAAAAAGGGTCACATACATGAATCGATTTTAATCAAATATTCAGAAACTACTAAACTTGTTAGCCCTGAGAAACTTCTAACACTCCCATATTTACATTACATTTGAAAATAAATCTTTTTTATAATTACGAAGCTTGTTATTACAAATTACAATTTTGCTAGGAAATCTAAAGGGGCATGCCCAGCCTGAAAAAGTAGGTTCTGCCCAGCCCTGAAAAAGGTTTATTGAAGTTCGCCAGTTCTTACTTGAATCCAAAAATTTGGATTCAAGGAAATTTAGATAATTCGTAGGTTTGAGCTGTTATTTTACATCATGCTTGAATTTTTAGCCTGTTTCAAAATTCTTGCCTCACACAAACTCTTGCGTAAAGCTGTGGCAGGTGACAGTGCAATTTAAGCAAAATCAATTGCTTTTGCCAAGAAATCACCTGCAGACTGAGATTGCTTAAGTTACCTGGTGTTACTTAATGTCATGATATTTAATAGATGCAGTATGGTTGAGCTGCAAATCCTTTTCTAAGATGCGAAGATGTGTGAAAGTCTTCTGGGTAAGCTGCACTGCCCTTTTAAACCTCCAAAACTAGTCGTACAAATTCCTACCAATAAACCTAAGCAAATTCAGCTAAATTTCTTCGACATAATTGGCAGGAAAGACGCCTTTCCTTCTGCCAATTTCGCCAGTCCACCAACCATTCTCCGCTCGGGCAATGATATTGATGACGTCACCAGGATGAATAGTGAGTTCGTCATCCTGTGCAGCGTTATACTCATAAATAGCACGACAGCGTTTCCCAGTTTGAGATGATGACTGAGATACATCTTCAAATTCATCTGAAAAAGGGAAAACAAGTTTTGGTTAGATACACTCAAGTGGGAGTCATAGAAGGGTATTAAGATCAGTAAAAGTGGCAATAAATTTCATAAAAAACGAGAAACCGCCTTTGAATTAAGCTAAAACTGTCATAACATCTTTCCTTGTTATAACATCGATTGCTTGTCGCAGACGATTGCCTGGTTATCATTTCTGTGACCCAAAAATTGAAAGCTAATTTAAATGTCTTATAAACGCTGGTAAAAAGCGTAAGTTAGTGGAATGATACCCGAAATTATATCAAATTTGATATTGGTTCGTAGCTGTATTTCAAATTTGTAACAATTTGCCTTCTCGAATAATGTTTAGTGAAGAACTTTGCAAACTGTTGAGATAGAAAGCGCCCGTTAAACCGCCAATCTTACCAAAAAACCGTTCTAAAACGGCCACAAGCACAACCCTAAATTCAGGCAATACATGCATTTCACCAGATACTGGCTTTAAAAAACGCAACTACCGGGCGAGCCAGTTCCCCCTTTTAAAAATTCGTAGCACCAAGAGTACTTCAAATATTTTAATGATTTTCAGTCCCACGGCAATAAATGTGTAATGGATAGCTCTCACCCATGAAAAATCGCAATGCCAAGGAAGAAATAAGAGACGTTTCTTCGTTTCTTACTTCAAGCCTCCTCCGCAGAAACGTCTAACTGTTCCTCCGCAGAGGCAAATACACTGAAACACAACTGCAGTGTCTATCAACCCATGATCTAAAATAAAGAAAATGACTCTTACAGAATACACCACGAAAACAGACTCAAATGCCTACCAGAATCATAATCAGCATGAGAGAATTGAGAGGGTCCAAGATCTTCATATTCTGGTTCATCAGGGATACCAACTGTAATCCTGTCAAATGGTACTTTCAACGTCACAAATGGGAGATTCTAAAATAGATAAACATATTTTGTCATTCTGTCGAATGGCTCTGTTTTTAAAAGTAACGGCTTCCAGCAGTACTTCGTTGGTTTGTAAATTTCTAAGTTTTAGAAAAAAACGGAACACTTTCACTGGCAGTATCTTAGGCTACATTTACGCTGCTGCATTTTCGTTGTTATCCGTTTTTTTGTAGATGGTAACGTTGCCCGTTCACATTGCTCCGCTGTCCAATAAAGACGCTATAAATACGATAGGCATTCACATTGCTCCAGAAAAATGGTATTATTTATCTCCCTTTCAAAACAAAGCCTTTTGTTAGTAGCTGTCAAAAAGGCACCAATCGTGAGTTTGAATGCCATTGTAATCAACAGCCTATAAGAAGAAATGTGAAGCGTTTTCAAATGTCTCCATTTTTGGCGGTCGCACTGAAACGGATAGTTTTCTAAACGCACGCAAATTTATGCGTTTTCATTAGCGTTTCGAAAAGCTCAGTTTTGACTGCAGAGTAATGTGAATGCAAGGCAAAAACGAACACAGCGGAGCCTCCATTAACGAACACATCCAAACAAAGGACACATCCAGCAACGGACAAATAGTTTCATCCCAAAATACCGGGTGAGCCAGAAAACGGTTCCCACTTTTGAAAATTCATAGCATCAAGGGTACTTATCAAAGGGTTGCAAAATGACATAAAAATGGCCT
Organism: Aurelia sp. 3 sensu Dawson et al. (2005); assembly: GCA_964020215.1. Classification (NCBI taxonomy): domain Eukaryota; kingdom Metazoa; phylum Cnidaria; class Scyphozoa; order Semaeostomeae; family Ulmaridae; genus Aurelia; species Aurelia sp. 3 sensu Dawson et al. (2005). The sequence continues at coordinate 30,318,023 of OZ026572.1, read as the reverse complement.
AAAACATCGATCAAATCATAATAGCCTCATCACGCAGAACAATAAAGAAAATCCCATTTCTCACGAATCCACGGCACGTTTATTGCTATGGGACTGAAAATCTTTAGTATTTGTTTGAAATATGATCGTATTGTCAATGTCTTAGGCTCTTTTTCAGTCATTTTCCAACCGCGAAACTTTTACAAAGTTGAATTTACCGATAAATCTAGTACTGCTACGACAGCGAGAAAAATAAAAAAACAAATTCAATCTTTCAGCTTTTAATTGGCTTTGAATCATTCAAACCCCTGAAGTACTCTGGTGCGATGAATTTTCAAAAGTGGGAACTTTTTTTTGGCTCACCCGGTAAATTATGACGAAAAATGACACCTTTATACAGCGGACACTTCTCTACAACGAATAATAAAATTGGTCCCAAAGGTATCCGTTATGTGAGGGTTTCTCAGTAAGTTCTCTATTTTCATATGAAGGAGGAATAGTGTGAGGAGCAGCGTGAAGGAGGAACAATACAAGACATACCTGCTTATCTTTAGATTTCTTTATACAATCGGATAATCGATGTTGTGGTTGTTCAAATCCATTGGCTTGTGCTAAACTGCTGTTGATATGAAACACACTTGCATCCAAACAATCAATTACTGCATTAGCCTGCAATGAAAAAGCGTTGTATTTATTTCACTGGAAACATCTAAACTCAAGAGAAGAGTTTAATTGCTGCGTGTAAAGCATGCTGATACACGTTGCCGTCAGTACTAGGATTCAGTAATTTTCTGGGCAATTTCCATAGACTTATGACGATGAGTCCCTTGTATCCCTGAAGCGCCACCATCAAGTGTCATAAGTCTACAATTTCCATCCACAAACTGTTGATATGCTACAGGACGAGTCAAAAGCAAACGCATCGTGTTTGAAAAATACTGCTGTCTGAATATCAAGCAAAAATATTCCAAAATGTCTTGCTTCATAGTCAATATGCTGAATTAGATTCAAAAATTCACCCTAATTTGATCAATCATTCCTTCCAGTGCCTATAAGAGGTTTTCTGCAGAAAGCACCCTTTAAATGCCTGCAAAAACGAACGAAAGCAAGGCCAAATATCACCGGTTTTCCTTCCTGACAACGTTTACATTTACAACCATTAGCACAAGCTGTCCTCCTAGGAGAACGAAATCCCTCTAATTAATTTTCTTGTGCTAATGGGGAAGACTTTCTTCATCATCCCAACAGGAAAACACGTGCTGAAGCAAAGGCAGAAATCATGGCATAATTTTGTCAAGATTTCTGGTCACTTTTGAAGGTTAATCAAAGAGCCTTCTCATGAAAGTCCCTCAAGTTGTTATTAAGAAAGTGGCCGATTTCAGCTGGCAAAATTCCCAAAACTAATTCAATATGTCGGCTATTCAACAAAATAATAACAAATATTACTATGATTATCAGGGAAAAGTAGCCTTTCAAACACGGCACATATTTTTTGCTTCACCCTGCACGTACGTATATGCGTGTTGCAAAGCTTCCAATGTTCTTTCCAATAACAACGGGGAAGAAACTACCAAAATAATATGATAACAATTTCAAATGCCACTTACGTGCGCAATCTGAGTGGAAACATCATCGACGGTATCTGCACCTCCGAATTTCGGAGTTTCTTGGTACACGGATGCCAGTTTTGCCAAACCTGTAGATAGAAAGGTGTCTGGCTTCAACCAACTTACAACAGACTTTTTAGCTATTCGGCAAAGCAGTGGCAGAGACTTAGGTGGCGAGGGGGAGGGTGCAATCGCCCTCCAAACGTTGGATAGAGCAACGAGATCTTTTGCTCAAAACAAAAGTAACAAACAATGCTATGTACATGAAACGTTAGCTTTGCCTCCCCTCAGAAATTTGGCAAAGCGTCCACCACTGCTGTAAAGAGTTTGGAAATAACGACTTAAGTGCAGGAAAACTCCCCATGTTCTTCTCATGTGACGTCTATTCTTTGTATGTAGGAGCTGTTTCCATTCTCCTCGAGCTTAGCTCACAAGCCATCCGTGGTGTTCTTACAGTTTTTGCTGTTGCTAAGAGAAACGTTAAGGAGTTCCTATTGAGTTAAAAGCAAAGAACGTGGCGAAAATCATGGGAATCAAAGTCTATAAACTCACCCTTTCTGGCATGTTTTTCTGATTTCAATGCTTTATTTAACAGCTCATATTTGTGCTCTAAAGCGTGTTTTCGTCGCACTTTATCCATTTGACTGCTCGGATCTGCTTCCTAAAAGAATGTGAACAAAATATTTACTGCGCAGCTAAAGCCACATGATAGTCCTCACAGCCTCGTCGTCATTAAATTTCCGTAACGTCAGGTTTACCTATGTTTCGAGTACAACTCATAAGAATGCAAGAAGAATCACAAAGATAGTTTGGTCTTTCAACCTTTGACTAACGTGTGAATCATTCATATCTTCAAATGTGTCCATGGGTAGTTATACACCACTGTTATGTTTCAGTGTATGTGCTGCTGCGGAGGAAAATTTGTACGTTTATGCGGAGGAGGTATCGGAGTTACTTGGAAGGAAAATCGATTCTTTTCGTCCCTCCTCCGTCACCTACGCTAATTTGTTATTTGATGAGATCTATCATAATTCACATGATCTTTGGATGGAAATTTTGCCCCAAATTTGATTTTATTGCATAACTCCAATGACCGATTCTGTCGCTTTTCTTGACCACGCAAAGAAAAATGCTGATGTAAGCAATAATCATGGCCAATTTAGGCCAATTTTTATATTTCTAAAAAGTACCTGCTTAGCACACCAATAGTTGTTGCTATTACCATACCAGTCAAGAATTAGGTAGGGGGGCTTGTTGCCCCGTGCCAGGTATCCCAGCCATGATAGGGTTAAAAACTTGGTAGGGTGGGGGAAATCACAGTGTCAGCAAAACAATTTTTACACGTCACAGTTTTCAAAGACGAGTCAATTTGCTCTCCCCAACATTTTGGAGGGGATTGTGGCCTCCAACCTTTGCGTTCGCTGCTGCTGATTGTCACAGAGTTTCATTCAAACTGTTTTATTATTCATCTTTTTTCTTTGCGTGGTCAAGAAAAGCGACAGAATCGGTTATTGGAGTTATGCGATAAAATCAAATTTGGAGCAAAATTTCCATCCAAAGATATTCAGTGGTGTGATCCTCTAACTTTGCAGCCAGAACAGTCAGGAGGAGTGGGTTCGAGACGCGGTAGGGCCCTCACCACTTGAGCGTCATGGCAAGGGGTCGCGGACTCGATTAGCGCTTAGCTACTTCTGCGATCCCAGCGCTTGTCGCTAAAAAACGCAACTTCACTTCATCCATTGAATGAAAGAAACAAACTTACGAAACAAGTAAACATAATCTGTGCTTGCGGTTGTCTTTCAGTTCCCCTTGTTTTCATGAGTGTGTCAATATCAGCTGCAGTGTTTATGTTTTCAGTATCAGCATGCAACTTATCAAAGCACTAAAACGAAATAAAAACATCAATCGGATATATACGTATCTCTTGCAAATTTAATCAAGCTTTCTAGGCCTGTTTTGAGGAATATTGAGATGAAGCCTATATATGAAGTTGCTAGGGATTTGAGAATAATACGACCAATTTTGACAAACTATATTTCATTTCTACGTTGAAATGTTAGCTGAAGAAGCATGAGTACCCGGGGGGGGGGGGTACATGGCTTGTGGATGGATGGAGGGTCTACCGCCCGGTTTTCAGCAAGGTACCCTCTTCTAATTATCGTAATTTGCTGTCATACCCATTTTTATGATGACTTTTGGCGGAAAAAGACCCATTTTTGCTATTTTCGCCAATTTCTGGATAATTCACCCATTTTTATGGAAAATCTGCCGAAAAAGGTACCCTTGTTTGAAGAATTTTGGCCCAAAAATCCACCCATATGGGCGGCACATACCCGTGCCCTCAACATGTTATATACACATTTCATGCCCCCCCCCCCGCCGGGCATGAGCAGTCGTACGATTCTAAACAACAGTAGTTTGAGAGTTGCAAGCTCTGACGGTCTAAACAATTCTCTGAATCACCTAGTATGATGTCGTACACTGTTGAGAAAATACAAACAATTACATTAGACTGCGTTTATTACGTAGCGTTATGTTACACTGCATTGCGTTCTGCTACGAACAGACACCAGGTGAAGGTGAAGTGAGTTTAAAGAGAAGTTGCATCATAAACTGAAATGTAATAATAATAAAATCAATATACTTAAAGTTATACTATACTAGCTAATCAAAGCCAACACGGCGAATCATCCTACAAGTTGAAGGTGTTATGGCGCAGTGGTGTTATCCTCTGGCTTTGAAGCCAGAACAGTCAGGCGGAGTGGGCTCGATACCCGGGAGGACCCCACCACTCAATGTCATGACAAGGGGTCGCGGACTCGATTAGGTCTACACTATTTCTGCGATCACAGCGCTTGGCGCTGAAAAATGCAACTTCACCTTCACCTTCAACTAACTACATGGGTTATGGTTTAGTGGAAGGTAAGCAGAGACTCTGGCGTTTATCTAAGAAAATCGGCATACCTTTCTAAATCTACGGCGAAATTATGACATCTTCATCCTCTTTTTTTTGACATTAATGTGCACGAATGCAAAAGAAATAACCTCTATATTGTGAACAGCTTTTATGCCGTTTTATTGTTGTCCAGAATCCTAAACAGCAATGCCTTATGTCGTAGTTTGATCGAAAAAAGCTCCACAAGTTAAACGACGAAAAAGGCGATGGGCGATAATGAGGCCATAAGTCTAAGAGTTTAGTGACGAACCTCGATAGTCTTTGGTCCACAATCTCTCATAAATTCTAAATAAGCTTTCAACATGCTCTTGATGTAAGCAATCCTTTCCTCCTCCTGGGCTTGCAAGGCCTAAAAGCAAGACAACAGCAGACATAGACAAAAGTGACAAAAATTTTGAAAAATCGTTCAAGAGTATCTGTCAGGATATTCTATACAGCGCCATGAATAACAGAGCACCAGTTACCAGCGAAAACCCCCTCAGCTATATCAGGTACAAAAAGAAAATATGAACTTATTTACAATCTCTGTTGTACAGAAAAAAATTACTTCAAAAACTAAACGGTCGTGTTTGTATGGTTTTTAGCACATCAAACGACTTTTGACTGTATTTTGAAAACTGGTACAATGTAAGTTTGTCACGCAATTTAAAAACTTAAAAATGCATTCACTGAGATTTCAATTCGATTATCTGCGCATTTATTACCATTATTAGTATCATTTATTTACTATTATTTATTCTTTGCTATCATTTACCATTATTTAGAGATATATTTAAATCACCTATATTATAGGATTTAGGGTATCATGGTTTTGTTGTTCTTTAGTAGCTCCTATGTGATGGCCTTTCTGTGCATAATACTACCAAAATGCAAAACACCGATGAAGATGAAATTGAACCATGCCAAAAAATGTGCTAGATAGTACTTGAGCAGTCGTTGTAGCCAATACTTACGCCACATGAGGTAACCAAGGCTGAATCCAGCGCTAATCTTGCCCTCTCTGTTTCGATAACTTTTTTCACATGTTCTCCGTCTGAAACAGAATTGCACTTCATGCAAAATCTAGAAACTAGTAATTTCGGGGAAGGATTGTTCTTACATAATAATGCCTGGAGAAGGTGGTGGAAAAAAGATTTTATAGAAACCAAGAAACATACAGGCGATTGTGGAAAACAATAAACATTCTGTAAATTCAAGATGCTGCAGTTCTATCTTGAAGCAGCGACTTTTCCTTCACGACTGCCAACAGAGACTGTGATAGAACGTGGAGAGTCACAACGAGTAAGTATTTTGAACTGTAAACAAATATTTTCTGATGTTGGTAAAAGATTCTCATTAAAACGAGAAACAAAAACAAAAATTTGTGGCATAAATCATACAATCTGTGGCCTTTTTGAGAAGCAAAGCCAACACTATGCTGAAATAAACCGTTTGGCCGTTTGGAGAAAGAGCCATTTTTCCGCCCATTTGTGAGTGTATTTTGAGCCACTTTCTTGCATTTTTAACTCATGTTTGAGGGTAGGGCTGTTGATCGGTTGGGCCTAAACTGAGCCGCTTCAAAGCCGTGGTTCAATATCTGCAATAAGGTGGCTAGAAATACACTTACCAATGCGTGAAAGGATAACCAAAGAGCTTCAAAGAAAACACTTACCGGTCTAAACAAGTATCGCGTGCCTCTTGAAAAGTGCGAATAAATCGAAAATAACCCAAGTTTGCATAGCCTACGCGTAGACCCATTATTCCAAAAGAAGAAAGGGTCTACGAAACAACGAGCAAAGGCTTGCTACGGCCGCCCAATTATTTATTCTAATCCTCTTTTCAAATTATGTGTGAAACGCGTTTAAACAAAGGCTGCATAAATTAAGTTTCCAGAAATCCAGAAACCTCGTAGCAAGCTTTTGCTCTTTGTTTCGTAGACCCTTTCTTCTTTTGGAATAATGGGTCTACGAGTAGGCTAAAGTTTGCAAGGAGATGCAACCGAATCGCAAGGATGGGATTCCCCCGACTTCCTACTGTTGCCAAGGCTGTCAGAATGGGCCGCGCTCTCCTCAGCCCTTTCTTAAAATTGCGAAAAGATCTATTGTAGATCAAAGGATTACGATTTTTCCTGTTGCAGAACTTACCTATACTTTTAGTTCTCATAAAACATGAGAAAAGTTGCAAAAATATTTACGTCTCTGAGCTATGAAATAAAATTGGATAAAATGTCAATCCATCCTAAACTAAAGGTACTGCCACTTAAAAACGCCTTAACTTAATTTGCGCATCTGGTAAAGTCGAAAATGAAAATCTGTAAATTCAAGTTAGACCATAAGCATGTAATTACCTGCTTTTCTTACATTGTCTTCAGCTTTCTTACATTTTGCATCAAGCTGAAACAGCAAAAGAGTTAAAAAATCAGTTCACCAGAGAATAGTTTTATGTTACCAGACACAAATACAACATCTAGTCAAGACCATTAGACACCTGTACTTGAAAAAAGATTAAGGTCTAGTTTAAACATCGTATTTTTGCAGTGTAGAATCGAACTGTATTTACAAACGGCAGAATCTACCGCGTTTAAAATCTGATTTAAACATCATATTTTGCCATGTCGGATTGTCAATGAAACGTGAACAAATGATTAGTGATACAAAATGTTTAGATTAGATGGCCTTAAGTAGCGGACTCATCTGAATAAACCATATGGACGCACAATAAACTTGTGTCCTGTAAGAAAATGCTATCAATTCCTATAAAGGAACAGCAGTAATATAGGATAAACCTGTAACTGGAGAGAAAGCTCTCTTAAACCTCAACGTTATTACACCAAATACCCGTTTCGTCGCAAGCTCTTCAGTTTGGTTCATGCGAAGAACAGAAAAAGTCGCCATTTTGAAAATGAAATGATTAAAATGGCCATGTTTTCAAAATGCGCAAGCGCATGGGCTGATCAGACCTAACAGTGGACCAAGGTCTCTAGGATTGATTAAATAAAAGCGGCAGAAATACTATTAGCTTTATTTTATCACGGTGTTTATAAGTTGTCAACTTGTCAATGAAATGGTGATGAAGCCTTGTCCAGCACGACTTTGGTTTACTCATGTAAAAAATTCATTAAGATACCTTGGCAAGTTCATTTTTATTTGCAGTTCTTCCTCGAGTATTTTCCACTTGAACAGTCAATAATTCAGAATCTTTCGCTTCTTTAAATGATGTCCTTTTCGCCTACAAATAGTAATGAAATAAACCAAGATCTTCAAATGATCGCAATAAATAAAGCTTGCGTGCACACTCAATGCACTCAACAGTCAATATTAGTGGGGAGGAGGGAAAATTCCCCCCTCCACAATGACTGACTGTAGCTTTTGCAAGCAGGCTAAATAAATGCAGAGTTAATTACATTCATTATTTTCTTCAAAAATGGATTGTTCTTTAAACTTTCTACAATATGGTACCAAGAACAAGTCCTTCATTCTTCTGGATCATGATAGAATTACATCAAATCAAATAAATCAAAAGAAATCGATGATTGTAAATTTTCATACCAACCATTTTCTAAAGATTTGAAACGCATCCTCCCTCCTCTGATAAAAGTTTCCAAAAAAATTTGTTGATCTTTTCCTAAAAAAATTACTTCTTACGCAAAGACTGCATGACCTACTTTGAGTTCATCTGATTTCTTGTCTGAGAGTGCTTTTGCAGCTTTTTCAACCATAAGTTCTGCCTAAAAATAGGAGAGAGTTAACAATAAAATATCTTCGATAATATTTGTTTTATTTTGTCATTTAAAAACGAAAAAACCGTCGGTTTTTTGTACGTAGATAAAAATCTTGGAGCTCAAATTAGCCTTATTGACACAGATGGTGCATAGAGTTCATATCATCATTTTTTGCCACTTTCAAACTGTGCATGAATGGCGTGAATTCAAGCAAGAATGCCCATTTTGCAATTTTTCAAGTTGAACCAGTGTCGTTTTAACGCAGTCCCAATCTGTGAATCTCCTCAAAGGAACATACCTGTTTTCTCGCTTCCTTTTGAGTATCGGTAAATGTTTTGAATGGCTTCACAATCTGTTCAAGAATATCCCCTGCCAATGCTCTGTGAATGAAACACAATGAAAAACAAATCACATAAGGTGTGTCGAAGTAATGATACAGGATAACAAGAAGGGTAATAACAAGCCTGTTTAGCTTTGAGCACCTGTGCAACCATGCAAATTTGTTAACTGCTACAAAACTTTGATGAAATCTAAGGGGATCTATTTCTCAAACAAAATAGTTTAAAATCTGAGCCTATTTGAAATGACACTTAGAAATGCTAATTACATACTTCCTTATTTCAGCTTCTTGATCAGTTTGTGCTGCAAAGCTTTCCCAAGCACTTTTCATTGTCCTATGGATATACAAGCATAAGCGTATAAGATGGTGTACCAATAATTGCAATTCACTTTCATGGAGACTGGCCTTTATGACTGGTTTTAAAATTGGCAAATTTAGCTCTTCTAGAGCTGCCTCTGGTTTGGAAGCATATTGCAAAGAGTGATGATGATTACTAAATATATTTTGTTTAGTATATCAAGCTTTTAGTTTTGTCATAAATGTCAAAATGAAATGCAACCCTTTGTAGAATTGAATGATAAAGGAAAGTCTCAATGGCTTATAGGCCCTTATAGGAAAGAATTTTGATGTTGCTTAGTGAGTCTAAGGTACTTTGAAATCTTATTAAGCATCAAAAACAATTTTTTAAACAATTACTTGTTCATTGATTGATTGATTGATTGACTGATTGATTGATTGACTGATTGATTGTTTTATTGATTCAACCAAGGTCCCAAACTCTAATTTGAAGCCTGTCCAATGCAACTATGAGAAATGCTACCATTGAATATACAGCCGCTTCACAGCAGCCGCACAAATTAGGCACCTAACATCTTTGGAGCACCCAATACTTTATAAAACGAGCAGGAACTCCCTACCCAATTGTTTCTCCTGTTGCCTTCTTGGCTCTTGCTGCAAGCTTATTCAGTCCTTCACTGTAAGTCTGTTCAAGCTTAACCCTGTAAAGAGTTCAATAAAGAAATGAAAACATAGCCATGAGCAAAGGGGGAAATCAGTGGACTGATGACATTTGTCAAAGTTTGCCTCATTGAACTTAATTGTGAAAGACTCATGTAGCAAGTCTACAAATCAGCTATGTTAAGGTATAGAGGCACTAACTCAATTGAAAACTTCACTAACCCAAAAAAATAGAATTTAGGTTTTGAAAATCCAGAACATATAGTAATATGTACTCTGCAATTCTTTCAACCCAAACCATTAAAGACAAATGACGGAGATATAAGGCGACTTAAATCAGGGGCCTGGGCAATCTAAAAATAGCCTATTGTATTCCTATATATTTTATGATCTCACAAGATTGTCAAAACAATGGGGAAAATGATGGCAGGCGGCCATCGTTTGCTCCTGTTGTGAGCTAGGCGTTATAAGACATAATCTAAGACAACTTAAATCAGGGCCCTGGGAAATCTAGATACAGTCTATTCTATTCAATTATTGTATTTGATGATCTCCAGAGGTTATATCGAAACAATGGAACAAATGATGGCAGGCGCCCAAGTTTTGTTCTATTTTTAAACTTGCCGCTATATATCCGTCATTTGTCTTTAATGCATGTATGCAAAAAAGGATAATCAGATGATTTGCTGAGCCCAGAAATAATCAAATTTTTGGAGCCTGAAAAATTACTTCTGATAGTTCCAGCTGGATAATAGTAACACAGATAGAATTTGTAAGCAATGAAAAGAACTGAGGAAATTTCAGGTGGTTAAAATTTTTCCTAGGTGCTCCACCAAGCACCTGCAAGTTTCAACATGCTTCAGTTTTAAAGGTGCCTGCAATTTTCTTTCACACAAAGCCTGCATAAATGTAAATGTAAGGCAATGCATCTACTGTAGGCTGAGAAGTAGTTTGTCACTGCCACCTTTAGTGTACACATATTCCTTATAAGAAACTCAACTCTTAGATCGGCAAAAAATTAAGAACCTATGTATTACTTTATTTCATTTGCTTCCTGTATCATACCACATAGAATTTACTTGAATACAGTAATGTCTAAACATCAGAAAGGCCTGAGAAGTTTTGAAATGCTCAGTAGGACACAGGTAATGCATATGAAGATTACTATGGATGCAAAAAACTCCTAGTACTCAAAACCTGATAATTCAAAGACACTTCCAGTATTGGCCCAAATTCCTAGTTTTTTTACAAAAAATATGGTGTAATTGTCCACTACCAAAGGCTTTGGAAACTTACTTTTGAAACATAATAAGATCATATGAAGATATCCTACCTCTCATTTATGATAGAAGCAACATCTCTGCAGAAATCATTTCCAAATCTAAGATATTTCTTCACATCTTCAAAGCCAGCTGAGGTCTAAAGACAAAGGAAATCATTTAATGCTTCACAATTTTAGACCCTTCACAATGCTACAAGGGTAGTAAATTTCGAATCAGGAACTTGATAAGTTTCAATTTCTTCATTTCAAAATTCCACCACATATATACAATATATATGTGGTGGAATAACTAAAAACTAAAAAATAGCAACAATACAAATGAAACAAGGACAGCAAGGACAGATTCTGCAAGACAAAACGGCACCAGCCACCACCAATCAATATCAAAACCCAAAGCAACCAGCCACTGCCAATAGCCCCTAATTCCAGCACCAACCAAATGTTACAAAGATGGTTGAGCCTCTCTTTGATTTTGTATGTAACCTGATATATCTATATTCTGTTTGACGTATATTAATGATATGTAACCTTTGGACGACTAGATTTAGATTGGACTGAGTAAACTGGAAAATGGTTGCTTGAACAGCAACGTGACCGACATGCTTGAATAGCAGCTAAGTAACTTGAATAGTTAGGACGAAAGTGCTTGGATAGCAGTTACTTTATAATCGTTGTTGGTTGAACCATATTATCAAGTGTAACCTATTTAGCGAAGCATATATTCACGTTTATTCTCAGTTATATTCATATTCATACTCTTGACTTTTATCGCTTGGATCCTATTTAACACAAAGACATAGGCATAGACATAGACCACGGGGGGGTTCTCGGCTAAATTTCGGGTAGGGGGGTGCCGCCCACAGTTTGAAAATGTAACCGTTGGCTAGACCAATTTTTGTGAAAATGATACCCTTGGCTAGGCTAATTTTTCCTTCAGAAGTGCTCTGAATTGGCATTTTCTAGGCAAAACTTGCCAAATTTTCGCATTTTCTAGACCAAAATTTTTAAGAAGTTGGGTTTTTTTTACAAAAATTACCGAATTTTGACATCTCTTTGACCAAAATTCCCAAAAAGCATACCCTTGCCTAGACCTAACTCGACTAAAATTGCCAAAAAGTACACCCTTGGCTAGACTAGAAGTCCGAAAAAGTATACCCTCGCGGGCGGCACATCCCCAGGTACCTTTACTATGGAAGAACCCCCCCCCCCCGTGACATAGACATAGGAACCGGGAGGCAATGGGGGCATGTGCCCCCTGACGATTTTGCAATGAACATAGAAGTGCCCTTTTTATTCTTTGAAAATGCCCCCTTTTTCTTTAGGAAGAAAGGGCCCTTCTTGAAGTGACGTGCCCTCACATTCAAGTTTGAGATGCTTCCTACATTCCCGACAACTGATGCCACACTGCTCCATAAAACCTGCTCCAGCTTATAAAATAGCTAAATAGCACAATTTAAGGGAATTTCATAAGGGGGGTTTTTTAGGAGGAGCTACTTTCAGTAGCTAGGCTAATCGAGGAGAGAGCACCACCTATTTTGAAAATGACTAATGAAATTTATGAAAATTGTTAAACATTACTGTAGGGTAATTTGACATGATGAAAATCATCTGAAAATGCACTAGGCCTACATGGCTGGTCGAGAGAAACGAATTAACGTTTTATTAGATGAAATGCCCTCAGGGCTCCTTCGTGCCTGCTTTGTTGGCTGAATTTGCCATATCGAGTTCCCTTCCTGTATCTTCCTGTAAGAACTGAGCTCCAATTTAGGCCTCTTTTTTGTAATCCAGGTTTGGGCCATGCGATTGCAAAACTTTCATCTTCTGCAAACACAACGTCAAAGAAGTACCATACCGATACTCACCCCAACCACATCACTCAGCCTTCGAGCCATTGTTGCTTTGATTGTTTCACCTTGAAAGCGAAATCATTAAACACTTTTTGCTGCAAACCTGCAGCTAACTTTCAGCGATCCGACGCAACGAAGTTCCTTGTTCATCAATCGAATTTTACAACCTCGATTTCAAACTATCCAATCACTGTGCTTGTTTCGATTGCGCGGTATTTTCAAAATTCTTAGTCAGCAGCTTGCGTCCAGATTGTGGGAAACGAGCTGATAAAAAGCCGATAAAGAAAGCTTATTAGCCGTTTCAGACGCCATCTGTATTAATGATAAGGGAGGAAAACTGATAGAAATATTCATCAAACTTGCTGCGAACGTGTCTTTCATCAGACAAGATCCAACCACTTCAAGTTGCATTGGATTATTGATGCTTCTGTTACCAATACAGTAAGAACCCACAGAATGGAAATCATTTTTAAGTAACCTCGAGGTGGTTTTGTTAAGGAATGATACCTCATATGACAACTTCGATATGTTTCGCTGGAAAAATAATCTGGCTGTTTTGAAAATGTGGTTTCTTTTTTCCAGGTTCTTACTGTATGTAAAATACAAGATAACCAATGCCAGCATAGCAAGGGTCAATTCCGTGAAAAAGGTGATAGTCTGATCAAGACAAAGTGACTTTGCAGGCACAAGAATGGATTTGTGTCTATTTTGATTTGATTCAATGAATTCAGAGGTGTGAGATATTTCTTCAGAAAGGCAAATTATTATCAAGTTTTAAAAACCCTCACGAAAGCTTCAATTCCTGCTCTTGGGAAGCACTAAAAATGTCACAAATTTTCATCAGCACCTTCATTACATGAAAAAGCATTCTGCATCGCTACATCAAGATTGAACTTTATCAAAATATTGCTAGACTATAACAAAGCAAATTGCCAACTATGGGCTTTTAAAAGGTTGGATGTAGGATTGTTAGGTTTGACTTTGGTAATGTGTAATATCAAAACTGTTTTCCTGCTACGATAGAAAAAGCCAGACAATACGAGTCATACCACAAAACGACGTTGCCATATTTGGTTAGAAACTGTGTTGATTTTCAAGGTTCTTGTGAAATAATTCTTTTACGTATCTATGAATGGCCGTTTGGTTGTACCAGGGATAAGACGCGTTGGGCTTTCCTTTCATTTATGAGCTTAAGAGAAGGGACATTATGAAGTTATAGGGACCTAGCCGAAAGCCTGTCAAAACTACCTTTCTCCTATTCAAAATCATACAAGTGGGAGGGACGGGGGTTAGAAAATTGGAAAAGTTTTCGAACGCAGTCTATGGATGCTTCCAAATATATTCCTGGCTATGACAATGACTGTGTACCTGGATCATTACCTAAAACTGAAATGTCCAGGCATATGGTCATTTGCAAGGGGGTCATAAATATTGCAAGTTTGTGTTCATGCATCTTTGTTACTATTTATAAGATCTTTTTGGCGTGAACACTTCCGAACAGAAACGACACAGAAAGAGTCATTTTTACGAGACTATATGAATCTAAAAAAGTTACATAATAGCAGCAAAATTATAAATCCTTGTTACAAAATTACTCATACAATTCTGGTGTAATTTTTCCAAAGGTGCTCCTTTTCTCTCATCCAAAACATTCAAAATGATAACAGTTGAGTAGCTTTCTCTGAAGGGACATGAGAGTCTTAAATTCAGTCTAAACCAAGGGTTTTCCATGCCCTAAACAGTGGGGTGGACGTAGAATGGAAATAACTTCCGAAAGCTTTGATACCAAGCCTTTTTGGCACCCTCTTTGTTCATGAATGAATATTGTATTGCTTTCAGAATAAATGGGGCGTAATTGTCCATCCTGGCCAACCCCCTGGAGATTCCCGTGATGTCAACTTATTTTGTCATCTACAAGAGACAATGTATCGAAAAATTTATGGAGAATTGTAGAGACCAAAGTAGGTCCCATCTATCGATATTTAACACATCTCCGCAATCCCCACAATATGATTTACCTTGATCAGAGAAAGTTGGTCTGAAAAATTGGTGGCCTTCTGCACACCCAATTCGAACGTCTGCAGACCTGGATCAAAACTATCAAACGAATTGGGAAAGAAAGCTCGCCTGCCCATTATTTCCGAAAAGATACACCCTTGATCGCTTTTACTAAAATTCAAAGTACAAAATTCTATCAATTATGTGTTTTTAATAAGGTGTTCATTACATACTGATATTTTACAAAATTATATCAACAAAGCTACGAATGGTGCATGTGATCATTTAATTTGATTGGATATATGAAAATCTACGTTAAGCTTTTTACCGGGTGAGTAAATAAAGTGTCGGCGTTTCACCGAAATGATAAATATTGTTTAACCTAGCCATAACTTTCAATTTGCAAAAATTCTGGAGCTTAGTAAGTAGTTTTCAATTTTGTTTTTATATTTGAGATTATGCCAGAGAAGCATCTAATCTTAAAAACTGTGGCTTTTTGGCAAGGTTTAATGTGCTCCTAAAACCCATGGCTCGAAACAAGGTTTTCAATCGACTTGAAAATGCCTAGCCCATAAAAGCACATTCGCATTACATCAAACGCAAAAAATTCTGACAAATAAACTTTGGACAGAGAATTATGGGACGTTTATTGTAAATTCGGACGGTTCCAAAAAAAATTCGAACCGCTATGGAAATTGTCAATTTACAGTTTCCTTTGATTGCCTTACAATTAAAATGTTATAATTTACTGATTGTGCCTGATTTTAGGTTTCAAGTTGATCATTATCAATTGAGGATGACGAAAATCAATGCTGCATTGAATTTTGTTGAAAAGGTATGAAGATGCTCCACTGCTAAGGACTTCATTTCATAGAGTTGCTCTCCCAATAATTCGTTTTCTTTGCAAAATGTTTTGTGAGCAAGACAGCACGTTTTCAAATACTAAAAATGCTTTCTTGTTATTGGCCGTAATGTAAAAATTTTTTGGAAATTAATCTATTCAGACGTTTGAAATGTCAACAATTATTTATATTCCGAAACTTTCTGCTTTTAATGTAATGCCGAAGCTTACTCGCTCTTCGATTTTAGGTTTTGTAGCAAGGCCAAATTTTGATGATATTTCAAAAGTCGACATTTTTACTCACCCGGCAGCATAGACTACAAAATCATTTGGTTTACTAGAATGAAATTATTTTACAAAAAAATTTATCAAGAAGATAAACCTCTCACTATCCTGAAAGATTTTCCTGCTGCTGCCTGCTAATAACTGAACTGTTTTTCAACGGCATAAACCACAGGAAGCCAATATTACAAATTATTAGAAAAATATTTTGCTCAAGAAATTATTTTCCTTTCCTTCACATATCATTGTATGTTGTTCTCCTTTCGTTTACATTCACGGCCAACCCGTGTTATTTGTGTAATAAAAAATTTTGAAGGAGCACAAGGAAACAAGAGAGCGAACATGGGTTGGCTGTGAATGTAAACGGATGGAGGGGAGCACAAAATGATATGTGAAAGAAGGGAAAATAATTTCTTGAACAAAATATTTTTCTAATAATCTGTAATATAAACTTCCTGTGCATAAACCTTTCAATTCTCTCTATGATCTATTAGAACTCACAATTATCCAACCCGTTCTGATAACGTTGCACTTGATTCAAGCCATACGTGTTCCATTTTCAGCCAGTTTTGGCAGGGTTTGCAAAATTTCTATTGATCAATTCCTTGTGTTGCAACTCAGCAAATATAAGATTACGTCGGGCACGTGACAAGCATGTTTTCCTTTCCTTGAAATTGAAAATTTGGTGTCGAAGTACCGCGGACTGCATTTATCGACAATTTTTTCGGTTTGTTGCCGAGCTCACAATTAAAGCTTTCAGTCACCTCCACTGCAAGATCTCTGTTGAACATTCTGCAAAAAAGGAAGAAAACCTTGATGGTCTATTGGTTTTTCGAAATATAGTGTCTTCACATCAATAAGAAATAATAAGAGCCAGCCTTCACTTATTCGAAGTTCATCAAAATTACTTAAAAATTGAGTGTTCTTTGTCATGGATCCTAAGTCAGATAAAATATTCGTTTAGAAGAGCATTTTTGAAAGTAGAATATAAAAACGTGTCAACATTGCATCAAATCATTACCAAAGATAGCTAAGTTTTGAAAGTGATTCAAAGCAAATCAATGGAGTTAAAAATAGCTAAGCTAGGAGACGGCGACTGGGTCAATCTAACTATGATCTAATGTATTTGACGTTCTCAGTACAGGAAACAATAGAAAGAAGGGTGGTGCGAGTCATTCTTTCGTGTCATGTTTATACTAGATCTAGAAATCTCCCGTCCTGTACTGCAAACTGCCAATTTCTCATAATGAAACTATATACTCGTATCTTTTTTCCTTCCATTTTGAATCTACAGTCTCTAACAAAAATGTTAAACCACTCGCTATTAAAATGAAAACTTGCCCCCTTCCGTCTCTCCCTTCTCAGTGTTGAATGCAGCAACAGAAAAACAGTTTTTTCATGAGCACCCACCGAAATAATGAATTGGTAAAGCAAACAAAGATGGAATGGGGATGGGGGATATTTACTAAAAACACAGATCTTAACAAGGCTCTCACACATTTGTACGAGACTGTACTCATTGAATGTAACATAACAAGACCAATGGTAAATGACAGTATCCAAGAGTTACTCATCAATCGAAGATGCAAAGACATACCTTTTCGAAACATATACGAGCAAGCCAACTAGTTCTGTAACACGATTCTCCTGTTTGTCGTTGTACAAACAAATGATTAAATCGTTGCCATTGATCCTGATAACAATTACTTGATCTTTTCCTGGACTAATGGCGATACCTTGAACCTGAAGAATAAGAGATCATTAAATCTTCAAAAAAAATATTTCACCAAAGGCGCACTGTCGTGGCGCTGATTGGATACATATGACAATATCGAAGAATCGAATCAGGCAAGCTTCCGAAATTTTGCTGCAAACTGAAACTCACGCGAAGACAATGATGGTCTGCATCCCTTTATCCTCAAAACACAATGCAGTCCAACTCCATAAAAGCTTGGTTTTTTCATTGAAATGCCAGAACTATTGCTAGTTAAACATCAAGACTAGCCAATCACATACAAAACAGTTGAAACAAAATAAATAATAACAATGCTTACACAGGTGACCTCTTCAACACACGATTTGCCGTTATCAATGAGGGCCCTGTATCTAAAACTGCGATATGTTGCAATAAAATGTTATAACGAAGAGATATCATAATTAGGTAAGGCTTTTCACTTTAAGAAGCATTAATTAATTTGTAATTGTCCATATAAAATTGTTTTAGCTTGTGTTTAAGAAGAAGGAATGAGCCCAATTGGCGAAGGCTGCTCGGAAGTTCATTGTACACTGTGGGACCTTTAACCTTAGAAGAAAGTTTTTTGTCTTTAAACTTAGCAGAGGTTGCTGCTATCTCTGCCATGTTTCAGCGTACCACTCAAGTGTCAGTCAAAAGCAACAATACCATTTTATTATAAAATCTTTTCTTTTCATTTCAGATTTCTAAGGTAGAAGAAGTGTGCATAAACCACAGGATCATGGGAACAAATTTCCCAGCAGGCAACTTTTCCAAAGCAATATTTTGCAGGCAGTTTGTCTTAAATAGTTCTACATGAAATGCTATTGTAATCAGTTTCCAAACCAATATTTTACAAGCATCTTCTTTCAGTGGTTCTTTATGAAATGTAATTGGAGAACGCTGATGAATAATCACAAACAAATGGTGACACATGATTGATTGCTATGTTGTTCCATGTGTAAGAACTTACTGTTTGATACCTGGATTCCTACCGGTTTTGTTAATAAGCGTCTCTACCCTAGCTGTACAGAACTGATATGCAGGCAGGTTTCAGAGAATTTCTACCGTTCCCAGGCAGGTTTGAGCATTATGCACCCCTGAGGTAGAATATTCGGAAATTTCACGTACCAGCTCCACTAGACCACGATGGCTTCTGGTGAGTTGCTCAGACCTGTCTACTGGGAATAAAAATATTTTGCAAACAATAATAAATCAAAAATTAAAAGTGTACCTTGGACAAAGGGATTGCCTTCATTTCTTTGAACGATTGATTGAGTTTGAAGATTGTGTTTTCTGTCAGTACAATTATGCGGTCTTCAACCTTACCATGCCTGTTCACCTGAGAAGAATACAATAATGCTTTAGCTAATTATAAACTAAACAGATACCTGCTGGGAAAAAGCTGAATACATTGTCAACACGAAATAACCCGGAATACCCGGTGAGCCAGAAAAAATCTTACTTCTGAAAATTCAGAGCACAGAGAGAAAGTGGATTAGAATGAATAAAAATTTTCTTGATAGTTTGATAGCTAAGAAATATCTCTATAATGTTTCTCTTGTTTCTATGAGGACAGCAAATAAAGATAAATTCCACGAAATTACGAAAATTTCATGGTTGCGAAATGCCTGAAAAAGACCTAAATCACGTGCCCAAATCATATCATAAAAAACGAGAAAAATCATGCAAATATCTTGATCTCTCGACTTTTAACTAGAATCTGCATTGTTAGATCCGTTAAGTATTCTTGGGTGCTATTAATTATTGAAAGCAGGAATTTTTTCTGGCTAAGAGGTTGTAAAAAATACCACGAAAAGCTACCGCTACGCAGTGGTTTGTAATAACTGTATCATTTTCTACATTGATTTGAGAATCTGAAATTATCTCAGCCTCATTCTTTCTCCCTGGCATACTTTTAGCCTCAGACGAATGAGTGAATAAATGAACAAGTCAAAGATGAAAAGTATTACCTTTCGGCAGTGAGAAGTAAACAAGATATATTGTGAACTGCTTTTCTTCTTCAATGATTCCAATGACCTCTTCAGTCCTTCAACATTTCGAGCTTCTTTCATCTAAAAATAAAAATTCATTCATATCCCTTAGCAAGTTCTACAAGATTTTCATGTCCGTCCGTTTTAATGCTGGTTTGTATACTTATACTCAATCGAATTGATAAAAAGTAAGTAACATAGCTCTAGTTTCAGTTCATATTTTAAATTCTCAACATACATATCACCAACTCAATCAAAATTAATACAAGAAGTAGTAACAAAGAAAATAATTAAGAAATAACTAACTGTAAACAAGAAATGGGAGTAGATATCAAAACGGTGGAAAATACTTAAATGAGGAACTCTCTCCGAACCATGGAAGGTCTGTTTAGCCCCCTTTCTTGCAAGCACCTCCTTCCAACTTTTATCAAATGCAATTCAGTTACTTAGCTAAACAAGTTAGCAAATTACCTTTGATATGGTTTGGGAAAATTTGTGTATTTGACTCGTACCACTGTATGTTGACTCTGCAAAAATATTGGGCAACTTAACTAAAATGCTATCATTATATCCTTGGATTTTGTGAATAAGCCCCCTCTCTTGAAGATCAATGCGTAGGTAGTACGTTCTAGCATTCATCTGTCTTACCTCAATGAGATAATTTCCAACCCAGTTTCGATGATAAGCCCATTCTTTCCTTCTTCCGTCCAAAGCATCCATCGCTGCGCATTTGTTTCGAACTTGAGGCCAATCTTCTCTTGGTACTGCACCAAGAATCATACCACCTCGCCACCTACAATTACATTGAATGTATGCATGCATTTATTAATAATAGCATAAAGGATTTCTAAGGCAGCTCGATAAAAACAATCTTAATATGAAATAGCGAATGTGATAAAGAAAGAGGCGGCGTTTGAAAATTTGCAGTACCTAGGCAAGAATGAATCTAACTCTTTTTGGAAGACGAACGGGCGAAACATCTGTTTCCAACTTGTTTCTATTTTCCAGAACACGGGAAGAGCATAAGATGACTTACAGTGTACAGAAAATCCTGGATCTTAGACGGCAAATATGCCATGATCATGAAAACGGAATCGTAGAGTATTTCCTTGCAAAGAACAGTACACAAGTACATTCAACAGTTTCAAAAATTTAGTCGAAAACATCGTTTGATTCAAACAGTAAATTTTGAGATCCAATTCGAAGATTGGCAAACGACATCTCTTTCTCTTGAAAAGGTTTTCCTAATGATTAATTTTCTGCCGATGAGCTTCTTGAGGAGATTAAGAATTATTTGATTAGGGTTTGTGGGCATAAATAGGGTCAGGTTGTCAGAATAATATTGAGTCTTCGTTGACAGAAGGGATATCATCAAGTCTAAGAGCATGGGGCAAAAGGGATTCATGTAAGCAGTGTAGTTTCTCACCTGTTGAAGAGCTTCTGCAAAATTGGATTCATCTCTTGGATGTTCTTTGGTGTCTTTGGTGGCTCAGGCCATTGGAGATCTCGTCCAAAGTTTGGTTCAGTCTTTGCCCCTCTACGATGTAAGTCAACGAAAATAAATATATTCGTTTTAAAATTTACTTCAAATAATCATGCCCTAGTCCTTACTAATCTATGATAATTTAACTGATTTAGTCAAACAATTCTTTTTATATTAACATATAAAATGGCCTACAACTACTATTTGCATTTAACGAAGCTCCTCATAGCGGGAAGAGACCTAAAAACATCGTGTTCCCACTATGAGAGACATTTAAAACAGACTAACCATTACAAAGTATCAAACATAAAATTGACAATCATCGATTGTCTTCTGTACATGAAACTATAGATCTGCACCATATTTGTCTCTTGTTTTTCTCTTGAAAATTCAAAACGATACTTTTAGTCCTTATACTGAAGTTCATAAAAAGCTGCGCTTCCGGACTTATGTTGCAATACCGGCAACTCAGGGGCAAATTCCAAGCAGGAGGAGGACTTACCCAAACGTGTTGATGAGTGAATCAACATATTTCCGAATTCGATATCTCTTGAAATTGCTCATGATCAAGTAAATTGCCTTCAGGAACTTCCTCAGTTTCCTGGCTCTGTAACCTCGGAAGTGCTACATTGGATGGGAAAAAGAACAGTTAACTCAAACACTATGTGATGGCTGAAGAAAATGCCATTTTCTAAAAATCAACAAACTTTGGTCAAGTACTGATGTAAATTTTTTTATATTAGATCTATCATGTCCTATATATTTAGGCCAATATGAATCTTGACGACTCCCCTTACTTTGAAGCATAGTTTTTTCATTACTCAAGAATCAAACATAGATAGGACCCAATGCATTTCTACGAAAATCTAAACCTCCATAATTCGTAATTTTTAAGAATTATTACCATTCAGCAAAGATTTTGGCAGTTTTCTGAAAGAAAATACGATATTTTCCAAAAACCTAAGAAGGCTCCATCTTCCCCTTACAAGGGGGCACTCATTGCCCCTGTATGGAAATTTTAAAATTAAGGGAGATGGGCTTGATTTGGACGATGCGATTTGGTAACCCCAGTAATAAATTTCACAGCTCCCGTGGAGCCAAAACCATTATCCCTTGCCATCTCCTTGTTTTGACTTGATTGAATGTACTCAGGTAATAAATCAATTCTTCAGAAAGGCAAATTCCTTTGCCTCCTGGGAATTTACATCCTTTGTTTCACAAATTCGTTGTTGCTCCCCGTGATGAAAAATAGACTCTCTTCGATGTTCTGATCTTCATAAATGGTAACATAACTTTTTTTCATACTCAATTCAAAAATTTGTTACAAAGACGAATTAGCTAAATTAGCTAAGACAATACTTACAATACACTTTACTACACTACAAAGACGATACCCCGGGGAGCATAATATCCTGATTACCCCGACGCCATTCCATAAAAAACATAGAACTAAACTAAAATTAAATCTACGATTACAAAAAGCTACATAAAGCAATCTACCGATATCTACTGAAACCTGTTTCGCAGTAGATGTCGTGTTAACAAATTCTAAAATTTAGAAAACCAAGGTACTGAACCAGTGCTAGTAACATAAAATGGTACAATACAGAACAAATTCGATAAATCTTTATACAAATCGCAACTCACCTTTTGCAGGAAGATCACAACAGTGGGAAGTTTCTTTTGCCTTTCATCCTCAAGAGCAAACAAAGTTTTCGGTGTCCTGATGAAAATTTTAGTCTTTCCGTAAGTAACATCCTTTTGAAAGCCGAATTTAGCAATGATCCGTGATACACCATCCCTCGCTTCACCTTTGTAAGTAGGCCATGTTTCCTGGCAGGTCACCTTGTATCTGCAAACAAAGTTCAAAACAATATAAAAAGCAGTCCATAACATCAGGCTATCCCTATGGCTACGAAATAGGGGTAAATTTTCTTCTAAAGAATTCATTATTCCCCACAAAACGCCCTTTATGTGCAACGGCATCCTTTTCTACTGCTTTCTTTAGTTGGAGTCTCTAGAGAGCCAGCAAGCTTCATTACTTTTTCTTCGTGAAAAGCAGAAATATTGTCAATAATCCCGAATAATCCTTACCCCATGGTTGTCATCGAAATTACTGGCGTTCTCTCCAAAGTAAAGTGTCAATGCAGGCCTATGACAGGACTCGATCCTATCGAGACCATTTTGGTGATTCAAAATTCGATCCGTAATTCTTATAAGACTTTGCTTTTATGATATTTCCCCAAAGCAAATTCTAAGGTTATCAACGATCTTTGGACTAATTTTGATCTCACAAATCCCTCGAGAAGACATTTTACAGGTTTCGGTTCCAAACGTAATCAATCATTTCTTTACAGATTCAAGTGAATCAATTTAAAGGTTTTAGGTAAATGGGTTTTATAATAAAGCAAATTATTCATGGGAACTTTTAATCATAAATTGACTTTCTAAAACTCTGTATCAGTGAAGCTAGTCCGCCATATGACATGTCCTACAAGAAGAACTTAAGGACATGAAAATACACAACTACGAACCGTGCAAGGAATCTTGTATACAATTGTCTGTAGACGAAACCAGCTCGTCTCACTCTGACATTCTCCAACAAACCCAGGTAACGAACCTAAAATTAATTGATAATATTGTAGGTCAATTTCATTAACAAAAACCAGCAATCAAAGTTGAAATCACTGGTATTATAAAGATAAACTAAAATCTCTTTTTTCCTTTTGTCTACGTTGGAGAAGCTCTCGCAAAGATAGGAGAAACAAGCTGACTTGCAAAGTAATGGATGTCATCATACATGAATTTTGATTCACATTTTTCATCTGCTATCAATTTCGCCGTCAGGTTTACTGCGCCACGATAATTCGTAAAATTTGTAGCTATTCACTGCAAATTTTTCAAATTTCTTTTCAAGTTCAGCTTGAACGCCATCAAAATAAACTTTTCATCTTATCAACTTTGAAAACAAAATTTTCCCCTAGATCCATGAGTTTATCAGAGATAGTAATCTTAAAAATAATCAGCTTGCTTTTCACTTCCAATTGCAAATTATGATCATTTAAGCCGCAAAATCTATTTTGCATGGTATTTCATACATAGTGAATCAGTATCCAAGCGCTACCAAGTGCTTACCTGTCTCTCGATGACCTCATCATCAAATTTCTTTGGTGACTTGATCGAGTTTGGCTTTATACATCTCACATAATGTGGTTCCTGTAAAGACGTAAAATTGTTTTTTCTTATATAAGTTATATAACAAATACATACAATGAAAACAGCCACTGGCATTGTGCCACTGATCGCAGAAACGGACATTATGATTCATATATCGTTTGATTGTCAAGACTATGCAGAACAACGTCCTTTTGGCATGTTTCGATATGCTGAAATGGACAAATCAACTGATTTCTGAGAGGAGTCACTTTCAAAATAGGAACTCACTGCTCACTTGGGCGGAAGGCAGAGTTACCCTAAGGAACAGTTGAAAACATGAAGCCAATTCAAACTTCCCTGGCACAGCGCGTATCAGCCATTCTGTACACTGTAAAACCATCGCTTTTTTTTTAAATGAATAAAAAGCCATCGTCCTGAAGGTGTATGGGTGCTCTATGTGCCTATCTGATTTCAGAAAATGAATCATGGACAAACGGACTTCCAGGTGACATAAACCCGATCTCTGAAAGATTAAAAAAAGACAATTTCCTAAATGCCAAAGTTCGCGAGCACCCCCTCTGCAGGCTTAGATCTCTGATGTTTCGACAACTAAAAAAGGAGACTGGAGAAAGCGGTTTGTGCTGGAAAGTGATGGACACAAATCTGGTTTATCGCTGCCACTGGGCTTTGACAAATGATGGATTTCCTGCACATAACTGTTGTTTTTTACCACATGGCTGAAATACAAAGCCCTGGATAAATATTGCCAAACTAGGAATCCAAACCCGCGCTGCGCGCGGGTTTGCAATTCCTAGCTCCTAAGGAGGGCTCGGCACCTTCGGCGCCTATCACTGATCAAGTGGCGCGCTTTGCGCGCCACTTGCTCAGTGCCGAGCAGCCTAAAATGAAGGCACTGAAATATCCATCCAACTGATGTGATTGAGACCAAAAGTCATAGTGACCAAAACGAGTTTTAATTGTAAAGCTACTTGTAGATTGACGTGCCCAAAATTTCAAAAGGTAGCAAGAAGGATATCTCTTGACTCATATGCATCGTATCCTTGCAATAAAAATGCTAAATTCCAAAATTAACAAACCTTTTCTATAAGATTCTGTACTAGAGCAATCATGGAAGTTTTGAAAACTGTTCCAGTCGTCAATGGCCGTTTGTTGACCTAAGATTAATGAGAATCGTTTAATCATCTTTCGTATTTAGGAAAAAAAGATGTCAATTACGAACTAAAACGTAGCTGAAAAATGAATCGGCATTTGCTGAAATTTAGAGTCAGGAAACATTCATCAATTTCTATGAATCAACAATCAGTTTGCAACAGAAAGGCTAACTTAGATGAAGAAATGGATTCAATCATACAGTCCCAGAGGTCTGAGCTATTCTACTTGTTGACTGCTTATCCTATCATCTCTCTATTCTCGTTTCATATTCTGTTATTCTTACTCTTCTATTTCTTTTCATCCCGACATACTTTTTATTAAAGTAATAAATCATTTGGGCATTTTTGAAAAAGAGTCTGCGGAGAGTAATATTAGTCTGGTAACTAGTGGACACAATTTAGGTAAATGGCTGACACAGAGCTTTTACAACTGATAAATTAAAGAAAATATTTGCTCAAAATGTATCTGACAATATGTCCTATGACCCATAAACCTCGCAACAGGAGACTCTCTCCAGCACTTCCCTTGAGCTAAAAAGCTTTGGCGAAAGGATGTATTCATTATCAAAACACGAAGAAAGAGGAATAGTATGCAGTTCCATAAGTCAACTGTTATGTTATGCTATACTATAGTTTTGTAGCGGTATATTGAAAAAGCAATGGTGCTGAATGAATAAGAAAATTTCCGAGTACAACTACATAGTCAACAATGGGAATAGTCCATAATGAACTGCCTTTTTCAGTCCACATTTGCTAAATCTATAAAATATCCCATGAACCACAAACTGAGAAAGATATGGTCTAATGGCTCGTATGATATTTACTTTTGTAATTTCTTGTTCACCCTCTGGCCACATATCTTTGAGAACTCGATGACCACTGTAAAAAAATAACACGTGAAAAATATTAATCTTAGATGACGACAACCTGGTATCATTGC
Organism: Aurelia sp. 3 sensu Dawson et al. (2005); assembly: GCA_964020215.1. Lineage (NCBI taxonomy): Eukaryota > Metazoa > Cnidaria > Scyphozoa > Semaeostomeae > Ulmaridae > Aurelia > Aurelia sp. 3 sensu Dawson et al. (2005). The sequence goes on along the minus strand of OZ026572.1, from coordinate 30,291,757 downwards.
TGTCATAAAAAGTTAAAAGTTTTAGCGTGCCAAATTCAGGTTAAAATCATCTCCTAGAGTTCATTCGTCCTATAAAAGCTAATGATTGGAAACATTTTTCCGAGCCAAACATTTTTATTCGGCAATCTTTTGCTCGATAAAAACGGCCCCTTGGAAAATGCAACAAGTTAATGGAGAAAAATGGAGCTAAATAAACAAGCCACATTCTTTAAACGCCTGTTTCTCCCAAATGAAAATTTTTACACTAGAATATCTTTCCTGACATCCGCAATCTTGTATTTAAGGCAGATAATGACAACGAGCGTCATTTGTTAGAAACTGAATTGAATTGTTCGTACTGAAAACGAGCTTATGTTGCAGTTGTTGCAGTTGAGATCGTCTGCCAAAGATGTTGAAATGGCCTAAGTTTCTTGATTCAATTCTGTGGTTTAATCCGATGAACATATGAAAGGAAATGTCTAACACCACTTACCTATTAAAAAGAAGTCGTTTGAAATCCTGGAACAACTGGTCTTTATTTTTGTCAAGGAATCCAAAAACAGAATATCTAGGAGAGGACATAACACAATATCATATTAGAAAACATTTGCTACGATATTTTGCAGGTGCGCTCTCTTTAAAAAGGATTTGATATTCACTCTTAACTGTTGCAGTTTAGAAAAATTGATCAAAACTCAGTTCCTATTTGACCTCATACTGTCGCTTCGCTATTGTTTGTCTTTGACCCCCTTGACACAGGAGCTGCATAACATTATAAATTCGAGGAAATTTCAGATAGAAATACATTTCATTTTATCATTAAATTATCTTTATCATTAATATATCTTTACTTTCATACATTTGATTGTAACTGATCAATTTCCAAATCCCAAATCACCATCAAACGCTCTCTTTATCAGATGATGCTGAGTCTTAGAAATTTGACAAATGTTCTATGACTGGTTTCAATGTTTTCGAAATCGAAAATTTTAAGAAACTCGCCTGCAGCTCCAAAAAAGAAGACTAAATCATTTGCAAAAATACCCGGGGTGTGGGCGGGGGGGTCATCATCATCATCAAGTTCCTTGCCGAAAGGCGTTGGAGACCATGTTCCTCCACAGCTCTCTGTCCTGCGTCTTTGTGATCAAATCCACTGTTCGTTCTTCTCCTGCCCATTTTCTGACACCGTCAAGAATCTTTTCTCTTGGTCGTCCTCGAGATCTTTTTCCCAGTACTCGCGCCGTTGTTATCAGGTTTTCCAATCCTTGTCTTCTCATGGCGTGCCCAAAAAAGTTTGCTTGTTGTTTTCTTATTTTGCTTTTAAGTGTTAACTTTTTACCGAGTTCATTAAGTATACTTTCGTTTGTTCGGGGGGGGGGGTAACTACCATATATTCTATGGGATGTGCCACTATTAGGGTGCCTTTTTGAGCAGAAAATAAATTTTGGAGTATCATTTTTGGTAAAATCACAAGTAGTCATAAATTTTGGGGTGTCAGTTTAGAAAAATAACTCTTTAGGGTCTTGATTTTGATCAAATTTCACTCACTTGGTTAAAATTCTGGATAGTAGTCACAATTTTAGGGTACACATTTTCAATGGCCTGTAAATTTTGTGGTATCATTTCCGCGAAAATTCATAAATTTTAGCAATTTTAGGGGGTGATTTCAGACGTCAAATGGCACACCCCCGTCACCCGCCTATAGAAGTTACTTCCCCCCCCCCCCCGGGAATAAATACTAGCATCTGATTGAGGATCTTAACACAGGTAAACTTTTAAATCTTCGAAATCAGTCCAGTATACGATTTATCGTGGCCTTTCAAAAGTAAATAGTTTATTTTGACACACCAGATACAATATTTTTCTCTACTTACGTGACTTCTCCTGCATAATGCCGAACTCTGAAATGTTCATTGTGACCAAGAGTTTTATCAGAGCTGTCAGTCTGAAAGAAAAATTCAAATTTGCTAGCAAGACAATCATTCAAAAGTATGGAAACCTCTTTTGGAGAAGTAAACAAAAGATATCAAGGTCACGGAAAATTTGACAATAAATTTGAAAGCTTAAATTCTCAGCTGAAAACCGGCTTGCGTCCCTTTAATGTAAGCACTGAAACATTGAAAATGAGCTGGCAAAAATGGTTGCTTTCTGGCAGCAAAGTCCGGCAGTTTTATCCAAGCTTTCCTGCTAAGCCCTACGGAGAAAGGAAGCGTAGTTCTTCAGATTTATCCACGTCCCGTATAAACCCTGAGAAAGCAGTAACGTTTCTTGTAAATTCTCTCTTAAACCTATTGTCAAGATGGTTAAAATCTACCATTGGCGTCATGGAAACATGGTGGCCTGCAGATGATTTCTTAGGCTGTAATAAAAAGTAGAAAGCTGTAAAGGAAACGACCTAATTTCCATGTTATTATCTTTAATCCAAGAAATACAGGTGATTGACAATAAATAATCATTATTGGCCATTGGCCTTCTTACAAGGCAAACTAAACAAAGTGACTGACCTGTCTGCTCTTGTAATGCTCATGAGAACCAAGTTTCTGATCCATAGCATGCAAAAACATCTAAAATCGACACAAAAATGTATAAGTTTCACTGAACATGTATCACAGGGTAATGGTGCATTATATTATTATTATACATGCAATGGCTTAACCAAGAGCAATTTTACGTCTGTGCAAGGCAGGCTAGTTGAAAATAGTGTCTGATACCAGAAATACTTTGGTATCCAAACGACACGATACTGCAGTATGATATGAATCAATGGTAAAGAATATTACATAGATGCGTTTACAGATGTCACATATTTCGGAAGAAAAGATTCTATGCAAGAAAAGATCACTTCCATAAATTACAAGAATAACGTTCTAAAATCTTAAATATTCCATCAGAAATCAAAAGTCATCTGATCTGAACATTCTCATTTACACTTTAAGACGTTAGAGGACAAAATACGCCAATTAATGGGTTGGTTACCTCGTCGGTGACTTTGCCAACACTCAAACAAGCTTCATCAAGAATCGCGATCATTCCCTTATGTGGCTGATCAACTAGATCACAAATGATTTTATTGTTGAAGTACGTGATCTACAAATCAAGAAAGCTATAAAAAGCAACAAGATTATTCTCTGCGTTACTAAATTCAAGTGAGTTTGCTCTTTGTCTCAACTTGATGGTTCAATAATTCTTTAACTTATAAGAAAGCCAAATTTTGGAGCAGCAATGGTCCTACAAAATTGTTATGGGTTGCGGAAAAGCACAATAGGCCTTTTTGCTTCTTAAAAAGAGGTTTGGATCGAGTGTCTATCTGGTAAATTTGCGAAGAAGAACAAAAGCATGACCCCCGTTCTCGGAATAAACACTGCTAGCTACGGCAAGACGTTGCTTCGGATTTCAGGATGCTTTTGAAAGAGTCTATCATCGACAAATCTGCGCAAAGTAAGTTAGAAATGGTTCAGTTTTCACAGAAGCACATGTTACTGGTCTGTTGCTATATTTCTTGTTATTTTCAGTCATTGTTAGCCGACTTCTCTTTCAACTGAATAACAACGGTTGAAAACAACAAACTTCGATTTGCAACTCGCAAAATGAACCATGTTACAAACCCCTGCAAGTCTAGCTAGTCTCTAGTCTAGTCTAACTGCTGGCCTTACGAGCCAAGTTGATCGAATAACACAATAAAATACGCTTCTTTCTCCGTCAATATCCTTGATAAACGTAATATGCAGGGGAATTCGATACATCAGCTTGTAGAAAATCGGCTATTTGAGCTGGCCTAATACAACAAGACTCACGAATCAAGAACGCGGCCTCGTGCAAAAACTTAGTAGTCTGAGGACAACTTCTGTCGCAGCATCTATGGTCAGCAACCCGCTACCTGTGTTGGATTATTGGCTAAGATAATAATAAAAAACATATACTAAATACTGTTAAGCTTATGCAATACACATTACTATTGCAAACTCCTTAGCAAATTGTCCTGCTATCAACGGTTAAAAAAATGATGCTCAAGATCAAAACATACAGATAAAGAAAATTGATTTACCTGTTGCCATTCAATTCCCTCTCTGTTATATTCCTCCTGTTCTTGCTTCAAAACCAATTCAATAAACAACTGTTGTAGCTTCTCGTTACAGTAATTAATGCAAAGTTGCTCGAAACTGTTCACATCAAATATCTCAAATCCGTAGATATCAAGAACTCCAATTACTGTACAACCATCGTGAGATCGCTTGGAAACTGGAACTTCGATGGCGCTATTGATCTTACCAACAATCCATGAAAAAAGTCTGTCATAAATGGCCTAAAACGAAAGAAACTGATTTTCTCACAAGCTCAGCTGCAAAATATCAACATAGTCAGTACTACAGACCAAAATGAAACTTAAAATTCTTTCCTAAAGTTCAAGGTATTACCTAGATTAGTTGCTCTTTCTTTAGTCAGAAAATTACACTCTCTTTCATTAACGATGAACAGAAATACCTAACAGAATTTTATAACTTTTGACAGCGTTCGCAGTTTTTATATTTCTGCATGATAGATAGAAAGCCCTCTGGAATTCAACTTTATTCATGGAATGGAAGGTAAAAAAAGTTACGGTTCACTTGGCTTAATTGAAGGGGTCTACAAAGTGCAAGCAACTGGGTAATTTTGCATAATAAGTGTTGCAAAATTGTGATAACATCGCATTGTCTTTATTTCCAATCAAACACTAGGAGCAAGTAATGACCCAGAGTATCAATTACGGCCATCTTAGTTGAGTTTTGCACACTATATTCCCAAGCGCCCATTGCTGTCACCAAGGATGTAATAACTCCGAAAATTACCTGAACAAGTTAAGGAACTGCACTACAAATTAAAATTGTTTCAAAATATTCTTAAGAAGACAGCAACAAAACTTAGAGCCATGGTTTAAGTCCCTTCGCTTTCACTCACTGACCTGAATTGCTGTTGTTGTTGTGATCACTTCAGTGAGGTTTTGACAAGGAAATGTCAGTTGATTTAGGCCAGGTTCAATCATAACGACGCTGAAGCGTTTAGACATGAGTCGCAGCTAATGAAACTACATAAAAGTAACGACTATATGACAAACCTTGGCAAATGCGTCTCGTCCATACATAGCCTCTTTCACCGAATGTCCTTTCTCTACAACTTCACCCCTTGCAGCGACCACTCGATAAAGTAAGACTTTCTCAACTTCATCTTGACTACTAGCAAGTAACTTTGCAATCGTTCCCAGAATATCACTTCCTTCGACTCTTGCTTGTTCATGGTGAGTTTCGTCTGGGATGAATTTCACATTTCCCTTTGAAGACACAAACATTGAAATGAAATCCATTTCATAAATTCTATCAAAACTCATGAAAAATACGTCAAGAACACCTCTCTTCCAGAAGCATTTAAGGAGCTGCCTACAAATGCACGATATTCTGGAGACAAAAAGAGAAGTTCCAGACACTTCAGTCTTAATTTTGACTTTTTTGACCAGCCTGGAAATTTGGTCTGACATAATGGCTTCCGCACAGGTAATTTTATCAAGCAGTGCATGATTACGCTACTAAGCAAGAATCTAACGGTTTGGAAAACTGGTTATCTACACGGTCAAAACTCAAACAAATTTTTCACCAACAATACACAAACATCTGACGAATTGCAGATAAGAATCATAGCAAACTTATTTCCAATGAAATCTTACCAAATGCAATATGCTTGCTAGCAGCTTCCAAATGACTTTGGTTTCATCCAAGGAGAACTTTGTGGCTTTCAATGCAGCATTAACAACTTGGTAGTCTCGTTTGTCATCGATAGATTTTATCTGCAAACAAGTTAACAAAAACAAAGTCTCAAACGTGCTACAATAACACAGTAAAAACCCGCGTATAAGAACCTACAATTTTGCAAGTCAGCTTGACTAGGTTCTTATATAATGGCTATTAAATGGAAATGAGGCTGTTTAGGTTCTTAAATTGGTTCTTATTCTATTCAGGGCTTTCGGGTATTTCTTTTGCTCAGACGCAAAGTTCAAGCCTACTATTTACTGTCAGTAAACAGCACTTGAGTTCATGAGGTCTCATTCACAACAGAAATAACAAGTTTTTTTACCTCTGCAGACTGTTTCTCTCAAGCATTTTTCCATATCGAAGCTTTCTAATTGTAATCTTTCTCTTCCATCAATGCTGAGTCTCAGCACTTCAAAATTTACATCATGGGGAAGGACCATTTTTAGATGTTTATGAGCAAAGTTAGGAATAGGACTTTGGGCTGATTTATGATTTCTGATGAAAATGCATCTAAGATCATGATAAAATTCTCAAGAATTAAGTTGAAGCCTCAGTGAGATCATTGAGAAATTTATCAGAAAAACAAAGACATTACAAATGAAATTACCTGATAAACCTCTCCTTGTCTTGCATAGAAATATCTTTCAGGATCTCTGTCTAGTTGCATATATTGCATCAAGTCATCTTCAGCACCATTCAGTAGCTATAGGCGGGAACAAAAGATCATATCATTACATCACAAAGTTAAAACGAAAGGAGACTCAAGGTCAAAACTTTTCATTCACAGCATGTTATCCAATGCATAAAACTTACGGATTCTATTTTGTGATGTCCGCCTAAAGGCTGATTTCCAGTCAGTGGAAATTTCCAAGCGGGCGGAAATTCTATTGTTTGCGGGAGAATATGTCGTTCTGAAATTGAATAGATAGTTACGGCTGAGCAACTTTTTACTATTTAAAATTCCGCCCGTTCGGAAAATTCCACTGACAGAAATTGGCCTTAACTGAGCCCTTTCCAAATTTCTCTAAGTCGTAATACTAGCATTCCATAACAGACGAATGGAAAGAACGGAATGATGGAGCTGTGAATCTTGGAGTTGTGAAATGGGATAAGTCAGACGGATAAAACAAATCCACGAAGGAACACTCATCACATGGACATACGCATGGGGAGGTAAGTTCGATATTTCTAGGATCAAATATTGCCGAAAGTGATATTTGGGTCCAGATAAACTGAAACTATGTTCGTAATATTTCTTGAAACAAAATATTGCAATGCTGATATTCGTGATTCGCTAGAGGCAATCGTCCCCTCTATTTGCATTGTTCCAGGGCATTTCAAATCAGTTTACATGTATCTGAGCATAAATCAACTAAGATTTTTGCAATGAGCCTGAACAAATATTTCTGTGTTATCTGAAAATTTCTTGGACAGAGCCCCCCCCCCCTGGAATGCGTATGTGCTGAGTGTCCCCTTGGGAATAAAAAAACTTGAGCCAAGTCATGTTAGCTTCGAAGAAACTGAATAAAATATGACAAATTGTTTCGCAAGGCTTAATAAATTTTGCTTTGTGACGCTCTGAATCACGTACAAACAAACAGGTTCCTGTATTCTCTCTGGGACAACCATTCAAGCAATAATGACTATATCGTCATCACAAGGGCTGATTAATGTACATGGTTGTTGAATAGAATTTAATTATTTAAACAGATACCTGATAAAATGAATGGAAGTTTCGTTCTCCTTTCTGCTGGTGGACAACGCGTGCCTGAAAAAAATGATTCAAGTAATGATCATATTGATATAAGCCTGGCACAGTACGAGGGGTCTATCAGTCGTTCGAGAATACGTACGCGATCTTCGAAGGGGTACATCCGTTACGTTCTTTTACGTTACCTTATGCTACGTAACGTTTCATTAAGTTACGTCACGTCACTTGAAATAATGTGAGATGAGATGACGTTACGCTATGTTTCGTTATTCATTGCATGAAGGAAGTATACATACCTATACGTAACAAAAGGCTACAAAAAAACAACCACCAAGGTTCAATATGTAACGTTTAACAATGACTGGGCCTATTCTTAATCGAGTTACAATTTATCTCTTGCTCTACTTGTCCTTATACCGTACTGCCTAACGGATCAGTTGACATCAGCGTCTGATGTTTCTTTATAGCTTTTAAAGACAAAGGACGGAGATACAAGGCAACCTAAGTCAGGGGCCTGGGCAATCTAAAAATAGCCTATTGTATTCCATTGTATTTGATGATCTCAATAGATTGTCAAAACAATAGGACAGATGATGACAGGCGGCCTTCTTTGTTCTATTTATAAGTTAGGCGCTATATATATATCCGTCATTTGCCTTTAACGAAGTCCTTCTTCCTTTATAAAAGCTTTTGACGCAAAATCTCTTGAGCAAAATGACACTTTCACAACCATTTTTCTCAATTTATCCATTCTCGACAGTTTGGTACATCTAGGGCTTTTCCCACAGTTCCAGTCGCTTTCTTCGATGAAAAGCACGCACTTCTGTTTGTCATCGAAGAGGCTTTCTTTCATCAAAGTATTACCGTTTTAAGCTCTATTCTCACTTTCTAGGCAAAAAACTACAAACCTTTTCAAGCAGATAATTATTGATATGTCCTCCAATCGGGTCACCTTTAAAGTCAAAATCAATATCCATGTATTTCCCAAATCTACTTGAATTATCATTGCGATTGGTTTTTGCATTTCCAAACGCTTCGAGGATTGAGTTGGACTGCAGAAGAATATCTTTCACCCTGGAAAAAGTCAAAAAGGTTGAGTGTAATAGGTTGGAATATTTGAGGAAAAAATAAAAATTTGCTCCAGTTCTTCAAAATTTCTTCTTTTTGTATTATGTCACGTAAAGGTGGATTTTGTAAACAATGGATACTGTTCTATTCAAGACAAATCGATCTAGCAGGTCAAAAAACACATTTTACACCATTCATTCAGAGTGCATTCACGAGGTGAATTCTTTTCATCACAAAGGCAAACTTTGTCTTTTCGGAAACCTGAATCTTTTAGTCTACAAATTTGCCCTTGCTTTTCTGTCAGGGATCAAGTCAAGTGCAGACATTCCTAAACATTTAGTGTTGTGTTCCTAAATCGTTTTGCGAGAAATTGTACCCTTTAAGATAAAGACAACCTAATTTCAGAATGAAATGGCATGAGCTACCATAATAAATTCACACAATTTCTTTCCCTTGGGAATAACTATGAAATTTATATGGCCATTGATAGAAATGCAGAAAAAGGAAGTATTAAGATCGGTAAAATTCAAAACGTTATTGAAAATGTTACTCTTTCTTGGGAGTATTTTAAGGTCCACGAGAAACTTTATTACGTGAAATGAATATTTTGAAAGAAAGTAAATCAAATTTGTCAAAGCGATAGGTTGAATCTATAAAGATTCAGCAGTAGGCCTGGTCATACATGGCGACCATATGCCTATCTAAAATCTTACAATCACTTTCTATTTGCATTGGGTCTGTCTGACACTTCAAAAATCTGCTATAAATATGTATATAACCTTTGGTTTTAGTCTTATCATTATCTTTGTCGAATAAATGAGTGGGTGTTGGGTGTGCTTATGATGAAAAGACTTGACAAATAAACGAATGACTTGAGAATCACTGTTTAAATCGTTGTGCATGGATTTCAGGTAATGGCTGGAAATATCACTTGTTATCTCCCTTGGTAACAAATAAATAAGCTTGGTACAGTGTCATATTACCATAAAAGGATAAGATTTTTCTGAAATAACCCACAAAGTGATAAAAGCTAATTTCAGGAAGTCAAAAATTTGGCAGGAATATGATTTTGGAATCTTATCAATATTTCCCACAAATTAGAAACATGGATACCATCACAAGCAAATACATTCAGTATGACAGTTCTTGCTTTACAATGTGTCATTCGAACTAATTAAAGGTTGTCATTTGGGATAGATAGGCCATGTAAAATCTTCCAATCTCCTAAAAGCTTAGGGTCACCCTTTCTTTTATACATGCACATTCGGCAAGAACATATTCAAAAGAAATATTGAACAAGGAATACGAGCCTCAGTCTAAAGTCTTTCAAACTAACTTTCATGTTTCAGCAGTAAATCTAATTCTTGCTCAAGAGTTGCCAGTACATGTCAACATGCTTGTCTCAGCTCAATCTGGCCCTGCGTTGGCTATTCTGAAGCGTTTACACAACCCTGGGTTAAGCAACCTTCACACGAGATATTCCTGCAAAGGCCCATCCAAATCAACAGGTCAACCCTACGCTCAGGAAAGGTCATCTGCCAAGATGGGTTGACCCGGGCTTGAAGGGATTTGACCAGAGAACAGCTGACCCTCTGCAATGGGTTGGGACCAACTCAAGCTTGTGTAGACAGCCTCTAAGGAAGGCTATAAAGTTTACTCACGTCTCAACCTCATTTCGTCGTGTTGGGTTTGTTACTGCTGCTATATATCTCATGATAATTTTTGATGCCTCTGTTTTACCTGAACCACTTTCACCTGGATAAAGAAAAGTTATTGGAAAACTGTAAAACAGCTGCTGAAGTGTATCTAGAGAAAAAAGGGACATAGGAAGCAGCTCAACCTTGGGGGGCACAACACTTTGAGGGCACTGTTTTCCTTAAGAAACTGGGGCATTTTCTGAGATAAATATGGCCCTTCTTTCTTCATTGCAAAATCTTGGGGGTATGTGCCCTTAGAATTATGACAATGAGTTCCTTGTATCTCTGTGGTAAACCTTGCCCAACAGCAACTGATGATGAAACAGTGAAAAACCTGGCCCCATTTTCTGCAATCATCAATAGAATTATATGGAATCATGGCTTCAAATCTCAATCTTGTGGGAGTGTTTTAAATTTACACTGTAACACACTGTAATCACATTTACACTGTAACAATAGTAATTCACAAATCTAGCAATCTGATTGGTACTCAAGGAATCACAGAGTTGGGCCTAAGTAGGGTTAGGTTTTTCAGAGTAATCTTACGAGTCTCTGTTGACCAAGTGCCATCATCAAGTCAAAGAGCACTCAATTTCATAATTCTAATGAGCTTCCAGTGCCTCCCCCCCCCAAGTTCCTACCTCTATGAGAGAAAAAGTTGGTGTTACAACTCCATGGAGCAAGGAAGTTTGTATATCTCTTATCATTTGACTGGAATTTAGTTGGTGAATTTTCACAAAATCATTTGAGAAGCAAATTGAGGAGGCAGCCATAGGCCAACTGGAAAAGCTAAATGAAACACTCAGTAAGTTACACTCTCATTATGTGAACAGTTGACATAGACAGGAACTCAAGATGAGCTTTTAACATTATTTTGGCAAACCAACTGTGAAGTCATACTTCAGGCATTTCCCTGAGATTAGAAGTACTAACAAATCCTTTTATGTTTCTGAACACCTAAGTTCTGAAGTTGCATTAAGAGCAAATAAAGTTGATTTGGATGTTTATTTACTATCAAAAACATACTTTGATAGGTGTCCATGGTAATATTCTTATAGTCAACAGGATACTCTTGATATTCTCAAGCAAAATTCAATTGATTTTAGTTGTTTACTAAATAAGGTCATACAAAGTTTCAATTGATTTTAAACTGCCTCATAGCACTATCCATTATTTACAAAACAAAAGTGAAAAGTCACATAACTTTAACAGTGTGAGCTTTCAAAAACCCTTGTCTCCCATCAAAAGGTAAAGAGTGAATTCTATAGTAACATACTCTTAGCAACCAGAAGTAACCTAAAAGGGCTGAAGATTCCTTTGATCAGCATAAAGAATGTTCAAAGGCCATTTCATGGATTTTATAACTTAATTTTCAGGCTGGCATGATATACTCTTATTCCTCCTCCTAGACAATATGATGTTTTCTTTAAAATGTGACCTCCAAAATCTTCACAAGGATTATTTGTCTTATTTTTCAGAGAGGCTTTCTTGTGACTTTTCATTGTTTTAACTTTGAAGGTATACGATCACTATAATACAAGAGAACCAGAATTTCTAATAACCTGATGCGAAGTTGACTGAGTTGTACATCTATCAGCTTCATAAAATTCACTTTGTTTATTTACAATAAATATGCCATGAAAAGCAAAACAAATATAAACAATTTAATTAGCTTTTGTGTCAATACTGCAATAATTTACAAGTATTGCATCACAAGCTCCTCACTTTATGACAGTGAAATATTTGAATATTAACACCCAACTAATGGTTACAATCTTTTCATCATGTGCAGACATGCAGGATGTCACCACACCATCCCTCCCTAAAAATCTGTTCAGGATTAATGTACAAAGTTCAGGGTCAAAATATGTGACTTGAAAAGTGATAGCAAGACCAATATCATTTCCTTAAGGCATGAAGAAGATGGGCAACAAAATTTTCTCAAGCCTTACAAAGGGGTACACTATCCTACTGCTTTGAATCATAGTTGCACGCAGACATCAGTTTCATTTAAAAATTTTGATGTTTTACTTTCACCTCCCTCACCATCAGTTAATTAGAAAAAGGCAATTTTCCTTCTTAAAACCTCGAGAAATTTTGCAGATTTATGCTTCAAAAGAACAGCCATAAAACCCACCACAAAACATATGGGAAAATACCACACATCTTTTCTTAGCATAATTACTATTTAATTCATTGGGCGTTGTTTTGGAAACAGAAAAAAATATCAAACATTTTTTGAATAGAACCACCACCTACCCGATATTACGATACATGTATCTTGTGCCTTTCTCTTCATACTTTTATATGCATCATCTGCTAATGCGAATATGTGAGGAGGCCTTTCATACATTTCCCTGCCTTTGTAGTCATCAATAACTGCTTGGCTGTAAATGTCCAACCCAACATAAGGGTTGACGGAGACGACCACTTCCCCGATGTAAGTGTAGATCTTTTCGTTGTCGTATCTTTGCTTCAAATTTTCCATGAAAGCATTGATGCTTATTTCATCAAGGAGAACGAAGTCCCCTTTGCCAAACTGTGTTCCTTCTAAGTGTGCCATATTTTCATTTACTACCTTCCGCTGGTTTTCGTGCCACGACTCGACGCAACCTTCACCAAAGGAAGGGCGGGCCTAAATTTCCAAAGTCTGCAGAAGAACGGGCGGTCTAGCGAATAATCATGGCAAATGTTCTATTCAGCATCCATTTATGCCATCAGCAATGAATTCTGCTTGTAAGATGGTATGTCGCAATGCCTCAATCTTCGTTGGTTGCTTTGAGTGATAACAAAACTTCCGACAGCTCTCCAAGCAATCTTTCCACCATTCAGACGTCTGCCATTTGTGTTTTTGTTTCCTTTTTCGGCGCCTCTATTTGAGAAGAACCTCAAGGCTCCTGCGCAGAAACCAGGAAGTCGCAATGGGAAGTCGTCGCAACGCAAATTCTGAGATATATATTTTTCGCGAATCTTTTTCAAAGAGATTCATCTAGTTGATTTTGGCTGAGGAAAGTAGTGATTTGCAGGCAGGGAAGGTATTACAGCAACTTTGAGTTTGGCAGGGGAATTCTTCCAAATCAGCTCCCTCCAGAGGCCTCCCTCTTCCCAACTCCCGGGGGGTACTTGGTCTGCGAACATACGGGGAGTTGCCGGGAGTTGCCGCTGGAAATCTGAAAAGCTACACTGTTCGGAAGTCAGGTTCTTGAAATGATAGCCTGTCCCGGAGCAAAACATTCTTTAAAATATCCTGTCCTTGACTGTCCTTTTGACAATATGGACCCTATCGGATCCTGTCCTTATCCTCTGTCCTTGACAACATGGACCCTGTCGTGGAGCCGAGTTTTTTCAAACATGGTGCTCGTGATGAACTTTTGCTAATTTTTTCGGGAACTTGTTCCTGATTTTGGGAGCTTAGCGCTACGCGAAAAATTTATGTTTATGATGTCAAATGAAAACCTTGGTCTGATAAAAAGATTGCCACTTTTCTTGAAATTACATTCGAAGTACATGAAGTAGAATCTTCTTTTAAATGAAATGTAATTGTAAAATGACGCTCTGTCCCGGAATTGGAGTCCCGCAAATGATAACCTGTCCAGCGGCACGTATCTGTGCAGAAAAATATATGATTGCCCCCCCCCGGGGGGGCCTAAGCTAACCTCCAAGACCAGATCCCAGACCCACCTGCAACGAAATCAGTCAGGCGTTTCCTTTTCAAAAAGTTTTGTTTTGCAGACATGCGCTGCAAGAATCCATGCGCGAAAAAAGCGTAAATATTGATACTTCTGACAAAACCAGAAAGCTTTTTGCGCACATTCTGAATTGCGCAAATTAATTGACACTCGAGCCCAAATATCATTTGGTTCAAGGCTGACTGGGAATCTCGTACATGATGGCTGACAAACAAGAGAAAAACAGCGAGAAAGGTTTCTTGGCAAGGACTGCAACTTACACAAGTAAGAGAGCAAGAAGGGCGCAAGAAAAGGTTTGTGAATAGATTTTTTTAGATTTGTTTCATATCAGTTGAAAGTGATCAACGACTTTAGGCCTATATCTAGTGAATGAAAAAGTTGGCTCTTTCTTCTGGATGTTTGCAAATTTTAGGCCCGTCATTGCCAGCATGTGTTGTTGTTCGTCCCATCCGAAATTTATCTCATCTTCAGCCATCTGAACAATTTGAATAATTCACAAAATGCGGAATTTTAATATTCAGTTTTTACTTTGAATGGGGTCGAATTCAAAGGTGTATCGATTAAATCTGGGCTGAATCAATAATTGTTAAGCTGAGCTTTATCGTGATAAAATGTCATGCTACTTGCTCAGCGGGCACCACTGACAGGAAACAATGTGTAAGTTTGTGAAGAAGTTTGGAAGCCATGATGACAGAGGATATAGACAGGAGTGGCAAATGTACCCAAAGTTGTTCCACAGAAAGTCTTGCTGCAAAGAAGTAAGCCCTTTCTTGCAATAATTTTGCTACTTCAGATGCCTATACATGGAAAGTTGAATTTTTATGCGCTTGATTCGTGCTAGCAAAATAATGGAAACAATTCAGAATATAAAAATGTTTTTATCAAAGCAGTCTGGAATTTGCCTTCTATGGTGAGTTCATATCACATAAAATTTCCAAGCAATTCTGATGTCTGATTGATTTTGTGTGCCCACAATCTGCAATTTACCAGACTGCTAACTATGTCGTGCACGCGGAAGATCTTCCGTGCGCAGTTCCAGGAAGAACAATAGTTTATTGTTTAAAAACAATGGCCAGGCGCGCATCTCCCGCGCACACTTTGCAAAGTTATCAGTCTGGGCAATTTATTGCAGAATTTGTGACACAAAAGCTGAAAGAGTGTAAAAGTCAGTTATCCAAAATTTTGGACAGGGGTTGGCAATTGGTAAATGAATAAATTTTCAGCAAGGATCTTTGTTAAAAATTGTTATATATTCCAGAAGTTTTATAATTTCTGAATGGTTTTATTCAAACGGAAGGCAGTTATCATATCATGAATTGAGAGACTTTCAAAATACCTGGTATGATGCTTCAAATATATCATGTCTTTTGTGACCTGCATTCTATGAATCTTCATTTTCAGTTTATGCAGAAAGTTGGAAAATTAGATGAGACCAAAGATGAAGTTTTTGATGAATTTGTCAATAATTTCAACAAGCAGCAAGTGAGTGCCTGTTATTCAAAGCCCTTCTATTTTGTTTTACTTTCTGCCTATGAAGTTTTTTCATCTTCCTTTAAAGTTACAGAATTTCATAAATGAAAAAATCTTGTGCAAGAGCAACTTTTGGTGGTTAATATGTGCTAAAGCCCTCTTGATGTTATCCCATTCTGTGGAGGACTGATTTTTTGACATATATAATTCTGCATTTAAAGAATTTGTAAGCAAGACATCATTTTCCCAGTGGCTTGGGCTTAAATCAAATTAATATTTTTTCAACCATTTTTGTTTCAACTCTCCTAGTGACGAGACCATACACAAGTTACAATAGAGATCAAAAGCATGAGCAGTGTAGATAAAAATCATGATTTCCCTGTTTGACTGGACACCCAGTTTTGCCATCAAGGAGATGAATCTGGAAAAGTTCATGTTATACGTAGGTTTTATGGCAAACATAAATTTGTCTTGATCCTTTTTTAGACTGCAGTTTCAAGATTGCAGAAAGAGCTGAAACAATACCTACAGTGCCTTGCATGTAAGTTTTGTCATTTTTACAATTCAACATTCATGGCTGAAGCTTCTTAGTGAAGTAAATGGGGGTATATCCAATGGTAGCGTATGGAACAAAGCACACAGTGGATACACTACAGGCATAAAGGTGCATTCCCCAAAGATGTGTTCAAGCAAAGATTCATTTTATTATTCTCGTCAAGAGGTAGATAACAAACTGCTCTCAGATATTGTTTTCTTGATTAATTCCATTCATCAAATGCAAGGTACTATGCAAGAAACATTCAGGCCAAGTTTAATTTCTACTCCTTTCCATCTTTGTAAATCATTTTTGGCAAGCAAAAGTGGCATATTATTGTTGATATCCCTGAGTTCAGTTTCCACCCCTCAGTGGTGTGTCTTGTTGGGTTTGTTGTGCATCATTTTTCTTGAATTGAGTCTTTGTTCCATGTTGTATTCTTCTATCCTTGCTTCTATGTTCAACTGTGCACAAGAGAATGGATCGCCCTTACCAACAATCGGCCACTCCTTTTCTGGCTCAGATTCAACTTCCAGGACATGGCTGGGTTCTCAGTTGCTTTTTGTAAAAAAACATTTGCCTTGTTTGTGGGCAGTTGGACATTTGAAAATGTTGCTAATGAAACGCTTGTATATTTTAATGCAGTTCACTGATTTCAGGTTTTTCTGGAGAATGCATCCTTAACATCCGTAGGCTGCTCAAGGATTCTTAAAGGGTTTGTGCAAGGATATAAGCCTGCATTTGCACAGAGCAGAAAAATGTAAACATAGCCCATTGAAATTGATGGCCCGCACATGTTGTTAATGATCGATAGCTAAAGAAACAATGCTGTGTTTGCGCATTCTCTTTGTTCTATTTATAGAGAAGCATATTTACCATTGCACACTCCCTTTAAGAATTTACAAGAATTCAGACATTAAAAATTTTCTTTAGAATTCTTAGGTAGGAGAAAAATATGTTATCAGAAGAAATCTGTGGCAAATCTTAGTTTGCAATGAATACAACTGTTTTATTTTTTACAGCAATGCAAGTTGCAAGCAATGCCTTTGCAGATGCAGTCAAAGAAATTTATGAACCAGACTGGATTGAAAGAGATAGCCTTGTCAATCTTTTTGAGGTATGCATGTGTTTTTTAAATTTGATGGGAATTAATCTTTTCCATGTGGTGGTACCATTAAAGTTAAACAGCCATCTGATAAGAAATGAATTTTTGTAAAATAAGCCGAGTTATGAAAATAGGATGTGTCAGTCATATATATACTTGTTATAATGCAAGGTGTCAAAACTATATTCAGCTCTACCATTGAACAATTTCAAAGAGCAATGTAACTTGAGTGGAAATTAAAAAGGAGTACTTTGTGGTAGTCTTACATAATGATTATTTTTTCATTGCAGGAACTAGATGCGAATTTTCTAACACTGAATAGAAGACTCCATGATGAGGTTTTAGAACCTTTGGAAGCATATCATCGACCGTTTGGGGATGTTAAGGTAAAGATGAATGTAAACTGATCAGTTAAGTCTATCCCTGTACCCATGCTGTAAACCTTGCCCTACAAAGACTTGTTATGAAAAAATGAAAAGGTGACAATGTTTTTATGACTTATTTGTAATTATGAGTCATGAAAAGCGCATGACTTTATTTCAAATAAAATCCTTTTAAAGTAAGTTTTTAAGAATACTTTTGAAGAAAATCTATTTTATACTTTGAGGTCACACAAGGTTGAAAGTTTAAAAGTTTGATGTTTGTTTTAGCTAATGGAAATTGATCGGTTGCAGCTCATCATTTAAGTCATGAAAACGTATTACTGTAAGTCATCGAATAAACCAAGGGGGGGGGGCTTATTTCGCAAAAATTATTTTAGAATGGGGGCTTAGTCAAGGGGGTCTTATTTGAAGGTGGGGGTTTATTTAGTAGCAGCCTAAAATATCACCAGGACTATTTTGTTCTTTGACTTGAGGTTGGTCAGTATACTTAAAATAGCAGATGTCAGATGTACTGGTATATTTGTTTTCAAGGCAATATCTTAGCCCCAGTACATTGAAAAAACGTGAAGAGATAATATATAATTAGTCAAAAATGAGACTCAAAAGATTCTCTAAGATAAACAGTTTTGCTCAAGAGTTATCAAATTTAAAATGATTTAATTCGATTAACCCCCATCAGGGCTCATTCGAGGCTGGAGGACTTATTTCACAAAAAATATATTTCGTAGGGGCTTAATCAATGGAGGGGGGGGCTTATTCGAAGGTGGGGTTTTATTCAATGACCTACGGTATCCGCTTTTTTAAAATGGCTTCTATAGTCTCTGAAACGGAGAGAGAAAGGAAGAGAGAGGTTATCAAATGAGACCAATAAATGATTTGCGAAGCTCCAGTTCCCATTTTACATCCTAAATATATCGATATAAAGTATTTGTTTGTACGTGCGGCTATGATAACCAGTAAATACATAAATTTCGTTAGATGAAGAATATAGCCTAAAGCTTGAATTACTATACGTTTCAGGCTTGACCCTTGATCAGTAGTAACGAGAAAAAGTGCGATTAAACTAAAGAAGCAGAGAAAGAACGATAAATGTATCGATGTTTTTCTTTCAGACTAAGATATCAAAACGAGGAAGAAAACGGGTAGACTATGACCATTGTCGACATGTTGTAGATGTGAGTAGATAAGGTTGAATCAATTCTGACTCATTTGGCAAATATCTGACTCCAGGCACTAAAGTTGATTTGTTTTTGTGACAAGTAGACATGTCACTGGCATTGAGGCTTGAACTTGTGCCATCCCATCATTTTGATTCAAAGTCAAGCGCCTTACTCTTTCGACAACAACACTTTCAAACAAAAGATTATTGTTCCTGAATGTTTTGGAACAAATTGAAAGAGAAAATATAAATGGTTCATTACCTTCTACCCACTACCTGAGAACTCTACTAAAGCGGACTGGATCTAAAATTGTGGATGGAACGCCTGTTGGTATTTCTGGACGATGATTGAAAACAATCCAAAACGCCTACACTGTTTATTCAGTGGAACGACTGTTAGTGACAATTAGTACCCTTATGCATCGTAGATTAAAAATAGCCTCTTTCATTTTCCTTGCTGTGTAATCCCGGGGAAGGGGGGGGGGGCAACTTCAATAGGCGGATGGGAGTGTGCCATTTGACCTCTGAGATCACACCCTAAAATTTATAATTTTTGCGAAAACTATACCCCAAAATTTACGTGCCACTCAAAACATATACCCTAAAATTGTGACAACAATCCAAAATTTGAGCCAAATACGTGAAATGTGATCAAAATCAATACCCTAAAGAGTTATTTTTTCTAAGATGACACCCCAAATTTATGTTTACTTGTGATTTCACCAAAAATGACACCATAAAATTTATTTTTCTGCCCGAAAAAAGGCACCCCAAAAAACGGCACATCTCGTACCAGCATACATGGTAGTTACCCCCCCCCCCCGGATGGATAATGCACAGAAAATTCTGAAAACTCTGTCATAAATTCGTTTGATAGAAACTAATATGTTTTTGAAAGTCTTTACTTGCAGATTTTCTCCGCGCAATTATGCCCAAGACGTTCAGAAATGTAACTGTTGAGTACATTTAGGCCTAAAATGTAAAAAAATGTTATTTGAGTACTGCGATGAGACTTGAAAGGATTCCTGCTTGACCTTTTGTGATTCATGAAGTGAAAGAAAACTGAAAACAGCTGTGCCAGGTATTAGATTTTTTGAAAAGAGGATTGATGGAAGATTTACCTAGTCTTTGCCTTAGTGTTCTAACATAAATGAATACCTTATTGTCTTGTCAGATATTGTCGTGGAAGAAATATTCATGGGAATTAAATGTCACGGGTGATTAGTCCAAAATTCGAAATTCTTAATGTCCGCAATAAGTAAAGTTTACCCGATTCGCAACTATTAATTTCCACAACATTTAAAAATGCTACCATTAATGCTTGAGACTTTTCCTAGGGGAAAAATTCGTAAATTCCCAACTTTTTCTTCCACGAAACTTTCTGACAAAAAGGTATATGTTTCTTTGTGAGCCATGAATGCACGTTGCGCGCAGGATCTAGTCGGAATATAAGTAGGAGCACCGCAAAACGCCGCAAAAAAGAGCTAACAATTAAAATAATTGGAAAAATTTGAGCACGGCTTCTTCAAAGCTTAACGTTGTACATATATCGTTTATATCCAACGTTTTGTTGCAGACGCTACGAGCGAAAGGGACTGCAAAATCTGGAGATGCGAAGAAACTTTCACAGGTATGCTTATAGACTTATCTTCCTCTCTTTTTGCAAGCTTACAATATTTTGCACATCACATAGAATGGTTTCGGGTATTATGTGACGTGGAGTATTGTGGAACATTTAAAAAACATGAAGCCTAGAAGCCTGGATATCAGAAAAAGTTCACCAATTTCATTTGATGCAACTGTTTAAAATATCCATCGTCATGTTTTTGTTGCAGTTAGGCCGCTTAAGAATTTTGTGTACTCTCCATATCGCTTATAACGAAGGCCATTCGACGAACGTGATTTTTTTTATATATAATCCATTAAAATAAACACAAAAATATTTACAGCTACTGTGCCTGTCATGGCGGGAATAGACACTAGGTCATCGGAGTTCCCACCATGACAGACACTCACAATTCAAATATTTATATTTTTCCAAAAAAAGAAAAAAGAAAAAAAAACAATGTTAACGTCTGTCTCACATTTAATTTCAGGCAACGACCCCTGCAAGGTTTCAATGTGTAAAAAATTTCGGGCCACCATCTCCTTGAGACATTTCAAATAGAGGCCCTTATACAAAAAATAGAAGTAACTTTCTCCGTAATACCCGACAGTGTTCCACAATGCCCGACTCGACCGCGGCAACCTTTTGTCACACTTATCAACAACCAACGTTTGAGAAATAGAATGTATTGATAAAACATTAGAGCATGCTTAGGCCTAATTGCTAATACTAAGTGTGGCCAAATTTTTCTTGAATCAAGCGGACAATTTATTTCTTCGGTTAAGTATTCCATAACACGAAACTACTGTAGTGCATAAAGGGAAAGTGCAATGTCAAATAGACGTGTCTGTAAATAGAACAAAGAAAACGTTCAGACAAAGCATTGTTCCTTTGGCATTCTTTTGTTCACGGTACGTTCGAAACTTCGATTTGAAGTGGATATTTTCAGATATTGTTGCTCTTTGCAATTGCAAGCTTTTAACTTTGCACAACCCTTTAAAGGTAATTACTTGCGCAGAAGGCGTTCGTTTATAGTAAAATTTTTACCGTTCCAGAAGCCTCAGAAATTTGTGTGGTTATGCAAAAGACATTTGAGGTGTTCTACAAAGGAGTCTGGATCTACTGATAATTCCAGACTTTTTATGAGAAACGAACAATCGAGTGGTTTTATGGCGTTAGAAGTTCTATCGCTTTGGTGCATATTCGAAAATTCATCAAAATGTATAGAAATATCTTTTGTTATTACCCTATGGTCAGGGCAACAACTCTATTATGCAAGCTGATTGGCTGAAAACGTTCGAGTGAGACGTAATGATAGGGCATTATTATCCTGTAATGTCTGCTCATTACGTCACAACTCATCTTCGGATTCGAAACACAGATCGATGATTCGAGCACTTCTAGCAACAGTTTCGAAAAGCAACAAATGGTTTTGTTTGCAATGGCTTCATGCTAGGCCAACGGTAATTATGGCTTTGAACTTTGTTCAAAACGAAAGGCCTGCGCCCTGGCCCGACCATAGGGTAACAAACTATATAATAATAACTGTGTCTTTCGGGCAATACCGAATATATTAACCCTCGGCCTCTGTACAAAGCCTCGCAAGCTCGGTTTTGTACTGACGGCTTCGGGTTAATATTTTCTGGTATTGCCCTCGGAAACAGTTATTATAGACTTTATCCAGACTCTTGTAGAACAGCTGAAAGATGTATTGCACGTTCTGTATGCGATATGTCTTTTTAAAGGCTTTTTAGATTATGGCAAGGTTTTCTCTACTTTTTCGGGCTGGGCTATGTGATTAGCGACGTGTTCAAAACTTTTGATTACGAGATCAACTCAACAACTAAAAGGATTAACATCTGTCTCATTTTCATTAAATTTGACAACAGAATTATTGATTTGAACTCCATCAAGAAACCGGTATTAATAGTCATAGTTTGGCACGGGGGAGCAAACTCATTTCAGTTCAAAATGTTATATCAGACCAGGTGCGTCCGCCACAAGAAAATTCCCGCTTGCACAGAAAATACTTTTACTCGTTTGAATGATTCACATTCAACTTAAAACCTAATGTTGCTTTTGCAATTTTACGAAAGTTTCTTGGTTGCATAATGCCTGAGAAGGGGCCTTGATAAATCATAAGGAATCTCCTCGCACAGAACAATACGTAAGTGCATTTAACCTGTTTCAGGAGTTATATGAATAAGAAATAGATTTTCAAATTAATGCCATGGCAATGAATGCTATATCATATTATATGGTGGAGAATTCGTTATACTGCGCATGATTGCCTGAGTGACTGGAATTTTACTTTCCCTGCGGTTTTCTGTTAATCTTGCATGCGTAAAAATGATTTATAGGATATAGGATCTACGAATAACTTGAGCGACATAACAGCTAGAAGATACGTACATGGAAGAAATGAAGAAGTTGGTTAGAACTCTAGACTAATGATATCACATGAGCCCAACTTTTTCTCCATCGAACTGAATTGTTATTTACTGCTGCAGACATTCTGCTAAAATTCTGTTAAAAGACAACGTGACCAGTGTCATTTGTCACAGTTTCACTCCTTGACCTGTACAGCCACGCCTCGTGTTGTTTATTATGGCCTAAGCATGACCCACTTTTTGCTAGAAACCACAACAAGTTTTTCTTCCGTATTAAATGGGAATATTTTTCATTGTCGTGCAGTTTCCTGTGTCTCTGGATACGGGGAGGCTGTAGCAAAGTTATGAAATAACTTTGGCTGTTACAGCAGTCTTCACAGAGAATTCTCAAACTTACTTTAAAATCATTGTAATTAAAGAAACCATTCAACAAATATTGACATTTGATCGCCAAGAAAACTAGAAAATACAGATCAATGGTGCGTTAATTTAACACAATTTTTGCCCTGAAAAGGGCACTTTTGCCCTTTCGAAAAAAGGGCAGGGGTCTGGACCCCCAGGACCCCCCCCCCTAGTTGCGCGCCTGCCTTATGCTCGATAAGATGAAGATTTTTGTAGAATTTGAACATTTGTTTCACCAGTTGAAAGTCATGATGTAGCAGAGGTTTGGTTTGATGGTAGTCTTAAGACAAACAATCAATACAGCTGCATTATTAGAAGTTATCCATCAAACTGTTCAAGAAAAAACTTTATTTGTTGTTGCATTACCTTTCATGTGTCATTGCAGCTGTGATTTCTGACCTGAAGCCCCCAAAACAGTTTCAAACCAACGAAGCAACCTGATGAGACAAACCTTCAGCTATCTATAATAGAGCCTGCTTCGCGCGATAATTTTGTTCGTACAGTTTTATTGATTGAGTTACGTGAGAGCTTCCATCGCTTATGTGTACATTCGAAATTCTTAACATTATGATATGAAAATGTGGCTCGATTCAAATTCTTTGTATTCCTCCGTGATAAATTGATTTTTATGTCACCAGTCAAAATGTCTAAATGAAAACGTGACCTAATAGCTCCTAACCCCCGTCTAACTGTGGCATATTTTAAACTTGTTTTAATCAATGGTTTCTTGCAGGCTGAAGATGACTATCAGAAAGCTAAATCAATTTTCGTCGAATTAACATCTGAACTTTATGATGAGCTACCAGCACTTTATGACAGGTAGGTGGAATTTGTTGTCTCTGGGTAGAAATGTTTTCTCGACGTTTTTTCACAACTTTAAGAATTCAGTAAGTTCACGACTTACCGATGAGCGAGAAACATTCTGCTTTCGAAATATCATAGCACCAATAATACGTGACGACGGATGTGAATGATTCAAGTCTTAGTTAAAAGCTGAAAGACCAAACTATTTTATTTGACTTGTGTTTATATGAGCAATGAAAAATAGATACAGACGCCTTCATGAAAGTCTCTTGGTTGCGGAATCCCCATGAAGAGAAGTTACTAGTGAAGTATAGGAGTCCTCTTTGTAGAAAATGAATCGAGGAGAGAGTGCTGTCAATTCTTAAATACATTTATGTACTTCAGGCCCGCAGGAAGTAGGGGGCAGATAGGGCTCAAACCCCCCATTAATTTGAAACAATGGTGCTACGTCACCAGCATTAATTGGATGTATTATTCTGTAATGTTTTGAGAGCAATTGTCCCCCCCCCCCCCAATCGACCGCTGCTTCCTGCCGCCCTGTCCTGTACTTTCATAGAGCATTGTTTACAAATCAGGGGGAAGGTGTTGGGTTCTTGTGTACTGTACATTATTGGGTAGGTACTAACGAAGAGAAACAATTGCTGTTTACTTTGATGTTGTTTGCAGACAGCCTTTCCAATTGATTCCCAATTAGTGGGTAATGTTGTCAAAATTGTTTTTTTTTTTCAAATCCGGTTTTGTTAAATTTCAACCTGCATTTGCATTTGTATCTTAAAGTTTAAAAGGGAATTGACAAAGTTAAAGGTTGTCCGAGGCGAAGTTGGAAATATACCCTGTGATATTTGACAACTTTGACCTGTGCCGTTACATTGTGTAGCTAAGGAAACAATGGATGTGTGGACGTCACTTTAGGCTAATTATTGCGACTATTCGATGTGGCCATGTCGATCCCCTTTAAATAGTACAGTCGTTACTGAGCAAACAAAGGACCAACTCCCTCCATAGGGTAGGGGGTGGCTACTCCTTCAGTTTGTATCAGAGCACTAAATCCATTCAAATCTTGTGAAATATGGGAAGTACTTAACAAAAGACGATATTTCACATGCCTTGTTTGCCCCACAAGCTTAGGATCGCACGCTGCCAAGATTACTTCATTGTGGTTGTAAACCAGCAAATCTCTGCTGGAAATGCTTATTTTGGAGGCTGAATATATCTTGCGATAATCTTTTACCATACAAAAACGAATATTTAGGTTTTAAACAGCAAGTTTATTCTGAATCATAAATATACATTTCATATTATTTTTGGGAACCCAACAGAGTTCAACTTAATTTTGAAGGTACTTGACGTATTTTTCTTCATTCAACAGTCGAATTGGTTTCTACGTCTCATGTTTTCAAAGTGTCTTTACATTAGAGGGAGTCTTTCATCGAGAATGTGCTAGGGTAAGTATGCTGTTAATTATCGATTGATACAATGAGCAAAGGTCCGATTGCAAATTTTAAAGGGGCCTTTGCAACCGGCATTCTTTGTGAATTCGTCCTTTTGTGGTCTCTTTGTCATAATCATTTTCATGGTCTACAAAAATGGCCACCAACAGGGGGATGACACATGCAAGGTATGTTTGTTGCAAAGGCCCCCTCAGAGTTGTGGAGCAGAAGGGCAAGCGCGACGCGGACCTTGTCAGAGAAATATTATCGTGCCCTATATTCCTTGTTGTATTTTTCCTGATAAAAGTACGTAGAGGCAATGCCAGCACATCTAAAAGGCACGGCAAAGAGCCTCGTTGCAATAAGGTCATAGTAGGAAGTCCTGAGCATCATCCGATTTCAAAATCATCGTACTTCCTCATTGTTGTGTCATTGTTCAAGTTGCGCTTTCTTTGTAGCAGCAAGTGCTCGGGTCACCGGAGTAGGGAAGACCTAGTCGAATCCACGGCCCCTTGTCGTGAAGTGTTAGGGCTCGATTTGGGTTCGAACCCTTCCCGCCTGACTTTCTGGCTGAGAAGTCAGATTATTACCCCCACTGCGCCACCATACCTGTTCTAAACGTACGTTGTTTATCTAACTAGTCTAAATGACCTAGTTCATATTGATACGGAAATGTGCATACAAAGAACTGTGTAGTAAAACTTAAACTTTTCACAAATTCAAAGAACCTTGTCTTGGGATTCTAAGCAAATAAAGCGAATCATTTTTATCGTAGATTCAGAATCAGTTAAATGACTTGATGGATCAACTAATTAAAGATGTTTCTACTGGTACATACAGTACTAAAAAGTCATTCGCAAGGTAATTATGGTCTTCGTTTATTTACCATTTGATGAACATACTGTGTTGCAAGTTTCGTTTGTTAAAGGTTATGAGGTGAGAGAGGCGTTGATTAGTTGGCTGCTTTGGTTAATTAGCAGACTTTTTCGCAAGCTGCAGAGCAAAGAAGTCCAAGTGGTGATCAAACTGAGTCCCTCAAAACGCTTCAGGCTACACTATATGCTTAAGAACTTTATTTGATTGAAGCCTAGTAATTGATATCACACCTGTTCGGCAGTGAGGTATGGAGTAAGAAAAGACAGAATTTATATATCTTTCATTAGGGCTCGAAATCTCGGAGTTTAACATTCAGAGAGCCACTCGAACAAGCGCAGATGGAGTTCTGATAAAGTTATTTTGCTTCCAAGCTTATGCTTGAGCTGTCTTTCGATTTAGAAATGAAATGTCATCAAATAGCATTCCCATTTGTTTTAATTTTCTTTGCCTAATATTCAGCATAATGACCAGGAAGTGCGCCTGAAAGTTGTATATTTCATGCTTCCTAGTAATCAACTAAGACCCCCAGAACGGCTACTTACAACGTACGAGTATGTCTCTGCTTCTAGCATGCATGGCCTTTTAGTTTGACACTGTCTTATAGGGATGATGAACAAGAAGCCGCCACAATTCCACCAATCAATCCAAAACCTGATGGTAGCTTAGCAACATTTTATGACGTCGCAGTGCCAGATGAAGACGAGGGTAATGGAAGTGCAGGTAACGATGTCTTTTTGTGCTAATAACTCAGCTCTTTTAAGGGTACATCGTCTCCAAATTTTAGTCGAAACAGTGATTTTGCAGTTTTTAAATATGACTTCATCATTAAACTCTCTGTTGATACTGGAGAGAAGAGGAGAGGGCTCCGTGGACTTACCACTGTTTGTTACGGCAGATAAGCCACGCTCTCCTAAGATACCATTTCCGTATCGTTGATTCATATTTCATTTCAGACGAAAACGTGGTAGTAAATGGGGAGAAAGATCAAGAAGCTGCCGCAGAAAGAGAATTACCACCTGCCCCCGCAAGACCAGCGCCAGTGCGACCAGCCCCACAGCGACCGTCGTCATCTCATTCGCCGTCGCCTCCTCAAGGATCACCTGATCGTCCAAAATCTGTGAGTACGATGTTTCCTGTGTGAAAAGCTCCCTTGAGCTCCCTCCAATCGACAATCGAGCAGCGTTTAAACATATCCGAAACAACAATAATTGACTATGTTGTGCGAGTAACTATTACGCATGGCGTTCCATACAACTGTGATACTAGGCTGTTTTAGCAAGAAGACGAGTCAAGAAGACGCCAGCATAATTCTTTTGTTCGAGGATGTAAATTACAAAGCGAAATCAACTTCAAACCTTTTGTGACTCTCGAGAGATTTATTGCACGTTCTATTCGGAAACTGACAATCTGAAAAGTATACTTTTGAAGGCCGCAATGCAAAAATAGGACGTCGAGAAGGGAAGCAAAATGCAATGTCAGCATATTCACAAATGATGGAAATGCGAGAATGCAAACTATTCTTAGGAAATTTGTCTGTCTGTGAGCAGCTTTCTGTGAGGGAAAAGGCTGGAAAATTAGGATGCTCTAAAAACTATGTAAAAACACAAAAAAGTAGCTGCGTTTTCAAAGAAGTCCGCGTCTTGCCGCTAAAACAGCCTTCTTACTAATGGGGATGCAGTGATCCAGAATGGCGAAATCAGGGAAGGAATGGTAAGAGATGGAAAAAATGAAGTTTAAATGCAGATCTGCTAAATTGTGGGCCTTGAAGTAATGTAGATGTCATTGAAAGTTATTTTTACTTTAATGCTGATTGAGACAATTCTATGGCAGCGCCAGCTTAGAAATTTGGAGACTTGTCCTAATTCTATTTCTTGCAGTCCGTTTGATCCATCACCGTTCCACGTTTTCTGGATTTACAAATCCAGCATTCCAGATCCAGACAATGTGGGAAAAGGATCAGTCATACCATGATACAGACTAGCCACAAGTCTAAAAACTCTATGGCTTTCAAGTTCCACTTTCAAATTAATCTTAAATAGTAAGGTTTGTCTTCCAAAAATACTAAAGTCATGCAATATGTACTCTCAAAGCACAACTTTGCAATTTATTTTTGCTTGACTTGACAATCTAATTTATTCGTAGGCTTCCCCAGGAAATATGCAATCTGCGAATACAGAATCAGGTAGCAATGATGTAGCTGAAGCAGCAGAAACTACACCAGAAATAGATGAAAAACCCGATTTGGTTGTTTTTAAGAATCCTAACACTAATCAAAGTGATACCATTCATTGCAATCTTATTGTCCCCCAATCTTTATATAAGGTATGAATTTGTGTTTCCATGATTTGCAGTTTCAATAGACCTTTTAGCTATTCTGAAAAAGAATCTCAATCGAACGACGTTTGTTTACATTTTGAAGAATTTTCCAATGTGCACAATAGCGGTAGAAGCGTTTACGCCACTCGATCGAACTTCGCGTATAAAAATGTATAAAATATCCCTCGTTCCAGGCTCTTTTGTAGAATAGCTAAAAGGTCAATTGCCCAATTTTGTATTATTCTCACAAGTGTGTACACGTTACTATTTGTTAATTCTGGAGGATCCTGCTAGCTTTAAACAGTTTCTCGTCGGAAATTTGGTTTATTTGCATGCTGCAAAATGTCCCCTGTCTGCTTCGAGAAGTACCTAATTATTGTGTTTCCATTAGTGATATTTTTAACTTACAGTCTAGCTATTTTATGGCCATATCTGATCAGTGACGCCAAAAGATATCCGTTAAACGGGATTGTACCAATTAGACATGCCCCGAGGAACAGACTATGATCTTAAAGGACAAGTTGAACGTTTGTATGATTAATGCTACAAAGGAAACTTATCATCTACTGACGCGAATCCTTACTGTTGTTTCACATTCTGAGCTGGCCGTCAGTTCCAAAGATGTTACAATGATTTGGGCCACATATAGTCCCTTTGTCGCCATTTTCCTTGAAGTGCACACGATAAGAGGCTAGCTGCAAACACGTTTGTGCTAATATTTTATTTTTTGTCAAAAAATTATGACTGGGCGTTGATTTGATATCCGCCTCGAAGAAAATGCATCTCTTCCCCAGCTACTTGAAGGTGTTGTGGGACAGTAGTGTAATCCTCTGACTTTGAAGCCAGAACAATCAGGCGGAATGGGTTCGATACCCGGTAGGACCCCACTACTTGAGCGTCATGACAAGGGGTCGCGGACTCGATTAGGTCCGCTCTATTCCTGCGATTCCAGCGCTTAGCGAAAAACGCAAGTTCACCTTCACCTACTTTAGTGATAAAAATGTGAGTCCAATTTTACTGCTGATTTTTAGGCAATTGCTACCCATTCATATACTGCTGAAGATGACGATGAACTTGGATTTGAAAAGGGTGAAATTGTTCATGTTGTCGAATTCGATGATCCTGAAGAACAGGTTAGCCTTCTTGTTTTGAGCTTTTTAAAAAACTAGCAATTCGTAACGATATTTTTTGGATTAAATTTGTGTTAAACTCAATGTACAAGATTTTAGTGAACAAAGATAAAGATCAGCTGTACTTACTTGAACAACGGGTGGAATACCAGGAAACACTATCAAAATACAAATAGATTTCTTCAGCTGGTAGTAGCTTTTTTGGGTTTATGCCAGCACATCGGAGACCTGTGACCCAGAATCCAGCCGTATCTTTATTGTATACATGTAACTGTACACTATATATTATATACATGTATATATATAATTCTTTCTTTTTACAACGATATCCCTTCAGCCAAACATACAACTTGAAAAATATAAAAATAGGAATATAAACATAGTAATTGAATAAACCTGATCTTCCAGAGAGTCGTTCCTGAGGAGGCTTGAAGCAATTATTTAGGCTTATCAAATGCCTTTTCACATGTGTTTTTAAACAGGCGTAGTGATGGCAGGTCTCTGATATTAACTGGAACATCATTCGTTCTTGATAAGAAACGGTGACTGCACTAGCCTACGCGTAGACCATCTACGCGTAGGCTATGCATTGGATGATTCTACGGAGTTGAAACATGTAGAATTATCCTTTTTGCTATGCATAATTCAGGGATATACCAGTGCTTTGCTGAGCCTTTCGATATAATGCTGCTATTTGCCACATTAGAGAGAGAAACTCGTGGATTTTTAGAAGTTTAGCTTGTACATCATTTTCAAAGCTGTCAACCAATGCGGCCAAGTTTGTTTTGATTTACATGTTCATCTTAGAATTACAGAATCCTCGTAAAACAGTTACAAGTTGTGTGTAAAACTCCATGGCGAATTCAAAACGTCATTCTCTTCCTGTACTTCCAGGATGAAGTTGGTAACTGACGATTTTTATCTTTTCAGGATGAAGGTTGGTTGATGGGCATTTTAGATTCATCAGGTATGAAAGGAGTTTTCCCTGAGAATTTCACGAAGAGATTAGACACGTGATGGTAAAAAGTGTAGAACTTCATTTTCAACAGACTTTCTGCAAAGGATATGTACGCTATTTCAGCCAGCAACTAATGGAAACCATCAGTGAAGTATTTGACGCATTTAGGCCTACTCATTAGCCAATTACAATTTTAAGGTATGAGCCGAGGGGTAACGCAGGCTAATATATCGAGGTAGGCCCACCCCAGTTAGCCTACGCGTTATCTCATTTTTCCAAAAGGAGGTGTCTACGAAACAATAAGTAAAGCTTGGTACCACGGTTTCAAACTTAATTCATGCAGAGTTGCTTAGACGCGTTTCACAAATTATTTGAAAAAGAGGATTGGAATAATCAATGGGGTAGCTCAAACAAGCCTTTGTCATTTGTTTGGTAGACCCTTTCTTCTGTTGGAATAATGTGTCTACGTGAGAGCCTCAGCCTTGCGTAGTGAATGAAAACCATCCCCGTGTGAAAGGACACTGTCCCTGGCTATAAATGCAATAATATTGACCAGTAATGCAACCAATATTGGACCTATTCAAATATATGACTATGTGATAAGAGGGTAGGGGTACTGTGTGATGAAAGACTTACGATTCGTTTCGTTAATATTCCAGAGCCCTTCATTTTTGTTGATTGCTCGATGTGATGCAAGACAAGTTTGCTCTTAATTTTGAGTTTATAACTCCGAAATACAAAGAATGAGGCCTTTTTTGGTAAACCGTGTATTATTAAAGAATCTAACCGATCCCTAGCCAGGGCAGACTATAACGTGTAAAACATAAGCTTTTTTATATGGAAAATCACATGTATTTAGATTATGGACAGCATATGTACACCACAAACTATGTCAACTAATTAGTAGAGTTGGTTTTGCAAAAATATATGCAGCTTATGTCTTCTTCGTAAGTGTAAATTTTTGTTTAGCTTTTTGCGTACTATTTTTAAACAGCAATTGTCACCCACTATCCTTTGCCGGCATGCTAAAATTTCAGACCATCTGAAAATCAAATTTGGCTTGGCAGAAACCATGGATCCATGCTGCAGTGAGGCTAAAAACAATGATACCCCTGGAATCGAGGTTGACGCTTCAGTAATCTTACTTTATAGTCTATATCAATTTAGATGTCACGTGCAAATGCCTGCGAATAACAACAATATAATTGTTTTCCAAAGATAATTTGCGTCATCACAAATCTCAAGTGACATTTGGTTTAGTACAGCATTGTATTTGATTTTCAGACAGTTTAAAATTATTTTGTGCCGGTAGCGTACCATGGATGACAGTGGTTTCGGTCACAAAATTTCACCGACACAGGCACCATACAATTCATTACCCAAGTTTAGCCGCAACAATCTATATTCAGGAGTCTGAATCAGCCGGAATAATATTTTGATCTTTGAAGAATTATGAAAGAAGTTTCGAATAAAGTTGAAAGAACACTTCATCCTAAACATGCACAAAAGTTCCTGACCCGAACGGGTTGGATACCAGGAAACACTTGCAAACACAAAGGGAGTTTTGTAAAACGGAAAACTAGATTTCTGCTGGATCGGGAATTTAGTTCGTATTGTGTTAAACTTTTTGAAATGTGGATATGAAAGCTTAAGGAAAGTTGTGTAGATTTATTGGCGCATTCAGGCACTTGGACCAGTCCGGGAAAATAAAAAACCATTAGATTAAAAGATTTCCACATTCTTGAATGTGAATACAAATATTAAATGAAACCAAGAAAGCTATGGTTTTACCACGCTCAAATATCAAGCCTCTCTGACGATTTGCCCCCCCCCCCTCTTCAAAAAAATCATGAGTTAATTAAATTTTGTGGCACGCAAACATCAGTTTACTCTCATTTTTCCATTATGTATTCCAACCATTATGAACCCACCATGCGATTTTGCTCTTCCTGATTATTTTCTGCAGATATTTAGTTTTGTAGTTATGATATTTACGAAGAATTTGTCTATAGTAGGATTAAAGTATCGCTGTAGAATGTGATATAGTACAACGTTCGACCCTGTTATTAAACGATGTGTAATTTGTCTACTGTCCTGTGGATGGAATGTATAGATATGTACAGTTTCTAGCAATGGCGGATGATCTTGATGCTATGATCGAAGGGAAAATTTTGTAAAACAAAGAATTTAAGGCAAAGCAATGAAGCAGCTTCAAAAATATATTTTGCACCGTCTGCGCTGCTAACGACAATGCTTATGTACTCTTTGCTGATTTGATTTGATCTATTGCACTCAGAGGTGTGACATCTTTTCTTCAGAAGGCGAATCCCTCCGTCTTTTCGGAAACCAGAGTCTTTTTTCAAAAAATTTACCTTAGCTTATTTTACACTAGGCGGAATTCTTTGGCGGAAGCGGAGTATTCTGTCTAAACGCATGCGCAGAAAAATTTCGAAGAGGAATTTTAGCGGAATATTTCAGTGGCGGAAAAGTAGAAACCATTTCAACTTTTCTGTGGCGAAAAATTCCGCTTCATCTTTTCCACCAGTCAATTCAAAGAATGATGATAATGTACACTATGCGTTATGCTTTCAATATACACTATGCGCAGCGGCTTCGTAGCGACATCGTTGTGAAACCTTGATTCCGTGCGGAAAATTCCGCCTGGTGTAAAATAAACTTAATACTGTCCATACCCTGAAATACTGTCTAACGCGTCCCCACAATATATTGCTGTTAAAACACGAGCAATTTACTTTACTGAAATGTAGGATATAAAATCTGGCAATGAAAGGTGAAGTGATGAAGTTGCAGTTTTTAGAGCCAAGCGCTGTGGTCATGACTTTCCAGTAGTGGGCCTCCACCTGGGTTTGAACCCTGTCCGCCTCTGTGTTCAGGCTGCAAAGTCGGAGGATTACACCACGGTGCCACAACACCGGGAAAACTAAGAAAGTTGTGACAAGAAAATCACTGCCACTCGCTATGGAGGAAGGACTTGTCACTGGAGGGGTCCCAAGAAGACATCAGAGACTTTACGAAACCATGACGGCAACGCCAGCTAGATCGTGGACTTGCCCAAGTCTTCTTACAAGAAAGAAAGACTTTCTTCTTACGAGACGAATTGGACAAGTCCAGTCAGAACGTCATCTGATATTCCGCAAAGCAAGTATTGTTTCCGTACGCTACCTTTAATAATATATCATCTAAAGGGCCACAACGAGGCCTCCTGTAACTCAGAGATGCTTGAAAACCATATTTTTTCTTTGACGACAAACATTTAAAAGACGAAGCTCGTAGATCTGCGGTAGAGAACGCCAGAGATGGATTTTCCAAGTTGTGAAATTTTAAAAGACTTCAGAGACTCTCGTGGGAAGCAAATTCGAACGACAAACAAGAAATCTTTTGATTCTAAAGTTCTCAAATAAAAGCAACGTTGAATTGCAGTTGCCTTTGTGGTTTCGTAAACTCCCTATCGACAAAAAGAGATAAAAACATTAAAAATCATCTTTAATCAACGATATGAGTTTGAAACTAACACGATGGGTGCATCAAAAGCATGTAAATTTCCATTCATTAAAAATCATTCATTTCATATTATAATTCTTCTTTCCTTGATTTGCTTTTTTGTTCCAAAAAGTTCGTAAATTCTCCAGGTTTAGAGTTTTCGGTAACATCCATCTTGTCCATAGCTTTGCCTTTACTGTAATATTTGATGGTTGGGAATAATTCAATCTTGTTTTCTTTGCAAAATTCTGAAAATGAACACATGCAGTTAGCATAACCGTAATGACGGAAAAGCAACCGTCTTCTTTGAACGAAAACGCCCCAGCAAGTCCAAATTTTCTTGCTTCTGAGGCAAATCCTCTATTCCGAGTTTTTTGAGGCGACAGAGGGTTAAGTACGGTTATTCATCCTTGAATAATATAATTTCTTGTTAAAACTAACCGTTTGGACACAAAACAAAGCGTCCTGTAGAAAAGAATGGATCGGATCGATTCAAAATTCAAAGGAATTGATGCCGTTACCATTACATAGATCAAAACCTAAAATACACTGTTCTGACAATTAAAAACAAGACTGAGGAAACCAGTTTGTTCTGGTAAATGGCCGACAAAAATCTGGTAAATGGCTGTCACAGAGCTTCTTCGAATGACAGATTTCCCTCACAAAACTGTGAGGTCCTAAATTCATGGCTGAAATCGAATTCAAACCCACAATTATTTGTAGAGAAATTTTATCATTCGTAGAAGTTCCGTGGCAACCATCTACCAGATGTGTGTCCGCCATTTACGAGAGTAAACCGCTCTCCCTAGTCTACTTTTTTATTATCTTACCTGAGTAATCATCACAATCCAAAGCTGCAAATTGAAACTGAGATCCAGCTTTGCGCGATGCAGCTCTCATGTAGCTATTTCTAATGGCCAAACAATCTTTGGATACTGCGGAAAACAAAATAATTTGTTGAAGATTAAAAGCTCGTTATTTGCAAATTACACCCAAAAATAAGAGAATTGAATCGCCTACCAACCGGGCTCTTAACAAAAAAATTTAATTCTCGGGACAGATGTTTAGAAATATCCTCCTGGCTGGCTATTTACCACGCCACAGAGCTGCCCCGGGCAAGTGTAAACAGCAATTTTTTGATGAGGCGGTTTGAGCTGACTGGGCCTGACTCCTTCTGCAATCTCTGATCTTGTTCTATTTGGATTTAGTTAAAACTAGCGCATCCTGTTGTAACATTATCTGTCCTTGGCCTCCACGAAGCAATTGTCTCCACATCCATTCAGTTAAGGCTAATTTCCACGACTTCCACTTAGCATCATTTTCCAAGCGAGCCGAATTTTACACATAAAATGTCGCTCAGCCGTTACTTTCATTTCAACTTCACAGCGAAATTTTTTTCCGTAAACAATAACATTTGCGCTCGCTCGGAAAATGCCCCTCAGCCACTGCAGAATGGAGATAAAAAAATCATGCATACAAACCTATGGTATGAAACATAACAAGAGCATGCTCCTCCTTAGCCAGCGTGGAACTGAAGTCGTCGGCTTTTAAATGAAGGACACTACTCGGAAGATCGCTCCATTTATGTCTGTCAACAACCGCTTGACTCGCCAGCAATTTGGTATCACTATGAACAAAAAGGATGGTACATCGATTGAGTCAGAAAAACGTAGACATTTTTCTGATACATCTCACTTCAATTGTCTCACCTCAGCATGCAATCTTAACGTTAATTGTGCGAAATGATTTTGCTAAAAAAAAGTCTCACATATGGTTAAGTTTCTTGGTTGGGGATGAGACTAGCTCGTCTCGAAATATCCTACTACAATATGACTTAGTCAACTGAATTCGTCATTTTTCTTTATTACTGGTTAACTTTATATTCATTAATCATCATTCTGAATGACCAACTGTAATGTCAATTATTATATCATTATCAACTGGAAAATGGTCAATTGAATTTGTCATCTTTGTGAAAATATCTGCTGGGCTAGGACTAATCATGATTTTCGTCGTCTTCCTTATTAAATTTATCATTAAGCTGCGTTTCTTACAGGATGCTTGTTTTTCAACACGAAATTGCTCAAAAACTTGTACAACAAACTCACGCTAGCGAACCTATGCGCCTACCGTGGTGGATGCGAATGCGGGAGGTGCGGCATTATGCTGCAGAGGTGGGGCATTATGCTTCAGAGGTGGGGCATTATGCTTCAAGTGGTGGATGCGAATGGAAGCATAATGCCCCACCTCTGAAGCATAATGCCCCACCTCCCGCATTCGCATCCACCACTTGAAGCATAATGCCCCCACCACTTGAAACATAATGCCCCACCTCTGCAGCAGAATGCCCCACCTCTGCAGCAGAATGCCCCACCTCCCGCATTCGCATCCACCACGGTAGGCGCATAGGTTCGCTAGCGTGAAACTATCAAATCAATATGAAAAATTACAAATACACTGTCTGGCTGAGGGTTTAACTTACGGCAAACTCAGACTAAGTTCGCACGATACCGGCACATTTTGAAAACGGTGAAAAATGTTACGTTAGCAAAATTTGACCTAGTGTTCACACGACGCCGGAATAATTTGAAGACGGTACTAGATTTGACGGTGAAAAACTGGTTGCAAGACTTTGATGCCATAGAAATGTACTTGCACCCTAAGAATCGACCAGTCTCGTTCCAAATGCGTCGAAAAATGTTGTGTTTTTATCATTTTCGAGTGTTCACACGATGCCGTTTCCAGAATGTGCCGGTGAGAGCTTCCATCCACCGTTTTCAAAATCTGCCGGCACAAAATGTGCCGTTTTAGACTGCGTTCACACGATGCCAGCACATTTTGAAAACGGTGAAAAATGTGACGGCAGCAAAATTTGAGCTAGCGTTCACACGATGACGGCACAATTTGAAAACGGTAGGAAAATTCACAGTAAAAACTCGTTCCTGGACTTTGATGCTGAAGAAAAGTACCTACACACTAAGAATCGACCAGTCTCGATCCAAAAGCGTTGAAAAATGATCTGTTTACGATGCTGTTTCAAATTTATACCGGTTAGGGTTCCATTTTCAAAATCTACCGTTTTCGAAATCTGCCGGCAAAAAATGTGCCGTTTTCGTGTGAACAGGAGGCCTATCCGTCACATTTTTCACCGTTTTCAAAATCTGCTGGCATCGTATGAACGCAGTCTTAGTGTGGGCGGTAGGCCTATCAGTCACATTTTTCACCGTCTTCAAAATGTACCGGCATCTCACGAACGCAGCCTTAATCCGCTTAAAATAACAGCCATTTCTAAGTCAATAAACCCACAGCTATAATCATACCTCTCCATAAATGAAATAATGTCATCAATTCCTCTGCCTTTCTCATAGTCTGCTGCATGTTTTCCATTTCTAAAAGAGACAAAAAAATGCTCGGTAAAAGTGCTGAAATTCTGAAAGCAATTCAAGAGCACTCTTATTGGTTTTCATTTGTTTACAAAGACCACATCTTCCACTCATCATATAAAGCCCTAGAGCATGCGTTATAAAAAGCCATTGTCACCCAGGGTTCTTTGCAGCCATGCTGCAACTTCAGATTGCCTTAAAATCAAATTTGGCCTTAGGTGAAAAAACAGATCCACACTGCAGAAGTTGAACGAATAGAAACGTTTTGAGTTTCGCTAACCTTTCTATCAGTTTATGTATGGATTCATATCTTCCACTGCGGCCAGATTTGATTTTAAATGGTCTGAAATTACAGCATTCCCTCAAAAGACCCTAAGTGACAATGGCGTAGATATTCCTTGCGATTTGATTAAGCATCTTAGGCCCCTTTTCAGCCATGTTGCAACCAACAA
Organism: Aurelia sp. 3 sensu Dawson et al. (2005); assembly: GCA_964020215.1. Lineage (NCBI taxonomy): Eukaryota > Metazoa > Cnidaria > Scyphozoa > Semaeostomeae > Ulmaridae > Aurelia > Aurelia sp. 3 sensu Dawson et al. (2005). Next base: position 30,253,933 of record OZ026572.1, on the reverse strand, counting down.
CTTTTAATGAAGTTGAATTTACCCATGTTTTCCTTTCTCGCAAAAACGATAGAAAATCGCAAAAACTACTTCTGTCTTTCTCCTATCAAGCAATCATCAATCAATTCAAATCGATCCTGGACTTAAGCTACAACGAATTTTCAAACGCCTTATCTGTTTCTGGTGCACGCAGTACATCCATCATTCAAAACAGTGAAGGGGAGCGAAATTGCTTTTGTTGTCAAAGAAAATAACATTCTCAAAAAAGAAGATGTTCACGCAATGAAAGAAATTTAGATGATCTATTTACCAGCTCTTCATTCCATAAAATCAGACTTAAGTCTTTATTTTTGGTAGTTTATTGTGTTCATGGTTATAAAATTTTGCCTCATGCTTTGGAAAACTTGGTATTATGATGATAAAGCACAGCATTGCATCATGGTCTTTTTAAATATTAATTTCTTGGATTTGTCTTAATATGGATTCGTCTTGATCAATAACTTGGATCTGTCTTTAACAATAAAGAACATGATTATCCTCGCAATTCATGTTTTTAGTCTTCAAGATAAAACAGAAAAGAGACTGAATAATACTTACCGGAAATATTTCACTGTAAAAAAGGAAAAGAAATCCAATTAAACATAAAATCATGCAACAATTCTAACTGCACGAAAATTGCATATTTAAATCAGTAAATTGAAATTTTTCACTCAGGAGTATCGAAATTAATGAGAAGATCAAAATGAGTTTATTATCTTTGTAGTTTTCTTCTGGGTGAATTACAAAAAAGGCGCTTGAGAGGCTACTGTTCCCTGAATATGTAAGCAATGATATCTTGCAACATCTCTGATTGGATAGTTCACATGTCCAATTATTTGTAGAATTTTTCAGGTCTGAAATAGATCATTTCAGTTAGATTTTTCAAGGGACTTTCTAAAAAAAAGTCCTTTGAGAACCTTTAAACACGTTATAAAATTCCAGGTCCTAGTATGAATAACTTATTCAGTGAGATTCCGTCCTCCCAAGGGAACAAAATACACAACTGCATGTTAAGTGTCATTATTTCCATGAACAAAATAAAGGGAAATTTTGCTTTTCGTTTTCATTCGCTTTTGCAAGTTTTCGGAAGAGGCTTGCTGCAGAAAATCTCCCATTTCAACGGGAAGGAATGGCCAATTAAAACCAGTTAAATTATTGAACCTAATTGACATATCGGGAATAAAACAAGACAGTTTTCAACATCATTCATGGGCCGAAGGAGACTACTGTGGTAGCCTAAAAATGCCTAAATTGCCTCATTATGAATTATATTCATTCATACTTACGATGCTGTGGTTGTCTCTTTCTTTTTCATTGTCTTTACACAAATAAGTGAAATATATGCACAGCACGACTGTGGCCTATGGCCGCCTCGCGTTTGGGGCTTCCCAGAAACCCATATCGAGGCACAGCGGAGAATCAATGCAATATGGCGGCCATAGTCGTGCTGTGCATATATTTCACATATTTGGGTAAAGACAATGAAGAAGAAAGAGACAACCACAGCATCGTAAGTATGAATAAATATAATTCTTAACGAGGCAATTTAAGCATTTTCAGGCTACCACAGTAGTCTCCTTCAGCCCATGCATCATTATTCTGATTTTCAGGGATCAGCAAATTTTCAAACGCCGGGCCTTTTTATTGACTCACACGGTATACGGAACTCATACATCAGAGAAACATTTCAGTGAATATGGTTAAATATACCGGATAAGCTTCGAGCTACTTTGAAAGAAGAGAAAGAGTCATATCTTAGTTATTAGCAATTTTTGTTTTCAAGGATCTTCATTAAAGTTGAATTATAGCGTATATTCTACTATTTCGTGTGGAAACGTCAGAAAATGTTCAAAAGATGAAACGAGTATGTTATACCAAGCTATATTTTGAACAAGCCTTACTTAATATAGCCATGTTGAACAGCATAGTACAAGATATAGCTTTAAAGTTTAAAAGGAGTAAAATCATAGCATACAAGTTGGATATCCTTGGACTTCAAATCTTTTCGCCAGTTCAGTTTGTACTGTACAATCCACTGCGGCTAAGACTGCTGTAGGCTAAGGGAAAAATATTAGCATACAATTCATTGAATTATGCCAGAAAAATTCTAGTAATAGTTATTCTAGAAACATGAGTTAAATTTCCATATTACAATATAGTTGAGCCTCCATTAAGGGTCACCTCTGTACAACGGACAATCCAAACAACGAGCACATATTTCTTTCTCAAATACAATATGATATACCATTAAGCGGACACCTCTCTACAAAGGACAATAATATTGGTCCCACAAGTTTCCGTTAGATGGAGGTTTCACCATAAGTGCACGAGCTATGGTCATTGCTGAGGTCCCTCCCTCAAGAGTGATGCTTGACAAAAATTCTCCACAGACACTGTCGAGTTTGCCTGTGCTCTTTGATTTGATGCTGTCACTTCAGTCAAAAGAGACTCATAATATTATTCTGAAAAACTTTACCCTCTTCAGTCCTACAAACACAAGCGGTTGTCGTGACCAACAGTTCGCAATACTCGATAAATTCCACTATGATTCAGCGGCCACGATCGACAGTGTGAATTTTACACAACAAACAAATGTTAAAACTTTAGTTATTAACATAATGCCGAATGGAACTTTCGCTGCATTTTGCATGTCTGCGGAGTAACAGCTGAGAATAGGCTTAAGCAGGGGGGCATCTTTTTCACTATTCTATTATTAATCTTGTTGAAAAAGGTTTATCCATTCGTGATCAGTGGATTTACGATGGGGATACAAGGGACTTGGTAATTGCTCTACTGTCAACGCTGGCAAGAGCTGCAAACAAGAACTTTGCTACTCGAATTTGGTTCCATAGAATAAGTCCTACCATTGTCTCTTTGAGTACTTTGGCTGCCTCGAAATAAGCTGGTTTCATCTTATTGCAATGTCCACACCCTACGAAAAATTAGGGAGAAACTCAATGCTCTTTGCAATAGAGAGGCCTAATGCAGTAAACAAACCATTTTAGAACACAACGAATGAGTTTAATGTCCACGACCCTCAAGTCTAAGCAGTGGAAAGTTGAGCTTGCGCAACAAAGGATATAAACGGACGTAATGCGATATCAACTCCTCGAATGGAATATTTAGGCCGTGGACGTCAATCCCAAGCCCTTTACCTGACAAAAATAGTGATACTTACATGGAGCATAAAACATTACCAGCATGTCCTTTTTATCTTTTGCAAATTCATCGAAATTTTGCGATGTTGGGAAAGCAACATGTTTTGATTCTTTACTCCAGTCTTTGATAGGAGGAGGTACATTGTCTTCAGGCCTAGAAAAATATCATTGCAGAAGGATAAGATTCAACTTCATCGTCCCTTATACCTACCACATGTTCATAAATTATTGCCCCTATATCCAAATTAACGATCCAAAAACAACAAAATCTAACTAACATGGTCCAAACCGAAATCATAACAAGTCCCCTTCTCAAAAAGCAATGGAGTGTCTTAAATTAAAACTTTTTTCGTCTCGAGCCTTTCAGAGCAATACCCTTTGGTCGTCAATGTAGCATCCACATCCAGTTGCGATTTGATGGTGCAAAACCGATGACATCTTAAAGTATATAAGACTTAGACACACTGCATGGTTTGGTATGGAATTGCCAGCCCTCCGGTCTTCTTAATCATTTGTGTTATCGTGTTTTCATCTTTTTGTTTAAAGTTGGATTGGCAAAAATGAAATTGCCTTTCTTGGTGGAGGCAAGGTGACCTTGTGAAATCCACTGCCAAGAACGGTGCAACATTTATGTGTTCATATTAGTTAGATCAAATTTATAATAAAAATAATAAAAACACAGCTGTTAAATGTCAAGACATTTCTATCAAGATCTTCATCAGTTTTTATGAATATTTTAATCAAAACGTCTTGACATTTAACAGCTGTGTTTTTATCATTTTATTTTCTTTTTAGATGGTGCTTTTTGTTTAATAGAAGATTTAATTTAATATGTATAGAAGAAAAACAGCAATAACCGATCTGCCTCTTTACGTTCCCTCTCCAACCAATCAGCTCTCCCAAACATGAAATAAATACACTCCAGCCTGTCTTAATCTTGTCGTTTCCACCTTTCTTTGCCAAATCTTGGGCAATAAAGACAGTGAATAATAATGAAGATTTAAGTAACTTAAATAAACGAAAAACTGAAACTTTGTTAAGTTACCTCATCATGAACCTAATGATCTTCTCCTTTGTCCTTCCACTCTCGTATTTCATCTTCATTTCACCATTGCTGTGAAAGAGAACAATTGTTTGAACTGTTTGTGCAAGCTTTCGAGCTGGCAGTCTTAAAGAGCAACAGAATCTAAACCTATCCAATACGAATCGAAATTACAACAAGAACTATGAACGAAGTGCCAAGCAAACAAAAATGAACCCAAGCATTTTCTTCGTTCTGTCTATACACGAGCCTATTTGCCATTGCGCATTCAAATCAAGGAATATAAAATTTTCTTCACTTTTCTACGCAAATCAATGTTCATGCATGAATATCCTATGAGCAATACGAAAAAGCACTACTGTAAAAGCTCTATTAAGCCGCCGGGGGTCTATCTAATATTGGACAATGCAGAGGGGGTTTATTAGAGAAAGGGTTATTAGAAGAGGGGGGGGGTTCTTCACAAAGTCAAATGACAAGGATATATGATAGCTTTATCATTTCTTTCATCCCATATTTTTCGGATTCAACTTACAATTTTACGACTGAAATGCATCCATTTGACACAGTTTTATCCCAAATCATATCAGAACTAACATGCAAAATTGAAAATCTTTGGTAACTTCTGGAATTTGACATAAGTGGGGGGATTAATAGAGAGGGAGGCTTATTCAAAAGTTTGGCTCAGAGGAGAGCGGCTTATTACAGAGGGGGCATAATAGAGAGGGCGCTTAATAGAGCTTTTACAGTATCTATCAGATGGATAAAAAGACAAAGTAGTATACAGAAAATCACAAAGAGTGCAAATATTGTTGAATTTTCCTTTTAGTTTCCAAACTTTTCTGCAGGATCCGAAAGAGATAAATGAAAAAAACCAAGAAAGTGCTCATCGGTTTAAAACCAAAGTATATTGCTCACCAATATTTGTTTTACGGTTACTTTGAACTTCAAATGATACTATTTTGTACGTACCTGAAATATTTCACTAGAATGGAAAAAATTAGCAATGAATAGAAAATTTTCACAAAAAATTGAAGAAAGAACATAAGGCAAATTCTTTCGAAAAGAAATACAATTTGAATAAAAAACAATCTATGAGAGTTATTTTTCACAAGCTCTTCAGAAGATGTTATTGCTCTCACCCCAACTGGCATCGGAAAGGCCCTTTGCTTCTTTCTCCTTGAAGCGCTTACTTAGGACCAAAATTCGTTATCCTACTTCTTGAAAATTTCTAGCATGGTTACATGGTGAGGTAAATAAATGGAAATTCTCTGGTAACTTCTGGAATTTGGTTTAGGTTGGGGGGGGGCTTAATAGAGAGGGGGTTTATTCAAAATTTTGGCTTAGTGGGAAGGGGCATAGAGGGGGATCAATAGATAGAGGGGTTAAACATAGCTTTTACGGTACAACTCAAAAGCATACAGTACTTACAAGTTGGAAATCCTCTAACTTCATATTTCTTTTGCAAGTCTGGATTTTTGGTGCAGTCTACTGCAGCTAATACACCAGGAGCCTGTGCAATGAAGACATCATTCTTAAAAGCGAATCTCAGTCAGTAGATTCAAAAGCGGTTAAACCATAGACAGCTAACACTGTAAATTGTTTCACACTGCAAACAGGGCATCAACTAGTTCGATTTAGGAATCAAATTTGTAAAGTCCCAAGGGAAAGCTACCATTGCTGAGAAAAGACAATCAGGACACAACGAAAAATTATTGTTATCATCATCATCATCATCATCATCATCATCATCATCATCATCATCATCATCATCATCATCATCATCATCATCATCATCATCATCATCATCATCATCATCATCATCATCATCATCATCATTATTATCAATTAGTAAGCAGCAAAAACCATGCTATCCTTTCTGCATGAAATGATCCCAAGAGCAAAAGTAAAGTATGATAATCTGAAGCAAGAAAATTCCCAAAGGATTATTTTCATATATTAAGTTGCATTTTTCAAGCTGAATACAAAAGTGCTCCAAGCAGTCTCGTAATTTTGTTGGCTATAAAAAATCTTTGCGCTTTAGGACGACCTTAAGCAGGTCTTAGGTTGGCTTAGCTATTGTATACACAAATTTCCTTGACTGTATGATGTAAAAGCTCAGCGGCTTACATTCTTGTTGTAAAGTTCCTCCGCAGCCTCCTGGTAAGCTGGTTTCATTGCTTTGCAATGTCCACACCCTATAAGATAATTCGAATTGGTAAATTCGGTCAGAATAGTTTTGATATCAATGGGGGTAACATTATTTCGATATCGAGTCAGAATCAAAAAATCGAAATTACAAGTTTTCCTGAAACAAATGTTTTACAAAAATCAACCATTTAGCTATCCTACAGAGGAATTCTACAGAGAAATGTGATAAACTTCCAAATGTGCACAACAGTGCTAGAACCTGCAATGCAACTAAACAGCACATCTCGTATAATAATGTTTAAGAATAACGCTCAATCCAGACTCTTTTGTCGAATAGCTACAAGGTCTGTTGTAGACTTATGCCCTTTCGTCCCTCTTTCATTGCGCTCTTTTATTTGCTGATACCACTTGGTCAATAGGGACTCATAACATTACTCTTAAAAAGTGGGCCCACTTTTTAAAATGGCCTAAACAAACGGTAGTTCTCGTTCACTCAACAAAATTGTTTCAAGGTCTGGCCTACAAAGCTTGAACATTGAAAAGGAAACTTTAGTACAAAGAGTAATGTTTTCCTGACCTAAAAATCACAAAATGCATACCTTTCAGACAATAATCTTCCTCTGTAGAAACAAAATAGATCCATCGCAGCTGGAAGAGCTCTAGCCTTCAACAACAACTGTCTAAGTAGCGCCTCCTGATTTGTTAACAACTAAATTCTAGCAATTTGATTGTTGAATACGGAATCACTCTACGTGAGCCTAAATTGGGCCCTATTGTTTACGAATGATACTATGAGTCCCTGTTGACCAAGTGATATCAACAATAAAAGAACGCTGGAAAACAAGGGACGAAAAGATATCAGTCTACCTCTATTGTGCACACACCAGGTTGTCCAAGAAAGGCATGGATAAACAAAGTGAAGTGACAAATAAACATCAAATCTTGATCTAAGGACTGAGACTGAGTACTCACAAGGCGCATAAAACATAACCAGAACTGATTTATGATCCTTCATAAATGAATCAAAATTATCTTCTGATAAATGGTTGATCTTGCTTGGTATATCTGACCATTCTGGCTCTGGGGGTGGTGGGGGAGGAGCTTCTTTCGGATCTTTCATAAATTCAACAAAGTCTTTGTACTATGATAGAAGAATGCAAACATTACAATAAAATACAGGAGTATCCCGCACATAAGAAACAACGTTTTTAATTTCAGGTCTGATCCGTTTCTTAGAAAATGAGATATAAACTTCAAATCAGGGTAGAGTTTCTTAAGTTTCTTAGCAAAATCGTGTACTATCAACGAACTGCTCAGATGCAAGCTCTATGATGGTGATACAAAAAAACTATTTTGATTTGCATCTGTAAATTTTCAATTCCAAGAAAAGCTACATTTATTCCTGGAAGATGTGTTTTGTTTCATTTGCACGCGAAACTCTTGCTTTCATCTTGAATAGATACAGTTTGATTAGACTGGAAAGCTGAGAGTATAAACCATTGTTATGTCAATACTCTTTAAATAAGAAGCATGCGTCTTTCAGACCTGAGCCTGTTTCTTATGATAGGAGGGCATTATTTTGAAAATCAGGGCTGGTGGTTCTTAAATTTGTGTTTCTTATAGGCGAGACACTACTGTAATTCAATGCTGGATCGTGTTCGATTTGAAGAATTTCAAGGTGATAAAGAAGAAACAGGGAAACAATATTATTTTCCGGGTCTATCAATCATGAAAAAGACCCTTTATGACATATGTTTGTAGCGATAAATAAGGACTTAAAGGGGATGTAGTAGCTAAACTTTCTAATATCAATGACTTAATCTCTCTAATACAGGCAAAGAGAAGCAGGTACATCCAGAATGAACATATGCTCTGTAGGAGTAAACTCCGTATATTAGCCCGTGCAAGATCGGATTTCGTATACCACCAACAATTTTCGGAATACAGCTGGATTATAAGTTTCAGATGTCTTTAACCTGAACACACAAAAGGCCACTGCAGGCTGAAATTCTGCACCGTGGCCGTGCACCAATTAGAGAAGAATTTCTCATTGAATTTGAAGACATTAACAAGTTGAACTTTATCTTTGTTTACTAAAATCTAGTACAGTGTCTTTAAAATGTCATGAATCTTTGACTTTGCCAAAGAAGAGTTCTTGTGTAAGAATAACTATGTTGTTATTTCTTTAGTTTTTGTTTTGAGTTTGTTTTTCTTTTTTGTTGTTTTGGTTTTTGTATCTTTTTCATATTATCTTGAAATTAATAGTTGAATTGACCATTTAGCTATTCCGAAAGAGAATTTCGATCGAACGATACTTTGCTACATTTTGTGGAATTTTCGAATGTGCACAATAGCGATAGAAGCTCTAACGCCACTCGATCGAATCTCGTGTCTAAAAATGTATAAAAATAACGCTCGATCCAGGCTCTTTTGCTGAATAGCTAAAAGGTCTATAGACGATTGCGCTAAAGATGGCGGCGCGGAATTTTTACCGAGATGCACTGCGTTCTTAATCGAATTCCTATAGAATCACTAAAGATTTGTAATTCGAAAGCAAAGCATCTCGGCAAAAAATTCCTCGCCACCATCTTTAGCGCAATCCTCTATTGCAAGTGTCATCTATAGTGGCGACGAGATGACTCTGTGTTCCCCCCCCCCCCGTCATGAATGGCACAAGTAAATGGTATTTCTTCTTAATTTGGCTTTAGGGTTTGTTGTTGCAGAAAAAGAAACAATTTCTTGCAAACATATATCTCACCTTTCTTCCGCTTTGATAATCAATCGTCTTCTTTCCATAACTGACATATTTGAAGGTTGGATAACTACAAACAAGTGACAACTTTTATTACTTATGAGAAACTAAATTCAGTTAAGAATCGATGGTAATGTCAAAACATCAAACAAAGTCTCTCAGTATATCTAAATTCTCGCTAATAATCAGAAACAGATGTTTTTACGTTAGGCTCTCGAAAGGTCTGAAAATTGAGCTTTATCAAAGATACTGAACGGCTTGTTTGTAAAATCATTCATTGAGTGGCAAAAGTTTCCGTCATGGTGATGTTCCTACAGAAGCTGAAACTGATGGTTTCAATCATTACTAGAAGACTGTTGACATATCATTAGACTCACCCAGATACTCCATATGATTCACACGTTGCTTGGCTGACTGTGCAGTCAACAGCAGCAAAAGAAACCTGCGAAAAAGGGAATCAAAGTCAAAATTTCAACCCTAGGAACACATTCAAGGCAGTAGCCTAGGGGGAAAGATGCAATTTGAATCATTCCTCTGATAAGATAATTAAAGACTTAGATTTTCTAATTTCAGCTTCAGTATTGACAAATAGATATAACTGTAATTCGTGAACTGCTTCGCATTCCAATCAATTCCGGGCTATCAAATATCTCCAAAACTTTGCATAAAATACTGATACATCTTGCTCAAGCTGCTGAGATCATGAGCGAAAGGACACACAGATTGGGTGATCGGGCCTACGCTACACTCGCAGTGATTTGATCGACGTAGTTACTTCAGTTCCAAGTCAATATGTAATGATGTAATGAATACTTACTCGTGTTCTTCTCTGTCATTTCCTGGAGCAAACCATCAGACAGAGATCAGGCGGCCATCTTTTGTCGTGGAAGGGGAATGTAGCTCCAGTGCTGGCTGTACTTGGCAGCAATACATATAGATTGCGAACTGAATTAACTATTTTGGTCAAATCGCTGCGAGAGTAGCTTAGGTCTGGTCATTCAATTTAAGTGCCCTTTCGCTCATGCTAAGATCAAGAAGAACTGTCTTGTGACAACCTCCAAGCCTAACGTTTCTTGTGTCTGTTTCTAAAATTCAGGGCATTTTGCATTGTATATAGTCTTTCTCCCTATTACTTAAAAGAAAAGAGAATGTCATTGACTGTGTTACCGGAAATGTATCCAATAACACACCTTTCTATCATCTTCAAAGTCTAATGCTGCTTGTTCATATTCAGGTTTTGCTGCCTTACAATGTCCACACCCTAAAAAATAAGTAAATTTTAGGAAAGAAAAATAGTTTCTTTAAATGGCTTCTTTAAAGGGCAAGTCAGGGGTTGGTATAATTGTTGATTATTCAAGAGATTACACTGTCATGCATGGTGTGTAGTACTTTTTTCAATTATTTTCTCTTTTAATCTGCGAAACTACATATTTCAATCTGCTAAGAAGTGCGACATGACGTCATTTTCTATGACGTCACTTCATGTTGACCTGAACGAGGCTGCCAAATGTGCTGATATTATACCACTCACATTGCTAGCCTCCTTATCGCGCCTTCGCACATTCGTGCAAATTACAAAATGGCGACGATATTTGGCCTAACTGACGAAGATTCATTAACCAATTTATGAAAGTTGGAGACATCAAAACTTGGAAAAAACTCACGATTGGCGTTCAGCAGTTGACAAGGTTGCTTTTTAACAATAATTTGATCAACCCCGGAGTTTTCCTTTAAAATAAATTGTCAAATGCTGTCTCTGATATCCTCTGTAAAAGACCGCACCAGAATGTATCATTAATTCAAATAATATAAGTATTCAATGCATGTATAGTCACAAATGCACTAACGCCGCTGGACATTCGATTTTTTATCTTTCATTAGTAAATGTTCTCAAATTAATTACAAAACCCGTTACTGATGAAGATGAAAATTGGAACCTTTTAAAATGCTCAGAATATTTTTGAAATTCTCTTCATATACTAAGGATAATGTACGTTTTAGTTATTCTACTATAGAGCCTGGATCAAATGATGTTTTTATACATTTCTATACCAAAGGTTCGACTGACTTGCATCAGAGCTTCTATCACTTTGTGCACGTGCACGTACAAAACTTCTATAACATGCACAAAGATAGCGTTTGTTACAAAAGAAAAACTTCGTAGAATAGCTAAGGGGCCGCACATCAATCGATTCATTCATGCGAAACGTCCATTAGACGTTTTCAAAATACCCCCACCCCCTCCCCCCAAAACGTCCAATTGAGAATCAACGTAATGTTTCCGGTCACGAGAAAATCTCATACCGTCGTTTTGCTGAATGTCAAATGGGCCGAAGTGATTGTGAAGTCGTCGGCGACGTGCTTTGCATGACCAGACTCAACAAAAACGGACAAGATACTTTCGCTGCTGTCGAAATTCTTTCGCACTAACAACATATACAGCAAGCGCAAGCTGTAGAATGAGGTTCCCTGCAGAAAATTCTCGTAAGAAATTTCGATAAAACAAAACTTTGAAAACTTCCGGTCTTTTACCCCCTTCCCAAAACGTCCATTAGACATTTTGCGTGAAAGAATCGATTCGTGTGCGGCCCCTAAAAGGTCTACTGGCTCTTTGTCTATCACTAGATTCAATCCACTCGTCCCAATATTTTCACATTCAATTCATTTCAATTGTTGTGTCGTATCTGATTGCAGACGTTGACGATCAGTGTCTTCCAGTTTTCCCTATCATCAGTTTTTTGAAGCAAAGTTCCAGCATTCTTCTCATTGGTCAGTAGCTTCAAACTATCCATGTATGTTGTTCTTTGCCTCCCCCTGTCTCTTTTACCTTCAATTTTTCCTGTCAACAGCTGGTGTTCCAAACCTTTCACATAGCATAGTCTATTCCGACTATGGTTTTTACTACATTCTACTATCATTGCAGCGGAAACACGTTGTTGCGCTGAGCATAAATGTCGGTTTGTTCAAACAACAATTCAGTTCATACATTAAAATGTTGTTCCTGCTGTGACTGGGATGTTACATTGAATCTCGTCTATCACTATCTACAAAGACACAGCAATTACTTACAAGGTGCGTAAAACATGATAAGCACGTGTTTTCGTTTCTTTAATGAATCCTTGAAGTTGATGTCATCAAGATGAAGAATTTCTTTGTTTGATGTCTCACTCCATGGTTGATCAGGGGGTGGAGGTGGAGGGGGCTCTTTAGGACTAGAAAATAGTGAAACAACGTGATCTAAATAGAATGGACAGGTAAGCAACTTGCTAATAACGCAAAGAATTAATGCCACGTGGAAACTGGACTTCTAATAAGTACAGCTGAAAACATATGAAACGTTCAAAGTCATGAGAATGGCAATACTGCAACTTAGCCAGAGATGTCCTGTGACCAATCTTAAGGGCATATTCACCTGCCTAAACCTAAAATCAAAACATTGAAGAAGAAGTGCTCCTCGCCATTCAATCCTTTCTTATAACAAAAAAACCACAAAAATTTTCAATATTAAGGTTGATATTAGAGCTGTTCCTTCGAGTTATGCAACGCACAAAGATCCAAAAGTTCCTTTTCTGATTACAAATTTCATTGTGTAATCAATCTAAGAAGTGGCTTTGATGTCTGTAAAAAGGAAGAAAGTACGCCAATCACGCTCATTAATGCAATTCATTGACGTTTCATCTTTTCTCACGAAAGCGTTTCTTGAAGGATTTTATATGTTGGATGATTGTTTTTTGAAAGTACAGTGGTGGAGATGCAGAATGATGGCATATCACATGTGCGTAGGACCACAGTAACTTACTCTTTCATAAAGTCGACAATCTTATCAGCAACTCTTTCTGTGAACTTGAATTTGACTTCTCCTTCACTAGAATTGAATAGGTAAAACTAAATGATACTTGCAAACTGAAAAGGGAGCAATAAAACATATGCCTGTCAGAATCTTACTATGAAGCTGAAAAATAAAGTGAATGCAAGTAAGCAAGCGTTTTAACTTTTGGTCTGGACAGAATGGGTTGCAAATCTTTACAAAGGTGGATGTAAAATTCAATGACCTATTTCTTCGACCTGAATGGCTTCAAAGCACCTTCAGCTATTTTTCTATGATTCAGCCGTTGGACATTTTTGAAATCTTGGATACCTTCAGAATTAGAATGCTTTTCTCCTTTTTCGAGAATTCAAGAAAAATTTTCAAAAAAGCTTTAAACCATCATTATTTCTAAACTGTTTGACGCAACACCGAAAAATTTCCAGGAGAGCCTTGGTCCATGGAGGTCTACAATATAGATTCAAGTCGGCCACTTTTGTGGTTTACGATTTAGAAATATAATAACGTCACATCCTCAAATGAGCTGAAATACAAAATGCGCTGCAATTTCAAAAAATCTTGAAAATTTTCAAAAGTCCAACGGAAGAATAATAAATAAGTAAGTAAAGTTTCTTTTGAGCCATTCAGTTAGAAGATGTAGGTCAAAGAATTTTACACCCACGTTTTTAGCCTACTTAAAGTTTTGGAACCTATGCAGATAATGCAGATCTTCATTAGTAGTAGCTACTCTAACTACAGATTGCATCACATCAGATGTCACCGCTTTTATTTGCAATTTATTTGTTTGTTTAACAAGCAGGGATAATTACACGGCGTCTGACAAGATATGACACATGGCAAATTCCATCAAATATTGAAATGTTAGTTGAAATATCTCCTTGGTCATGTCAAGAAAATACACAGAGAACTCAAAAAGCTTTTAAATGCCGTACGAAACACGTTTTTAGGTGAAACATTCGTAATTATGATGTGTCAGGGTTTGGATACAAGGAGAGATGAAAAGAACATTAAATCAAAGTTTATCAATTGGAAAACTTACCTGAAATATTTAACTGAAACAGAAAAAGATCAACTTAATACACAGGCAAGAAAAAATAATCACAAATGGCTATCTAAATAACTGAATTACAATGTTTAAGTACGACTCTCATTTCAAGTTCCTATCCTCGATCTGTGAAGTTCGTGCAGTAATTTCAGCTGATCACATTTCTTACGTTTGCGATTTGCAATTATTTGGCTAGAAGCAATCTTAACTAGAGAATATTGCCTTAAATGGTCGGCTAAGGATTTTCATCAAATCTGACCGCTCTGCAAAAAACTTCGCAGGCGTCGTTATGAATATAGGGTACGTCATAATTGGACGCCATGCCGAAGATTAGGCCGTTCAGACTGACTTATGTTTGCGATGAAAATTTACCAATACGAACGAGTGGACCGTCGTTACATTCAAAGTAAACTTTGATAAAGGGTTTTTGAACATTCTTGTTGTGGTTTGCCCAGTCCTAGCACATTTCCTTAATTGATTTTGTTTGAAAACCCGACCATTTTGGGCGATGCCCCTCAGTAGTATAACTTATTCACTTGTATATTGTTTGTCTACGTTTTTGTTCCCTCGACGTTTTCTTTGCATATTGTCCTCGTTTCGTTTCATGTAATCACGGGGTAGTGTTATTATGTCGCTCCTCTTGATATCGTCCCTTATGCCGTGTCCTATGGTTATTAGAAAGAATGTTAATCCTTCATACGCTCCACCCAACGGAAGCAATATTCGAATCGAACTGAAGCAAATAACAAAGCAATATTCGAAAAGTCACCCAATCATGAAAATCTATTTTCAAATAATCTTTGAATTCAAATGGTACGCTTCTTTCACTTTCACTGTAAAATGTTCTGTACATAATTGTTCCAAATGTGTAAAGTAAAGAATTTCAAATATTCCAAGTAACGGAATTAGTACGCGACAATAACATCCCTTCGAATGATATTTGTCACAATACTACTTGGAAACGTATAATGCAAGAATGTATCAATTAATTCAAACCTGTAGGGAATCCACTAATGTCATATCTCTTAGCAAGGGCTTGTTCTTTTGTGCAATCTACAGCAGCAAGAATACCATTAATCTACGGCAAAAAATGAAAAATAAATAGTTCAGCCTTAGAATAAATCTTACTTGTACCTGTTCGAAAAAGAAGTAAGTTACACTGAATGTTGCTCAAAAATAAGATTCATGTGGCAAAATTGCTGGCAAATGTTACAAGATTTGATAAACTTTCTACAGTAGTATTTCATCATTAAATACAAATTGTACGAAGGGCACGTATAGGGAGGTTAAGACTACATTCACACGATGCCGGAAAATTTGAAAACGGTGAAAAATGTGGCGGTAGAAAAATTTCAGCTAGTGTTCACACGATGTCATTTTCAAAATGTGCCGATTAAAGTTCCGTTTTCAAAATCTACCGTTTTCAAAATCTGCTGGCAAAAAATGTGCCGATTTCGTGTGAACGGGAGGCCTATTCGTCACATTTTTCACTGTTTTCAAAATGTGCTGGCATCGTGTGAATGCAGTCTAAATATACCGCAATCAGTGAAGGGAAATTTTAACAACAGTCTCATCAACATAAAGCGATTCGGAAGCATTAGGAATATAAACGATTTCATGACTTTTTCGCAGCCAATCACAACTTTTTGCCCTTTGTGTATTTTCATTTATTTATTATCTATTCTTTAGAGAAGCAAATTTCTTTGTTTTCTGGAAACATAAATTTTTCCTTTTACAAAATTTAAACTCATGTTTCTAGACAATTTGAGATCAATCTCGACAACAATGCTCCTGATTCAAAATTCAAGAGGGCAGGTTTTGAATCTTTTATCAACTTACGTTTTCATCCTTCATGCGTTTAGCTGCCTCGACATATTCTGGCTTCATTTTCTTGCAATGTCCACACCCTGAAACAAAATGATGGCATCAAAAATTCCTTCAGCAATCTATATTATGACATCTGACAGAGCAGAAACTGCATACGAAATTCGTAACTGTGAGTCCCGCAGCTGCCTGCACCAGTTTCCTTCCAAAACTAGGCAACATTTGGCATTTCCTTACTTAGGCCCTACAATCTTGATTGATCATTTCAAAAAGCTTATGTATCCAAACACTTCCTTATATCAGATTGGTCAATGACGTCACTTCAAACAGTTTCTGCTCTGTCAACGTCTGACATTCTGGCAACTTTTGATTCTTGTCTCGTTCAATTTCTACCATGACCATCCTCCTAGGCAGCCCAGTGGTCAACAAAAATTTTGTGAAAAAATGCTCGGAGGCCTAGAAAAACTTGGCAGTCAAATGCCCGGGGCTGGGAATATTTTACTTGCAAATGCTCAAGGATGTCCCATGGTCAGAGCAAGAATTGAACGAAACATTGTAAATTTTTTGGCTAACTTGGAACTCTATGAAAATTCTTAACTTTTCAAAATGATACACAGTCTGAAAAAGGAAAATGAATGGGCATAAGGCTTCCCTGGCTCTGTCAAAAATTCCTTCATATCATCAAAGCAAACAATTATTAGCCTTAATTTAAAGTCTAGTTGGGTTTACTTAAACTTTATATAGAGAGGTTGGACGACAAAAAATACTAAGATTTAACACACTGAGGCCTTTCGGACTCGTGTCCTCATCAGCGAGTGAAACACACTCACACTCTGACGAGGACACAAGTCTGAAAGGCCTCAGTGTGTTAAATCTTAGTATTTTTTGTCGTCCAACCTCTCTATATAAAGTTTCTAGTTATAATTCGTACCAAATTTTTTTTGGGTTTACTTACATGGTGCATAAAACATAACAAGAACTGAAGTAGAATTGGCAACAGTTGCGTCAAAATTATCTGATGTAAGATGCATGACGTCACTTGGCTCATCTTTCCATTCAGCTTCTGCGGCTTCCGGTTCATTTTTCGGGGCTTCTGGGCTGAAATCAAGTTAAAACAAGAACAATCAACATCTAATATCTTGAGTATGAAAATTCTTGAAACTTGCTACTTCAAGAAAAAAGAAAGTCTTCTGCCAATTATTGTCAAAACCGAGTGACCAAAAATGATGAATAGTCTTTTGATCTAACTAAGGGACCGTCGAAACCGATCGGTTAAGGCTGGTTTTCATATATCGCATTTGATCGCATTTCATCGGAATCATGGGTCTAAGATCAATTAGGATTATTCCCAATATATGAAAACCAACCGAAACAAGGTATCCTAATTCATCGCAATTCGTCACAATTCAACGCAATTCGTCGCAGCTAATCCCAGTGAATCAAAAAATTTTGTTTTCTAAGATGAAATAGGACGAATCCGATGAATCAAGATTCTCAATTTTCACATCATTTGACAATCGCAATTATTTACATCCTATAAATTACGATGAAAGGCAATGAAATGCGATGAAATGTGACAAATGAAAACCAGCCTTTAAATTTGGGCACAGCAAAATCTGTTAAACAGCCGCAAGTTGCTAAAAACACAGTCGCTATAACCGTTTGAATACAGGCAATTGAAGCATTTTGCCAATTCCATGCCAAAGATATGAAGTGCCGAATTTGCGATTGAATATCTAGAAAAAATCTGATCTTTTGTGCGACATTCGGCTCCTCGCTGAACTGCCAGGCTTGATTGCTACATAGCTGGTTTCCAGACTTGCAATGTGCGAATAGGTGCTCTCCTCTCCTAATCACAGGTGCAATTTACTTTTATTTTTCGTCCTCTGTTTCTTCTGTCATTTAGAGTAACTACATTGTATTATTTTACTTAATGAAAATGAACGATTGCGGAAAAGACAGTGGTATTATCTTCCAACGAATCCCTGGCTTTCTACATTTAATCCATTGATTAATTTGATATAATTCGGTAGAAAGCAGGGGCATTATTCTGATACACCTCTCCCACAGTCTTTGTGCCGCAATCGTTCATTGTGATTGATTTAGGTTGTAGTTAGCGTATAGTGATTAGTTTACACGTATTCTTCGTTTCTTTTTTGTGTATTGTCCTAGTCGCGCTTGTTGTTTCTTATTATATGTAAAAACATGGGGTAGCCATGCAATTTTGCTCCTCGTGTTATTGTCCCTGTAGTGTTGTGCAGTTGTATAGAATTGATATGCACAGTAGGTAAACATGTATTGTAAAAATTTTATATGTAAATAAAAAAAATTTACTTTCGGTAGAATTGGCTGAAAACAACCGACCAGTTCGGACGATTCCTTGTCAGTCAAATAGACCTTTTAGCTATTCTAAAAAAGAATCTGGATCGAACGATATTTCATTACATTTTGTAGAATTTTCGAATGTGTACAATACTGATAGAAGCTCTAACGTCACTCAGTCGAACCTCGTGTATAAAATGTATAAAAATAACGCTTGATCCAGGCTCTTTTGTAGAATAGCTAAAAGGTCTATTGGTAACTATGTGCATTAAACACAGATTCAACTATTAATTAGCTCTTCGTGTATCCTCTTGGAGAGCTCCCAGTTGACAAGTTTCTTATAATCCCCTTTTAGAGAAGTTTCTAGAACGTTTCTTGACAACTTCAAATTCAAGAAAAAGTTTATAATTACAGTCAACAGCAAAATCAATGTTTCATGAATTTTCATACAGCGTAACCTTATTTCGGTATATGTACATATAAGCTAGTTGACTCTAATTGTGTTAAGTTTCAGACATAGACATTCGCCAAAATGTTAAGCAAATGAACATGAAAATCAACAAGTTTATACAACATTCTTACTCTTCAAGCCAATCAATTATCCCTTCTTTTGAATATTTGCCACCATAATGAAACTTCTCTTCACCTTTTCTGAAATAAAACATTCCCATTTTCATCAACTTTGCAGCAATCAGAAACGCTTCTAAGCTTTTGTCGATTCTCATAATGAATAATTTTACCACAACTGACTCATTAGAAAACAGCGGGAGAAAAAAGCATTACTCACTCAAAATAAATTAACGTTGGATAACCAGTGATATTGAATTGATGTCTGACCGCTTGCAAAGCTGGTCTGTCACAGTCTAGCCCTGCCAGTGTCTAAAATAAGGAAGATTTAACGTATCAAGAATTTTACCACTGAGAATAAACACTGAGCGAAATACTAGTTTTAAAGATCAGGGAATTCACCACTAAAATTTCTTTGTTGCTCCCTAAGAATTTCTTTGTTTCTTTCCAAAAATTTTGCACATCCTCTGCGATTCAAGTAGTGGGTAGCTAATGAATTCTTATTCAAAACAAAGAGAGCTGTCGAGCAGTAAATATTGATTACTTAAAATATCATCACGCACCGCTTTGCCTTTAACCTCTGAGGCTGCAGCAGAAAATTCTGGCTTTAATCTTTTGCAATGTCCACACCCTATAAAGAAAATAATTTGTTATTTATACAGAATCAGAATGAAGTTATCAAAAATCATGTATGTTGGTCTCTGACACCATGAATAAGACTGTGTAGTATGAAAATCAAAACTTAGAAGGAATCTCTAACACTATCTGGGCTTTATCTTGAGACATTTAAAAGTCTCTATTGTTACTTTCAACAAAAATTCTTTAATAAAACTGCTCTGACTTGAAAATTGGTCAAAATGCAAATATACAAAGATCATGGGTACCTATACCTATACTGGGTGAGTCAATACAGAAAAAGAACACAAACAAGCAACAACGCAGTTTCCAATAACAATAACGCGATATTAATAGGCAGCAATACTTACAAGGTGCATAGAACATTACGAGCAGTGAACCCTTTTCTTTCCTTCTAAGTTTGATGAATTCCTATATATGATAAAAAGGAAGTCAGGTACAATGTCATATAAAACGTAAAATACAGCAAAGTCTAAGGCATCACATCAGTTAGAGATGACAGTTGGCTTAAACCACATAGGATTTATTACTCAAATATATACCAGTTAACAACAAAATTATCCAAATATTTTGCTGGACTTAGATAGGCTGATATGTAGCAAGTTTCAAGTTTCAAGTTTCAAGTTTCAATTTCATTTGAACAACAACATTTCTTTAACTACTACTACAATCATGTTTGCAATAAAAAAATTTTAATAAAAATACAGTTGTTCAGGATACTTGGATACTCAAGGCAAGAATCGGAGTTATTCCCTTGAGAAACCCTAAAGGGCTGACGAGCCAAGTACCCCTTACTCAAAGGAATGGCTTACATATCATGGAAACTCATTTATGCATCATATATTCTTAAAAAGTATTTTTGTTTCTGAAATATATACAAAACATCATTAATACAGAGCGAAAAAATAGGAAAAAGAGGGAAGAATTAATGAAAAAAAAATGGTAGAAACAAGTATTTGTTTGCTGCTTAAGCACGACATTTTGTTGACATTTAAGGAGTTAGTATTTTTCTCGTAGATATTTTGAAAAAGCTTTACAAAATGTGGCTTTTGATTTAGAATTTTTGATTTCACTGGGAATTCTATTCCAGGTGATGGCACCAGTGTGTATTATGGTGCGGGGTTACGCATGCAAATTTAAGCTTATCTGGAAAGATTCCAAATTGAAATGATTGGTTAAAGATGTTTGATAGTTGAGCAGAGATCACTGTTTTACTCATTTTGACTATTTTTACGGGGAGTCCATATGATCCGGGGGCTTTACTTTCGTTTAGAGATGAGATTTGATCTTCTACTTCAGCTTGGGTGACGGGTGTTAGAAACAGGCTATTTGTTGAAGCATTTGGCAGGTAATCGCTAAAATGTTTTGTTGAGCTTTGCATTTTGTTCACGAGGTTTAATGCAACGTTTGTATAAAAGGTATTGAAATTATCTGCAACTTGCTTTTGGCACGTGATGAGTTTTCCTTCTGTTTCCAGACAAATGTTAGATGATGATGACTTACTGTTTTTGTTAATGATCTCCCTGATTCCAGACCAAATTTTCTTAGAATTGTTTTTGAAGTTTTCGAAGTAATTCGAGTAATAGTTGCGTTTACTACTTCTTATCAGATGGTTTATCTTATTCCTACGGTGGAACGCAATCCTTTTATTTCCTTCTCAAAAAAGCTGCATAAATCCTTCTTCATCTCTGTAAGTTTCGTAGTTAATAACTCCTCCATGTCTGTCTACTGTGTTTACACTTATTACGTATTCTTATTTTGCTTGTAAGTGTGTTTCTATTCCAT
Organism: Aurelia sp. 3 sensu Dawson et al. (2005); assembly: GCA_964020215.1. Lineage (NCBI taxonomy): Eukaryota > Metazoa > Cnidaria > Scyphozoa > Semaeostomeae > Ulmaridae > Aurelia > Aurelia sp. 3 sensu Dawson et al. (2005). The sequence goes on along the minus strand of OZ026572.1, from coordinate 30,232,810 downwards.
TTAAAAGTAAAATTGAAGCAAAAAATAAAGGTAAAAGACAAAGTACTAGTTAAAGCCGTTGCATCGATGACTACATGATCGCGTGATAGAAAGATCCTTTGATGTATCCGCGCCAGAAACCACGTCTGCCTGCAACGGATTCAATTTCATTAATAGCCTTCATACCCTGCACTGAAACGCCTCAAAAAGATATTACTCTTCTTTGCAGAGTAAGAATCTCATCTCTGTGATTTAACTTTGAACAAACTGTGAAAAACAACAAATCTCTGAGAGAAAATTAATGAGGAATTAAACGTTAATTGAATATTAATAAGAACTTAATCTGCTTAGTGCATTCTTCACCAAAAATGTTGGAAGTCTTGTTGAATATTCACTGCAAGGTTCTTTTGAAGAGGCTACAGAGTAGCAACGTATTTGAAGGGTTTATTGGCAACATTAGATTGAAATAGAGGGGCTCATATTTTACATACTTGTTCTGAGTTGACATGAACAACATCTTTGGCAGTTGTATCTTCTTCCCATGGCGCATCTCCAGTTGGGTCTCTCATGAAATTCAGCAATGACTAAATTCATTATTAAATTCCATTAAAATCAGCAACCATCCTTTAACAACATCTACACTATTTTTGGTACTCAAATTTTTCATGCATTTTACTAGTAATAGCAATAATCAGGGAGTGCTGCTCACTGCATTGGTTCCACAGGTTTCCTTTTCTGGTTCCCCAGTTTATAGTCAGTTGAATTGTGATGCATGGCAAATTGGTATAATGGCTTTGAGTCAGTTAACAACAAGAGAACAGGAATGTGATCAAACATTCTTTTGATTGCCTAAAAAGCCCATTCCAATTCCATATAAAAAGCCGCAGACCCAAGTAACAGTGAAAAATTGTTGAAAACAGACAGAAAAACTACAAACAAAATCAACTGTGCAATTGTGAAGACACTGCACAGGAATATTATGCTGCTTTGCAGCAATTATCACTCAATATAGTTTTCAATAGCTTCAAGGAACAAATAATTGCTTCAGCTAGATAGCAATATACTAGAACTTGGGTTGAAAAATTAAAGAAGATTCTAGAGAAATCAAACAAACTGAATCAATTTGTATGTTGAATTATTGAGGATCAATTGTAGTGTAAAGAGTCATGTCATAAAACATCAGAAGCACATATGTTGAATCTGTGCATCCAGGAAAGAGCAAACAAATCATAATTTATTCCTTTGACATCTTTACAGGATCTGTTTCAACCAGCATGCAAAAATTGTGCCTATGGTCTCTTTGTTGGCCTTTGTTGTGCCCAGGCCTCATTAAAAAAATTGGGTGAATAAAATCAAATCTGAAATAAAATTTAGGAATCTAGTTCTCCATGTCTTTTCCTGCTGTTGGCAAATGGCTCTGAGGATGTGCCTGGGGTTGGGGCATTAGGTACAATGGGGGTGCTAGTGAGTGGAACTTGTGTGATTGGGCATATGCATTTATTAGGTCTCGCTATGACCATATCTATTTGCCAAAATGAAGTTGGTGATAACAAGGAGATTAACAATGACAAAAATGTGTGCATTGGGCTGGTTGAAACAAACTAAAAATATAACTGTTATAGCTTGTTTCAAGTAGGAGAATGACAACAACAGCAACAAATTTGTAAGGATTAGAATGATTTGTTCATAATAATAAACAGGATTTTTAACACTGACCTTGGCTGCATGCTTTCTGTCATAAACTTTGTGGAAACTTCCATCCCTGAAAATTTGACAACAACATGAAATTATAACATGCTTACAATGACATTTTGCCACAAAAACACTGCAAATGGTTGGAACAAGCTTTACCTTGAATAGATTGTTTGAAAATTTTCATTTTTAGCCTTTGATAAATTTTATTTGAAATTCTAAGCTTCAAAATTGAATCAAACCTCATGTATGTAATTTCTTGTTTTTCTGGTTGCTTTTCACAACTTACTGAATGCATATAGTCCCTGAAAGAGTACATTTGAATTCTAAATGGCACAGCCAAAAACCAGGGCAAACACCACAAACAGGCTGCTATGATCCTCTAAGTTTACAATATCTATTTCATGCCCTCTATCACAAAATAGCTTCAAAAAAGCTATCTATATATACATGTATATATCAAGTTTCAATTTCACTTACTTATAATGTTTGATGGCTAAAGAACTTGGATCTGTTTTTTGCTTTTTACACAATTTCTTGCTCTCTTTATCTTCTCTGAAATAAGATACAATAATTGAGATTAAAACAACAAGAGACTAGCTGTGTAAAGGTTGCTCCACTAGAATCAATGAATAAAGTTGCAAAGCAGTTTATCTTATAATCAACACCTTGCACTAACATTAACATATCAAATGTGGCAGTGGATCACCAGGCTTGTTGCATGAAGTGGCACAAATGTGACTCAATCAAAAGGGTTGTATTTGTGTTGCGTAGAATTAAATTGTTTAGAACATGGTCTGCAGATTAGTACTAGTTTGCATAATTTCCATAAAACATGCATATGTCAAAATAATGTGATCGTAAAAGTGTCTTTAATCTTCAAAGTTGCTTTTCAAATTTGATCAAGTAATCAAACAAGAAATGTCAGCAAGGAAAGAAAGAGCAGAAGAAACATCATCATTGCCTTGGACAAGAGTCACTTTCTTTGTTTCACTTGAGACTACTTTGTTCTTTTTCGTCATTTTCTACCACATCTTCATCATTATTTTAATCTTCTGAACTCATTTCTGTTTCAAAATGCTATATTGTTTGAAGCAAGAACTGCAGTAGCAACAGGTAAACAACAACAAGACAGGAGAGCCCTTTGTTTGCGTTTAGAAATTTAACATTAAATGATCACAGCAGCAAATTAGCATGATAAGTGCTGAAAGCGCATTACGTGAAAGCAATTGGTGTCACATTTGATTTGATGTGTTAGAATTTTTGACCTTTAAATCCATTGTACTCTTTTTGCTGTGTTACTGTGGAATCAAATTGAATTTGATTTGACATGACAGAAATATGACCTTTGAACCATGCCTAAGAGTATCGCTGATACCATCTGCAGTGCCATTGTCCATTGTAAAAAAGTTCTTCAACGTCAAAATACACATGAAAAGCACTTACTTACCCACAATTTATATAAACAATATTGCCTTGTCCTTTCATTTCTTTGGCAACACCTTCAGCCCATCTGATTGTTTCAATTGCTGACTTATCTATGTGGAGAGCAAAAGCTTTTGACAGAGCAATAACATTCAAGTGTACAGCGGAACGAAGGATATGCTGAACAGATTTTTGGTCTATAGAAAATTTACTAAAAGATGATGTCCTAACATGCAGCCTTGTGCACATCATTTGCAAAATAGAATAAACAACATTCTTTTTCAGAAACTCCCTGGCATGGGCAAAACTACTCAAGAAACTTTATATTTTAGTCAAGGAACCTTAGCATGTTTCCTTTATTTTCACTTGTTTTCTGCATCGCATTGCCAGGAAGAGGCTTTAGTAGCTTCAACATGAAAAATAAAGAGCAATTCCTTATTTTATCTTGGCAATGTCTAAATACTGGACAGAATAGCTTACCGTTTTGCAATGTTCACCAAGGCACAAGAAGTAAATATGAAGATTGTCATGGAACTCACAAAAACTGACAAGTGACGAAGGAAACTCCAATTACCCAAAATTTGATAATTTTGAGAAACTTTTAAGAAGCTCAAATTCTTAAGTTTCTTATTAAGAAAAATCTGCAGAGCACAATCCAAAAATCATAGCAAAATTCCAGAAAAACCCAAAACCTGATGATGGGACAGACTCATTCATGATGGTTCATCCAAATGAAAATATATGAACGTACCATTTTTTGAAAAAACAACCACAACATTTTTGTGTGTCTTCAGAAACTTCTTGAAAACCTTCACATCATAGATCCCAGTTATGCTTTTCAAGTTCAATTTTGAATGTGATAAGATGACCTGCAAACAGAAATCTTTCTTCTTAATAATATTCTTGGTAATGGCTGCTAATGGTAGTCCTTTAAAAACTGAGTCTTGACATGTGTAGAAAAATTGTCATGTGTCCAATAATAATCTCAATCTGAAATATACTTCTTCTTTAATTTATCAGGTTCAAATTGTTGTGAGTTGCTGAAGTGGAATAAAGAATAAATGAACCGAAAGTCAATGAACAGAAAATCAGAATCCTATATCGTGAAACCACAAAGATGTCACCAACAATAACAGCATTGAATTTTGATGCTTTAGCTGTTTAGGCCTAAGGAGATTGGAAACACAAAACTAACAATTTGTAAGGCCTATAATCCCCGCTATATGCCAATCCTTGCCTTCAGTTTGTATCTGAAAGTTTAGAAGTCAATCTAGCGACTAGAAATTACCTGCAGAAGTACAAAGAGAGCCATAAACACCAGATTCTGACTTGCCATTTTCGCCCGGCTACTTCCCGCGCCTTCGCTTTCAAAGAATGGCCTAATGACACGTGTCCATCTTCCTTGTACCCCTGTTCTGTACAAATCTGTTCTGTTGACTATGGTTCTGTTCAGCAACATTTTCTATGAAATTCGTGGTATAAATGTATTCCATGAAACAGAGAGAGGAGAGAAAAACATGCAGGAGTTTTTAATTTTTCGGTGATCTAAGAGTCTGAAGTTTCTTATAAGCGATTATAAAAAACGTGAGTGTAGTTATCGATAAATTGCACACCATATGAACAAAGCATTCATGGAGGAAGAAAAAAAATTGTTGAAAAATGGTGTTTATGGGATAAAGAATCTGAAATCTGAAATCTGGAATCGTTTTCATGACAACTTCAGAACTCTTGTAGTACAAACATTTTACTAATTTGTCTGGCAAAGTTTTTACACCAGACGCGAAAATTCATAACTTTGAGCCCCTCTAGCTGCTTGCATCATGCTGCACAGACCATGCAATTCAGCAACACCTGATATTTTCTTCGTTGGATCTAACGTTCAAAAGGTAATGCTTTCAAGCACGTACTAAAGTCACGATGCACCATGTCACTTAGTGCAATTTCAGCTCTGCCTTCACTCGTCTGCAGTGGTAATCTAAAGATTTAAAGTGAATTCATACCCAGCACTGCTTCGAAATATCGAAGATACCAGAACCTCAAAGTACTAAAAGTTTCCATCTGGTCTGTCCAACGGACGAGGAAAACCTGGATTTTCGTAGGATTGAAAGAGTAGAATGCAGATCCACATGATTTTATTTAATTTTGTAAACCACCAGATGTCTTAAACAGGTTTACGGTTCATGTAGCCATGCGCATTAACATTTGGGCAGTCGGCAGCTCAGCAAACATATACTTTTACATTTGTTTAACTGAAAACTCAGTTAAAAATCAGTGTAGACTCATTACATAAGTCCCTCTAACTTTGGCTTGTGGTTGTTGTTGTTATCGCTTCAGTTGTAGCAAAAAGTCTGCAGGGGGGAGCGAAACAAGAGACTTTTGGAATGAGTCTACCTTCAGTGTATTAATTGCGATAACCATAACCATGTAATCAGTCCATTTCGCAAGCTTTAAAGGGAGTACAAAGACCAGCAGCCTTTGCAATCGTTTGTTTGTGTTTTTGTGAATTTCGTACAGTCAGTTATTCTGGGAGCTGTGGATAGCACGTCACCGATTTCACGCAAAGCATGCTGGTCTTTGCACCCCCTTTAAACTGCAAGAGATGACACTTTGACTCAGCACATGTCACAGTTTCGCTCTTTGCCTTTGCCACACTGAAGCGACAACAACAACGTCTATTCACTGCAATACGAAAGGCGAAAGCTGAGGGTCTATGTGGAGAAAGGCTAATAAAAACTGTGTCACGATAAATTGTGACGTCAAATTAGAGCCGAAAAAATTCAGTTACCACGCAATCAAACGAATCATACAAAAGTATAAAACAGGCTGTGAGCACTGGACTGGAGATCAGTCGAGACAAGATGCTTGCCCCAGAGGCGGCAAATACGCTGCCAGGGGCCGCTCGAACTAAAATACAGTCTGGAGACGAAGAAGAGATTCGAAAGCACTTTGCCTCCTCGTGTGAAGAAGGAAATGACTTTATCAAGTTCAAGGATATCTCAGATGTGCTTGTGAGTTGTGGAGAAGACGTTCCAGCTGACACACTTCAACAGAAATTGCAAGAACTTGGAATATCTCAGAATGATCATATTTACTTCAACGAATTCCACAAAGTGCTTGAATCACTGACTACCGCAAAAGCTAATGCAGAATTGGTTCCACTGGAGACTGAAGCAAATGAAGAAGAGGACAGCGGAGTATCATGTGCTACTTCTGACGGTACCCAACAGTTGCATGATGATGCAGACAAATTTGCCTTACATGCGGCAAATGCACGGCCAAGGGTCCCTTCAATCACAGTGCGGCCTGAAAGCGAAGAAGAAATTCGAGAGCACTTTGCATGGTCATGTGAAGACGGAAAAGACTTTATCAAATTCGAGGATATCTCAGATGCTCTTAGAATTTGTGGAGAAAATGTCCCAGCTGACAAACTTCAAGAGAAATTGCAAGAGCTTGGAATATCTCAGGGTGATCAAATTTATTTCAAAGAATTCTACGAGGTCTTCAAATCATTGGCTACCGCGAAAATTAACGCAGAATTGATCCCATTGGAAATTGAAGCAAATATAGAGTTGGAAAGAGGAGTATCGCATCATTCGTTTGAAGATGCAGATAGAATTGCCTCAGAGGCTGCAAATACACTTCCAAAGGTCCCTTCAATCACTATACAGCCTGAAAATGAAGAGAAGATTCGAGAACACTTCACCTCATTATGTCAAGACGGAAAAGACTTTATCAGGTTCGTGGATATCTCAGATGTGCTTGTGACTTGCGGAGAAAACGTCCCAGCTGACAAACTCCAACAGAAATTGCAAGAGCTTGGAATATCTCAGAATGACCAGATTTGCTTCAAAGAATTTTACAAGGTCTTCAAATCACTGGCTTCCTCAAAAATTAATGCAGAATTGATCCCATTGGAAACTGAAGCAAATACGGAGTTGGGCAGCGGAGCGTCATGTGCTACCTCTGAGAACGCCAAAGATCCGTATGGTGATGCAGACAAGATTGCCCAAGATGCGGAAGATACGGAGTCATGGATCCCTTCACTCACAATCTGTGAAGACGAGATTCGGCAAAGTCCGACTCCATCATGCAAAGACAGGAAAGAACATTCCAAATTCAAGGGTACCTCAGACGTGCCCGACACTCCTGGAGAAAAAGTCCCAGTTTTAAAACTTCGATCGAAATTACCAAACATTGTAGCAAATCAATATGACCAGATTTACTTCAAAGAAGTTTACAAGGTTCTTGGGTCACTGGCTACCGCGAAAATCAACAAAGCAATGGCCCCATTTAAAAGCAAAAGTAAAGAAAACATGCAAGTTGAAAGCGGAGCATCATGTGCTAACTCTGAAGGTACCCAACATTCGAACGATGATGCAGATAAAATTTCTCCAGATGTAGTAACTACACTGCGAAGGGTTCTTTCGTCCAAAATACGACCTGACTACGAAGAGCATCCTTACCCATCATGTGAAGATGGAAAAGACCATAAAAAAGTTGATGATACCTCAGAAGAGCTCGAAACTTCTGGAGAAACAGTCCCAGCTTTGAAAATTCGACCGAAGCAACCAGAACTTGAAGAGCCTCAGAATGAAAATACTTGCTTCAAAGACGTTTACAAGGCTCTTGGATCACTCGCTACCGCGAAAATGAACGCAGCAGTGGCCCCATTTAAAAGCCAAACAAATACAAAAGTAGAAAGGGAAGTATCCTCTGTTACCTCTGAGGGTACTCAACATTTGACTGATGATGCAGATAAAAAGTCGGAAGATAAACTGGCAACTGCCCCACAAACGAAAATACGGCCTGACTACGAAGAGGAGATTCGAGAGCACTTTATCTCGTCGTGTGAAGATGGAAAAGACTTCATAAAATACGACGATATCGCAGATGTGCTTGAAACTTGCGGAGAAAAAGTTCCAGCTTACAAACTTCGACAAAAATTACCACAGCTTGGAATATTTCAGAAAGGCAAGATTTATTTCAAAGAATTTTTCAAGATTTTTGAAGCAGTGGCTACCCATAGAATTAATGCTGGGTTAGTCTCATGGAAAGCAAAAGCAAATATACAAGTAAAAAGCGGAGCATCATGTGCCACCTCAGAGGGTACTCAACATTCGTATGATGATACAGACAAAGTTGCCTTCACTGAATGGGTCAACGGTGTCCTGGAGAAAGACGCAGAATTAGCAGGTAAGAAACTTTAGGCCAGGGCCTTTTAGACTGCGTTCACATGATGCCGGCACATTTTGAAAACGGTGAAAAATTCAACGGATAGGCCTTCTGTTCACACAAAAACGGCACATTTTTTGCCGGCACATTTTGAAAACGGTAGATTTTGAAAAATGAACTCTAACCGACACATTTTGGAAACGGTATCGAGTAAACACTTGAAAATGATGAAAACAGAACATTTTAAGACATTTTTGGAACGAGACTGATCGACTCTTAGGGTGCAGGTAAGCTTCTTTGGCATCAAAGTGTTGCAACGAGTTTTTGCCGTCTAAGTTCCTACTGTTTTCAAATTGTTCCGGTATCGTGTGAACGCTATAGCTCAAATTTTGCAGCCGTCACATTTTTCACCGTATTCAAAACGTGCCGGCATCGTGTGAACGCAGTCTTAATCGTTAAAGCCATACTTTGCAAATGCCTGTCCGAAACAAAATATAGACGTAACCTTCCCAGGCTGCACGTAACATGTCATGTAGCTGTATGGGGGGAGCCCGCTGAGGTGGCATTAAAAATGAACTAAATAGCAATCAGGATGGAGAAAGGAGGAGTCTTTGGACTACATGACTTCACACAAAAATTCTTGATTTTTCCAAGCACTGCCCGTAGTCCTTGTTTTTCATACATTCTATGTTTGAAGCAGGTTTTAAAAGGTGGGTTAGTGTAACGAGTAGGGGAGCATGTCTTGCCAGAAAAAAGAAACACCAACCAGAGGTTTCTCTTCAAATTTTGAGGGGGCAATTGCTCCCATCTGCCCCCTAAATCAGCCAATATGTTGGAAAGGGGTTTTCTAGGTAGATTTCAGGAAACAGACTTGAGACGATCTCTGATAGGTCACTTTATCTTTTCTGCTCCTGTCAATCGGGAGTCTTCACGATACAGATACGGAGATGAAAATAACATGAGGATAGTTGAGGCTGGAATCAATGGCAAATGGCGTTTTGTGCTCTTTTTCCTCGACTTACGAGAAGAGCTATGGATTCATCTTTCTGAGAAGACTTTCAACCAGCATGCTTGGCAGATATGTACCTTTTGATGTCTCTTGTCGCCATTCATGGCCCACGAAAATGATGACAGCGAAGTGATGCCACGAGCTAAGCATACTGATTTAAAAAGTCCCGTTTACATCATATAAAGAAACTGCAAGCGTCCAATGCCCTAGATTCTGTATAAAAACCTACGAACTGTTTAAAATTGTGGCACAGGTATGATGTGGCGCAGTGGTATAAGCCCAAAACTTTGCAGCTAGAAGCTCGTGACACGGGGTCGTGGACTAGGTCATCTCTATTTCTGCTGCTTCACCCAGAACTAAGAGCATGCTTGTGTTTGAAAAGGAGCATGGAAGAAGCGAATATTCATCAGAGCCTCAAAAGTCGTTTCATTTCCATTGCAGACTACATTCCAATAGACATCGAATCTCCAACAGCCTTATTCAAAGCTCTCAAGGATGGCATCCTCCTTTGCAAGCTAGTAAATTGGGCAGCTCCTGGAACCATTGATGAACGAGCTATTAACAGAACACGACCAAATGTCTACACAATTCATGAGAACCTTACATTGGCACTAAATTCTGCCAGTTCCATTGGTTGTGGAATTGTAAATATTGGACCAGAAGACATTTTAAGTGGCACACCACATCTTGTTCTTGGCCTGCTATGGCAACTCATCAGGGTAAAGAGTATTTGTGTCATTTCACTTCTGACTAGCTAGAGTTCAAGTCTTGGCTTATGTAGTAAAGCGCAAAACTAGAAAACGATTGGACTGCGGAGGAGATGGAAAACTGTGAAGGAGAAAACGGAACAGAATGAGGAGAGGCTGTATTACACTTATTTACATCGGAATTGCAATCTTTAACTACACAGTTTTCTTTAGATAATGGTTTACAGTAACATTCTTTTATCAATTTAGTTGTTTGAAATAAGTAGGCTTGCACTCTGTATTACACTTATTCACATTTGAATTTCAATCTTTAACTACACAATTTGCTTTAGATAATGGTTTACAGTAAAACCAACCAGTCTCTGCCGGCCTCTCCCAACCTTCTGTTTTTTCCTTTGCAGTTCTACGTCTCTTTGGTTTCGCTCAAAGAGCTTTTTCCGTACTGCAACCGCATCATAATGTCTTCAGCAATAATCTTTGGTTAGTTGTGGTTTAATAATCGCAATTTGATTTTGATTTGCTTAATTCATGGAAATGTGTGCATTTTTCAGCCAATCAGGATTTGGGATCCTTGGTCCTCTTTATCGTGTTGTGTATCAAATTTTGCACGCAATATCTAAAAATCATCTCTGCTCGGATACATTCTATTTCCAAACACATGTGTGGCAGTCATTACAAAACAAAATATCCTTGAAAAGCGCTTGAAACAAATTGCAACCTGCAACAGTATCAATAGCACGGCACTTTTGTTCTTTAACTGTTTCCAAGCAAAATAAACGTCTAACTTCTCGATCAATTCCTAGATCGGCCTGTTTACTGCGTCCTCGGTCAAGAACATGCCAGGGCTAACAAATTTGCTGGAAAACGGAGAAGATGAACAAGACCTGATGAGAATGACACCAGAAGATATTGTGAAGAGATGGGTGAATTATCATTTGAAGAAAGCAGGGTCTTCGCGGAGAAATTCAAATTTTACAACAGATCTCAAAGACTCTGAAATATATTCAATTTTGCTTGGAGAGGTATGTTATTTCCACAAATGATTTGCGGTAAAGAGTGTAAAATGGCCTTAAGTGATGGATGTGACGGACTCATCATAGGAAACTCAAAAAAGTAACACAAGACGGAACATACGGGTTGAGTGGCCGAGCGGCTCATACAGTCTTCGTCAGGTGACTGAAGTTAAGCTTGGTTGAGTGAGGTCAAACTCCGGATGGGTGACCTCAGAGGCCTGACCTACAACTCACCTCGTCGTCCTTCGGAAGGGACGTTAAACTAGGGGTCCCATGCCTGGATGCGGCGTGCACAGTGGGCCTAAATTAGCTTTCAGTAGCTAGAAATCCTGACAAGCCTACTCAAAACAAATTGAAAACAAACAAACAAACGAACAAACATACAAACAAACAAACAATAAAACAAGACACTGTGATCCATTGAGAATTAAGCTGTTAACTCCTGGAAAAGGACAAGAACGAAAATAAACCTGTAACCAGGGAGAAAACTGTTACATTCTGCAAGAGAGACAACGATTTCATCTGAAACCCAGAAGGAAAGAAAATAACTGCAACAAAAAGCACGCGTTTTATCGCACAGTCATCAGCTCGGTTCGTGCGAAGAACAGATTGACGATGCAAATACGCCGATTTAACAACACAAGGAGCTCAATAATAATTGGCGAGCCTAAAAACTTGTCTGCAACTCGGTCTGCAATAGGAGCTGCGAAGGAAACTGCGAAGGATATTCAATATTATTTCAAGGCTTCGCAAATCCTACGCACTTTCTTAAGCAGCTCCTATTCGGGAAATTTGTTTCAACGTTTGCCAATTATTTCTAGGCTCCCTGTGACAACAAGGGACTCTTTCCTTTTTCATGAGATTCAAATTTGTTACATGCGAATAACTGAAAATTTCTATTTTTCATTGCAAGATTTGCCCAAAAGATCAAATGGTGGATCTAACATTGCCGAGAAACATGTCAAGTAATGCTGACTTCATGACAAGAGCAGATGTTATCATCGAAGCTGCCAACCAAATGAAATGTCGCAAATTTATCAGAGCACGTGATATCGTCCATGAAAATGCAAGGTTGAATCTGGCATTCTTGTGTAATATCTTCAAAATGTATCCAGGTTTAAATCCAGGTAATTGTTTCTTTTTTGCAATTTTCGATATGTTTAATCCAAGTTATTCCACTTACTACTTACAAAATTACTCCACTAACATTCCACTAAAAACCATGTCACAGGGGACGAGAAGGCTGTGTCTGCCATGCAGCTATTACATAAAATTAAAGCCACCGATGAATATGATGTAAAAAAGCAAAGCAAACTCTGTACTGCTGTATGCTGCTATGACATTACCTATCCGTAATAATTTTGCATTATTAGGGATCAGAACTCTACGGGTACACTGTAAATGTAGAGCAGCGGCTACGAGACTAATTGATTCTTAGGGTGTACACGATTTTTTTATAAGAAACTAGGATCATGCCATAGTACTAAAAGTTTCTTAATTTAACATGAAATTTTGTCCATTTTAGTACTAAAAGTTTCTTAATTGGTTTCTTATTTTTGAATGCATGAATTGTCAATGTGGTCGCTAACACTGCTGCAGATATGTTTCTTGACATTCAAAACATCATATAGGAATAAACAGTGTTCTGTTATGTTGAAAACACAAATGGTTAGATAACATTGCCCAATAACAAAGGCTCAACGATCTATTTGCTATGAAATTCATGCTTTTAACTTTGAAAAGTTTCTTAGTACTTCTCAGACGTAGTACTAGAGTTTCTTAAAATTTTGGCCATCTTAGTACTAGTTTCTTATAAACCAGTTTCTTATAAAAAAAACGTGTAGGTGCATTTCTTTGGCATCAATTTCTCACGATGAATTTCTTACTGTCAAATTTCCTACCAGTTTCAAATTGTTCCGTCATCGTGTGAAAACTAGCTCAAATTTTGCTACCGTAACATCTTTCACCGTTTTCAAAATGTGCCAGCAACGTATGTACTTAGTCTAAAATAAAATATTATTTCATTATGCATTTTACTCACCAAGTCATATGATTCTAGCCACAGGCACGGGCACAGGGACAAGCACAGGCACAGGCTTGGATTCTGAAACAGAGGAAGCTGTTATGGAGGAGAGAGTAACTGAAACGAGAGAGGAGAAAACATTTAGAAATTGGATAAACAGTTTTGGGGTGGAACCGATTGTATCTGATTTACATCATGAATTGCAAGATGGATGGGTCTTGTTGCAAGTTTTGAAAATTGTAAGTTACAAAAGCTTTCTTACTTAGCTGGTATTTACTTGTGAGAAAGTGGAATTTGCATGCTTGATGGGATGTCGATAGATTAGCAATAAATGATGATTTCAGTCCTGTTTTGAAGGTTTCTTGAAGGGCTTCCCTAGATATAATCCCTCATAATTTCAGAACGGAGTGCCAGATTTCAAATAGGTAAATTTTAGAATGGATTTGAAAATGGTCAATATTTCTTATCATTACCCTAATATCCAAGAAGCAGAGCATAGGTTCCAAATCATAACATCAGTGAAAAAAGGTGGGTGCAAATTCTTGTTTTCTTGTTTTGTTTTCGGATCTGCTACGTCTTCAAACTGATGTGTGCAACTGACGGTGGGTTTAGGCCCAAAAGCTCTCAAATTGTTCGAATATTACTCCGTTGTATTTCTGTGTCTTAGTAGGCTTTCGCATAAGAAAGGTTTCCGGTTGAAGTATTCTCAAATTGTTCGAAAATTCGTAATATTTGAACAGTTTGAGAGCGTTTGGGCCAAAATCTACGTTTAGTTGCACACATCGGTTTGAAGACTTAACAGAGCAGAAAACAAGACAAGAAAAACAAAGACCAAGGATCAAACAAGGTAAAAAATAATAAATCAAAACATTCGTGTCCTAAAACCCTTGCAGAGCATAGTAATCCAAAGCAGCTTCGATCGAATCTTCAATGGCGGATTTGTTTTACTTTTCTGACGGTGAATGCTTGAGAGTTTCAATGGATATCGATAGTTCCATCACATTTCATAGATGTAGACAAGAAAACACTGCAATAGAACTTAACTTACATGGAGGCTGTGATGAAACTTGCTTTAGTACGTAGTAAGTCCAGTTATCCATCCGGATTTCGACACTGAAATTATTGTCTTTTTGCAGGTAAGTGGGAACAATCCTGAAATCGATCTGGACTCATTCAACAAACCTCCATTCAAAAGAAACGGTGCAATAATGAAACGCCTCGAAAACTGCAATGACGTCATTCGTTTTTGCACTGATATGAACATGTCAACTGTGGGTATTCAAGGCTCAGATATTCGTGATGGAAACACAAAGTTAACACTGGCTATAATCTGGCAGATTATGAAGCTGTACACATTATCTGTTTTACAGAAATGCACTTGTTCTGAAAGACCTGTCGAGGAAGCGGAAATAATAGAATGGGCAAACCGGAGGCTGGAGAGTGGAGGGAAAAGAACGCGTTTCACTGGATTCACAGACCCTACGATAGCGACTGGCAAAGTTATATTGGATTTGATTGATGTGATTCGACCAAAAAGTGTCAATTACGCAATGGTGCAACCGGGAAATGATGAGGCGGAGAAGCTTTTAAATGCCAAGTACGCAATATCTTTGGCGAGAAAAATTGGTGCAAAAGTGTATGCTTTACCGGAAGACATTGCAGAAGTGAAATCCAGGATGGTAATGACAGTATTTGCATGCCTCATGGCACGGGAAATGATTGATCTTAATGCTAAGAGAAGCAAAGCTGCAATTGCAGTTACTGATGATAATAACACAAAATCATGACTGACAACAAATTCGTGATGACAAAGACAGCAGACAACGGATGACGTAATGATATAGGCAGAAACTTTAAGTAAATAGAATTAATCAAGAGAATCATGGTATAAAAAGAGACCGTAAAGGTATAGCGAGGGATATTGCTGTATTTATTTATAAAATAGAGACTATAAATAGAAGTTTGATTCATCACAATATCTATGTATCGACGAGTGTAATAATAATAATCAAGTAACAGCAACTAGCTCTTAAATCACACGTTTCAAGAAAATTTCTTCTGAACCCATCGTGAATTTTTCATGGTCTAAATTCTGATGTCTGACGAGAAATTAAAGTTCCCAGGCAGATGAATGCTTATTGTCCAGTAAACATGCAACAGACCCTCTTTCTGTGGCAAACCATTCGCCCTTCGGAGATATGAACACCAGAAGTTCGTGAAGTTAATATATCTTAGCCTGCTTTCCAGGCCACTTTTCTTTTCAAGTGGTCTAGAACACAGGCTAATATCACTTTACTCAGTAACGTACGAGACTTTTAGGATGCTTTTGTAAATAGCACTATTATAGCCATTCTTACAAAAATCGTTTTGTTGCAATTCATTCTTGGTCTGAAACGAAATTTACTGGAATATTGTGGTGTTGGAAATGTCTTCGACTGCGCTGGTTTTGATTGTTGAATCGTAGTAGTGTATAGACTGAATAACTAGACTTGCGATTGATTTAGTTAGAGGACTGTATAATTCTTGAATCGATTTAGATTTACTGCTAGAATCGCTAGAATATCGTGTTGATTCTCTCTTGACTAGTCTCAACTTCCTCTCAACTAAAAACTCCTTTTTATCATAACACATAATAAAACAAAAATAATAAAATCACATCAGCGGATAAGCGTATTGTCCTTGAAGTTATCAAATTAAATGCGTAGTAAAGTGTTTCTTAGAATTCAGCCTGAATCGATTTCAAGCTCGAGTTCAGTCTTTCAGCTCAGCGTAATAAGAAAATAAACAAACAAGTTCATTGATTCAGGACACACCACCCCCAAATCAAACAGAGTTTTGATTTTCTTCTTCAAGCATCAATGTTGTCTTGATCTCGTTCCCAGCATGCACTGCTGCTCTGCGTTTCGGTCTTTCGTTCATAGTCCCTGCCAGTTCGTCATCATTGTTTTCCTTCTCTTGATACTCCTCGCAAGTCTTGGCCTTTAGCTCGAGTGGACATAGCTTTTGGACTGGTCTGTCGATCTCATATTTGTTTCCCTTTGTTATCGTCTTTAGGGTGACTCCACGTGTTATCCCATCTTTGCCTTGAATGAGCTTGATTACTTTGCCAACCTTCCACATGTTTCGCGGCAAATTGTCATCTTTGATCAATACGATATCTCCAGCCTCTATGTCGTTCGCCTTACCAGCTGTAATTCTGTGGTGTTCTCGGAGACTTGTCATGTATTCCTTTGACCATCTGTTCCAATATCGGGATTTGCATGTTTGTAGATACTTCAGTCTTCTTTTGGCATCAGCAACTTCGTCTTCGTCACTGAAGATTTCTTCCTCCTTCATTGGCTTGATTCTTCTTCCATGGATGAGGTGATTTGGTGTTAAGGCTTCACTGTCTAGGTCTTCCCCTTGATAGGTTAGGGGTCTGTTATTCAAACTGAATTCGACATCTAGAAGTATTTCTTGCAGTTCTGCAAACTTCAGATGTGCTTGACTAAGAGATTTTTTGAGTGTGTTCTTTACCACACCCACCATTCTTTCGAAGAATCCGCCCCACCAGCTTGCTCGAGATAGATTGAACTTCCAGTCGATTTTCTGCTCTTGAAGAAACTCTTGAACCCTTTTGTCTTTGTAGATTGACTTGAGCCACCTTGCTGTAGCCTTGAACGTCTTTGCATTGTCCGATATGATTAAACTTGGGGCTCCTCTTCTTGTTACCAATCCCTTGAGGCTCTTCCTGAAAGTGCTTGCTGTCATGTCGTTCACTAGCTCTAGGTGTACTGCTCGAGTTGTTGCACAGGTAAATAATGTTAGATACGCTTTCTTCAGCTTTTTGCCATCTTTGCAGTAAAATGGTCCTGCGAAGTCCACCCCGGTAGTTTGAAATGCATAACCAGGTGTTTTTCTGAAGTCTGGAATCGGTGCTGTTGTTGGGTCGTTGAATGGTTTAGCCTTGAATCTTATGCAACGTCTGCAAACTTTGATGACCTTCTTTACCAGTTGGCGTCCATTTGGAATCCAAAATCGACTTCTGAGCTCTGCTAATGTGGTTTCCACCCCCATATGCATCGTCCGCTTGTGTGCATCTGTTGCTAGCTTGAAGGCGAGTTGATGCTGTTTCGGGATATAGACTGGCTGCTGTTCTTCTTGAAGATCGAACCTTCCATGACATCTAAGGACTCCATTTTTGTCACTCATGAGACCTAACTGATTGATCTGTTGTTTGCTTGGTGGATACAATCTTTGACTTTCTCTGGCCCACATGACTTCTGCTGCATCAATTTCCTCTTTAGTTGGCTCTTCTGATGTCTCTGTAGACTTCTTCCTGGCTTTGTTGACAAATCGTAGTATCCATACTGTAACTCTGAACATCTTTAAAGCACTGTTGAATCGATTGATGTCAATACAGCTGCTCAAACCAGTTGTCTGAACAGTCGTGGTTGTCAAAATGGTTGTTTCTCTTCTTTCTTCTTGGTCTGTAGCATTTTCTAGGTACTCTGGTTGTTCTGGCCATTTGTCCTCGTCAGTTAGCCACTCTGGACCATTCCACCACGTTTGGTTTTCTTGCAGTTTCGTTGATGTCGTTCCTCTGGTACCAAGGTCTGCTGGGTTGTCTTGCGTAGGACAATAATTCCACTTGATGTCTTCTGCTTCAAGAATCTGATCAATGCGTGTTCTGACAAACTGCTTGTACTCTCCTTTGTTCTGCAACCAACATAAGACTGTTTGACTGTCTAGCCATCCACGTGTTTCGTGAATCTCCTCTGACAATGCACTCTCGACGTTTTGAATCAACTTTGTCAGCATCTGTGCTCCAATAAGCTCCAATCTTGGCACTGACATGTTTGGCTTCGCAACTCTAGATTTGGCAGTTAGCAATTTTGCGTATGTGCCACTTGTTTGTGTGATCACCAAGTAGATTGCTGCACAGCATGCCTTGATACTTGAGTCTGCAAACCCATGTAGTTGAATGCTGATGATGTCTTCTTTTGGATATGCCAGTAGACATCTGCTGAATGTGATCATCTTGTGCTCTGCTAACTCTTTCAGCCACTTCTCCCACTTCTTCAAAATATCAGGATTGACTGGTTCATCCCATCCTTGCTTCTGCATGCATGCATCGTGATACATAATCTTTGCCACAATGCTAACTGGACTTGCTGTACCAAGTGGATCATAGATTGCTGCGACTGTTCTCAGTATCCCTCGTTGTGTTGGCTCGTGTTCCAGGCTGCAAATTTTCTCAAAGTCAACTGCCATTTCGTCTGTTTCCTGCTTCCAGCTGACTCCCAAAACTTTTGTTTGACTATCTTCCTTGACTGCGGTACTTCCCTGTGTTGGAATTTTCTCGGTCTCTTCACGTAGATCTGCGTCATTTGATTTCCACTTTCGCATATTGAAGTGTCCCTCATTGAATCTTTCTTTTAACTTCTGCTTCAGCACTGCAACTTCGTTAGTATTTTTGCCTCCTGCTGCTAGATCATCAACAAATAAACTCTTTGTGACAAGGTTCACAAATTCTGGATCTTCGTTCTTGTAGCTTTCCATGTGCTCCTTGATAGTTGCTCCAAGCAGGAATGGGCTGGGTCCTGATCCGAAGATAACCCTAGTAAATCGTAGCTCGCAGATTTCAGGAGGTTCTTGATGTATGTCCTTCACCCATAAGAATCGCATTGCATCTCGGTCTTCTTTGCTAACTTCAATTTGCAAGAATGCTTTCTCGATGTCTCCCAAAATTGCCACTGGAAACATTCTGAATCGTAGTAGAATATCATAAAGCATCGGCTGCAATGGAGGGCCAATGTGAAGGCATTCGTTCAGAGATTTGTCATACTTTCGTTGCTTTGCACTGGCATCATAAACAATTCGTAGCTTCGTTGTCTCAGCTTCCTTCCTGATCACTCCATGATGTGGCAAGTATGAAACTCGTTGACCATCAGGTTGCTCTGGAACCACTTCAACTATTCCTTCTTCTAGCTGGCTCTTGATAACTGCATCGTAGGCTTCGAGTGTCTGCTGATCTCCTCTTAACTTCTTCAGCAAACTCTTTAATCTTGTCTCACACAATTGCTTGTTGTTTGGTAGATAGTACTGACCTTTCCTCCATGGTAATTTCACTGAATAGCGACCATCACTCAGCCTGGTTATATTGTCCTTGAATTCTTCATACACATCTTCACTGTTATCTTTGATGCCAAGGATGTCCAAATCATATAATAATTTGAAGTCTTCTGCAATTGAACTTGGTTTTTCCACCATCACATTAACACTGCTTCTGTCTGTGTCTCGTTGATGTTCTTGAATTGCACCCATCAGCGTCCATCCTAGTGTGGTTTCTTCTGCAATTGGTTCATGTTGATTTCCTTTCACCATACGTCCAGTTCTAATGTGTGCATAGTCTTTGACTCCCAGGATCGCATGTATTGGCAATTCATTATCTCCTGAAACATCTGAAAACCATATCCCTTTGAGATGTGGGTACTTCTTTCGCTGGATTTCAGGATGAATATTTGGAACTGAACTCAGCATAAACAGATCCAGTTCTGCGAATTCCGTAGTAAATTTGCCTGTAGCATTCCCAACACCATTGACTTCGAGGTTGTAGATTGGACAATTGACTTCCATTTCTCCATTAACTGTACCAATGATCCTGCTCTCTTTTCGACTGGGTTTTAATTTCAACCTCCTGCTGTGTTCTCGGCTAATGTATGACTTTCCGCTTCCACTATCCAACAAAATTCTGCAAATTTCACCACCAACTTTTGCTTGAACAGTCTGATAGGCAACTGGCCCATTTCGTATGTGTTGAACTCCATCTGTTGTGCTGCTTCCTGTGCCTGCTGCTGTTGCTGTTGTTGTTGTTGTATTTGCAATGGCACATATGGACGAGTGATGCTTTCCTTTACAGTGGTAACACAGATTTCTGCTTTTGCATTGTCTCAACGTGTGATTTGCTCTTGTGCAGTTGAAGCATCTCTTTTGACCTTGCAAGATTGCCTTTCTTTCTGCAATGCTGACAACACTTGTACATTGAAATGATTTGTGATCTGTGCTTTTGCAATAAACACATTCCACCGCTCTATTCGTTGTTGTGTGTGCTACCGACCTCTTGTGCAAATCTGCCACGTTCCTTGGTGACTCCATGGGCTCAATTTCTTCGCATGCCTTGAGATAGTTCCATAGCTTATCCAGGAATTGTGGGAATTTCCATTGTGTCCATTGTCGGTCATCTTTTGTGATTTCATAGCGTATACTGCGTGGTAGCTTCATCACAGTTTCCTCTACAAGGCACATAACTTGTTCTTCATAGTTCATTGATTCCAATGAGGCATAATTTGCTGAAATCTCTTCGTAGAATCTCCTTAGCTTATACAGATTATGAGCGTTTGACACTGACGGTATGTCACGAATAGCTTTAACATGAGCACTTCGCAGCTTAGAATCATCTCGGAACTCTTTCAATAACTTGTCGATTGCCACCATGTAGTTCTCCTCTGTTGTAGGGAGACCCTTAATCACAGCTGCTGCTCGCCCAACCAATACTTTGCGTAAATAATGAAACTTCATGGTTGTTGCTAAACTACTCTTGTGTATAACACTGTTGAATTGCTCCCAGAATTCCAGCCACTTTAATGGTTCACCTCCATAAGTAGTCAGCTCCAGCTTTGGTACTTTAGCTCTCTCATTCGTAGATGGCTCACTGATTGACTGCTCGTCTTTGCTGCCTTCAACTGACTGCAACTCCTCTGCTAGCTGTAAAACCATGTCTTCATAAATGTCGAGACTTACATCGCTTTGGTATGTAAAATTTGCTACCTCTTCACATGAGACACCTGCTTGTACCATATAGTATGTCATTTGCTTGTTAAGCTGCTTTACATTCTCTAATTGCTCTTCTATTCGCCTTTTTGTTCTTTGCATTTCGATTGGTCTCCTTCTTTGTATTGTTCCATTAATATTCGCTTGAAAAATTTCCAAAGTTTGTTTTGCTACATTTTGAAGCTTTGTTGTTTCTTCCAATTGCATTTCTGGAGTCTTAAGCCCAAAAAATGACCCAGGTTGGTTGATTCCTGGCATCCCTGTACCTTCTTGATTCACAGTTGGTTCCCCTGTGACCGCCTCTGTTTCATCTGCTGTAGACATCTTGTTGTCTTGTTTTCCTTGCTTTCAGCTTCAGAGAAATTGACTGGGGGGAAGGGGAGAGGAGAGGGAAGGGAGGGAAATTTCGGGGTATTGTTCAGAGTTCGATAGATTTTCTTTGAATTTTGACAGAAAGTTTCTTGCTTTGATTTCTCCTTGATTTTAGACTTTCTCCATTTCGATGAAGTGGGTAGGGGAGGGGAGGGGAAGGGAGGGGAGGGTACGGGGAGGGGGTATAGTTGAGACTTTCATAGATTTGTTTTGATCTGTTATAGAATCGTTGATACTTGACTTGTCTTTGTTCGTTGCTCTAGATTTACTTTCGTACAGTTTTTCGATAGATTTCTTCACAGATTCCGGACTCAAGAGAGATTTCTTCGAAGATTTACTCCTTCGAACAGAGTCGCTTCGCATAGATTTCTTCGTAAATAAATTGCTTACAATAGATTTGATTCGTATAGATTTCTGTTCGTTGACTTCACTACTCCACTGACTTCGTCGATATCCGTCTCGGTTGATCAAAATGTTGGAAATGTCTTCGACTGCGCTGGTTTTGATTGTTGAATCGTAGTAGTGTATAGACTGAATAACTAGACTTGCGATTGATTTAGTTAGAGGACTGTATAATTCTTGAATCGATTTAGATTTACTGCTAGAATCGCTAGAATATCGTGTTGATTCTCTCTTGACTAGTCTCAACTTCCTCTCAACTAAAAACTCCTTTTTATCATAACACATAATAAAACAAAAATAATAAAATCACATCAGCGGATAAGCGTATTGTCCTTGAAGTTATCAAATTAAATGCGTAGTAAAGTGTTTCTTAGAATTCAGCCTGAATCGATTTCAAGCTCGAGTTCAGTCTTTCAGCTCAGCGTAATAAGAAAATAAACAAACAAGTTCATTGATTCAGGACAGTGGTCATTATCTCATATCTTTCAACAAATACAAGAATAAAAACACATGAAAATCAAACAGAATTTGTGTCAGGTTAAATATTTTCAAACTTAGTGACTTACCTCTAAGGCTCCTTTGATTCGATTGATGGCCTGTTTTCTACCAAACACTATCCCTAAATGACACAATATGCAATGAATTAGTCATCGATGAGAGTAAGGCCCCGTTCACACGAGAACGGAACGGAACGGAACGGATCAGAACGGAACGGAACGGAACTTTTTAAGGGGTGTTCACACGGCAATGGATCGATTTGAAGTGTTAATATCTTCCTCCCTAGAGATATAAATTTTCTAAGCTCGCCATTAAGTTTTTCCATTTTCATGCGTAAACAATCCTATTGTTTGGAGTCTTAGAATTACCTCACGTATAAATTGCATGAAAAAAGTCCGCAAAGTGGAACGGAACGCTTCAAAAAAGTGTTCACACGAGGGCTAAATCGTTTCGTTCCGTTTCGTTCCATTTTACGGCTCACTTTTCAGAGCCGTCCACTTTTCGGAACGGAACGGAACGTTTCTAGTCGTTCTCGTGTGAACACCTGCAAAAATTCCTTTGTTTTCTGGAGCAGTTCCACATCGTTCCGTTCCGTTCCGTTCTCGTGTGAACGGGGCCTAAAGGGTCAAGTTGACCAGGCGCAGGTCTAGCGGTGGGGGGGGGGGATTGGTCAAACGGTAAGAGTTCTCCTTAGAGCTATTGCCTTAAATGGTACCCTGGGTACCAGAGCCTTAAAAAAATAAAAATAAAAGAAGAAAGAAAAATGAGTTTTTCTTTCTTCTTTATTTTTTTTTGAGGCTCTGCCCCAGGGTACTTAAATGGATAAAAGTTTGAAACCTTTACTTCCCAAAATAAGCATGACGCTGCTACTTGACTCAGCCAACTACAAGCTACAAGCTAGTATAACAAACTCACAAGCTAAGACCGCGTTCACATGATGCCGGCACATTTTGAAAACGGTGAAAAATGTGAGGAATAGGCCTCCCGTTCTCACGTAAACGGCACACATTTTGAAAACGGTAGATTTTGAAAATTGAACTCTAACCGGCACATTTCGGAAACGGCATCGTGCGAGTCAACACTTGAAATTGATGAAAGTAGAACAGTTTTCAACGCTTTTGGAACAAGACTGATCGACTCTTAGGGTGTAGGTATCAATGTCTTGCAAAGAGCTTCTTACCGTCAAATTTCGGCATCGTGTGACGCTAGCTCAAATTCTGCTACCGTCACATTTTTCACCGTTTTCAAAATGTGCCGGCATCGTGTGAACGCAGTATAAGAGTTACTATCAATCAAAAATTATGAAAAAGATACGGATCGGAATAAAAATTAAATTGCATAGACATCAACATTCAAAACCATTTGTTTCATTCATTTTATCAAAGTATCAGAGTTTCAGGATCTTCCAGTGAAGTTTGCTGTTGAAGTTTATTCATGATTTGATAGAGTTGTGAAAATATCCGAAAACATGCAATTACAGAACACAATTTAGAATACAATTGAAGCTTAGAAAGTAACTTTTTGGTTATGAGAATTTTGATGCACTGCGTTCTGTCAGTCAAACATTAAAACAAAATGAATTTTGCTTTCTAGAAATGAATCTTGTTAGACATTGATCGCATCTTATTGCCAAAGGTGCTAACAGAAGTGTTGTCCCCCTGACATCTATAACTGTTCTTGACTTCGTCACATGGCTCAGCCATCCCTCTTACTGTAGGCTCAATATAAAAGGATATGTAACATGAAGAAAGTTAACGTTGAGTTGGAGCCGGTGAAGCGAAGTAAAGATGGGAAGGAAGTTCAAAGAAATCGATGGCACAAGAAGCACTAAAACTGACACTGGCTATGGAAGGAAGTATGATGCATACAAAACGATCAAGGTCAATTATAGACATCCTTTGGGTGAGAAGTTTTCATACATACACAGAGACAACAAAGACTGTCAGGATGATGCAAGAGAGGAGATTATAGAAATTTGGAGTGTTGAAGCAGCACGAAGAATTGAAGAAATTGGAAGCAGAAGTATTAAATATGTTTGCAATACTGGAAATTATTATGTAACGGAATGGTTACATCTTTATTCAAATAAAACGCAAACAGCAGTGGTTAAACGTTCGTATGGGTTGGTTGATCCAGAGAAAATATCTGTTGAAAACAAGGAAGCTGGGAAAGAATTTTTGCTTGCTCTTGCTGAATATTTTCAGATGAGTTTGGAAGACTTTATCGACACTTGCTGTGAATCTTTCAAAATTGACAAAGAATGTGTTGGGTATTTTCTCTGAACGAAAAACTATTGTAAAATTATTTAAGAAATGTTTGAAATTTGTTGATTTTTACTTCAGTTCCTGAGAGCATTGGTTTACTTCAGTTCCTGAGAGCATAGGTTCAAATCTTTAAACTGGTGGAAAAAGGTAAATGTAAACTTATGTATCCCGCGTAGGGTCTGGTATCCAGGGTAAAGATTATGAGACCAATTTCTTTGAAATAATGGCTTGAAAAAAGTTTAGCTACTTTGGCACGATGATTCGGTTGGAGTTTTCCGAAATCTTCAATACTTTTTTTAAGCATAGCGCTCAAATCTTTGAAAAGGTGGGTGTAAAATTCTGTTACGTTTTTCTTTGAACTACAGTGCTAGAAAGGAACTTTGGATAATTTGCTGTAAATTTGTCGTGGCAATTCCTTGATACTTTAATTACTTTCAAAATGGCGGCATCTATCAATTTTGAGGCTGTGACGTCATCAAATTTCTAAATCCATAACCAGAAGAGCTACAGATTTCTGATCATAAACTATGGTTTTCTTGAAGATTGTATCAATTTCCCTGAAGTAATTTAGGATTTACGATGATTTTAATTTCTTCACAATATTTGATGAATTTTTGCAAAAATAATCAAAAGGCCGCCATTTTGAAAACAATCAAGATATCAAAAAATTGCCACGACAGATTTACGGCAAATTGCCCAAAGTTTCTTTCAAGCACTTTAATTCATAGAAAAATGTGATTCAATCTTACACCCACCTTTTTAAAGGTTTGAAAGATTTGAGCCCTATGCTCTTTTTTGACTCACGAGGACAAAGTCCAAGTGAGGTATATGGAGGGGACAAAATTCCTGTGTGTGTCGTCCAATTTCGATTGTTTTTCTAACAAACGATGATTGTTTTTTTCATTGTTTTTGAACAAGAAAACGCCGTGAACATGCTTTGCGACTTTTCGTTGTGTCTCGAGCGAGGATTGTTTAAAGGTTTCATTTGATTGGTGGAAAGGACAAAGTAAACAGACACTATTGTTATATCGATGTCATGCCTGTCATGGTGAGATGAGCACCAACGATGCCAGATGAAGTGAGCCAATTCAGTGTAGGGATGACATATATCAGATGACCCAAGAGTAAGCAACACTGCGCTCGCGGCCATTTGCAATTTGGCAGTTTGTTGCGGGATTTGCGTTTGTGAACACTTGCAGTGAAAGATCTCATATAAACTCACAGCAAAAGTCATTTGAATCGCAGTGTGCAAGCCATAGTCTTTTTGCAATTTTTTTGTATCATTTAGCAGAAAATAAATCGAAAATCATTGTGTTTACATTCAAATGCTGGGTGCAAACTAGACACGAAGTCGAAACAATCATTAAAACATTTTAAAAATTGGACCACAAGATTTAGTTATTCATACTGTAGGCCTACTAGGGTACAAAGGGTAAATTTTCCTCCAGCCTACTACCACAAACTTCAAATTTGAATGTGAAAGCAAAAGCATTATTAGGCCTATTGTCAAAAAGAAGTAAAGACACCATTAAATAACTTTAAAAACGGTAAAATTAAAACTTAGAAAATTCTATAAAATGATATAGAGGAGTCCTAACTGTTTTAATATCCTAATCGGCACGAAATGTGGTTTGTTAAGCAAAAACAAAAAAATTTCGATATAAGACGTGAGAAGGAAAACAGTTACCTGTCATGGGGATTGAACATACGACCTTTCGCTTGGTAGGTCACCGCGCTACCACGGCGCCACCTGATCAGCCATCAATCTGTGGACTTGGCAAAATGTATCTTTGATTTAGATAAGAAAGAATCATATCTGTTCTACTTCTTATTGTTTTTAACAAACAGCGATTGTTTAAAGTATTGTTTTAAACAACAAAACAACAAACAGGGGTCTACGCGTAGA
The DNA here is from genome assembly GCA_964020215.1 of Aurelia sp. 3 sensu Dawson et al. (2005). Lineage (NCBI taxonomy): Eukaryota > Metazoa > Cnidaria > Scyphozoa > Semaeostomeae > Ulmaridae > Aurelia > Aurelia sp. 3 sensu Dawson et al. (2005). The sequence goes on along the minus strand of OZ026572.1, from coordinate 30,206,536 downwards.
CTGCAAGTCTTTGTCGTTGTGGCGACATGTCAGTTCAGGGACCAAAACTGCATGAACGTTTCCCCAAAATGGGACCTACGGAAAGAAGGTCAGCTTGACCTTTTATCCTGCATCCTTCCCTCTGTAATCAGGGGGGGTTGATTTTTACATTTTTGACCTCAAATATTGTGTTGTATCTATTTTTACAGTACAATAACTTGTAAATAGTTTTACATTGTGGCAAATGACGAATAAAGACATACATAGTAACGAATCAATTCTGATGCAAAAAATGGCTTGTCCTATATAGTTACAAACAGAATGCTGTTGTTTATCAAGAGGATTTGATTAAGTCACCCATAGACATTGAACCAGTTTCACCAGAGAAGATTTTTGACCATCTCAAATTTCATGAAAGTTGCCTCATGTTTGATTTTTGCTATCATTTTAGCCTTAATTTCTTCTTGTTTGCATGTAGAAGCATGAAGCACAAGCATATAGAAATTTTAAAAACCTTTAAGTGAGTTGACGGGCTAAGAGGAGCTTATCTATAAATAGGACAAAGAAACTCCTCCGCACGCTTGTTCCTCTAGCTGAACGAATTCCACGCACGTGTTGACTTTTTCAAATACAATAGAATACAATAGGCTAAATTTAGGCATACACATGTAGTTCCAGAAATAGCTATATAATCTTTTTGACAATATTATGAATCCACTTTCAAGCAATGTCTCCCCAATCACAAAGTCTCGTGAGTCACCCCAAAGGTCCTTTGATTAAATTACACAGCATATTCTTTTGTTGCCAATCATTTGAAGACCTGACGTCATAAAATTTCTAAACCTAGCCAGAATAGTGAAAAACTTTTGCTTGATGCCACATTGTAAACAATCAAAGTCCTGCTATGATATATTATTCCGTGATTGCTTAAAAAGCTTAGATCACAATTTTTCTTGAATTCGTAAGGAAGGAGAGAAACACTCTATTCCAGGTATATTGAATTATAGAAAAAAAAGGTGTATTGAAGATTTGAGAAAAGTCCAATAGCAGAATCATAGAGAAATAGCTAAAGAGTGTCCTTGAAGCCATTCCAGTCAAAGAAATATGTCAAGGAATTTTACATCAACCTTTTGAGAGATTTGGAAGCTATGCTGTCCCTTGAGATACTTCAACTTGATAAAAATTGTTTCTAAGTTTTGAACGATAATTTTTCAGGTATTTCCCTTGCCCATGGAAACATTCCGATAACCTGTGTGTGGTTGTCTTGATTTGCAATTTCCTTGTATGACATTATCGACAACGAAGATCGCGAATATGCGGAATGCGGAATACCAGCAAAGATGACAGAGAACCTTGTTCCAGAATCTGGGGTGACGACCAAGGGAAACTGGGAACTTTGAGGAAACAAAGCTCGTGTTTTGATACTAAGGAGTCATTGCTCCATCTCGACAAAGAATAACTGTGAGTGAAAACTAAAACTAGACAGAGAAATAATTGGTTTTTCAAGGAATCTTAAAAAAGGGTCCTGGAGGGGTATAATAGGATCCGGGGATGGGACCACGGTAGGGGTATGGGGGCCCCCATAAGAAGTATCAAGCCCCTATGTCCGAGGAGATTATCATTGATTATTTGGGAGCGAGTTGAGCAAAGCGACGTTAAAATCTTTCAGTGAAACGGGAAAATGCCGGGGAAACTTTCTCCATATGAACAGGCCCTTTGCTGTCCTACCCTTTCTAAGACGTCACATCATGTTAGAAGAAGATGCTTTGGGTTCTGTTGTGGTGTAATATCTTAGTTCTTTGCTCACATTGTTGCACAGGGAGCCCAGGAATGATTTTCAAACTCAAATATAAATTGTCTGGAATAGGAGCTGCGTAGGAAACCACGAAGAATTTGGGAAGCCTTGAAATAAAAGCTGCGTAGGAAACTGCGAAGGACTCGTAGCGCGTGGAGCTGCGACCATTTTTCGCAGTTCCTTGGCAGCTCCATGCGTCACGAGTCCTTCGCAGTTTTCTTCACAGCTTGTATTTCAAGGCTTTGCAAATCCTTCGCAGTTTCCTACGCAGCTCCTATTACAGACAATTTATTTTTTTGTTTGCCAGTCATTCCTGGGCTCCCTGTGATTGCTGTGGCTTGTAAAGAAAGCACAGGTATTTCCAAAACAAAGGGTTTTTCAGATTCCCAGGCCCTTTTCTCGAATCTTTCGAAAAGCCCTCTTAATGTTTCTTCCGCATTCCTGCACTTCGTAAATACAACACGACAAAAGTGTTGGCCTAAAAAAGGAGGCAATTTGCAAGACGATGGCCGCAAAATTCGAGGAGATCCAAGGCTCAAAAAGCACGACAACTGATGCACGTTACGGCAAGGACTGCGGTGCGTACAAGACGATAACAGCAAGCTACAAACACCCTAAGGGTTTAAATTTTGCCTATACTCACAAGGACTGCAAGGATTATGAAGACGTAGCAAGAGAGGAATTGATCGAAATTGGCAGCAAGAAAATCCAATATAGCTATGACTGGGGAAATTATTTTATTCTAGAGTTGCTTCATTTGTATTCTGGCAAGAATAAGGTAGCCACAGGTACGCGTGAATATGGGGTTGTTGACCCTGAGAAGAAAAGTGTGGAAAACAAAGAAGCTGGAGAAAAATTTTTGAACGAGATTGCAAAAGATTTTGAGATGACTGTACAGCAATTTGTCAACGCTTGTTGCGAGACTTTTGGAATCAGCAAGGAAGTTTTTGGAGTTTTGACACAATGAGTTGGGATAGAAACTCCAGCATTAATTGCCAATAATTTCCACTGATATGTGGTAATATCAAAGAGCCAATTTCAAGAACAATGTCACCTACGGTCCTTCGCGGGCACACTGTAATTTTAAACTGTCTGAAAAAATAAAGTTTCAAAATGGTTACGCTGGCTAGAAAAATTTTTGTGACAATGATACCCTTGGGAAAACAATTTTGTTTAAAACAAAATTCTACATTAAAGGTACCACGAGTTGGCGTTTTCTACTATCCCACCCCCCCCCTCCCCCAGGTGCAAGAGTACTTCTTTTCTTTGGGAGACCAGAGCAACACTATTTCCTCTTGATATTCCCTGTGCCAGCTCCCTAGAAAGATGGCCTTTTGAAAAGATTTGTCCATGGTGCTTTCAGCAACACCTGCTGCTGTGGCAGAGAGAAAAGTATAAAAATGCAGTCTGCTTTCTTTGTATGCCTCCATACTTGATACCTATGTTGCCATCAAAAGCTCCTCTCGCCGCTTCTCACATAGATTTGATAGGATAACGTAAAGTTTTTAAATAAGATCAAATTTTCACTAAAATCTTTTAAAAATAAATACAATATTTAAAACTTAAATCCATAATCAATACTTACAGTTTGTGTCATGTCGCAACAAATAGACGTTTTTTTATAAGAAACAGGTTCATAAGAAACTAGTACTAAGATGGCCAAAATTTTAAGAAACTCTAGTACTATATCTGAGAAGTACTAAGAAACTTTTCAAACTTAAAAGCATGAATTTTATAGCAAATAGATCGTTGAACCTTTATCATTGGGCAATGTTATCTAACCATTTGTGTTTTCAACATAACAGAACACTGTTTATTCCTATATGATGTTTTAAATATTCAAGAAACATATCTGTAGCAGTGTTAGCGACCACATTGACAATTCATGCATTCAAAAAATAAGAAACCAATTAAGAAACTTTTAGTACTAAAATAGACAAAATTTCATGTCAAATTAAGAAACTTTTAGTACTATGGCCTGATCCTAGTTTCTTATAAAAAAAACGTGTAGCATAAAAGCTCTGTTTAGCCTCCGTCCCTAACGAGCCCAGCAAGCAACAAGCAAGCAACAAGCAAGCAACAAGCAAGCAACAAGCAAGCAACAAGCAAGCAACTAGCAAGCAACATCTGTTTGTTAACGCAGGCTGGGTCATGTGGCAGTATTTGTAGTTCCGACGACAGGATTCGAACCCACGCGGTCAGACCCCACAAGATTCGAAACACTTTGCCTTAACCGCTCAGCCAAATTTTGTCCGAAAGTTTAGTTGTCCGAAATCTGGTTATATCCGAAAGTTTTTTCGTCCGAAAGTTTTAAATTCATCAAAAATATAAAAGCAGAAAGAAACTTCGCGCAAAAAGTTAATATATCATCATTTTGCCAGTATTGCTCAAGTTCCTTTAACTTTTTATCACAAGGTTTTCTTCTATAAAGAGTTTCTCGTAAACAGTGCAAGTATGGCAGCACCTTTTTAATTTGGTTCACAGCTAGTTTTACCATCATTCAGTCTGAGAAAAAATTCATTATTCAAATATCTGGTAGATGTGATGATGATAATACCCTTAACTTGATACTCATGATAGAATTACAATTAGTTTTAGAATGCGTTCACACGATGCCGGCACATTTTGAAAACGGTGAAAAATGTGACGGATAGGCCTCCTGTTCACACGAAAACGGCACATTTTTTGCAGGCAGATTTTGAAAACGGTAGATTTTGAAAACGGAACCGTAACCGGCATAAATTTGAAACAGCATCGTTTAAACACTCAACAAAGATGAAAACAGAACATTTTTCGACACTTTTGGATCGAGAGAAGTCTATTCTTAGGGTGTAGGTACTATTCTTTGGCATCAAATCCTGCAACGAGTTTTTATCGTCAAATTTCCTACCGTTTTCAAATTGTGCCGGCATCGTGTGAATGCTAGCTCAAATTTTGCTACCGTCACTTTTTTCATCGTTTTCAAAATGTGCCGGCATCGTGTGAACGCAGTCTTAACATATATTTTGGTCTCATGCTTATTTATTGGTATTGTGTCTGTCCGAGAGTTCTTTTGCCCGAAATTCCCGTAAAAGCGTCCTAAAGTTTTTTGTCTGAAGTTATTTTTCTGAAACTTTTCCGTCCGAAAGTTTTCGACTTTAATGTACTCCGTCTTGAATACAGAAAATATTTCTGTACTCCAACATCTTTGCGCTAAATGGTGTAGTACCCATCCAGGACTTTCTCATTGTGGAATATATGTGTGCAAATAAATACGAAGTTGTCCCGTGCAGTCAGTTTTCACACTGGCCAAATGACCAAATGATTAATTTGCAGATCATGTTTGTTAAGCTTTTACTTTTGAATGTTGATTGATGACTTCACATTCTGGCAAAATAGTCTCGTACCCCATAAGGATGTCTGCAGACATATTCATATCCCCACAAAAAATGGAAAGAGGTTTCATACCCCTGTCAAAAATCCTCCAGCCTGGTGCCCAGGACTAAAAAGTACCACTCAACACCGCTAAAAGAAAGTACAGTCTCAGGCGATAGACGAATGGCTGCACGCAACTAGAAGGTCTTACCACGCGCCCATCTGCATCAAAACGTCGTCAGTGAGCACAACAGAGTGAGCACAACGGTAAATTCCGAGTGGGGCTGCGCTGATCAGGTTCTAAATTTTTAAATCGGTGTAAAAAGACGGGTGTAAAATTCAATGACCTACTTCCTTAAACTGAATAAGAAACTTTAGCCACTTTTTTATAATTCTACCATTTGACTTTTCAGAAATCTTGAATAATTTTGTCAAAATTACAGCCTATTTCATATTTCTGCGCATTTATGATGTGACGTCATCAAATTTCTAAATCACAAACCAGAGAGGTGAAAGAGTTTTGCTTGATACCATATTGTTGGCATCCATAACCTATAGCTTTCTTGAATTTGTTTGATATTTTGTCATTAGGTTTAGAAATTACGATAGTTTTAAGTGTTTTTCGAAAATTTGCTTGAATTCTTAAAAAGAAGAAAAACACTGTAATTCTGAAAATATTGACGAATTCAGAAAAGTCCAACGGCAGATTTACTGTAAAATAGTTCAAGTTTCTTTGAAGCCGTTCAGTTAAAAAAAAAAGAAATAGGTCATAGAATTTTACACCCAGCTTTCTATTCTAAAGATTTGAAGCCTATGCTGGCCAATAACGACTCTGATAGGGCCTACACTGATTATGTGGCTGCCGTTATTGCTGTTGATAAACTGCCACGCAAAAACTCCAGCATGAGCGGTCTCGGTCTGTAAAGGGCCTAGATCAACAACAACAACAGCAACAACAACAACTTTTGTCTCTTGTGTGGCCCAATTTTTTGAGAAATAACGAAAGACTATACTTGGAAAGAGTTGAAGCCTAGATTACATCTGCAAAAGTACACCTATTGTCTGGGAAAAAAGTCTGGAAAACTGGAAGTCCCGCAGAAGCGTCGAGGCTGCACGCAGAATCCATGTGCATACTTTTACTGTTTTAGAACTCCCCCCTCCCACCATTGTCAACGATTGCATGATCGAAACTTCAAAAGCAGCAAAGTTTTAGGCTGTAGAGTTTGGTCTTGTGTCCAGCTTCCAAATGCTTGCTGGGCTCCAGGCTAAAGGAAGCATCTTAAACTTTGGGGAGTACGAAATTTCAAGGACAGTGTTTCATTCAGCTAAAGGGGCTCTTCCTGAAACAAAACGGGCATTCCTGCGCTATAACTGCAAAATTTTAGGCCCCCAGTGTCTCCTTGGTTCCTACATATCTGCTTGCTCAAAACAGGTCTTATGCTATATCTGCAAATCATGAATAAGGAAGCTAATGTAGTTATTTCTATTTACATTCGGTTACGCAAAGTAACCCTCAAAACATAACAAAACCATTTTTCGCAGTGTCTCCCCGGTTCCTACATCTCTGCTTGGTTCAGCATAGGTGGTAGGAAAATATCTGCACATCATGAACATGGAATGTAAGGTTGTTATTTCTATTTAGCTACACTCGGTTACGCAGGGTAACCAACCCAGGGGGGGACACTCAGCACATACGCCAGGCAAAGAAATTATCAGGCAATCCAAAAATATCACTTCAGCTTCATTGCAACCGAAAAGTATCAGCTCATTTTATACTTAGAAACCTGTACATGAACATAAAATGTCCCGAAACGATACAAGCAGAAGTCAGGATTGCCTCTGGCGAACCCAGAAATATCAGTTACACGATACTTGGAGTCAAAATATATCATGAACATAGTTTTAATTTTATTTGGACCGAAAAATATCACTTTTGGCAATATTGTGACCCACAAATATCGGACTTACCTCCCCGTATATGCTTGTGCTGAGTGCCCCCCTGGGGTAACCAATAAAACAAAACAAAACAGAACAAAACAAAACAAAACAAAACAAAACAGTTCTTTGTTAGATTCGACGATAAATCTAAAATCCTCCAGGTGTGTGCATCGGCCATTGATCTGTGTTCAGGGTATGCAAAGGTGTTGACGGATATCCTAATGCAGCAGTATTAAACGAGTTTGATGGGTAGTTGTATGAATGCCCGAATTGCTGTGAACCAGCCATTTCAAGTGAGACGGGTGCAAAATCAAAGTGGCGTAGTGTATACGTCTTTCTTTCACCTGTCAGCGGGCGTCGTTCTTCGATTTGAACGGGTAGTTTTGCACTGTAATAAAAAGAGTGTCTCTGTTCTTGGCAGAACGGACTCTGCATTGTGTTAAGTGGCGTGTCATTATGATACGTTGGCTCTTTATCTTGATGGTAGAGAAATCTTTTGTTTGTCTGGTAAGGTGAAATCGGACTGTACTGATGGAACGTGTTTGCTTCACCGTCAGGGTTTCCCGCTCGCGGCAACCATGGCATCGTCGGACTGGAAGGCTTTCGATAGTATTGCATAGCTTGATAACATTCTGCAAGTTCAGAAATGCTGTTCGAAGAAGATCCCTCCTTTGATTTTAGAATCTTTTTGAGTTTCGATCTCTTGTTCTGAAACCATATTTTGATCTGCGTTTGTGATAGGCCTAGTTTGGTTGCGAGTGAAGCTCTTTCAGGGAGTGCTAGATACTGTGTCCTTGCAAAGTGTTTGTTCAGTTCCCGTAATTGGAAGCTATTGTAGATCGTTCTAGGTTTTCGTCGTATCTTTGAATCTTTTGAGATTTTTGACTTGCTTGCTTCACAGCTGGTTGGTTCATTGCCTTCTTCTGAAATAAAAATATACCATTGCCTTGCATCGCATACTTTGAGGATCAGAAAAATACTAAAATTGAAAAAAGATCAGTGAAAGTCTGAACCTAGGAAGAAGTAGACCTGTTGGAAATCTATTACTTCCTTCCATCTGACCTTTCGCTTCACGGTTGTTCCTGGTTCCGCCATTCCGTACTGGTTGCTTGGCGGAATCTTGGAATGGCGGATCCAAGAACTACCGAAAAAGGAACGGTCCGGCATACAACTTCTTGGCCCTGAAAAAGTGGGTGGATATGTCCGTGTCCACTCCAGTCTGAACTCACTCACACTTACAGATTTTGTAATAGAATAGCAACAGTTGCTTTAATTAATTGACACATCCGTTCAAAAACGATCAGTGACTGCAGACAAAGGAAGTTCGTTCAATTGGTAAATCAAAACAAACACGGCCGCAAAAGTTGCCTCGAAACCAGTAGGGCATACTCTCGCCGAGTGCAAGCGAAAGGTGGATTTTAAGAGATGTGATGTGCTTATAACGAAGAAGGAGGGTAAATCTGAAGTTCTGTCCCGCGGACTTTGTTTATTTGATTCAGAAGCCGAGCAGACGGCATTGTCTCAGGTATTTTGGGCTTAAAATGAAACAATTACCAAATCCAGACAGCTCCTAAATCAAATTAAATAAACAAAATCTGCGACACAGAACTTTAGATTTACCCTTTGTCGTTCGTTATAAGCACATAACCTCTCTTAAAAACCATCTTTCGCATGCACAAGGCGAGAGTTTGCCCTACTGGTTTGGGCAACTTTCGCGGCCGTGTTTGTTTTGATTTACCGCTTGAGACAATTTCCTTTGTCTGCAGTCAATAATCGCTTGGAATTGAGGTATCAATTAAAGCAGCTGTTGCTATCGTATTACAAAATCTGCTATTGTTTGCTCTGAGCATGTTCTGAATAGCGCTCACGGTAATAAAAACTTCGCAAGGTTCTTGTTATTTTCCCATTGGACATTTTCTGGCATGTATTTCTGCAGAATCCCTTGAGAGTAACACTTGTTCTTTATACTCCATTTGTTTATACTGGTAATTACTCCACTGGGCTTCAAGAAAGAAAGTCCACGCTTGAAATGTAAACCAATTATCATCAAGGGATTACTTACCAGTTCTCCTCACCAACTCTCTGCAGTGTAGTTAGCTGGTGTTTGGAGAAAACATTGCTGGCGCTTTTAAGGAGCTATTGTTACCCACAGGGCCCTTTGAGAGTATGCTCCAATTTCAGGGTGTCTGAACATCAAAAAAAGCCTGCACATGAGCACCGAGGTGTTAAATCTTCTTTGTGAAATTGAACGAAACAAAAAATTCTCATTCTTTGTACATATTTTACGCAATGAAAGGCGGTACGCAGGACACTGCGCAGGCTACAGAAAATATGCATCGTCACTGCAGTAGTCAGACCATGCAGACAAGTCAACTGCAGTTCAATTTTTTTATTAGTTTATGATCCATCTTTCCACTTAGGCCAAAATTTGATTTCAGTCGCCCTGAACCTGCAGCGTACTTCGAATGGCTCTTTGTGTGACAATGGCTCTTTAAAGGGGCAGGGTCACTTAACCGTAAACATACCTGTTATCTCTATAATATATTGTTGCCTACACATATGACCATTATGTTCTGCCCAGATTTTGGTGGATGGGGTGAATCCACAATAAAGTTACTTTAAAAATCCACCAATCTCTTCAATCCTGCAACACATGAGTGTTTGGTTTGTTTCTCTACAAAATTCAAGGGTCCATCTTCAAATAACACCCTCATTTTGAGAAAAGTAATGGAAAATCTCTGTGATATGGAATATCAAAGATACTGGTAAATCATCGTTTCGAAAGAAGTTTGTTTGCATTACGTGACCCGGCCCCTTTAAAGAAGTTTCAGGTTTGAGTTTTGCGATGACATGACCTCTCTCCCTCTGCAAGTATCCCTACTTATACGTTCATTGTTCGATAAAAGTTTGAAAGTTAACGCACAAAACTGTTTCCTTTGATTACTTTATGGTATTACTTTGCTTAAATTTGATTGGTTTCAAAATCATCATCATCAACATGGATAGATAGGATACAAAATTCACACCACTTCAATTAGCAGCCTCGATTTGGAAATTTTTCAAAATTATCGCTTGCGAAATTTTAGGGCCAATCTTCAAGTTCAGCACCTAAACTTTAGGCTAACTACGAATTCTGTAGAAATGTCAATGCGTTGTTTCCTTTCTCTCATATTTGATTCTCAAATGTTCACATTTTGCCTGCCTCTTCCAGCCCAGTCTATAATTGGTTCTTTTGCTAATCCGAAGAAATTACCCAGGGGGGGTACTCCCTAACTTTCAATACGGGGGGGTCCATGCCACTATTTCTTTGCTGACCCCTAAATATTATACTTAATTTTTTGGGGACCCCAAATATTGAGTCTAAATATTGGAGACCCGCATGAAATTCCATGATTGTTCCTTCTTTCAGATTTTTGGACCCCAAATATTGAATTTTTGTCCATGTTGTAATTCACAGGCCCCAAATATTGATTTAACGTAAAATTTTAGACCCCAAATATTGGCATGGACCCCCCCGTATTGAAAGTTATAGAGTACCCCCCCTGGGAGAAATTAACAGACCCGAGGGGCAATTCACTGATTTTTTTTCGTACACTTTCCTTGAAATCACAAAAAAATCACAAACAAAATCACAAAATCACAAGAAAAATCACATACAGAAAGCACCAAAAATCACAAATCACTAAAAAAATTATTGAAAAATCACACGAAAAAATCACTAGAAATCACTAAAATCACAAAAAATCACAGAGAAAAAATTATGTGATTTCAAAATCACAAAAATCACGTACGCTATTTTGAGAAGTGATTTGCCCCTCGAACAGACCCTGTATGAAAGTCGGCAAATTACGGTAAATTAGAGATCATTAACCCAGATGAAATTAATTGTCGATAATTTCCAACTTCCTCTTGAACAAGAGCCTATTAGCGCTAAACAATATGTGGGCAATTACTTTCTATTAGAAATTTCTTCAAGATAATTCACAATAATTAGCTTAACAATCCGTCACTTACCAGTTTTAAAATCCGTAATGAGCTCTTCTTCATCGGAGCTCTGCGGAGGGGCCCTCTCTTCTACATAATCGCAGTTTGCTTCCTTCAGAAGCTTGTCATGTTGCAAAGGATATTGCTCTTCTTTGCAGTGATCTGATGCAACGTTGCCGCCTGCAAAAGCCATATTGGTTCTGACTTCACAGCAAGTTCTCTGTTCTGTTGACCAAGGCTCGTTCCCGTTGTCGTCTCTCATTGAGTTCTACGATAATCAGCTTTTAACTTGTTTATCATCACGATGTTTCACAAACAAATGTGCTCACTGCTGTCTTATGTGGAACAGACCCTCTGAGCAACAGATGTTAAAACTCTCTATTTGATCAATTCAAGTACGGCCTTTCATTTGGAGTCTCCAAACATTGCCGCCACCGAGCTTCTGTTCTCCCTTGTGCTTGGCCTTGCATTTGAGACGGATTTTTCCCAAGTGGCAGTCACTTCTATTCTTCTTAAAAAACCCACGCGGTTTTTAACATAACAATGCAAAGTTATCTTTGGTAAAAAAATTCGCGTTGTGCTGCCAAGGGGTTGGACTTTGCTCAAGATACCAACTTTTCAAAGCTGATTTCAACAATAAGAAGGCTGACCAGAAAAATGTGATCGCTCTTATCGTACTAGCAAAAATGCATTTCTCTGCAAACCCACTTCGATGTTACCCACTGCATATTTTGATTTATCATAGAAATTAACTCGATTAATCTATGTATCTATTAAGCTAAATGCAAATGGACAATGATAAGCCATTAATTAGAATCTACTTTGATAAATTCTGCCTCTGTTTCACTCTTAGCCGTTAAGGTGTTGAGGGAGTCTAACAATGCGATTTCTTGTACTCGTTCGATATTTTTACAGTTTTTACTCTGATCTTTTCATTTTCATAACCATCATTCAATTCAATGCAGAAAACTGAGACTCGTGTGATTAGTCTACTGATGAGGAAGATATTTCGACCTTCATTTTGACCTGTTGCTGTGGCCCCTGTGGACTTTTAATCTTACATGTGTTATCCCTTTGGGAAGATGATTGTGTCATCCCTCTACAAGCATAAGAACATTGTTTCGGGATTTTCATCCTCCTAATGCGGATTCAACATACAAGGATAAAGGTGCTAAAGCATCTCTTGGTTCACACCAGGTCTTCCAACAAATGGTCTTTTGGGACGTTAGGGTCGTTCAGATCGACCCAAAAGCACAAAGGCTCAAAGTTTGCCTCCTTTGACCTTTGCGTCTCTCTGAATGACCCTTTGCGTCTTACTGATTTCCACTCAGTAGAATTTTCCGAGCGGACTGGAAATCTTTTGTTTGCAAGAAAAAGTGTTGCTTTGAATTTTATTCATTTTATTGTGTAAATTTCTGTCCGCTCGGAAAATTCTACTCAGTGGAAATCAGAATCGCCGAAAATTTCAATGACCGACAATTTACAGCGCGAGAATTAGCCCATTGTTTGTCTTTTGTCTATGCGCACGTGCCGCAGAAAAATGTGGGTACACATGCGTCATATTCCCGGTATAACGGAAAAACCAGACCCAGGACCAATAGGATCGGACCATAACGGACTAGACCCCCAGGATTGCCTATTCCTTTCAGTCGTGAATTTGTAATGGCGGCGCAGAACTCTCATTCCAAATGAAGACAAAACCAATGCAGTCATCACCGAAAAGAAATAACTAAGCCCTGGCATTGACCATCTGATCAACAGACAAAATTCTAGTTGAAAGGAACGAAGACCCACGCATGACCGAGTTATTTGGTGTCATGCAAAGTTGTGTCATGAATACAAAAAGTAGTATCATATTGAAACTTCCCAAGAGTAGGGACACATGACTTGACATAGGTAAAATAAACCTTAGTCGATTAGCCAATTAGGTCTAATGTGCTACTGGTTGCCTGAATGAGAGCCTCTTAACAGATCATTTGTATGACGTCACCGTATCTTACTCAAAACGAGGTTAGTTAAAAAAGATGCTTTGTGTTGCTCACAAAAATACACTTTAAAGTAAAAACTGAACAAAAGTCCTTGAAACGCCTTCGTCATTGCTGTGAAAAGGATACATTTTTCAAAATGAGTTTAGTTGCAGCACATATCTTCCAATATCAAACTTTTTGAAATCTCACAAATCCAGGGAAATCCCACCAGAAATCCAGAAATCCCTTCGAAATTTTGAGCGATTTCAGAAATCCGGGAAATCTCGTACGCTATTTTGGCTCGTGATTCACCCCTCGCGCATGGCCTACAGTAGTCTAGCAAGGCCCTTTAACTCACTTCAGTTTCCCCAGGAAAAGATTCATATCGACATTCAGAACAAGATTCAGATAACACAAAACGCAAAAATCTAATACAAACCAAAACTACTGCAACCAACTGACTTAGCTTTCTTCATGTTAGAATGGTACATCTTTACACATCAGGGAGCTTTCTAGGAACCAGGGAATAGGCTCTAATGTGTGCAAAAAGCAAGTAGCCCATTATCAATGTACCCCATCCGCCCCATCCATTGTCTCGAAACATGAGATGTAAGGGTATTCTGTAGGGATCTGGTCCGTTAGGGTCCGGTCTTACTGGTCCCGGGTCTGGTTTTTTCGTTATGCCATTTTCCCCTTGCCTTTTACCGAGGTCAGTTGCTTTGGCCCCGTTTGCACGATACCGTTTTCATTTCATATCGGATTGGGTAAGGCAATCCGATATGAAAATTTCTCCTGTTTACACGATGCCGTTTTCATTTCATAGCGGATTGGGGTTCTGTTTACACGATACCGTTTCGCCTTGCACTGTAATGGTTTCACCGTATTCGGTAATGGTTCCACTGCGCATTCTGTGCAGCTCCCCTAATGGATTCGAGGCTAGTAGAATTGATAATGAGGTTCCGTACTGAGTTGATATCGGATTCGACCGTTTACACGATATCGGATTGGTTTCATGCCACTTTCAGAGCGTTTTCATTTGAAAACGCGAAAACGGTATGAACATATCAGATTGGTGCGTTCTCGTGTAAACAGGAGGCCAATCCGATATGGAATGAAAACGGTATCGTGTAAACAGAAGGCCAATCCGATATGAAACCAATCCGATATGAAATGAAAACGGTATCGTGTAAACGGGGCCTCTGACTGTTTCCCCATAGTTCCAGAAGTCGCCTGAAAAAACTAATCACATTTTCGAAATTTACGAAGTCTCTACTTTATTCAAGGAGTCTCGTTGAGGTATCCAGACAACCATTTTGCGACTGTATCTCTTTTTAACGACTCACAAGAACTACCACTGTGAAACAGGCTTAACCTTGTCCGTGACTTCAGGCCTGTGTTGCAAATTTCTCCAAATGAGTCTCAAAATAAGGGGCAGTTCGCTCATTCAAATAGCCTACGAGATTTTTGAGAACAAAAGAATTTGCGAATTTTTGATTGATTTTCTTCAAAACAAAAGGATTTGCGCCAAACCCGTCTCAAAAGATAGCATGTTTCAAAATATTACTGCATTGATCCAGCAGCGGCCAGGGCCGCCGGGAGGTTTTTGCGGCCCTAGGACAACACTGCGAAATGAGGCCCCCTGCGAGCGAAGCAAGCAGAAAAGTTGTTTGATCAAGCCCCCTTTTGATTGGCTTAAAATGCATTTCAGAACATTTCCTGCAGTAAGAAGTTAACAATCTTCAATTATGAGGCCCCTAGACCCCAAGGCCCTGGGCCAAATTGCCCCTCCTGCCTCCCTCTCGGCGGCCCTGGCAGCGGGCTTTTCAAGCCATGCCTTTCCCCGTCATGATCTCGTCATGATAATGTATCATTTCATAATTTCACCGCTGTATGTTTAATGTCGGCGGGTTCGTTACTGGGTGGTGTTATTTGCCATGATATCCCTGTATTTTAACTTAAAAGTTTCTTAATACTACGCCAAAGTACTAGAATTTCTCAGTGCTAGCTTATTTATGAATATACACGAAGGACAACAAGAACAATCCGCATGACAAGGTGAAAGGTTGAAAACTTTTGGAGATTGACATGAGTGCAAGTACCATTGAAAAGATGTGTGCCAAAAAGGGATCACGCTGATCTTGGAAAGGACATCAAGTTATTTGTTCTTTTGACTTTTGTTAACTCACTAGTTAATTCAAACCGTTGGCCCTGTTGCAAATAATTCACAAAGAGAAGCTCTGAATTGATTACTTTTTCTACGAGATCAAGGAGTCATACCATCCCGTCAAAAATTAATTTCACCCCTAAAAATTCCTTAATGACAATTTCAACAAAGATGGCGACAATTTCGTTGTAAATAGGTCTGCCAAAAACAACGTACAACAAAGCCCTTGTATTTTGGAAGGTTCAATGCCAAAATGTAGGCACGCACAATTGCAATCAACTATCAATTACCTGTAATGATGTCTAATCATAGTCTAATCTTCAACAATTGCAAAATGGTCACTTCCACGCTGGCCTGACCATAGACCCTACGGCATCTTTGCCACCATGCTTTAGGCCACTGTTGCCATGCTTTTGTACCCAAAGTGTACAACCACCGTTGAAACTAGTACTAAGATGGCTAAAATTTTTAGAAACTGTAGTAATAGGTCTGAGAAGCATTAAGAAACTTTTAAAAGTCTAAAGTATGTATATTGTAGCACATATATCGTTGAACGTTACTCTTGAGCAACACCAACTAACCAATTGTGTTTTCAACATAATAGAACGCAGTTTATTCCTATATGATGTTTTAAATGTCAAGAAACATCTGCAGCAATAATTCTGGATTTAAAAAATAATAAACCAATTAATTAAGAAACTGTCAGTACTGAAATGGAAAAATTTTCCTGTTAAATTAAGAAACTATCAGTACTATGGCCTGATCTTAGTTTCTTATAAAAACGTTTATCAAAAACAACTGGATCGAAAGTGAAGCTCTCCTTGGGGCTTCAGGGAACGTGGAACCATCGGAATGTTAAGCTTGGAGCAAAGTGAACATCAAAACATCAGCAAAAATATACCAGGAACGAGGAAACAAATTTGTGAAAAATCATGTTTAAGGGAGTACTGTTGTAGCTATAAAAAATCGGTCTAGTCTAAAACACCACACCAATGGAACACCAATGAACACCAATGGAACACCAATGAACACCAATGGAACACCAATGAACACCAATGAACACCAATGGAACACCAATGGAACACCAATGGAACACCAATGAACACCTATGATTTACCAATGGAATAAATGAAATTTTCGCTTTTTCTGCCAGAAGTTTCTTAATTTGTCTCTCAAATTTTGAGTGAGCGAATTATGATGTCGTTTCCAATGCTCAAACAGAGAATGTTTCCTTATTTGATAAAACATAAACTGGGAAGGTGCAGTGATTTCCTGTATTTTCTGGGCTTAAAGCTAAAAGTAGTTGATTTTACTCCTCAATAAAAACATGATAAATGTCATTAAATCTTTCGAAATCTTTGAACCGTTTCTGGGCTCTTTTCAAATCAGCTTAGGGCAGGTACTAGTTATCCGAACAACATCATATCAAAAGAAAATATTTTGATCCATTTTGAAAAGAAATGAAAAGGTCAGAATAGGACAGTCGTATTCCGTTTGTTCCACAGAGATCAATTTCGCATTCAAAATTAACAAGGAATTTGCAACTGCACTTGATGTGCTCGACCTCGAGCACAACTGTGAAACACGGAACAGAACAAGGAAAGGGAAGGAATGAGACCAATGGCTTGCTGTAGTTTAGCGCCGTGCTACTGAAACGCAAAATCATGCTACTGAAAGACAAAATAATACCACTTTGAAGATGACATATTTTCTCATCAGGTGCTGGTTAATTGGTGCACACGAAACTAATACAGTTACAATATATATCGAAAAGACCAAAAAATTGTTGGCTTATTCCATAAGATTTCCTTGTTGTTTTCATTCTTGAGTTACTTGTAAAATATTCAACATGTAAAGGCTACATAATATTTTTGATTGGCGAACGTCAACAAAAGCAGTTTTTAGAGTCCTGTTTCTGTCTTCACAGGCCTATCTTCGCTAAAGAACTACCGGTCATCAAGTACCGGTACTTCTTTACATCGGTAAAGAAATACTAGTGTAAAACAGAAATATGAACCACACAAATTTTCGAATTGGAGACGTTCTCCTTGAGAAAAAAAAGCCAAAGGACGATTCCGTGGAAATGTTTGAAATACCAAGCTACGCCTGTACCAAAATAACCCTTTCACTCTTGTTTCATCCGGTTCTGATTTTAATATGCACAGAAATAAGGGTCCCATCCCAAGAAACTGTCACAGATGATTCATGAGTACTGTATGGGCCAAAGAACAAACGTTTTAGATACATTGCAAACCATGGTTGGAAGTTTCCTGCTTCAGCTGAATTCAAAATGGTCAGCCCTGACTCGAATTGTATTTTGTTACACAAGCATAGGGGTTGGTGTCCCAACGGCGTCTGAAAATTTGCTTGTGCATTTGATGCATGTCCCCTGCAAGACCTTTTTAATCCTCCAGAATTCTTCAAGATTGAACTTGTATTATGCAGAGTTTTAAATTAATCGCATTTTTTTATATACCTACTTCGAGATCTAGTTAGCCACCTGGAAATTAATTTTGACAAAAGATTTAGGTAATATAGATGAGAAAATATAAGAATTTGATTAGATTGTCCACTAAATTTCAGCAACTTGCTAGCAAACGTGGACCCAAGTAGCTACACGTACTACCTTTCAATTTAGCACTCTGTTTAGATTAGTTTTTTTTGTAAATCTTAAGGAGGAATTGTCTGTTTTAATTCATATTTATTTTCATTCAAGACTTTCCACATGTTTTCATCAAAAATCTTTTAGTATTCGGTGATTCCTATCCTTTAGCATTGGTGTTCACTCGTTTTCCACTGGTGTTCATTGGTGTTCCATTGGTGTTCATTGGTGTTCATTGGTGTTCCATTGGTGTTCATTGGTGTTCATTGGTGTTCATTGGTGTTCATTGGTGTTCATTGGTGTTCATTGGTGTTCATTGGTGTTCATTGGTGTTCATTGGTGTTCCATTGGTGTGGTGTTTTAGACCAGATCTAAAAAATCCACTAGCTTCCCTCAAACTGATAATACCCCGGCGGCGGGCTACTTGTACGGGGGTGTGCACTTCAAGAAATAATTTTTTCACACGGCTTTAGAAATTTTCCCTTGAAATAATAGCTGGCTTTAGAAAAAACTCGATTGAAAGTATACCCCAAAACGTAAAAAATTCATGGGAAAGCAATAGACATTTACACAATGTAAAGTTCCAAATCGAGGTGAAGCCTGCATTCCCAAAAGGAAGTAAATTTCATTGCTGCAAACAAGGCACTCCGTTTCCAAAACTAAACACTGCCAATAAATTTCGTGGGTCGCCGTTAGAGACGTACGCCGTTCAGTGACTCCAAAGCGAGGCGACACCGGGATGGGAAGTTTCTATTTCAATAGATTGTCGCGATTTTGTGTAAAGGTCTATGAAATAACATTTTGACAACAAAATTTAGGATCTTCAAATTGTCAGAAATACAATGTCCGTTGATGTAAACGTCCAAAATGTTTAGAGGGCCCTTTGAAAATGAACTCCTGTTGAAGAGCAACCCCTCTTAAAAATTAAATCTAAAAATATAATATGAAATGTATTTCACAAAGGAATACTCCTACTCCATTGCTGTTGCAATAGCTATTATTTCTGAATCGTTGAGATCCGACAGACTGGAAGACAGATGTTTCGGCTTTCAACGTGTGTTCGGTTGATTTCAATTAAAAATATATTTATTCGCGAAACTACGTCTGAAAAGATGAAATATATTAGAGTTATATAAAAAGATAGGATCAAAATATTTTAGCCGATTTTTGCTCGAGGCCCATGATCGGAAACCTTCAACCCCAAAGTCTCATTTTCATGGAACAATCAAGACAGCGAAGAAACGAAGAGGACAGAAGAAACAGTGAGAAGATTTTTCTAAAATTTGATCTCCCATCATAAAACGCAGCAGGACAAAAAACTGCTGGAAATTTCCCGAATTTTTTGAAGGCATCAACTCGCCAGAAGCTTGGGTATCCATGCTTGGATAATAGATATATGATTCATTTAAACAACGATATCCCTTCACTAAAATACAACTTACAAAATCTAAAATAGTTAATTGATTAATCTGATCTTCCAGGGAGTAAATATATGCCGGCTTAAAACATCTCATGGTCGCAGGTGTTGCAGTTGTGTGCTTTAATGATTATAGATCAAATGGGTTGTCAAACTTTTGGTTTATTTCTACTCACCTTTCAAATGCAGACAAAACTATCGATATTTGGTTAGACGGCGAACAGCCAATTTATTTCAGTCGGCAAAGCTACCGCCATTTCTCCCAGATTTTATTAATTGCATTTCTTTATTCTAAAAACAAGAAAGCGAATATTTTTATTGTTATTTACAGCAATGACGCAAATCAGCAATCGAAATGTAAACACTGAAATCGAAATTTTAACATCTTTACAAATTATTATTGGAAATCTTTGGAAACTGTTTCATTTCATCATGGGTTTCATCCAGCAGTCCTTGCACATGTCATCTCTTGGTTGGCCTTTGTTTGTCGCATGGCCAATGCAAATGGCGACAACAAAGGCAAACCAAGAAACAAAGCGTGCAAGGAATGCTGGATGGTCAAAATTGTGGGTTTGGAAATACTGTAGACCTTCCTTTTATGATCATCAAATACACTGCCTGCAAGGTTAAAGGGGTAGGGTCACGTAACCGTAAACAAACCTGTTATCTCTATGATCTATATTGTTGCCCACACGTGGCCATTGTGTTCCACTCAGATTTTGATGGATAGGGTGAATCCACAAAAAAGTTACTTCTAAAAATCCATCAATATCTCTGCAATCCCGTGCAATCCTACAACAAATGAGTGTTTGGTTTATTTCTCTAGAAAATTCAAGACTTCATCTTCAAAATAACATCTATATTTTGAGAAAAGTGGAAAATCTCTGTGATATGGACTATCAAAAATACTGAAAATCATCGTTTCGAAAGAAGTTTGTTTACATTACGTGACCCTGCCCCTTTAAGTTTGGAATGTTTTGCTCTTTTCTACGAGCACCCGTGCAGCCACACTTTGACGCCCAATCCAGAACAAAGAAGTTGACTCTCTTAGATGCATACAAACGCAAAATGGAAACAGTACAAAAACAGTAGCGTTAATCAGAACAAGGAACGCGATCTGAGGAGGTACTCACTAATTATGAAATATATGACATATAAATATGAATAAAAATTAGTTGGCAATTTTCCTCGGTAATTCGTGCAAGTGAAACCACTGACTCATTGAAAAATCCCTTTTTATCACAATTTTCGAATCATTATTGATCATTTACTTGTGAGCCGGTCATAACTACGAAGATTGTAATAAGTCTAGCGGAAACCACAACCTCAGAGGGACACAAAACCCCACAAAACCCCTCAAAACCCCTCTAATTTGATTGTTTGCGTAGGCTATAGAAGTTAGATTACATATTCCTTTGCAATCAGAAATGTTTGCCCAGCACTGACGCCGAATTTGAATTATCAAAGAGTTCGCTAGGTGATAAATCAAATCAATGAACATTATCTAAGCCCAGCTTACCTTAACGACTTTTCCTTTCATCCTTATATTATGAAGAATTGTTTTGAGATAAAAATGAAAATGAAAAGATTTTAACTATTAAAAGCCCACCTCTGTTCTGGCTTTTCCTATCAAAGCTGAGTTACTAGTGCAGCAAATACTGATAAAGTCTAAGTACCAATGAATGAAGAGCCAACATTTGGAGGTTTTTGGTTAACCTGCAAGTCTAAAATGATAGTTTGCGTTTTATTCCGATGTTTACGATCAAATTGAATAATTGACAATCAAAAAGCTCAAAAACCAGGCAGCCTTAAAAGTGCCATTGCATTTGCTTATTTTACAAAGAGAAGTTCCCTTCTGGGAAATTATTTGGTTTACTTCCCAAAAAAGGAATTTAAAAGATGTACCATGCAATAAATTTTGGTAATTTGCAAACAACAGAAGGAATTCATTTTTGAGACATCCGGCACAAAGGATATTCGATAGAACACAATGTTAACCATCTCCATATTTAGAGATACAAACACACCTCTGAGTGAAGATGGAGGTGAAGGTGAAGTTGCGTTTTTCAGTGCCAAGTGCTGGGATCGCAGAAAAAGAGCAGACCTAATCGAGGCTGCGACCCCATGTCATGACGCTCATGTGATGGGGTCCTACCGGGTATCGAACCCACTCCACCTGACTGTTCTGGCTGGAGTTTTTTTATTCGTTTATTGTCAGAACAACCTAAATAATGTATAATTGCTACTCCACCTCAATATACAGTTGGAGGTTGGAACTTGCAGGCGTTTTGTTCGAGCACCCTTCAGAAATGTCACCAATCACTCCAAAGTACCAAATTTGTGTTATGTCGGAAAATAAATGAAGTGGCTCTCTGCAGGGGAGTATTCAAAGACTAATTCTGACGACACTTTTAGGCTCTTTTCTGGATATAAAAGTTTAAAAGATTTGAGCGATGTAGACTTGCCCAAGTCTGTTTCATCCGTCCGTATGACGGTTCCATTTATGGTAGTCCCTGCCTCCGCCATTCCGATGTTCCGTGCGAAATGAAGAGAGATGTTGAAAAGTTGGATCCAGGAAGAGCCAAAAAAGGAACAGCCTGACGGACTAAGGGAATAGACTTCGGCAAATCTATGAGAGATGTCGCCTTTTCCTTGCTGTTTTCGCTATTCATACGCTCCGAGAACAATAAAGGGAAAACCAAAACAAATGCACAGAGCAGAGCATGAATCTTTGTGAAGTTTGTCACCACGTTCAGCCACTTTCTGATGAAATCTTTGGCTGCTTTAATTAGATTTGGCAATTCTAAAGATGAGACGATTTGATTAGTTATTTGCTATACATCGGGTGCCAAATTGCCTAATATGTTTTGGTTACATTGTGTGCAGTACAGTGGCCTACAGACACTTCTTACATTCTTTTTACAGGATTGCACTAATCGGTCTCCCAGCAATTTACGCCAAGTTGGGTCTCTTCCCCTTATTATCATGGCCAAATGTAGTAGCGAAGAACCGAAAGAACTGCACGAATTGACTACCTGTCTCGTGAATCGCAATAATAATAATAATAATAATAATAATAATAATAATAATAATAATAATAATAATAATACCTTTTTAATGTTAGTTTTACAACAGACACTGATTTACACTAACATGAAGCATATGGAATTTATAACAAGCGTTGCATGTGCATTTGTTCTCGAAATGATAATCCTTTATGAGGATTTTTACTTTGATTTGCATTTGTGGATAACTTTATTTCATCTGGAAGAGAATTCCGAATCTTTGGACCCAAAACACTAATAGATTTTATACCATAGTTTGTAGTTTTAACCTTTGGAACGAATAGAACGGCATTTCTTCGAAGATTATAGTTAGTGGATTTTGGGCGAAAACAGTTGTTCATAAAGCTGGATTCAAGTTGTGCAAAGTTTGTAAACTTCAAGTGCTTGCAGCCTAATAGAACGATTGTGAATTGTAGTTGATTAGGCCTTGACTAAAAGATTATCATACGATGAAGTGGATGAAATATAATCTGAGAGTGCTAATCGTAAGGCCCTCTCACTGACTTTTTCGCGATTCTTGTGGCTTGCATTACTGTAAAATATATTCAGATGCGGGACAGTAGTTACAGCAAGTCACCTCTTCTTGGGCTTTGGCACTATTGTATAGTTACCTATCTCTATGTTATGGCCATGGGGTAGTCATGGTCTTCTGCTCCTCATGGCATTGTTCTGGTAGTGTAGTAAAGTAGTTTGTAAGTGCTGTTCTAGGCAATTTCGTTATTGTAAATTTTTGTATTGGATACAAAAGTTACTATCTTTACCACAGGGAAACCAGATAAATGTTAACGTTTGCAATTTCTGTTGTTTGATGGCCCATTTCATTTTTCATTAATTTTGTTATTTGGTAATTTCTTCTATTTTTATTTCGTTATTTGGTAATAAATTCAATTTCATATTCACTTTCCGTGACTCATACTGTGCAGCGCAGCGAACTTCCCCTGGGAAGGAGTGAAAGGGGAAGAAACTACGAAGGAGAGCGCTTCGCTGCGCTGCACAGTAGAAGATACGGAAAGTGAATATGAAATGGAATTAATTACCAAATAACGAAATAGAAAATAGAAGAATATCAAATAACAAAATCAATTAAAAATAAAATACTGTAGATTATCAAATAACAAATACTGCAAAAGTTAATATTTATCTGGTTTCCCTGTGTCTTTACTGCCATATTTTTGTTTGCTTGTTACAGCATAAACTACATATTAGTAGCCTGCGTTCCAGACCCCTAAATATTAGTTGTTATTATGCGCATACTAACCAGTTTTGTGTTGTACAGGAAAATATAAAGCCCGAGGTCTTAAAAGTACAGACCGAGCTTGCGAGGTCTGTGCATTAAGACCGAGGGCTTTATATTTTCCTGTACAACCACAAAACTGGTCAGTATGAGTTTTATTACCTGATAGCTGCTAATTTTGACTCGTATCATTTAGTCAAACACATTTTGTTACTGCCATGTCGTTTCAGTTGCTTGTAAATCCTATAGGCCTAAGGCAGTTGCTGTGGCGACAAAAACGCGTCCTTGTATCGTATTACACAAGGCTACGGGAAAACCGCGGGAAAAGTGCGATTAACCAATAGGAGTGGCGGGATTCTGTATTGCCTTGTTTTTGAAACTTCAGTCAGGTAATAAACTGTTGTAATAAATTATAGATAGGTTAGTTTAGTTATTTAGGTTAGTTTGTAGCACATTTGATGTAAAAAATATAAATAATTGAAAGTAACAAAAGAAAAAACAATAGGCATATGGGTGGACAGCTGAGAATCTTTGATGAATCACTTTAGAAAGCTTGCTCCTTCGTAGCGCACAACTAGCAGGCATTGTTAGGGATACTAAGAACTCCCCCTTTCGTAAACGACAAAGGAAAAGACGTTACCTCTAACCAAAGATATCTTTGCTCTGACTGACTCGCTGATCAATGGGACGAACGAAGCGTTTTGGGGCATGCGCAGTTTCACAGAGGAAGAATGAAGGAAGATGACCCTGAGATCGATACTGCGCAGACTCCAAAGCGCTTCGACGGGCGTCTGGGCTCCTCTGTAGAAAATCCACAGAAAATCCGAAAGACTTTCACTGATAGTAGCCCGAACAAGGTAAGAATAACATCTGGCTCGACAAACATACGCAACAACTTTTGTTTTGACATTCTTCAACTACTGTCCCCTAGTATGGATGTATTGCAGTAGAAAAAACAATAAACTTATTAATACCATTCATGAAAGAGCATTGCGAATAGCTTATAATGACTTTTCATCTAATTTTGAACAACTACTGCTTAAAGACAATACAGTTACCAATCATACAAGAAATTTAAAGCAACTTGCAACAGAAATTTACAAAACTATTTATCACGAAAACCCAAGTTTCATGGAAGAAATTTTTAGAATAAATGAATCACCCTATAATCTTAGAGGGGTCACTTTCACTAGAAATAAGCCAAACACAGTACCATATGGACTAGACACCATATCCTATAGATGTCAAGAAGTATGGAACTCAATTCCCACAGAAATTACCTCAAGCCCAAATATAAACATTTTTAAAGCAAGTATTAAAAATCTATCTGCAATCTCTTGCTCATGCCGAATATGCAAACCATTTATAAGACAGATAGGCTATATAGAATAACAGGAAAACAACTATGGATTGATGTACTTAGCTATTTGTTTATCATTAGTTGCTATTATTGTATTTGGTTTCTTAGATAGTTGGTTTTAATTAGCTTTTGACATAGCTATAACACATTATATTTACCAACTTAAAATAAAGTGAAGAAAAAAAAAAAACAAGTAAGGCTGAGGTCACGTTTTCCTCTTAAATTAGATTTGGAAAATCTAAAAATGAGATTAGTCATGGTATTTGATTATTATGCTACAAAGAACAATTGATTTCTTGGTTGCATTGTACATTGAAGTGGTGGATGAACTGAAGAACGCTTCCTGGCGATCAGCAATTAGGTTGATCTTGCATAATTGTGTGCATCGACATAAATGTCAACGCAAAAAAAGAAAACACAAAAAGCGATCTAGGAAGCATTCTTTTTAGTATTTTAACTTATTTTTACTTCGTAATGAGTTACCTTATAACTTACTATTGATCAAATATGAAATGATAGTTATCTGAATTCTGAACGAAATTTCATTGTATCAGATTGAGATTGAAGACAATTTTTTTCATTCACTTTGTTTAAGTATCGGAGTGATTCAGGACCTTCCAATCAACTTAGCTGTTGAAGTTTATTTAATGATAAATTTTGCTCTGTTGATGATGATTGAGGCCCCGTCCACACGTATCCGGATATTTTTGAAAACGCATCTTTTTTATCCGTTTTGGGTTAGCGTCCACACGGAGACGGCGTTTTCGGTCACCAAAAACGAAGCTTTTCGAAAACGCTCTCTTGAGTGGATCTTTTTGAAAACGCCGTTTTGATGTTGTCGTGTGGACGGGTGAAAACGAAGCTTTTCGAAAACGCTGACGTCACAGCATCGAGTTACGACGTACCAGAGCATGCGCACGGATCTTCAGGGATCACGCAAGGGCATTTTGATTGTTTGTTTTCTTTTGTCAAAGTTCGAACGGAGGAGTTTGAAAGCAGCAGTGTCTTCGTGTGGACGGGGATATTTTCGAAAACGCTCCTCGTGTGGACGCAGATATTTTTTGATGCGGATAAAAAAAGATGCGTATTCAAAAATGTCCGGATACGTGTGGACAGGGCCTAAGACTCATGTCTTACGTTGTGATAATTATAAGCTTGTAGATAGAAAGTAATCTATTAAGCCATGAGAATTTTGATAACTGGTGACTCCAATTTGGGATATTATAAATATCTGTGTAGGATATCGTATAAGCATAGGTTCCAAATCTTTAAATCTACGAAAGAAGGCGGGTGTAAAATTCAATGACCTATTTCTTTAAACTGAATGACTTGAAAGAAACGTTAGGCACTTTTCAAGGATTCTACCGTTGGAATTTTCAAAAATCACGAATATTTGTCGAAATGACAGCCTATTTTATATTTCAGCTCATTTTTTTATGTAACGTCATCAAATTTCTAAATCAAAAACCAGAAGAGTGAAAGAGCTTTGCTTGATACCATATTGTAGGCATCCATAAACTATGATATTCTTGAAAATTATTTGATCTTTCGTTAACAGGTTTAGAAATTACGATAGTTTTCAGTTTTTTTCGAAAATTTTCTTGAATTCATAAAAAAGAAGAAGAACACTGTAATTCTGAAAATATTGAAGATTTGAGAAAAGTCCAACGGCAGATTTACTGTAAAATAGTTCAAGTTTCTTTGAAGCTGTTCAATTCAAAGGAATAGGTCATACAATTTTACACCCAGCTTTTTAAAGATTTGAAACCTATGCTTATCTTATATAGATGTTCAATCAAATATACATATTTTGATGAAGGCACCTAATCCTACATTATGAGCATAATGCACCTAAAAGGCCTGGCATCTAACATGAAACAGGCGTCAGTATATATCTGTAGTTTGTAGTGATTGTTTATGCATATTTATCTGTAACTGTATATTTAGTTGTAATTACGTTGAATATCTCTTTATGTTAAGACCACAGGGTAGTCATTGTCTGTTGCTCCTTGTGGTATCGTCCCTTGTGGTATAGTTGTATAGTAATTAGAAAGTATAGTAGTATGTAACCTTGTACTGTAACATTTTTGATGGATATAAAAAAAGAAATTTTACGGGATTTTAATGCAACTTTGAAATGTCTTTGACTTGTGGATTTTAGATATACGTAATTTTTATACCAATTTTCCATTTACATAGTGGTGGAGCTTGCATTCTATAACTAATGCTCATGATAAATATTTCATGCTCCCTTACTTTTCCAAATGATAGCCCGTCAGCTTTTGCACAAATATACTAGTTGTATTTCAGGAAGAATGAAGATTGAATGGTGAGCTAAATGATCTAAGATGAAGCACAAAGGGCTTTCCAACGCATTCCGAATGTCTGAAGGGCCTATAAAGGGCATGGCTACGAAAATTTTTCGTCGGGGCTACGCCTCCAGACCCCCATGTTTCGTCCATGGACTCCATGGTGGCCCTCCCTAACTCAAAAGCTGGACCCGCCTCTGCGTGAGTTTGAAATTTTCAGCAATGGGCAACCTTTGACTGTGGAGGAGGCGTGGTGACATCAGCAATTTCAGAGTTGATGGTTCACTCCAGATTGACTGCATATTCGTAGTTATTGCTATTGATAGCCTGATGGATAAAAATGTTGTTGTTGTTGTTGTTGTTGTTATTTTTGTTGTTGTTGTTGCTATTGTTGCGATATCTGGGACTATGTCGTGAGTCTTGGTTCACTCACCAGCATAAGATCACGTGATCCTCTGTCACCAAACAGCTTTTGTCAGATCATGTCTGTAACTTCGTTTCGTCCTCGCTTCCTCTTTATCAGTTGCTCTTTTTTGGAGTTATAATCTCATCCTTGGTAAAGTGTTGTGGTAGTTCTGAACGACGATTTATAGAGAGTTGTCTTGACGGAAAACTTAACACAAAATTCCTTAATTAGAATATCTCGAAGCTCTTCCCGTTGTGGTTTTTATCTTACGCTTGCTTGAAAAGTCAGCGATGGTTGCGATAAGGGAAACGAAAGCTTGGTTTATCTGTGTTTTCGCTTGATTGCCGATTCACGCAACTATCGGTGTTCTACTGGAGAGTGGTGAAAATCTCGTTTCGTAGCTCCGCCCATGTAAAGAAATCGACTAAATTAGTTTTGTAAAGAGCGGGATCCTTTTGTCTGTTTAGTTAGAGACCAAAGTCGCTCAAGGAAAGATATTGAAACAGCGCAAATCTTCCTACACTGCAGCTATCTGTGCGCACTCAAGCAATAAAAGCAGGCACATATATTGGCATAGCAGTGAGCCACTTGAACAGACCACTCGAGATCCATTTCGAAGACGAGCCTACAAATCAAGAAGAAAGCTGGAAGCCTCGTTCAAGGTATGTCAATCGTAATCGTTTGGTTATGAAAAAGATTAATTTGAAAATAATTAAGTCAATCCCGCTCTGTGTTTTGCGTTAATTTGGCGGTGCTCGCGAAATAAAGAAGGCGGATAAACAGTTATTAATGTATTTATCCAATTGGATATAGTGGTAAAAAGCATTTCTGGTCAACCAGACTGAATAATTTGTTTTAGTTGCAATCACTTGTAATGTCATTTATAATTGGTTATTAATCACGTGGAAATTTGCTAAATAGATCAATCCATAACTTGTTAAACTCTATTTAGAAGTTCGGAGGCCTGTTGGGGCAACTTCTCGAGTTATAACCGCTATGTAAGTGTCATAGCTGGGTTTCGTTGGCTTGAAGAAGTGGTGAAGACTGGTCTAAATTCTTTCAACATTGCCTTGCGCCAGCTTTCCAGAGAGAAGGAATTTTAACTTGCAGTTCTTTATCTTAATGAACAGCCTGGCAAATTAGCTTCAAAATAGTGAAGTCTATTTGAATCCCTATTCTCTGAGATACGAGCCTGACACATAATCGTTAGGGGAAATTCAAGTGTCTCTCGCTCTCAAGCCCTAGTAATGCTGAAGACAACATCTTTGTATGTTTTATCAATTTTCTTGCAGGAAAGGACTCGGAAATGGTTCGCAAATATTGAAAAGGGCCTGAAGATTCTACCAGGGACGGATCTGCAAGCAAAAGATCCCACAACTTTTGTTTCTATTCGAACGGGCCTAGGCAAACAAAGAAATTTCTCACCTTATTTAGTGCGCATAAATTGAGCATTTGCACCTGCACTTTTTTCCTAATGGAATGGCCCAATGCAACCCAAACAAAGTGCAGATGAAAATAAAGAGACACCATACCTCCATTGTGATGAAAAGCAGGTTCAAGAGCACTAAGAGCTGCTCTCCTTTTTCCTTACAATGTTGGTGCTTTTCCATCTCATTTTGTACAGGAACGTCATCTGGTCATCCCCTGCCTCAGTCGGAGCCCGCCAAGATATATTTTGGCGCCCATTTCTCTCTAACGAATTCACCCTCAGGGCGCACCCTGGAAAATAAAAAAGGCGGTTATACCTTAGTCTCAGTTTAAACAACCAAAAATAGTTCAAATTGACTAAAATTGATCTGATCTGAATTGACTGACCCAGTGGAAATTTTTCAAACTCCACGCAAAATATCAGCTATGAATTTTAGTGAAAGGAATAACATTCTTGAAACAAAATAAGCCAAATATATTGATGTGTATGGTTTATTCCGGGCTTTTTCTCCAAAATGTTACGATACGAGACTGCGAGACCATGTTGAGGATGGTGACAGGTAAAATGTACCACAGTACCACATAGGCGGAAAATATGCCAAAAATCATTGAAATGCTGATGAACTCAAAACTCTGGCAGACAGTGGCGGAAATTCAACTTTTTGAGTGGAGGGGCAAGAGCCATCAATTTTCCGAGTCGGGAGAAGTGCTTTTGCTCGACGTATTTTGCTGAAAGACCTGACGTAAATAGGGTCCTTAAATGTGCTAAGAGAATAGGTTTATCAGATTTTACAACTATCTAAAGTTTATAGAAAAAGACAACGACATACTATAAGGGTAAGTCGAACAGCTTTCAGGAATCTGGGGGCGAACCCCCCAAAAAAAATTTTTTAGGACACACCCTCTACTTTTGCTTAGAATGCATGTTACGACCCAATTTTTACCGGTATTGAATGTGGATTTTGACAATTTTGTAACAATTTTCTGCAGAATAGCAGCCCCATGAAATTCTTTGAGCATGTGCAAACACAATTTACTTTCGCTAAGAAGACCTCTTGGATCCCTTATCTTGCCAATGACAAACTTGAATATTTGACGAGTAGTAGTAGCTACTTCTCAAACGAAGTTTGCGGAAAGAACATCTACTTTGTCTCAAAACGCTTCTCGCCATCCAATCATTGCCTGCTCCAAACATAGACATGGAAACGTCCTAAGGAAAATTTTGAAAATTCCAGCCTTTACAGTGGCTTAGAACGCCTCTCCCAATCACCAGAAATTTCGATACTGTACCAAAACTATACCCTACCACTTTCTTCACGTTATGAAAGGAATGTTAGTGCATAAAAACTTAAAAATATGTTGCAGATAGAGCGTGAGCATTTGGTTTGCTCATTCAAAATATAAACTCTTTGCTTCTCCTTCTCAACGGCGACTCGTTTCTTCATTGCATCTTCGATCCCACCTTCAAAATTTCCGACTTCTACGGCAAAAATTTCCGAGTCTTGTTGAATTGGGGGGGGGGCAGTTGCCCCCCCCCAACCCCCCCATAATTTCCGCCACTGCTGGCAGATAGTAGTGAATTTCACATGGCCTGAAAACAATTTCAGCCACTGAGTTTTATGGGATTCCACTGCTTTCCAGTAAAGAGATATGTAAATTGAATGGCAGTTAAGTGCTGGACTTGCCCAAGTCCTCCTGCAAGAAGCCGTCCTGTAAGAGTCTCTTTCTTTCTTACAGGAAAGTCCAGTTAAGTGCTTTCTTACGACTTGGGCAAGTCCAGTTAAGTGCAATAATCCCAAGCCTTTCCCTTAGAACCAGTATATGTACTGTAGTGATCCTTTAATAAAATGGGGTTACCTTTAAAAGCTTTCTATTCAATGAAATGGTGTGGACCAACGTGGTGTACCTTTTGCCACTGAATTGCACCCAGCGGGCAAAGTGTCCGGTACCCAATACCATTGAGCTCAGTACTAGGGATCATTAGAGCAGGAAAATAGTACCACTTTAAATACAAATTTACCTAAAAATACTGGGAAAAATTCGGAATGAAAAATTTGATACTTTCCGTGTTTCACGCCTCAAAAAATATCTTCGGTACCACAGTAACTCCTACCAGTAACTTGTACCAAAGGTACCAGTACCAGGTATCGTAAGATCCACTGCCCAGTGCCATCAATGGTTCCTTTCACATTCCTCCTCATTCACAATTTGGTATAACTTCATTCCTTCTTCGATCATTTTTACGAAGCAAAATATTGTGTGTGACACAAGAAAAAGAAGCGAGAAAGGCCATAGTGATCTCGAAGTGAGGAGCATTCACTGAGGGGGGCTGGGGTTCTTCCATAGTTATGGTATCAGGGAAGTGCCGCTCTCTGGTATATGTTTTTGGAACTCTGTCTGCCCAGGCAAGGGTTTGGCAAGTTTAATATTGGCACTATATTGGCTAGGCTATACATTTTCACAATTTTGGTCAAGGAAAGGTCAAACTTTGGCGATTTGTGTCTAGAAACCACAAATTTTGGTGATTTTGGTTTAGAGAAGGGGAAAATTTGGCAATTTTTGTATACGAAACTCAAACTCAAGGTACTTTTGATGCAGAATTAGTCTAGCCAGCGCCCGGTGGGTGCAATGCTAAATGAAAATATGACACCATTCTTGTCCATGATTTTGCTGAGCAAGGGGTATATTTGAAGCAGAATCCTAGGACCTAGAATCTAGAGAAGGGGGTATTTTTCTTCAGAAAATATCCCAGAAACAGTTTGATACTACTTGAGTCGAGACCTTAGAATATAGTCAATTTCACCTGGCCCAAGTTTGATATCCTTGGCTTTATGAGATTCTGTTGTTTTCAAGTAAAGAGATTTCATTGAAGTGAGTGGTTTAAAATGCAACAGTCTCAAAACTTGTTCTCAGAACTGGTATTTGTACGGTAAAAATTACTCAAAAGTTCAGTAACATCCCTTTAAAAAGGGGTTACCTTCAAAAATTTCCCCCGATAAGAAGTCTTTTCGCAGACTGAAAAGTCAGAACATTTTCACGGTAACATTTTCACGAAAATTGGTCTAGCCAACGGTACCATTCTGAAGATGCCAGCAGCACACACTCATCCAAACTTTGGTCAAGAACTCCTCCCCTGTGGGGGCATTTCATTCATTCGATTACCTTTGATGAGCATTTGTGCTGGTTGTGCAAAACCATCTTTTTTATTTATCAATTAAAATCAACAATAATTTATCAAAAACTACGCGCCTACGATTACATTAAACTGTAACAACCATGGCGAGGAAAGACACGAGATATCGTTTCAAGTTGCGTCAAACAGTTTAGAAATTACGATAGTTTTAAAATTTTTTGAAAATTTGTCTAGAATTCTCAAGACTCTTAATTCTGGAAAGATTGAAGATTTGAGAAAATTCCAACTGGCAGAATTATAGCAAAATACCAATAGTTTCTTTGAAGCTATTCTGTTCAAAGAAATAGGTCTTTGAATTTTACACCGACTTTTTAAAGATTTGGAACCTATGCTCTGTGGATGCAAACTTACCATGAAGCCGTCTGCAACAACGACAGATCAATAAGGACTAACATTTCCGCAGCTATTGATCGGGGCAGGTTTTTCTTTTTTACAGAAGCAACACGAATACTGCCATTTCAAACTTAATTTGCATGCAATACATTGGCTGCTCCAAGCGATCAGGCCTGTGCTAGACTTCCGACGTTTGTAATCGCAAAAGTTCCGTCAGGTTCTCGGGAATTCATACGCGTTCTTACAAATTCAGACTGGTTCTTACTAAATTCCTCCGGCTTCTTCATCTTAGAAGTCGGAAAATTCGTGTGAACAATTCTGACGACTTTGGGGGAATCATTATGAACGATTATTGTGTTACGTTATGATAGAATTGTAAAGTACAAAATCAAAGTTGCAAGTAAACGAAATCAAAGTCAACACACCACAGTGTTTTTCTGCGAGCCTGTTCTGAAAGGTTGAAAGGTTGAAGAAAGAGGACAAGAAATAATGGAGCACAACACATAAGGAAGCTTAAATCTTACTTGCTGCCAATTAACGGCTAAACTAAAAAAATGGGACCCTATGGGGATGTGCGAAGAATTCTGGTGCATGTAAAATATTGGGGCGAGGATGAATATTTTTAATGTTGTCCATGGAGTGGTGTTGTCAGAGAAGACATTGTTTGTTGCTGTTGTATTTTGTATTCTTGCGATAGTCGATAAGGAAGAGGAACGTGCAAACGTGCAAACTATGAATCTTAGCACAGGAGGTGTGGGTCTGTTGGAGTATACAGAATTCTTCGCCGTCATAAGGCGAGTTCGTTACTTCCAGTTATCATGTTCGCAATCAGGATGTGAGACAATCAGTTGGTAAAATACTTGTTTCTGTTGTATCTAGTCAGGGATGTAATCACTCATCATTGTACTTAATATGGGGATATAATGTAATCCCGGGGGGGTACATAACATGTTGAGGGTACGGGTATGTGCCGCCCATATGGGTGGGTTTTTGGGTCCCAAATTCTCTAAACAAGGGTCAATTTTTCGGCAGATTTTTCATAAACAAGGGTGGATTATCCTGAAATTGGCGAAAAATAGCAAAAAATGGGTGGTTTTCCGCCAAAATTCATCATAAAAGTGGGTATGACCGCAAGTTTCGGTAATTAGAAGAGGGTACCTTTCTGAAAACCGGGCGGCAGACCCCCGTCCATCCACAAGTCATGCACCCCCCCCCCCCCGGGAATGTAATATAATATACCTATCCCAAAATATCAGTTTTAGTAAGCATGCAATTTCTAGAGAATCCTTTTCTCCGACATGCTTCAAAAAGAGGCCTAAAGCCCCACGATCAACTTATAAACAATCTCCTCACTCATACATTTCTCGGCATTTCCTCGCTGTTCAAGTGTGAAGGATGGAAGGTGGTCGAATTTTCATAAAAGCACCACTTAAGATGCAGCGTTTGTAAAATGCTTGATGAATCTGTAGGGAAAACAATTGAACGTAGCATATTATTTCAAGTCAGAAGAATCATTCAAATTCCTGGGGAATGGTAGTGAGTACAGGTTGGCAGACGATTACATAGCCAGGCATAGATCTCGTCAAACCTGTAAGCATTCTGAGGTGAGGGGCACATCGCTCTATGAAGATCGCATATGCCGTTGGCGAAATCCTTTGGGAATCCTTGCTTTGGAGAAAAATCCCTGAATGATTCTGTTTTATCAGTATCATCGTGTTCAAAACCTCGCAGTCCCTCGAGGAAAGCGGCGTTCGATCAAGTCCGCAAGGCATGGCAACAATGAAAAGTTTGGCATGTAGTAGTTCATAGGTAGTGTCTTAGGCAGTTCGTTATTGCAAACATTTATACCGAATATGAAAGACCTTGACAGAGTTACGGGCATACAGAGATTGGACACTGAAAATGTGTAACTGAACTGATTGTTCACGTGAAAGGTTTGCTGACAAGCTCAACAGTCTTCAAATTAGAGTTGCTCCAAGTCTGTTCCATCCGTCCGTCATACTGTTCCATTTACGGTAGTTCATGGTTCCGCCAATACACCATTCTGGCGGAATGTTGGCATGACAGATCCAGGAACAAACGAAAAGGGAACAGTCCGACGGACTGACGGAATAGACTTAGGGCAAGTCTATCTTCAAATTTACATGTTCGTTATTTTACAGAACGTCAGTTCCTTAGCTTCGACTTTATCATTTATGGAGCTAAGGATTTCAAAATAATTTAGCCTTTAATGCAAGCCTTGAAAATTATCATTCATTTAACTTCATTATGTTTATGCATGAAAATTAAAGTTAAGAAGTTGACCCACTGAATGTTTCTTGAAATCGTTAGATTCCGAGTACTGAAGAGGTTTCTCGAATTAAATTCATGTTGTATTAATCGATGCAAGAAAGCAGAGCTCGGGGAGAGACGACTTGCAATTAGACTGACAACGCTTGCCCGGTTTAGCCTGGGATAAACAGTCTACAGTCATCCCTCCACATAAGTAGGACATACAGCACAAAACATCAACTTGCTCATGAAACTGCTCAGCTGCTTTTCTTGCCATGCATATCCGTTCTATTATCACTGGTGCAGTTGGAATTCTGGAATTCTATGATCATATGGTGCTATCCTTCGTGGCGATTCTCCAGCCGGAGAACGTGACGGATGCATTATGGGTTACTATTGTTGCTACGGTGCTACATGTAACAAAAGAGATGTGGATTATCCCAGTCTCGGTTTATTAGATTAGGGTAGGTGTAACCTTGCAGCTGAATAGTCCCGGATACCATTGTTCTTCTGTTTTACAATGAATGCTTATCAAAATATAGAGGCGTAGTTTCGAGAGGTCTGTCATTCAACACAACAAACTCCTTCATAAATGGCCGTTTATAAAGCATTGGCACGGATGTTTGTTAATTTCTTAATAGCTGGCCCATTGTTTTTGTTTGGTAGCCCTGGTGAGAGTTTTTTGAGCAGAAAGCCATAATCTTTGTACCTGGTGAGTCAGAAAATGCATCTACTCTTTGAAAATCGCAATACAAAGCCTGAAAATAGATTTTCAAAACCATCTTCCGCGATCTTTGCCTGACACCTTCTCCTTCTCTTTTCTCCTTCGCATTTCACCACGCATGTACACTTCCACCACCGCAGTACCAAAGAAGCTACGCAGCGTCCAAATGATAAAAACGCAACGAACAGAAAGGTGAATACTGGTTTCCCTGCGGAGAAATGATAGATCCACAGTGCAGCAGGACCGTCGAGAAGGGGGTAGAGGGGGTAAAAGGTCCGGGACCCGGGCCCCAGAAGGGCCCTTAAATATTTGTGCCATAAATGTTTATCATTTCTATACTTTTGCTTCAAAAAATTTCAAAATTTCTATGGCAGTGTATCTGCTTTAAAAGGGTATTGGCAAGAACCGATGACTTTGATGACAGTATACACGTCACAAACCAAACCGTCGCATTGACATTTCTATTTTAAAGAAACTGGTTCTATCCCAGCGAGTCAGTCGTTGGTGTCGTTGGGTCGTTGAGGTAGCGTTCACATTCAATTTTTTTGGCCATTTGCCAGTCGTTCATTCCCTCTTACGCCTCCAGCCATTGCAACGACCTGGTGTGAAACAGGCTTTGCTAACAAATAACTATGTTCTTGATTTATGAATACAATGTTTTGTATAATCTTTACGCGAGCAATTTCTCAGAATAACTAGTCTTCAAAAGGGGCGTTTCCCTCATTTTCTGGGAGTCTGAAGGGCGTGGCTACGAAAAATTTTCTCTGGGGGCCTGCCCTGGCCCCCATAGATCGCTCCAGGGCCCGAGCTCGCTCTCGACTCTCGACGGCCCTAACTGCAGTTTGGATCCATGGTTTCTGATTAAGCCAAATTCGATTTTTAGACAGCCAAACATGTCAGCGTGCCCGCAAAGGACCCTGGGTGACAATAACTCTTTAGAGACAGACTAAATGTTTGTGGACAGATGAGAATCACAAATCAGCCAGACATCTAACCCTTTTTCTGAGTGATTTCAAAGAAGCAAAACACAAAATACTTTACTCCATAGTTTGGTACAATTACTTCTTTTCACCAAGAAAATTTTCAAGGAATCTGCTATCAAAGCCTTTGATAGCAGATTCCTTGAATCAAAGCAGCAGAAGATAGCGTAATCTTTGCAAACCAAAAACTCTGATAAATTGTGATTAATCATCTATCTAGATGGATTAGAAACATATCATTAAAACCCATTTGGTTAAGAGAGTGTCCCAGAATTTAAGAGACTATCATTTTATGCATGTTTTTATGTGGCTGCAGGGCCGAAGCCAGTGAGGGGGCCGATATGCAGAAATTTAGCGTGCGTCGGATTTTTTGTGACTTTACAGGTTTACCTTCAGACCATTTTGTCGGAGAAATGATGCATAATATAAAGCATGAATTTATTAACGTTAAAAGATGGATTCGAGCAGGAATTATTGAATTTACGGATATTTTTGATGAATATTTATTGATTGCGGGTTGCATGATTGGATTGCAAAATGAGACTAAATATTTGTTACTGAATGACTAGCTCAGTCATATCATGTTTTTACAACGTTGTTGTTGCTGTTTTTGTTGACAAGTTTGTTGTTGGATCGCTTTTGTTCTTTGCCTCCCCCTCCCCCCCCCTATGCACTCATGGCTGGTATCGGCCCTGTATGGCTAAGGTAGCTTTTTCTTGATCATCTTTTGGTGTCTCTTGAACTTGCTGTTGTGCATAAGTTTTTTCGGAGTAAGGGTTTACTTCCTGGCAATTCTAGTTTTGACAAGGGTATGCTTTTTGGCAGTTTTGGTCCAAGAAAAATCAAATTTTAGTAATTCCTGCATAGAAACCCCAAAAGTTTTCACAAAAATTGGTCTAGCCAACAACGGTACAGTTTGAAACTGAGGGAGGCACACCCCTACACAAAATTTTGTGCCGAGACCCTCCCCCCGGTGGATAAAACAAAGATTCGTTTAAAACATCTGTGCGAAAGAGGGAGCCGCTGCTTCCAAAGCCTCCATCATATGCCAACGTTAGCGCTATCCGCGCCGCGCCAACCCTTAGTATTACAGCGAGGTACATTCAAAATTTGGCTACTGGTAGATCGCAAGGATCGATTTGGATTGTAAATAGTATTCCGTTTCATCGATTACTCAGGGGCAGGGACGTCGAGAGCCAGCTTGGAGTGATCTATGGGAACGGGCCCCCAAGAAAATTTTTGGCGACCACACCCTTCAGTATTCCGGAAAATGAGGGAAACGCCCCTTTTAGGACTAATTTATTCTAAAAATTTCTTTAACATTCCATGTAAAAAATTGCTTTAATGAATCAAAGACATCGTTTTACCTTAGTAAAGCCAAGTTCACACTAGGTTGTTGCACTTACCAGAGGGAACGAACAACTGAAAAGGCCAAAAAGATTGAATGTAAATCGTAACTCAACGATCCTACGACATCAACGACTGATTCGCTAGGATACAACCAGTTTCTATGATATTGAAACATCAATACGAAGGATTGATTTGTATCATGTATACTGTCATCAAAGTCGACGGTTCTTGCAAATACTCTTAAGCAGACAAATTGTCATCAAAATGCACTCCAGAGATACATAGCAATCCCGGGGGGGGGGCACTTGGTCCTAATATGTACGGGTGTATGGCTTTGAGGTGCTGTGATTTTTACCCTGTCTGGGAGCATTTTCCTCAATTTAAATACCCCCGTCTGGGAGCAAAATGGCAAAAAAACCACACCCTGTCTGGGAGCAAAGGATCAAGAAAATACACTGTAGTCCTGTCTGGGAGCAAAAATTTGAAAAGAGTATACCCTTTTGGGAGCATTTTTGCAGAAAACGATACCCGGCTCGGGAGCAAGAATGGTGAAAATTATACCCTGTCCAGCGGTACATACCCGGTACCGAAAACATCGAAGTGCCCTCCCCCCCGGGAAAGCAATATTAACTTTTATGACACTAAATATTTACAGGCCCCTTCGGGGCCCGAGCCCTGGACCTTTTACCCCCTCTACCCTCTCAACGGTCCTGCCCAGGGGCTTTGAAATGGAATCTTAAACCACTAGTTATGATGGTATTGATGTGCAAGGAAACCGATTTTCTTTCATGAACAATTGAATCACAGGTTTGCTATATGTACGGATTTCATCACTAAACGGCACTCCGGCACGCGAATTTTCTTAAAATACGAGGCAGGTGAAACTGTCGGTAGGTAGATGATCTTTTCGCGGTTTGAATTTCGCATTGTGCGAACTAAAATCGTTGGTGTTTAATCCGGGCGAGCCGCACGTATAAGAGAACACCTGAGATTTCAAAACATCTAAAGATAACGCGAAAAACGATTTAACGTGCGTGGACATAAAAAATGAAGTATTCATTTCAGAATTTCATCTGCCTTACACACCTCTATATTTGACTAAATTGCCGACAATTTCAAAATCACAACCAAACACTCTGAAATCCATCTTTTTAGATAGCCCTCATTCAAAATTCGCAAAAGAAACTTCACCAAAACTGGCAATTACGAAGGAGGAAAAGTATCATCAAATGGGCATATAGACTAAGAGGAAATTTAAGGCCAATTTCATAAAGGGGAGTTTTATATTTCTTTGACACATCAATGGAGAAAAGGTAATTGTCTAAATGTAACTTATGCTTGAGATTAGCAGCGAAGAGGGCCGAAAGACACAACAATAAGTGTGAAGCAATTTGACATTATAATACAGATTTCAACTTTTTATTGCAAGCATTATCTGAAAATCGCCAAAATTTGTCATTCTTTAGAAATTGATTGGTATATGAATGCATGATGAATCCTATGGTTGAAGCAGATCGATGTAAATACAAACTCGATTGTCTTGTGGACAGGAAGCCGCCATTTTTAGCTGCAAATCAGAACCAACCACCGCCATTAAGCAAGCTACCTCACTTCAGCATGGATTACTTCGACCAGCAACAGCAACAACAACAAGTAAATCTACAGGCAGCTAAAGTTCAAATCACAGCAGAAGATTTGAAGTGCTGTGGAGAAGAATTCAAAGGGCCATCAAAAGAGACAGATTTGAAAATACCATCACCAGTGGAAAGATGCAAAAGTTTAGACAGTGATGAAGGTTAGTCTGTTTTACACGTTGTTTGGACTCCTCTATGATTGTTCGAGGTCATTTCATATTTGCCAGTGCTTGAAGGTCGCACATCACAACACAGGCATTAGAGAGTTTACGAAACCAGGACGGCAACGCCAGCCAAAACGTCGTCTGGAATTCCGCAATGCAAGTCTTGTTTCCGGACGCTACCTTTAATATATCATCCAGAAGGCCAAAAGAAGGCCCCTTATATCAGAAATGCGTGAAAACGATATTTTTACTTTGAAGACAAACATTTAAAACGATGGAGTTTTACTTCGCAGGCCTAGATCTGCAGTACAGAACGCCAGAAATGCGGTTTCCAAGTTGTGAAATTGAAGAGGAAAACTTCAGAGTCTCTCATGGGAAGCAAAATTCGAACAAATAACAAGGAATCTTTTGAATCTAAAGTTCTGAAACAAAAGCAACTTTGCGTTGCAGTCGCCGTTGCCGTCGTGGTTTCGTAAACTCCCTATTGAAAGTTGGGTCAATGCAGAATGTAAATAAAATGGCAATGCAGCCTGCTTTGTTGCCTGTGTTTAACGTGGATGGTACTGATATGATATTGGTTTAGTGCACGAAGTAAAATACCTGTTTGATTGTCCAATTTACGATAGTTCCTGGCTCTGCCATTCCAACATTCCGTGCTTTCTCTCTCCTCTTTGTGCCTTGACGGAATGCTGGAATAGCGGAGAGAGGAATAATTGAAAAGGGAACAGTCTGACGTACTGCTGGAATAGAATTAGGCATGTCTAAGTATGCTTTGATGCCTACACAGCAAAATGGCCTAAGTGTGATGACAAGGGCACGATAATGTGAATTTAACATGCAATATATTCTCCCAGGGGGGCACTTGTGAAAATTGTGATAGGGATGCTCGTGTCATTTTTTGGGTTTGAAATTTACGAAAATGTCATTTTTTTGGGTTTCGCTAAGTTGGCGTCATTTTTTTGGGGTTGACAAA
Source organism: Aurelia sp. 3 sensu Dawson et al. (2005) (assembly GCA_964020215.1). Classification (NCBI taxonomy): domain Eukaryota; kingdom Metazoa; phylum Cnidaria; class Scyphozoa; order Semaeostomeae; family Ulmaridae; genus Aurelia; species Aurelia sp. 3 sensu Dawson et al. (2005). Next base: position 30,165,912 of record OZ026572.1, on the reverse strand, counting down.
ATTGCCGTCATTTTTTTGGGTTCATTGAAAATTTGTGGCATTTTTTTGGGTTACTGAACTTTGAATTTAGAAAATCATAATCTCAATCAATTAATGGAAGTAGTATAGGTTGTTGAATAATTCTTTCTTCCAAGTTACACTGAATCAGCCTACTCTATGTGTCAATTCATTGATATGGTTTTTAGAAAGAATAGTTGGTTGTTAACATGATGATTTCGACAAATCATAAGAGTTGCTGTGATGGTCTCCAAATGCAATATCAGTTTGACTATCTCGTGCAGAATTGCACGGTGCAATTTTCTCAATTTAACTTGTTCTACAAAAAGGATAGCTATGGGGGCTCTCGAATAATTCCGTCATTTTTTTGGGTTTGAAAATCTTGGGCCTGTAATTTTTTTGGGTAGATTAAAAATCTGTCCAAATGAGCATCCCTATCTTAAATTTTATAGAGTGCCCCCCCCCCCCTGGGTATATTCTGCATCGTATACGGTTGTCAAGAAGTCAAGAATGTGACCAGGTTGAGCATTTTGGTGAAACGATAACCAGAATTGTGTTTCTGTGAAGGCGTAAGTATGAAGGAGTTCGACCGAGGGGGATATCACTGCCTAAAGAGCTCGTACCACTTTGGCAGAATCCGTTCGTTTTCAAGAAAGATCAACACAAAACCCTAAAAATCTGTTTTAAAAAATCTTGGACGCTCTTTCGGAAGAGTGAACCCCTCGAGTTCGACTTTGAAGATGAGTTTGCAACGTTTTCTTGTTTATTTTTCATTAAATCGTGAAAGTCCATCATTTATGGGAGAATATTTCGTGTAGAGGGAACTGACGTATGATCTACGAATCAAAAACACGCTACAAATTCTGCCTACCAAAACGATATCTTTCGGCATGAATTCTCTAGTCTTCCGAGGAAGCATCCTCTGGAATGCCATGCCTGAGACAATAAAGAGTGCTGAAAACGTATTCAGATTTATGAAAGGCATAAAAGCCGGGAATGGAGACAAATGTAGCTGTAATATATGTAAATAAGTAGATCTATATTGTAATTTTTCTTTTTTCTTGAATGTAAATAGTTGGTATTAATTAGTTTGTACATAATTATCTATGTGTATTAACTATCTCCCTACCAACTGTAAATAAAGAGATTATTATTATTATTAATATTATTATTATTATTATTATTATTATTATTATTATTATCATCATCATTATTATTATGTTTACTTGTTGTATGAAATTATTTTGTAACGCCTTGTGTGTGATTACAAGTTTACTTGAAGAAGCACGGTCTACCCCTATTGCCCCCTTAGACTGAGGGGTGGAGAGCGATCATTTCCACTGCTGCGCTGCCCCAGAACACCACTTTAATGAACAGCCTCGTTTTGGAAATTATTCAAAATTCTTTCATATGAAATTTTAGTGACCAAATTCGGATTTAGCACCCAAACTTTAGTCTAACCATGAGTTTTCATGTTGCTAGCGGTTGTAGTGTTAATTTTAGGGCAATGTAAAGTTTGAAAATCTGTAAGGGATTTGACCGTGAAAATGACTAAGGGTGTAAAGTTTCACCCCGAACGACTTTTCACAGCCAAATCCCTTATAAATCTCTGAACTTTACATCGTCATAAAATCAACATCACAATTGTCAGCAATTTAAAAACGGCTTATTGTAATTTGCGAAATTTGCGAAATTGCGAATTTCGCAAATTACAATAAGCCTTTAAAAACATGTAATCAGACTAAAGTTTGGGTGGCCAATCCGAATCTGGGCTCGAAATTTTCATATTAATAATAGGAAGAGATTTTGACAAATTTCCAAAACGAGGCTGCTTAATTCAAGTGGTGTATGCTGCCAGCGTCTTTGGTAGTGTGTGTTCGAAAATTTATGACAGGCAATGTCATCACTTGCTGTGGTGAAGCTGCTGCAGTGGGAGGTAAAAACTTTATTGGCTATCGAGCAACAATGCTAATCATGGGGCAGCCGGCAGCTGTGCTTGGAATGCTGACAACTGATTGCCTGGAGTCCAGTCAAAGGTGGACGATAATTCATTACATAAATTAAGTTGCCACACTTTCACTTGTCCTATAGAATTGAATTAATTGTAACAAAACTTAAAATTTAGTGATTAATAAAATAATAGTCTCCAGATCCGAAAAGATATCAATATTTTTAGTCTTTAAAAATGGTCCCTTATCTTGAGGAAATTGTTCGTGAGCTTAATTAGTCTTATTCAAATTCTAAATTGAAAACAATTCTGAATGGTGAGATTTAGCTAAATGATAACCTTGTTGCTTTATCTAGCAACCAAGCCATTAATCAACTAAGAATGTCAGATATTCTTATATATACAAACATGATGACGTCAACAGCCCACATTGCAAACAAAGGCATTCAAATCTGGAACAGACAAGCTTTGTCGAGAAGGAGTAGACGAGCGATATCAGGATTCGATAAGGAGATACTTGTAAAACAGGAAAAGACGAGAATAGTTTGGAGAAAAACCATGTTGGGGGTAAATAAAAACAAACAAACAAATCTTCTACCATAAAGTTAGGAAACCTACCACTTTGAAACTGATAGAAAATCTAAAAATACGCAACAAATTTCAGGAGCAAATATCCAAACCAGAAAATGTGTTTCTTTTGGAGAAGTTACTGGTTTCTCAGTGACGCATCATTCTGCAATTGACCAGACTTGCTACTCTCCAATGCAGAGGTTCTGGTTCCTCAAAATGCCTGGCGGAGTGAACCTCTCTCTGCGTAGGAGAGTATACAGACTTGCCACAAGTCTATTCCGTCAGTCCGTCGAACCTTTCCGCTTTCGTTGAACCGTTCCATTTTCCGTTGTTCCTGGATCCGCCATTGGCGGAGCCATGAACTACCGGAAATGGAACGGTTCGACCGACGGAAGGAACAGACTTCGGGCAAGTCTAGGAATTGACTTCCTCAACATGGTCCACCCCTTACCGAATACGTCTTACTAGTTTTCTTTCCGCGTATTGTCCCAATTTTGCTCAAACAGTGCGAGAGCATTTATCGAGCAGCTGTAGAGTTTGGGAATCTCCAGAATCTATTTGAAGTGAGATGTATATGTAATATGTTTCAGTAATTATGGAAACTTTTCATCTGACACTGGTCGCAAGGAGTCTATTGTCTTGCATCTTACGGAATTTTTCATACGGTTCAATTTTAAGGGAATGCAGATTCCATTTTCATTGCAAAATCTGCCAATACCAAGGATATCTTGAGCAACGTTTCTTGCAGGGGCAGGCACTCAAGACTTTTCATGATATATTCGCTTACAAACAAATACGACAACGAGGGCTAATCTCGTTTCTATTTTCTAGATCTAGACAACGCCCAAGATTCTGGAAATAAATCACCACGCAAGCCCCGCACAATATTCAACAGTTTTCAATTACGAGAACTCAACCGCGCCTTCGAGAGGACCCACTACTTGTCGTTGCCAGAACGAGGCGAGCTTGCACTTGCCCTTGGACTCACTCAAACCCAAGTCAAAATTTGGTTTCAGAATCGGCGCTCAAAATACAAGAAGCTGTTGAAAACAACAGGGGGTCAAACCATTATCAATGTCATGCCCAGTAATGCATCAACTACTGTATGGGACTATACTAAACCAATGTATGCGACCCCCTTGGCACATTACAATGGAAACCAGCAGCATGGGACACAGATGCATTCACCAGAATGGTATTACAAAATGAACTACGGGAATCATGAAGCGGTTTACGGGTACATGCAAAATGACTATAGGCCCATTGGCAGGTCAGGGTATTCAGTTCATATGTAGTAAGGCTACAGTGATAGCCGAGTTCTGTTGCAGAATATTTCGTATGCTTGCCCGGGGGGGGGGGGGGGGTGGTACATGACTTGCAGATGGACGTGGGTCTGGCACCCGGTTATCAGAAAGCTACCCTCTTGTAATTACCGCATCTAGCCATCATACCCACTTTTATGATGCATTTTGGCGGAAACCTACCCATTTTTGACTGTTTTTTGCCAGTTTCAGGAAACCCACCCATGTTTCAAGAAAATCTGCTGAAAAGGGGAACGCTTGTTTACTGAATTCTGGGCCCAAAACCTCATCCATATGGGCGGCACATACCCGTACCCTCCGCAGCATGTCATGCCACCTCCCTGGGATGCTTGCCCTTGTTTGGTCAAAAGCAGGATAGACGGCTTTGGGGTATTAAAAGGACTTGGGCATGTCCAGGTATGACGGGAGAAGGGGGAGAATAGGTTGGTTCATACAGGGTGTGTTTTCGGAAATGACGCAACCCAACTATGATTGAAAATGGAAAAAAGATAAGATGTGAGTAGATGTAATGTATACCTTATCAAAGCATAGTCTATCTCCTTTGCAGTGAGATACTGCTTGGATACACTTTTGGAATTATTCATCGCTAAATTGAAATTTTAGTAAGTATGGCCAATTTCAGCTTGTTGTGAGTGCGAAATCAGCACCTTTCTAATGGGAAAAATTAGGACACAGATCTTTTCAACACATTAAGAGGGGGTGATAGGATAGTGGTACCATGGTAGCAGAGGAGTGGTACCTGGTACAACATTGTGCAAATGTGATGGAACCTGGTACCAATGGTAGGGGTACCGGTAACAAGCTTATATGAGTAGGTAACAATAAAAATTTCGTCCATGGATGTTTTTGGAATTCCTTGGCCAGGAGTGGTTAGGTCTTTTGGTCTTGCCCATTGGTCTCACGAGGAACTGGCGTAGACCTCCTTTCAGAAATCGTCACATTCATGATTAACTGTACTATATTAATTATCAGTTATTAGCTCCTTCCCCCAAAATCGGGTGGTACCAATACCTTTAATTTGGGTGGAACCTGGTACCTAATGAGTTGGTACCGGTACCAAAGACTCCCCATGTAACCCCCCTCCATTAACCACTTGAAATGATGCCGTTAGGTAGGAATAGGAAAATTTATTCCCACGAGATCTTCACGAGATGCAGTTATAAAAATAATAGAATAAGCTCACAAGAAGATTTCCGGCATCTAAAATAGACCATACTTATGAAAATGTCTGTCACGTGATAAATGATTCGACTGCTGAGATTTGCATTATTTGCCTCGAGTTGAACTAATTTGGGTCTGTTTGGGTTGCTTTTTCCGAAACACCCAGTATTTGGAGGGAATGCAAATATCAAACGAAAATACATGCAGATGGCCTAAAAGAAGGGCTAGCCTCAGTACCAAGCTCATAAATATCACATTTCAGACAAGGTGTTCCCAAAATTATCCGAAGGATGCACGACTTATTGTTCTATTGTTCAATCATCTATGGGGAACAATTCCTTCTGTTGTCATGCTAATTATGCAAGTGGCCTCAGCTTATCTTGTGTATTCACTCCTATTCGCTTCTCCTCCGTGCTGTAGCAAATTCAAGATGTATAGACCATTGTATTGTGTAGAGCATGAAATTTAGCTAATTCGGGTTTATTGCTGACTAGAGTGGGTTTTTAACATTGTAACATTAAGCATATATACGCATATTTGAGACTTTAGTCCTTGAGAACTTCTTGTATAAAATGGTTTTATCATGTGTTGTAAATAGCAATACCAGTTTCGGAACTTTTCGGAACCAAATGATGATCGGCTGTGGAATCTGACATATCTCTTTGAATGGACTAAATCGGCTGCCCATTTCTAGTCATTTGACCGCACTCTCCGGAACTTTTAGCATTATTCTACTTTTTGTATACATGGCACAAATTTTGTGTAATGAAATACGGTAACGAAATCAAAAGATGTTCCATTAAGAGTGCATAAGAAGTTATATACTGTAGTATTTTATTATTATCAGTGTTATTAGCAATTTATTTATCGTTGGATAATAGGAAACGATAGCTAAAATAAAAAAAGTAGCTAATAAATTCCGTTACAAGATGTATTTGCAATATGGCATAAGAAAGTAATAGATAAAATATTTACAAGTCATCAAAATATACAATTAAAACCGGATATCTAAAAACAATCATTATAAATAGCCCCGGTTTGGAATAAAGATTCGGCATAATTTACAGGAACAGTTTTCTCCATACCAATTTTTTATCTCTCTTTTAAATTGACAAAGGGTTTCTGAATTCCGCACTGTTGGTGGCAACGTTAGCAACGTTTAGGTTTACCGAGGGGCACCAAAAAAGCTCGTACACCTTTGGCAAAAATCCTTTCGTTTTTTAAGAAAAATCTGTCAGAAATTGGTAATCCTTATATTCTGAAGACAATTTCGTATGCTCTTCGAATGAGTGAAATGCCCTTCGTCTTTTACAAAGTCGCATTCTGGTGAAACACGTGCACAGATCTTGAGATGAACTTTCATTTCATCAGAGAGAGATTTTTCTTTTGAATGGAACAGTCAGCAAGACTACTATATTTTGGAAGTCTTTTAGCGCATTTATAATATAGAAAAAAAAGATGCGCTAAAAAGACTTCCAAAATATACTAGTAGTCTTGCTTACTGTTCAATTCAACAGAAAAATCTCTCTCTGATGAAGTGAAAGTATATGTCCTATGAGTTCATGGTTTGTTCCCGGGGGGGGGGTACTTGACCAAATTTTGGACGGGGACGTGCCATCGAGGTTTCAAAAACATACCCGTTCCTTATACCAATTTTCCAAAATGCATACCCGACTTTATACCAATTTTTCAAAAAAATATACCTGACTTTATACCAACTTTATGAAAATGCATACCCGACCCTATACCAATTACGAAAATTGTGAACATTGATACCGTTCCTTATACCAAAATCGTGAAAATCGATACCGTTCCTTACACCAAAATCGTGAGAATCGATACCCTTCCCGATGGCACGTCCCCGTACCCAAAATATGTATAGTAACCCTCCCGGGGTTCCCGGGGGGTTTTTTTCTTCTTCAAAGCAGATTATGAAGAACAAATCGCAAGGAAACCTGGTCAAATTCTGTTGGAGTCTACCTTTCGCTGCCACAGACAATGGTATGGGGCTACATCGTGGGGTTGGGGAATTGAGTCTGAATTTTGCATTCTGGGCTTTATCATTGGCCAAGTCCATAAAGGTTCGTCTAATATCTCAGTCAATCAACAGTTGATGCCTATGCTCATCCATATCATTTACAACAAAGTAATTTAGTTTCCTACTAGATATCATTTTCCCGATGAGATTCGATTGACTAGATACAATACAATATCCAACAAATAACTCAAAAGCATAATACAAACAGTTATGTGTACTTTAGTTCTTGTTTCTTCCAATTGTTTGGGTTATGACCATGGAACATGAGGTAGGAAGTATTAGTCACCATATCAAATGTTTTTCTTCTAATGATAGTTCGGAAAGCTATCATACCTGAAACTGGACCACTGTCAAGCCATCATCAAATGATCCAAAGGCTGTAACACCATTTAACCCAGCAATTGTTGAGTGAAATGTTAGCTACCCTCATCTAAATGATCTCAAATATTGATCTAACATTGGTCCAACTGTTGTAGGCTGCCAATGCTGGATCACTTGTCCATCTTTGACCTACCAGTTTGCTTTCTTGTTGGCAGACACAACAAATATTAGCTGACCTGGCCAAAGAAGCAAACATCTTTAGACTAGAAACAGGTTTGATCAATTTTGAAGCCAACAAATGATTGGTCTGCCAAGAACACAGCCATGAACCCTTAGCAAAATATTGAGTATGTTTGCAGCATGCTTCAAGCCTGAAACTAACTTGTTTTGAGTTTGATTTGAGAAAGTTTTCAAGCTTGATTCAAGTAAGGCTTTTGCACCACTTGCACAAGCTTGCAACATGCATCATTTGAACTGCAGACAAAATCAATCAAGCTTTATTGTGGTATGTTTGAAAATGATTTTAGCATGAGATTATTGTCAAGCTTGATCAAGTTCTAGTCATACATGCAAACTGGCCAAAATCACGTCAACATACGCATTTCAAACTTCTTCAAGCCAAAGACATGCTTCTGTCAAGCTTCGCAAGCTTGCTACAAACTGAACTTTTTCTTAAGTCCTTAAGGGAGATTATCAAACAACAGTTGCCAAATGATGTAAAACTGACAGCCTACAGTCTGGGAGAAAAGTGACAGAAACACTGGATCATTTGGCTGGGGCTTTATAATCATTTACCACATAAAGTTTCGCATATCACACCTACTTTCTCATTTTTGATATTGTATCACAATCGGTTTTAGTTGCCATTAACCATTTTAGACATTAATTATTAAATTAATGCATTTGAATTGCATTATAGGATCAATTTTTTTGTAGAACTTTAAGAATTTATTGTCAGGTATCACAGATTAAACTTTTGTTTTGTAGATGTTTCGTTGTTAGTTATACATCATCAATCATAGATGTGCATTCTTTATTTACAATATCCTTTCGGGAGGAGTGGGTGGGTAGTTGTATTGCAGGGCATCCTTCAAGTACTTCTACTGGTGGTGCACCAATGAAGAGGGCACACTTTGATGGGTATTTGTAGTAATGGTAACTTACATCTACTCCAGATTGATTTGTGTTATGTCAAAGGTGTTGTCGTGCATTGGTGTACTCCTCTGACTCTGAACCCAGAACAGTTAGGTGGAGTGGATTCATAGGACCCCATTCACGTGAGCATCATTTCATGGGGTTGCAGACTTGATTAGGTCTGCTGTATTTCTGCAATCCCAGTGCTTGGCACTGAAAAACACAACTTCATTGGTGACTCAACAATTGCCCTTTGTTTGCAAATCACTGACTTAAGAGTGTTTGTACTATAATCATACAAGTTGATTTCTGATAGTTGAAAATGTGAACCATAGTCTTTTATTTTTCAGTAATATGCAATCCCTTGATAAATTTTGATGTGCATATCCTTATGCCGAGAGTTTCACAATAGACCATTAAGCTACTTTAAAGGAGTCTGGGTGAAGTGATACTTAATTCATTTTCATGTGTAGGGTTTGACTGGGTGTCCCAAAAAATGTGTCCCATTTGTGTGGCTGATGTGAAGGAGCTGTATATTCAATTGTCACTGTTTATACAAGGTTGCATGGGTTAGGTTCAACATCAAATTTGAGACCTTTGTTTGAGTCAATCTGATAAGTGGTTGCTTCAAAACAGCATGTTCTCTAGCAATGTCTGAGCCCCTGTCAAGGTAAGTTTTCAAAGATAGAGGTTTAGTGTTGTATTAAAGTTCTCACTACCTGGTGAGTCAGAAACATTTATATGGTCAAAAAGCGGCTATGGAATAAAAAATGTGTGATGGATATTCAAATTAAAGCGTTAATCTATCAGTCAAAGGCTGATTTAGATGAAAAAGATTTTGTGGTAAAATCACACATCTTTAAGACTTGAAAATTAGAAAAATGCCTGTAAGGGGTTTGTATGGGATTCAAGAATTGTGTTCTATGATCTATGTGGCAATGAAGCTTACATTGCCAGTTTGAGTGCAGAATTTGCATTTCAATAGAAGGTAAATAATGGACTAGAATGAAATGTGGAATTTTTTCCCAAATATGACCTTCATTAGCAATTTCCTAATTTCTGGGTCTACAAGAAGAGGGTTACTACCAAACAACTCCTCTCTTCTAAGCTGACCTTTGACTAATAGATTAAAACTTCAATTTTGAATATCAGTCACATACTTCTTATTCCACAGCCCACCAAATGAGTAAACTTTCCTTTTGACTCACCGAGGATATATTTTAAAGGGTTGAAAGTGCTCTCTTAGAAATAAGCAACAATATCAACCCTTTCAAAAATTTAACAAAATTTTAATACGATGCTAGAATCCTTTCTTCAAAAACCTACTTTGTTTTGACATTGCTGGAGAACAACAGAAGTTCTGTTTTGATCTCCTTGCTTGCTTGCCTTTTTTTGTGTTATAAATCGGCAACCACTTGTGAGGCTGACTCAAACAAGGTCTCAGACTCTAAGATGAAGCCTGACCTAGGTAGAGCTAGTTTATTTTGTCAAAAAATTGGGAAAGGGAAGATTGTGCTCAACTTTCAGATAGACTTGTTACAGATGACAAAACAGACTTAGGGCAAGTCTATGACTTAGGCAACTGTGTCAAAAGTTAAGTAATCAAGCCACAGTTCCTCCACAGCTGTCACACACAGGGCACAATTTGTTTGGGACACCCTATATATTTGAAAATTCTACAAATTCATAATAAGATATTGTTTGATTGCATTGAATTAAATTCTAAATTCAACATTTCAAAAGTCTTCCACTTTTCCATTCAAAACTATCCTTTTACCCAATTCACGCACAGCCTAACCTTTTACCCATGCAATCCCTAAAGAATGATGTAAAACTACAAGTACCCAAATAAGTATCAAAAGCCAGATGTTACAGTAATTTGTGCAATAACACCAAATTATATAAATCACGGTGTTAATGAAGTGACAGTATCATATCAAACATACTGCAATCTGCTGCACATGCCAGTGTAATCATTTTTAACGCAGTTTCAAATCTTGCTCTTTTTTCAGCTGATCCCAGCCTGACCACCAGATACAGATCCCTAGATCTATGTTATAATGAGACTACTGTAAAAGCTCTATTAAGCCCCTGGGGGCTTATTTAATTTCAGGCCTTCCAGGTAGGTAGGTAGGTAGGTAGGTAGGTAGGTATATATGTTTAACGTGGCTAGCCTGCGAAAGTCTGAGAGACTTATTTCCAGCATGGGCCACGGATGTTTTACCATCAGTCTGCCGCAGCTACCAGATTTCCCTCACATGGCTCTGGTTGACCTGGGCTAGAGTTACGGACAGCGACCAAATTGTCCAGCGTGGGATTTGAGCCTACGGCCATTCTGACCCTTGGCTTACGAGTTAGACGCCTTAACCACTCGGCCTCGCGCTCTCCAGAGGGGGCTCATTAGAGAGGGGGGCCTTATTCACAAATCAAGTGAGAAGGATATATTTGGTAGCTTTTCACTTCTTGTATCCCATATTTTGTGGAATCAAATTACAATTTTACGGCTCAAATACATAAATTCAACACAGATTTCATCCCAAACCATGCTTAAAAAGAACATGCAAGGTTGTGCCAGATTGCTATGTCTTGCGCGTGGATCCGCGTGCAACTCCAGGAAAAACAATAGTTTATTGTTTAAAACAATGGCCAGGCGCGCATCTCCCGCGTGCACTTTGCACAGTTATCAGTCGTCAGTCTGGAGGTCATGTAGCTAAATAAATGGAATAAATTGAAAGATTTCTGGTATGTTATGAAATCCGTCAGTTAAGTTTCTCTTTGATAGTTTTCCTATCTTCCTCAGCGGCGAGGCCTGTGAGACCAGGTTTGTGGCCTAAGAAGGGACTGTTATTGCGTGGAAGTTCATCAATCGTCAATCAGTCAGTTGGCTAAGCTGGTACACTCATATCGTCTAATTTTTAATGAACGGAGAATACAACACACTATTAGCAAAAACCTAATACCTTGAATCTGATTCTTTCCTTGTCAGCAACTCTACTACAATGCTCTGTGGCTGGCTGTGGCTGTGCCCTTTTCGATCTCCTCGGCAAAGGCCGTCAGTATTTTTCGCGCCAATACTCGTTCCCAGATTCCTTCCTCGATGAGCTCCAACAACAAAAGGCCGTGGGGACGAGGTTGAACCAATCGGTTAATCGGTTAATCGGTACTTTTAAAAATCCGTTCACGTGATTTGGAAACAGTCGAGGGCGTGACCAGGGGAAGGGAAAGGGTGGACTGGGTTGGTTCTTCCCTTTGGAAAGAAAGCCGTGGATGAAAGAAAATAGTCTAAATAAAGAACAATGGAGAAGTCTCTCGTCCACTGTGCAACAGTCTAAGTGAATGGGCATTTCGAATTCGAGAATGAACAATGTGAGAAAATTTTCTTCTCATTTCCAACATACCGCATAGTCTTTTTCAATAGTGAAACCTGAAAACACAAAAACAAGAAATTATCCACTTGCTGTTTGTGGTGTGAGGAGCAGGAGTAAAATTTATTCAGCTCCTCATTTACTTGAAGATATGTGCTTTTGTATTTCGTCATTGGTCCTCCAATTGTCCTTCTGAGCGAATTCTGAAGAAATAATCAGGGATAAACAAATAGACGTGATTCATTTCCGGTTTGAACAAAATTCCATTGCAATCTTGTGCAACAACAAAGATGCACTTGATCACTTTGGTTCCCTGTTACTTCGTATTATTTTACGAGAAGGAATGGACACAAGATGCAGCTAATCCCCGCAGGTTGGACATAATAAAGTGTTTTTAAAGCTTCCTGATGAACCAGAAGAACTAAAGGAAAGTTCAAACTATGCGGGATACACGGAAGATTAAAGAAACAGCGCATCATCCAACTAAGATATCGTGAGCTGTGAAATATCTGTGACGGAACGACCCTGATGCGCTTCAGTCTCGTTAGGCCTATTTTTACCGCCAACACACCCTACTTCGCTGTTGAGTAGCGTGACGGCCGTTGGAAGTCAATTGTTTTGCTGTGAATACGTTGGAATGTTTTTTAAAAGAAAACAAACTGGATTAGCTGTGTAAACTCAAATTTTTGCTGCTGGTAATGGGCTCTCAGGCAACTGATGGTGTAAAAGACCATGTCCTTTGGCACAAAACTTCACTAAAGGCACTCCAAGATGCTGGGTTTCCGAAAGAGAGAGCGTAAGAACATAACGGATTTCACTTTCATTTGAGACTTCATCAGGAGTTTCTGGAATTTTTTCATATTTCATATTGCCAGTTTCCATTTGAAAACAAGTATGTTCTCATTCAAGTAGGCTGCATTTGTATACTTAAAACCAATAAAATCTACAAGTGAATATCGCTTTACAGGAATGCTTTCAGACAACATAAAGTTCTTTCAATGCAAAGCCAAGTTATCACTTCAAAAAAGTTTACTTCAAGGGTTCTAGGCCATGAGATTCTTCTGACTTGAAACTCGTAACTTCTTCAGGAAAGCACCAAAACATATGACTTCAACCTCACCAAAAAGCTGTTTCTCAATATGCGAAAATTTCAACCCATGTCTTTGAAAAAATTTGGGGGCTTTAGCCCCTGCTAGCTCAATGGCTGCACAGTCCCTGTTTCACACTTTTCCTACAAAGTTAGTGAGAAATGAAGGGACTCATGCCCACCTCCCTACCTTCATTGCTATGCCTCTACAATGTGGCACACTTAGACAAACAATAAGTTTATTCAAAATTTCAAAATGAAGAACAAAACTAAACTTTGGCTCTGCACCTAAGACCTATTTGAAGATGGCCATATTCTTCAGCCAGGTCTCTTATCTGTTTCATCCCTTCCATACATTAGTGACTTGTGGTAGTTTTGTTGGAAATCAGGAGTAAAATATATCTTGCCACTGACAGATATTAGGAAGCCAAAAGTAGTTTGAATATGGGACCTGGAGACTGGTTATTTAATGTATTTGTTTCTTTGCCACAAGGACATTTTATATGTCCATTCCAGGTACCTGTTTGCATGGGAGTTTCAGCCCAGGCTGCACCTGAGCACTGTTGCCCATAGTGAAATTATTTTCCCATCACAAGGAGAGTTTTAGCCTTGGCTGACATTCTATCCAGGGCCAAAGCAAAACAAAAATACATGCTCTGTTGATGATCCCACTCAAGTCTTAACTACATGCAAGCAGGTCCTGAGCCTGAAATCCTGTCAGGTAACAGCCACGGGGGAAGTTTTTTCTTAGAAATGTGCCAAAAAATTCACAAAAAAGATCTTCTGACTTTGCTGGACAAGGAATTGTATTTGAATGTGTTGGTGAATCACTTTGAATTTCATTATAAAAGGAGGTAGCACTAAGCACATGTTCTTGAAGCTGTCATTGAAACACTCTATAAATTTGTTTGCAGAGAAAGAGCACTGATAGCATCTGGGCATAAAGATGTTCACACAGCTGCAAAATGGTAAAGCATTTTCTTTTCTGCCATTTATTCATTTACAGTGTGGAGCTCTTACACACAGTAACATATAGTTTTCATATCTCTCTCAAGAATATGTTTAGTTTCTGAAGACTCCTTGCTTGAAAACGTTGCAATCTTTCATAGCAAAAATTTCTTATCATCATGTAAAGAATTCTTGAAATTCTTAAAAACTCAAGAATCCTTGTTACTGTATGTTATTGTGCACAAGGCCTGTTCTGTAAATGTCGCATATTGTAAAAAGCATGAAAGATTATGCTGCAAAAACAAGCTATATATATAGGTGCTAACCCAGGTGAAAAGACCATTGCTAAACCATGGTCAACCATGATATAAACATGGTAAATCATGGTTTTAGGCCATGGTTGGCCATGTCTTGCCCATGGTCAGTACATGGTTAACCATGGTGAACCGTCATTGACAAATGAAACCGATGGTTGAACCATGGTCAAACATGGTTGCAGGAGGGGAGCATCTTGCTACTTCTATCATGGTAAACCATGGTTTATCATGATAAAACAAGGAATCTTTAACCATGATCATCCATGGTTTATCATTTCTCATGACATTTTGCATGATCATTTACCAAACACAGACAAACATGGTTGATTATGGTTGAAGAGCATGGTTGATCATGGTTGAAGAGCATGGTTTACCATGGTTTGACCATGAAATAACCATGATCAACCATGAACAACTGTCAACGACAAATGAAACCGATGGTTAACCACGTTCAAACATGGTTAGAGGATGAAAGAACATGTTTATGCATGGTAATCTATGGTTGATAAATGTCACAATTGACCATGGTCACCACAAGAAAATCTCTCTAAACAAATTTTATTGCTTTACGTTTTTGGTAATGGACATGGTCAAGCCATGGTTAGATCATGGTCAGTCAGCAGTATTTGACCATTCAACCATTTTATCAACGTTTTTCCAACCCTATTTTCCGTTTTCCCCCTGGAAGAACATTGATAAAATGGTTGAAGGGTCAGATATTGCTGACTGACCATGGTCTGACCATAGCTTGACCATATCCCTTACCAAAAAAGTAAAGAAATTGGCCTATGATATTCCTCAAAATGTCTGTGTTTCAACATGGTTTACCATAGTTTTCAGAGGTTACAACAGAAAATCTCATCAAATCAGTGCAATTTCCAATTCACTTTCCAGTATGTTCGAAACTAAACTGAAAGTATAAAATAACATTAAAATATATGTTCATTAAGTTTCTTCTCTCCAAATATCAGAGTCACTGATAAAATTGTCACTGGGTGTAGGCTGCAATCCCATTTTAAGCTGCAATTATGATCCTAGAGTAAGTCATCTCTCCAAGATAGTGGCAAACCTGTGGATTTATGAAAAATATGACATGAGTAATGATGCATTTCAATATCTGTCTCTGGAAATGCATGTTTCATACAATACATCGTGGCACTCAAGCCCTGGAGAGAAACACTGAATGAAGCTCTTTGCTCAAGGTGCCTACCAGGCCAGATCAGACCTGAATCTTTCCCCAATGCAGAACTATAGAAATAAGCAGCAAAACTTGAAAGCAGAAGTTTTACTTACCAGGCAAGTTCCTGCTGTTTTCCCCTGAATTTCACTGCTCCAAGCCAAAGAGTCTGTCATCAGTGGTCTCTTGCTAAACTTCAGTTGGCATGCCAGTCAACTGACTGCTCAGATTCAAATAACAAAGCTATTGTTTCTACATCTTCCAGTTCAACCAATCAAAAGAAGTCTGTTCTCAACAACCTTTAGAAAACTTAGATAAGAATGTTGATCCAATTAGTGAGTGGGTGTGTGATAACTTGCATAATACAATCAGCAATATTATTTCTGTGTGGTTGTTATTCTTTACATCACATTTGAATGCCTGAACTGATTTATTTCAAACTCTGCTGGAAAAGTTGAAGTGAAATTATTTTTATTGTTCAAAGTTGTGCTCTTATGATAGTGGACCATGGTGGACCATGTTTGAGTATTCTACCATCAAGTATTTCAATAAAAAATCAATCAATACTGAAAAGAATAAACAGTGAATCTTATGTCTTTTTGAATATTCATGGTGGTAATGGTTTGAAGTTGTGAAAATCATCAGTCAATTAACCGTGGTTGAGCAATGCTTGGACCATGTTTATATCATCAGTTTCAATGAACTATGAGTACTTAAGAAAAAATCAACACAGAGCATTTTCGAACAATTTACATTTACTATGTTCAACCATTGCAAACCATTGTTTTGATTTCAATAAATTATCGCAAACCATTATCAAACATCGTAGGACATGTTTACAAAAACATGTGTAACCATGGTTATTCATGTTTTGTGTTTTTATCGATAATCGATTGAAAAGAGAGTGACTTTGAAATAGTTGAAAATCAAATACCATGAATAACCATGAAAGACCATGCTGGATCATGACCATGGTTTGTCATGGTTAGACATGGGATTAGCAGTTGAAAAATTTTCGATTTTTTAAACTCTGAACCTATTGTCCCACCAAATATTTCACTGTTGGTTAGAAAATCAAAAGAAGATGGTTTTTATAAAATCAAATACCATGAATAACCATGAACAACCATGCTGCATCATGACCATGGTTTGTCATGGTTAGACATGGGATTAGCAGTTGAAAAATTTTTGATTTTTTGAACTCTGAACCCATGTCCCACCAAATATTTGACTGTTGAAAAAGCTCAAATGAAAACCAGGTTTTCATAAAATCAAATACCATGAATAACCATGAAAAACCATATGCTAAATCGTGACCATGGTTTGTCATGGTTAGACATGGCATTTAGCAGCATTTAGCATGCTTGACGTTTTTTAAAAAGATCTTTTTGCAAATAAGTTGCCAAAAATTGAAAATCATTCAAATGCTGAGATTTACCTGCTTTTTGAATGATTTAAATGTTCCATGTACAACCATTGCAAACCATGGTTTTCTTTTTCAGTCAATAAATTTCAAACCATTTCCAAACATGGTTGGGAACGTCTACAAAAACATGTCTGAACCATGGTTATTCATGTATTGTGTTGAATTCAGCAAAAAAAACTGGTTAATCCTTCTGGAATCGAAGGTTAACATGTTGAAATCTTAATAGATGATGTAATTGCCTTAATGCCGCAAAGAACCGCAATTCTTAGCTGATCTTGGAAAAACATATTCGAACATTTCCTACCATGATTCATACCAAACTTGGTGGAAACCATGAGGAATTTAACACTGTTTTGTAATATTTCATCCAGGATGTTCCTAATTTGATTCAAGACACTCTGATTCACCAAAAAAGTCTGTTGAGGTCTGTTTAAACAAAATCTATGTTTCATTGCTAACCATGGTTGTGTGACCATGGTCAAGCAAGATTTTGAATCACAGTTAACCATGTTCAAACCATGTACAACCATGGTTAGCCATGAGTTCATGGTTATGTTTTCGCAGGGGAAGATATTTCAAATATGTACAGGGTGTCCCAAAATAATTATGCCCTGTTTGTGTGGCTACTGTGGAGGAGTTGTAGATTCAGTTATTTCAGTTTTTACACAGTTGCGTAGGTCAGGCTTCAACTTAGAGTTTCAGACCTTATTTGAGTCAATCTTACGTATGGTTGCTAAATTATGGGAGAGAAAATTCAAAATAAGTGGTTGCTTCAAAAACAGCACCTCTGTTGTTCTCCCGCAATATGAAAATAAGTACTTTTCAAAGAAAGGACTCTGGCATGGTATCAAAATCCTCCCCACATTTCTTAAAATGTAGAAAGTGCTCTCTTCTGACTAGAAAACACTTACTAATTCTTTAAACTGATTAGCAAAAACTTTTAATATGAAACCAGAACCATATCTTTGGAAATTTACGTCATTTTGACATTGCTGGAGAACAATGGAAGCACTGTTTTGGAAGCAACCACTTATTTTGCCTATTTTCTCTACTTTAAATCGGCAACCATGTGTCAGATTTACTCATACTTGGTCTCAAATTCTAGGTTGACACTTGGCCTATGCAACTGTGTGAAAACGAAGATAATTGAATCTATGGCTCCTCCACAGCAGCAAAACAAATGGGGCAAAACGTTTTTGGGACACTCTGTACAGTGTTTGAACTATTTCAGCATCTTGGTCTTGTGCCCCAAAGATAACCTTTTCTGTTGCTGCATTTTTACCTGTTTCTGAGGTGATGCTGGAATCTCTTTTGTGCTCCTCAATTCTTGGGCCATATGAAAGACTGCAAATCCTTCTAAACAGGAATTCTTAAGTAGAAAAACCAACGATAGTTGAAAGATCTTGTGATCAAAACCTTATACTTGAATGTTCAACTATTTTCTGCTTCATCTCCTTCTTGTTCTCAAATGATTTATCTTTATTCTAGGCTGAAGAATCACAAAGATGACCCATCAGTAACAGAGCATCCTTGCAGACAATATATCTTGTTCTTGACTCCAAAAGGATCGCTTTATGATGAACTCTGTGAGTTCTGGAAGACATCTTTAAAGCAATGTGGCCGTAATTCAGTCCATGAGTGTTTCCCTCATATTACACTGACAAGATTTTTCAATGTAAGTGTTATCTTGATACCACAGATCGTAAAGGTTGTGAAATTGTTAAAATGCATCTTTTGGTGGATAGATGAAGTGCTGATAAATAAAATGGACTGAATTTCATTTCCAAAGTGTGGTCCTGACAAAATTATGATTTTTTGACACTCTCAAAGATTGTGAATTTTCCAGATTATTATTTTCAAGAGCTGCAAAAAGTATCAGAGCCTGGTCCCAAGTCCCCAGGAAATTTCAGCTCTGCTAGAAAAGTTTGCTTGAAAATTTTCTCTCACAAGGAGAAGATGATAATTATGACTTCTGCAAAAAAGCAAAATTTTTTTGCTTTTCTACTCTTCTGATCATAATCCTGGCTTAAACAAAGGCCTTGAAAACACCAATATATGCAAGGATTCTTAAGAATTCTCAAGAATCTGGTGTGAAATTTCATATGACGCAAGCAAAAGAAATTTTAAAAAATGCCCAAACGAGGCTGCTCAGTTAAAAAGGCATATTCACAAATGAAAAATGTTCTTATACAAGATAGGTCTGTTGAAAGCAATCAGCCCTGAAGTTTTCCTTTTTATTTGCAGGTAGAAGACTTTCGTGTGGCACCAATGTTAGACATACTAGAACTGGTAACTCAGAAATTATTCAGGAAAAGACCTGAAAAGATGAAATTATTTCCACACAAAACAAAAGGATACATGGCATTATTTCTAGAAGATTCTGCAAGCAGCTGGCTGTCAGAGCTGGCTAGGACTTTTACTGAGAAACTCAAAGCTTCTTTGGGTGAGTATGATGGTTTATTGAATGAGCTGTCAAAATTTAGATTGTAAGAATTTAGTTAAATTTTGGTTGATTTAATTATTGTCTTAATTTCCAAAATCCTTGTGAAAATTTTCTAAGAACATTTTAAGTGGAGATCAAATAATGTTGTAACTAACTAAAAATTGAAGAACAAAAATTTTAGAAGAAGAAAAATTGTCTTTTATGCAGTGCAAGAATGCTGTAATAGGGATAACTGCAAATGGCCTATTTTGAAGGAGGTAATAAACTTTTTTGATGAAGATTTGCAAAGTACCTCAGAGCAACTCAAGGATAAATTCAGGTTTTTTTTACATGGTTGCTAACTGTTGTAAATGTCTCATCCTTTCTTTCATAGTTTGAAGAAAAATATTAAAAGAGAGAAACTCCATTTAAACTCTTAATTGATATACCTCATAATCCTTACTTCTAGAATTTCCTTATAAATTTCTTGTACAGCTTGTTGATACTTAAGATTTGATCAAGATCCTACTTACTCTGATAAGGATATGTAAGTCTGCATGCAAGGCCTCAGTGTGTGGAATATGTCAGTATTTTTGTCATCTAACCTTGCTACTAAGATTTGATTAAATGAATTACCAAATTATACAAGACTTTTACACAATTTTTTATCTGTAAGATAACAAGGGCAGATTTTGTGATACAATAGCATCAGTCGCTTTGGTTCACACCTCAATTCAAAGCGATTAGCGAATGCAGACAAAAGAAATTCTCTCAAGCAGAAATTGAAAACAAACAAAGCCGCATAGTTGTCCTGAAACCAGTACGGCAAACTCTCGTTTGGTGCGGGTGATGGGAGGTTTTTAAGAGAAGGTATGTGCTTATAAGGACAGAAGAAGGGTAAATCTAAAGTTCTGTCTCGCGGATTTTGTTTATTTGATTCAGGAGCTGAGGAGTGACTGCGTATATCTGAGGAATGAATATGCAAAAATTGTAATGCCCTCTGCTCGGTTTCTGAATCAAACAAACAAAATCAGCGAGACAGAACTTTAGATTTACCCTTCTTCTTTTGTTGTA
This sequence comes from Aurelia sp. 3 sensu Dawson et al. (2005), assembly GCA_964020215.1. Taxonomy (NCBI): domain Eukaryota; kingdom Metazoa; phylum Cnidaria; class Scyphozoa; order Semaeostomeae; family Ulmaridae; genus Aurelia; species Aurelia sp. 3 sensu Dawson et al. (2005). The sequence goes on along the minus strand of OZ026572.1, from coordinate 30,145,605 downwards.
AGCACATACCTTCTCTTAAAAACCTCCCTTCGCCGGCACCAAACGAGAGTTTGCCGCACTGGTTTCAGGGCAACTTTGCGGCTTCGTTTGTTTTCAATTTCTGCTTGAGAGAATTTCTTTTGTCTGCATTGGTTAATTGCTTTGAATTGAGGTGTGAACCAAAGCGATTGATGCTATTGTATTACAAAATCTGCCCTTGTTCAGTAAGATATTATCTTTGTAACCAGTTTACACTGACTTCAAAGTGAAATTTGCTACCACAGCCAAAAATTCAATACTTGTGATCCCTGTATGCAAGTGTGATCCAGACTGCATATTTCAACTGTCAACCATTCAAGTACAATGTACAACAAATCAAATTGTTTTGTTGTCCATCTGGGTAGCTGTAAGCACATATTATTGTAGATAGAGATTAATGATCTTGTCTTGTTTCTCTTATTTTCCATGCTATTTTGCTAATTTCAGGAGTGACAGCCCATATGCATAGTGGTCAGTTTCATCTCACACTTGCTAATCAATTTGAGGATGGAAAACAAAAGGTATTGGAGAATCTTGCTAAAGATATCACTTTAGATTCGTCTGCTGACTGGGACTTACAAGTTTATTCCAGAGATCAAAGAACTGCTGCATCTAAACAGGTATAGAACTTTTCCACTTAGAAATTTTTTCTTGATCTTATAGCATGCTTGTTGAGTCCTTTCATGAGTAAGCAAGATTTGGCGTTGTTAATAGTACCAGGTGAGTCAATAAAAAGGCCCAGCGCTTGCAAGGTTGCTGTTGCGATGAAAGTGCAAACTGCCTTCTATTCCTGATACTGTATGTCCAGTTAGGTCTACTAATTTACCTGGCTTTAATTGGCCCTTCCTTTCCGTTGAAATGGGAGATTTTCTGCTGAAAGCCCCATTCGAAACCCTGTAAAAACAAGTTAAAACAACAAGCAAGATTTCCATTTGTTCTCCTTCCTATCAAGAATGACATTTTGATGTGTTCATGTATTTTGTCCTCTTAGAAGAATGAAATCCCCTTGCAGCAGTTATTGATACTAGGGGGAAAACTTTTTCAGCCCCCAAGAGGATGGCACGTGCTGAGCAATCTGAAATCATTGGTGTGAGAGAAGCATATTAGGGAAAGTTACTCCTAATTTTAGCTCGTATTTAAGGTCTGTGATAGAGAATTTTCCAGAAAATCACTCGCACGATCCGAACGTAGGGACCGATTTCAGCCAGGAAAAATTCCAAAAAATAATCGAACATAATGTCAGCTACTCAATCAGGTTTTTTTCTACCGTCTTTTTCCAAAGACATGCAAATTATTTGTTCCAAGGACATCGCTGAAGCTTAAAAAAACCAAATACCTCACTCTCGCCACATCATCCCAAGTACTACAAATCTTTCTACTAGGAAAGAAGTGTTCAGAACTTCTTAAAATGAGAGGTGATACTTGTCTAGGCTGCCAGATTATAATTCTAACCGATGACTCTCCACACAGAAATAGAGCGTGCTAGCTACTAGGCTAACCTACCATGTTTGAAGGTATCTGTATCTGTATCTGTATGCTACTTAGCTACTAACTCACTAATGAGTACATACGCTAAGGGTAATTGTTGTTGATTGCTGATTTCCACTGATTTCCACTATTCATGCAAAGCTGTCTCGAGCATAATTGCAAATTTTTTATTGTAGGTACATTTTGTGCTGGTTTTGTCTTTGTGCATTGTACTAGATTGTCGAATGTGCTTTACTGTGCGACTCTCAGGCTCATGTGATGTGAATTATGAGTTAGAGGATGGACCAGATTTGACCATTCTTGTTCGCTCTTTCCGTTTCAGGAGTTACTTCGTTTCTGTCTTTCTTCGTTTGGTTTCAGTACGCTTTGTGCCAAACCACCAACCTGCAAATAATGTGTAAGCCAATACCAGCAGCTCAAGTAGTGATAGAAAGGATGCCCCCATGAACATCCCCATTTGACCCCCTAAATCACTCACTGTTTTGGCTGTTTCATATAACTCTTTTTCAGTTATTTCTGTTTCTGTTGGGTCATCGTAATAGATTGTAACTTTGATCATATGTTTCCTTATCAGCTCCAATCCAATCTGCTCTTTTGGGATGTTGGTTACATCAGAGAGAATCTGGGTTAAGTGTGGAACCTGCCAACTTTTTGGCCAAGGATTCTGCGTAACTTTCGTTTCGTAGTACGTTTGTTCACATGGTAATCTACAGTTGCATTTTTGTGCTTGATTCTTAGCAGATCTAAATCTATTCATTGCCTTTGATGTACATTGGCTAGCTTCTTTTAAGGTCTTATTAGAAGGATAGGTCATGTCGTCCATAAACTGCCTCAATGCCGGAAAAACAGCTTTGCATTCCTTGTACATTTCAATTCCCAAGCAAGACCACATGCAATTTGAAACAGAATGCTTTCCAGGGATAAGTTTTACGTACCCATTTTCTTTATCGTTGTAGCAATCAGATGCGAAAGGGTGCTTCATCCGAGATATTTTGGTTTTGCGTATAGCAATGTGAGTGTGAAATCCAGGCGGTAAAATTATTCCTTGGAATTTATGAATATATTCAGCTGGGTCGTGAATGTCTACATACATTCCTTGCCGCTCGTCCATAAGTTGGATATCCTCAAAGTATTGCCAATGCACTCTGTTCGATTCATTGTAAAACAATAGAGCGATAATACCATCACGCTCTGATGCTTCATATTGTTCCAATGTCGCGTTTCTGTTGAGTGTGAAACATGGCCAAAAATTTGGCACAAATGTAAAGTTGTGTGGGAATTTGATAAATTCATCGCCCTTCTTCATGGTTCTTTTTTTAGACATGGACATAAATGTCTTGCAGGCATCTTCGAAGTACTTTCGATTCTTGGGAGTTAAAAATTCAGAATGGTTATAGTTGGAACAGTTTCTTGGAAAATGCTGAAATACGAGATCGCTTGATTTTCTGCTGAAAGGTTCATTGCCATCTGTGTTACAAAATGTCACGGCGGGTAATGGGAGGTGATTTGAGAACTTCAGTTTGGTTGACAAGTATGTTTCATAGCTGTAATGTAACTTGAAAATACTCACAGTAAAATATGTAAAAAATCCGAATGCACAACAACAACATACTAACCAGAATAACCTCTTTGATGTTGACTTTATCGTGATTAATTTTGGTATACCATGAATGCTAAGTTCTCCTGCTTCCTCTTTAGCTGTTTGGCCCTTGCTGGGACCGTTTATGGCAGCCATCGTTGTTGTATATGGTGATAAGCGTATGATGCTGCTGCTAACTGCCCTTGTCGGCCTAAGGAAAGATCTTAGCTTGAGAAAACTTTACCTTTGATTAAGTCGCGATTTGATGTAGGTCTGTAAACCATGGAATGGAGAAATGGCGGAACGTAATCAGGGGATGATGGAAGATACCACAAATGATGCCTCTATATTGTTAGATCGGAAAAAACTTAGTAAGAATTATGACTAGAAACTTTATTAAGAGAGGTTGGTCGACAAAAACATAAGAAATAATCCTCACATCTAGAGTTTCCTCGCAATAGTCGTTATATACACTTCGTTGCCATTTTAGATTTAATCGAAATCACACTCTGATGAGGACGCTACTCCAAAAGTCCTCAGTGTATCTTCAATCTTAGTATTTTTTGTCGTCCAACCTCTCTTTATAAAGTTTTGATTAGTCATGCCATAGCAAAACACTTTTACATTGTAGCAAACTGAAACTGGAAAACTGAAACGTGTTCCACTGGAGCAAATCGAGCAACTGGCACAAAGCTATGTCCTGTAAAATATCCCCAGTCTTCAATTCGAACTTCGCCACCGCCAAAGAAGCGTTTTGTAATACCCATTTCTGTGACTGGCCATCCCGTGATGCTCAGCCTATGTTTTTAATGCAACTCAGCATTGCAAATATCCCCTACAAATGAGAGCTTTGTTCAGTATGCATTGATTTCTATTTCTGCCCGTTGTAGTCATGAAATCGTGTCCGTTCAAGTTTTGAGCTCATTTCTTTATTTTGCCAGTCTTTGCATTGCCAATTTGTAGTTTTGTACAATTTTGGGTCAAGGGGGTGGGGGAGCGCTTGATAGGGAGAGAGAGAGAGGCTTATTTAAGATCAAAGTTTTGCAAAGGCAAATAAGAAAGTATGACTTAAAAGAGAACGGCTGCATTTTACTTCGAGATTTTTACGGTATTTCACCACAAATAATTTGCAATTTCATCGTTCCAACCCCTCATTTCTTGATTCTATGTTTTATATACTGCTCTCCTTGGTAATTAAGCAGATGTCCATCCTTCCTCGCTGTCATATTTTAATTTTTGTAGAATCACCGCACCTTGCTTTACAATTAAAAATTCTTTATTCTACAATCCGCTTACATTTGTGTTTACTCAACAAGATGGCATTTTTGTCAAATAGAGCTTAAAAATATGATTATTTAGCGAGTTTCATCTATTACCAATCTTATTTTTGGATCCAATTTTTAACTAGATGTATGAAAACACATTTGTTTTCAATAATGAGGAAATAATTGAACAGATAATAGTTTTTTGAAGTGCAGCATCTTTATATCATCACATATTTTGGAGTCATTTATTTGCCTGTTTTAGCAATTTAGATAGAATGCTTCTTCACTGCGTGTTTCTCTCTCTCACGATCCACATTTCCACGGCACTACAATGCAGCGTAATATAGATGCTTTTAGAAATATGATAAGTTGCTGCTGTGGATTTGGGCTAGTGTTTCTTTACCTGAAAGAAAATTTAGACGGTAATGAACTTGAACGAATATGAAATATTTCTTATAAAGTCAAAAGACGCTGGTTAGGACACAGGGATCCCAGGAAATTGTATAACCCCACGCCCCCCCCCTCCGATGATAAAGAGACCTTCCTCTGACCCCTCTTCGTGATTGCGAAGCTATTACGTAATGCTTTAAGAGAGATCGAAAGCGTGGTGCGCGAACGGATCAAAAGGAGGCGATGACGAAAAAGAGAGAAGAGAAAAAAATCTCTTGCTCACTTTTCGTTCGCGCGCCTCGCTTTCGATCTCTCTCTTAAAGCATTACGTCGTAGTTTTGCAATCGCAAAGGAGGCTAAGAGGACCGCCTCTTTATCATTGGGGGGGGGGGGGGTTATACAATTTCCTGGGGTCCCTGTGGTTAGGATCTGTGTCTCCACAATAAGGAGGCATGAGGAAATTTTCGCATGTTTCAGGAATGGCTAGATACTCCCAGTTATGTATTATTACCGTACTTAAAAAAATGAATTTAGAATATGATACCTTTTCCGCATGATATTATGAGGCATTGGTTATGTGCCGTTGGGCAAAGTAGTTTGTAACCAGTATCTTAAAACGTTATCTTGGATCCCAGGGGAGAATTCCTTATTGGTATGTAACGTGGGGAGTCATCCACAGCATATTTTTGAAAAACCCAAAAATATACTAAAATTAGGACATTTTTAGACCCCAGCAATGTACTCAATGCCTCACAGTGAATAGAAACCAGAGGTTTTGTAGCTTTTTCGCCACTGTGCTGCTATATTTTGGTGAAGAACTAGGCTCAGCACTTGCCTTGTCATATTTTCTCATCAGTAGCCCCAAACATATACTGATTATGCTCCAAGTCAGCGTACCCAAAGGTTTCCCAAACCCAAACCCAAAAGTTTATAACCTCCAGTCACCTAGTAACTGGGCGTCCCCCTTGGTCTTGGCTACTTTATTGAAGTAACTAGTACTTCTTTTTGTGAGGAACAATATCTTGTAATGATATATTTGATTTTTGCCCTGCTAGTATCTTACAATAAGATATTTCCTATGATATTTTGCCTACCTCTGAAGTTAATCGCAATTTAGCGCGCTTCCCTTGCACCAGTTCTTTACAAGTGTTGCCCCATTTCTAACCCTATTTAAGATTCAATTGAACAGCACAATTATTTTTTTAGTTTCGTGCAGTTATTCACCCCTACGAAGCAGCATCAAGGGATGAAATATCCGTTATTCCTGGTCAGCATATTATCCTTGACAATGAGCAAGATGGATATAAAGGATGGTTAAAAGGGACGATTCATGAAACAGGCAAATCAGGACTCTTTCCTGCAAATCATACTGAAAGATCATTGGAATGGAAATGCTGGACCTCACATTGGTATGCTGCTTTTTACCGGGTGTCTCAAAAAAGTACCTCCTTTTGACTATTTCGGTAGTAGGCAACCTTCGATCTTAAAGATCATGGTGTACGCATTAAATAAAGTCTTAGTCCTGATGAGTCCGGATGTGGCTAAACAGTCCAATTCTTGAACGGCAGCGCTTGTTGCAGTGTTCACAAATAAATGCATCATCGTTCGCATCCAAGTTTGTTAACGGCTGCTTTATTCTTTTTCTACTCTCCTCCTTTCTTCGTATAAGGGCTTGTTCATATCTCCTTGCTCCCATGGTCACATTTTCTCTCCAAGATGAACGTTGCATTGCACACACCTCCCAATTATCTACATTCATATCAAACGATTTCATGTCACTTTTGCAATTATCATGATATATCAATAGCGGGCGTCTTTGTTTCCTAGAGCCATTTGACTATAAGGGGGAACAAAACGATAGAATGCTGGAACTTTTTGAGTTCATAGATATGTTTGTTGATCTTCAGCTTAAATGCGCATACCTTCCATTTTAAAGTCGTCCACCAAACACCGGAAATATGAGTTCACAAAGCCAAAATATGGAGTGCACTTGTAACCAGAGCTTTTGTGAAAGGGTCTAGCCATAATTTGATATCACAGGCACTTTGAAAAAGAATTTTCAACTTTGACCCGTAGTTTTACTTTTGAAAAATAATTATACCTTTCACAGCCCCCTGAAAAGCAGTTCTCGTGGACTGACGGGGCTACCGTGCCTAAATAAGTAAAAATGAATGAAAATGAATTGAAATGCTTCGCTTGTTCTTAAAATGACTTTTCTTTTGAGAAATCGGTCCTTTCATTGCACTCCATCCTCAGTGTTATTTGAAGCAAAGAAGAGGAAAAGAAGTATACATGCACGCTTACTTTGGAGATATGGAGATATTTTATCATTCTTACCTCATATTTATTATTTTCGCTTAATCAGGGCTATTTTCTATTTCCAGTTGCCTGTTATTCTTTCCAAAAGCGAGGATCTGAAAATCAAAGATTACAGTTGCTTTGGAAATGTTCACGATACAACTGATGACTAGGCCCTTTTTCGAAGCCTCTGTTTTCGGGTGCACTGTAAATTTTGACAGCAAGCTTGTATTTCTGGTGTTTGGTAGACGATTTTAAAATGTCAAGTATGTGCATCCTAAGTTGAAGATTGATGCATTTAGCTGTGCACTCGGAGAGTCTTGATATGTTTTTGTTTTGTTCCTTTTCAAGTCAAAAGGGGGTACTTTTTGAGATTCCCAGTATTATTGTATCAAGGAGAATGTAAGCATATCAGTCTGGGGTTGTGCTGGATCTACAGACATCAACCAGCTGCAAAAAGCTCCAAAATCGTGCTGCTAGAATCATTACAAATAGCAGCTTTGATACCCCAAGCAGACCACTCATTGCAGAGTTGGGCTGGCAGACCATTGAAGAACTCATTGGCAGTGAGTCTAAAACGATGGTCTTCAAGGCGCTCAATGATTTGGCTCCACAATATCTGTGTAACCTCTTCATGAAAACTCAGCATGTTCCTCCCGCAACCTTCGGAACACTGAGACTGATCTGAGGTTGCCGAAGAAAAATTCTGCAAATGGGCAAAAATGCTTTTCTTTCCGGGGAGTTAAACTATGGAATAGCCTTCCTGCTGAGTCTAAAACGGCATCCTCCCTAAATGGTTTTAAGAAATCAACAAAGGGTTAACCTTTTCTTTCTATTGTATATATTTTATCATTGTAAATAGGCTTTTAAATTATGGTTTTTTATGTTCTAGTGTCACTTTATTTTTAATTGTATATTGTAATTAAGTTTTTATCGGAGGGCCCCTTGAAAAACGGCTTCTGCCGAAGGGCCACCCGCCTTAAATGATATGAAATGAAATGAAATGAAATATTAAGATGGCTCAAGCAACTTGCGGTCAATTCTAGCCTATCAGATATCATTATTTCCTGATGACGTATGCCATTTGCCCAAATATGGTGCGGTAAGTGTTATGGCCAATTGTCTTGGTAACGAAAACATTTTTTGTATAGACAGTTTGTTCTCCTGTTATCTAGCTCTTTAAACCAGACTTTGAAGTGATTTTGTGCACGACGTTGATGTACAAAAACTCCCACAAAATTAGGCTATTTTATAAAGTGGGTCCTTTATTTCATAGTTTGTTGCTAGTCACTACTGACCAACATGACATCAATGAGCGCCGGGAAAGAGGGGAATCGAGCGCATAAGTCTAGCTTTGACCAGTCTAATTTCCATTTCAGGAACAGGCAACTGCCTAAACATATGCAACTTGAAAAAGTTGTGTCGCTTGAAAAAGTTGTGTCGCGTTCTCAGCCTGTGCATGAACACGTCCAATTAAAATCGATGCCATCCGCAAAAGGCGAAAGTAGACGACCTGTATCCACTTCAGTACCAACATCACCCAGGCATGAAGAACAACTATTACGAAGTTCTGGTAGCGTAAGCGTCCACAAGCCAAGCGCTGGTTCTACAATGTCAAGAGTTCATTCGCTTCCAAGATCATTCAAAAGATCTAAATCGCCGCATAAGTCATCATTGGCTAGCCAAAGAAAACCGCGACGGATTTTCGTCATACGGCATGGTGAGAGAGTTGATGTCACTTTTGGTCATTCATGGGTGAGTCAATTTTATGATGAGCGCGGCGGTTATCATCGACGGAATCTAAACATGCCTAAGAGGCTTCCCACAAGAAACGGCGGTCCGGATACGTTTGTGCAGGATTCTCCAATCACTGAAATAGGCGCTTGCCAAGCAAGGCTTACGGGTGAGTCTCTTTTCGCGCACGGTATTAAATTCTCGAAAGTATTCGTATCTCCAGCGTTCCGTTGTGTTCAAACAGCGGAAGCGATTCTAGACGGCATGAAAATGAAGGAGAAAGTTAAGATAAAAGTTGAACCGGGTTTGTATGAATGGTTGGCTTGGTGTCGAGGCAAATTACCGAGATGGCTTACTCTTGAAGAATTCTTAACATTTGGTGTGAATATTGATACCAAATACGAACAATTTATGAAACCGGACAATTTCCAGTTGCACGAATCTACGGATCAATATTACCATAGAACGTTTAATGTTATGAAATGGCTTGTTAGTCATTTAAGCCAAGAAGACGAGAATGTCTTAGTTGTTGGCCATTCAGCATCTCTTGACGCATGTACTAGACAGTTAACTGGTTCATCCCCCCGTGTGCCAAATGATTTCATAAAGATAGTTCAACAGGTTCCTTATTGTGGTGTAAGTGTGATTGAGGAGGTCAGTGCATCAAAATGGAGGCTTGTTCAACCACCAATTCCATCACTTGTCCATAACGGAAATCAGAAAATGGATTGGAGGATGTTGTCACAAGAATCCAAGGAACCATTAGCAGTTTAAGATTAGTGTTCTTAATATTATTAGTTTTTGAAATAATACCGGGTGTGCCAAAAAAGTTCCAGACGTTTCCAAAGTCGTAGCACCGAGAGTACCAAATGGATTTGAATGAATCAAACTTTGGTTGATAGCAAACAGATTTAAGTATTTTTATCTTTGTGTGTTTTTATGAGCAAAGACAGTTAAATTCGACTTTATGAAATTCGTTTGTTATATGAAATGGCTGAAAAGGGGCCTAAAAATGTGATGAAATCGTAGAAAGATATTTCCCAATTTGACTCGAAGCTGTTGAAAGGATATTGCTCTGGCTACGTTGATCGAACGATTTAACTGTCAATGGCCTAACCAAAAGTCAGAACTTAAGTTAAAACTGTAATTGTTTTTAATCTTTCTTCCGCTAGTAAGCTATGAGCGACTTAGCAGATCCTCGCTTCCAAAGTCTGTAAGTATCATTTTGAGTAACGTTTCAGCCAAGCCATTAAGTTTTTCTTAAGTGCTTGGATCTCAAATCCGAAGATGTAATCGCTTCTATTGAAAATTTTTGCAAGAGGAAGTGCTGCTCTTCAGCAGCCATTCAAACGGAGCACGTGTTTTTTTTTGCTTTTTGGAAGCTTTGATTGGTCACCCGGCCCTTATTAAATGAAAATATTAATTTAATTTTCAATTCTAATATTGAAGTCGTTGCTCTTTTATTTGTTTTTTCCTTGTCACTGTTTCTAAAACGAGATGTTATTTTATTCAGCAAGTCTGTACATTTCCTTTCGTACAATTATATTTGAGAATTTTATGTTGGCCTAATATTTATTTCTTGTATTTTCCTTAGAATCTCCCTTAGAGCACATAATGTACTGTTGGCATGTGACAATTAAATTTGTAAAGGAAGTGCAAGATCAGCATGCTTTGCACCAAGTTGGCGACGTGCTCTGCACAGATTCTAGAATAACGAACTGTATGAAATTCACAAAAACAAAACAAACAGAAGCATAGGCCGCTGATCTTTGTACTCCCTTTAAACTCGGTTTCAAGTTAGATGTCACATGCAAATGTTTGCAAGTAAACTTGATTGAAGTGTTTTGCATGATCACATGCAATCTGACATTATTGCAAATCTCAGGTAACATCTAATTTGAAACTAACTTTAGTTGCTTCATATCTTTGAAAAGCTTTTCTGCTGATAAATTTGATGTTAATTTTTGCATTTCAAGTTTTGATTTAAATGAGTACTGTCTCACATAGTGGATGCACCCCAAGAACAATATTGCATCAACGGGAGTCATGATTTACCTCGTAGGAAATTGCGCCTTATTGTACAACAATTGGCTCCTATTTGTTTTCTGTAGCCAATTAGCTGCATGATAGGACTTTGTTAGGGGGCCTTTGCAACTAATATACATGATGCATTGTCAAGGACTGAGATATAGGGGGGTCCAGGGGGCCATGGCCCCCTCAAAATTTTCATTAGTTGCTTCAGTAAATCTTTATTCTTTTTATTATTTTAGTATCTCAGAATACCAGATAGATACTCCATGTACTTATGTCGGGTATATCTCATTCAATTTCTACCTTTCATTGGTCTGGGAAGCTCTTTGGGGGTATTTATATGCTAACAAACTTGTTTCACACCAGAGAAATGACGCTATTAACTCTACCGTGGCCTTTGGTAAATTAGCCTTTTTTACGGTTGGGAGGATGTGTATCCCAATGTAGATTTACCTGTAAAAAGTTAATTGAAGAACAAAAATAGGCGTTGTTATAAGCAAATCTGAAGAACATGGTCTCAATTTTTTCCTGGGGAGTATCCCCAGACCCCTTCAAAGTTTGCCTGGCTTTGCTCGTCACCCGGTTTGCCTATGGCCCCCTCAAGTAAAAAATTGTATCTCGGTCCTTGTGCATTGTCACATTTGGAATGTGTTGCTCTGAAGGACTAGCAATGTTTTCACAATTTTGCTACTGAGCTGAATATGGGGCTTTTAAAATGCTGTTGTTTAAATTTGAATACTCTTAAATTTCAATGAACTTCAAAGCTGAGCTTTGTATAATTACATAGATAAGGTGACACCAATCCATTCTTCTGGTATGGAACATATCGTGTCAGATGTTATTTGTTCCTTAGTGTGATATTTCCTGATTCAATGAACTGTGGCAGGAACTGGGCATTAAAAGCCATTAATTTGTGAAACGATTTTTGCTTAGATTTTCGCATTTTTGACATTGTTATATCTAGTTCTGTATGTTAATATCTTGTTTCTTTATATTTATACATCACAGTTATTCACAACCTAAATATATTTTTATAAACTGACACTTAACCGTTAAACGTTGTTTTTCTACTTTGAATCATCATCTAGAATTCAACATGACAAAGAGGTTTGTCCTTCATTTTGAAAGGGAATGTGAAAAGCATGTTGCTATTAGTGACTAAATATATTTTTGTATTCTACCAAAAAATTCTATATAACTACTGTTAAAACTGCCATCATTGGCATTTTCAAAATTTGTTTACAAAATTTCCGAGGTAGGGGCACTGAAAATTTGACTTCACAAGAGATTAGAGTCTTGTCTCAAATTAGATTACATGTGAAAATGTCCATGAATAAAACCATGGAAGTGCTTTGGATTTTGGATGGTTACTTTTTGCATTATCGCAAACCTCACATGATCACATTCTAATCGTTGACAATAAACCCTATAAATACAAATCAAATATTGTAGACAGATGAAATGTTGAGAACTTAAAGATAATATAGGGTAATATAGGGCAACAATTTTGAATGGTATTCTCAAAACATCCATCTTTTAATGGATGCACGAAAGAAGCAACTGTTGCATTTAGTTAACTATATCTGTAACAGCAGAAACTTCCCCAAAATGCAACTTGATGCAGAGCTGCACACAGTCACATAGCAAATTAGTATGATTCTATCTACTTTTCAACTGTCTTTCGAATGCATCAATATCTTTGATGGTCTCTCTTGCCTCTATGACACTGGTAGCATCTTCTTCCCTGCAATGAAAAATAACTGTTGAGTTAATAATCACTTGATGAACCAAATTGATTGTTTTTAACATCAAATTTAAATAACACACTGACAATGACAAACCTGTCTGACTGGATGCAAAAGAGGGATAAAGTTATAACTTGTAGTAGATTTGCACAATCTATCGACTTTTTCAGCAGAAGGGACAGGCAGACAGTCTGCAAGCCCTACTAACAAAACTTCATGATAAGGGGTTGCAAACTTGAAATATCTTCTCTACTTCTGTTGTCCCAATGCTTGGCACTAAAATCTGCAACTTTATCATCACCTTTCCAGTCCCATATTTATCCACAGATGGATGAGTCAAAACGTTTTGAAACTTTGGCAAATGGCCAGTGTATAGTCAAAGTCATCCATCTATGTCCTTTTTTACATTATTTGTCTTCATGCTGTTTACTTTATTTCAAGCAGTGAACTGAAAGCCTATGAATACTTTATTTGAATGGACAAATTCTTACCATTCATATGTCTCATTTGGGTACATGTTTGAATTGACATTTGCTAGTTTTGAAATCTCTTCTCTCTGAAAGGGAAATTCTGATCTTTTAACAAGAACTTCCAACAAGAAAACAACAAGAAACACTCATCCTTCAGCTCTTCATGCAATGATGAAGTATCTGATATAGTTGGCAATGACATTTCCCAGCTTCCTGGTGACCACTTATGTGATGTGCTTCTTTTTGGTAGCAAAGCTTATGATGAGAAAGCGAATGAAATGATGTTGAAATGCACAGCTAAATTTGTCAAGCTTACAAAACGATTTTGATAACTTTGTCATTGTCCTCTGTATCGGATGTTTTGGGGTGGCTCTGCTCTCCGGTTGGGGTGGGGAGCGGAGTAGCCCCTAAAACATGGCCTTTGACTACAAGGATGTATATAAAATCTTTATCTTGTTTGTATAGTATTGTTTCGTTTAAGTACCGTTCTGCAAGTAGTGTAACTTATAATTTTCTTGTAATTTAGTTGATTGATTTGAACTGTTGAGTTTGGAGGCAACTTGATAACGTTATTTTTTTCACCTCCATCTCAACAGTAGATGGATTTAAATTGTTCAGTTGTTTGTATTTTAACTTTTTATTTGTTATAGGAAACAAAATGCAATGTCACACCTTTGCCATGGTGCCATGACTGCCTTTTCAGCCCAAAATCCACCAAAAAAGGGTGTTGTGTTTCAGAAAACTCTCCTCTAAAATGGGTTGCTTTGGCAAATTCTGGAAATTTAGAAATGGGCAGCTTTCTGAAAACCAGGTGGCAGACCCCTGTCTATCCACAAGTCATGTACTCCAGCCCAGACTGGCAAGTCACCTTTACAGCTGCTACAGTACCAGCGTTTAGCAATTTGTTAAAGAGAATTATTTAGTTTGTGACACAAGGTAAATGAATAAAGACTGCAGGAGAAATTGTGAACAGTTTGGTACTAAAACAGTCACTCTCTGCAGTGCCCTCAAGGAAAAGATATTGAACATAGAATAAAGGAAAGATACAAAAGCAAACCTTAGCCCTCTCCTCTCTCCTTTTGTTCAACAGGTTTTGTGTTTCAAATTTTGCTTGCTCCTGCAATGAAGATAATTTTTAACTGGCTTATAAAAAGTTAATTAGATTTAACCATAGATGAAAATCTTGATCAAATAGTTCAGAGTTCAAACAGATATTTCCTGTTAAAAATCTGCTATGTGTCGCCGATATTTATGTAGGGATGCTAATCATGCAGCAGAGTTGTAGTTTCTTTGCAAAATGCTTATACTTTATGTGAATGGAATTACAATCCATGCCAATATTTTGGGTCTGAAATCTCATATTAAATCATTATTTAGGGTCCATGAATAGCAGTGACATAAATTCAATATTTGGGGTCTAAAAATCCAAAGAAAGGAAGAACCCTGCTATTTGGTGTGATTTGGTACAGTGGACCATTTAATTGCCATTTTACATAGGTGCTGCAGAAATAAATGACAACATTTGGGGTCTCCAAAACATTTTTAGACTCAATATTTGGGGTCCAATGAAGAAAAAGTGGCATGGACCCCCTGTATCAAATAATTAGGAACTACCCCTGGGACAGGTGACCTTTGGACATGTGATGAGAAGAAGAGAAATGGAGCATTTGGTACTGGCAGGGAAAATCGATGGATAACAAAGCAGAGAGAGCAAATGCTTGACAGCATGACATCATGGCTACACAAGGCTACATTAATGATATCGTGCACTTGGAACCACTGGCAAAATATGAGATATTTGTTGGGATTGAACTTGAAAGTGCAATGCACCTCATGACAACAAGGGTCTAGTTGGATGTCTAAAAGTTCTGTGGTAGATTCTTCAAAGATTCATTACAATATTGCAAAGAAACTTCCAACCATTCAAATTCAAAAAGTTAGTTGCAAGTACAAAATGTCATGCTATCTTTTTGTTGGTTGGTCTTTTATCTGCAATTGTTATGGCTGGTGACAGAGATCTGATCTCTGATTTGTAGATGAGATTAAATCAATGATTGCAGTTGCACTTACATATTTTTCAAACTTTTCATCTCCCTCTTTCTGTCCCCGTTTCTCAACTTCTTGCCAAAATTTTTTCATTGCTGCAAAAAGAAACATGTGGTGCAGGAGGAAATGATAAAAGATGCAGCTGCTTGTTTATTTGGAAAATAATACCAAAGGAAGTCTAACAACAAAGGATTTGTGAGCCTGCAATTGGACGTATTAGGATATGCGTTGATCTTTTCAGATCATCAGATCAGACAATATTTCTGCTCTTCTTATCTCATTGGATTTTGGATTGAACATGGAGCAGAAGGGATGGTACTGTATCTTGGAGTGACACTACATATATTTTTGGGTACAGGAAGGTGCCATCAGGAAGGGTGTCAATTTTGCGATTTTGATATAGGTGACAGTATCAATTTTCATGAATTTGGTATAAGTAACAGTATTGATTTTCATGATTTGGGTGTAAAGAACAAAAAAATATATGCCTTTGTCCCCAATATTTGTATTTATACAATTCTGGAAAAATTGGTACAAGGAATGGTTATGTTTTTGAATCTTGGATGCCATGCCCCCCAACCAAAATCTGGTCTAGGGAACACCCTGGTGTTGGTATGTGCTAAAGACTGTATAATTTGTTAAGGCAGCAATGTTTGGGAAAATTAATTAGCAGTTTGCTTCTGCTGTTTTGGGAGTTTTGAAGAAGTCACAATCTTTGAGAAATCCCATTTCAAAATTTGGCCACCCTCAGTCATTTCAGTTAGGTGAATTTTGAAATTATAAAATTTGAACATTTCCACTATTATGAAATGTATTTGCCAATATTGTTGTCTTTATATCCAGGAAGTAGTGGCCTTTCAAACAGGAATGATTGTCTTCAGTCAACTGTTAGTGTTAGCTAGCATAAATGTTTGGCCACTCACCTGCATCATCACTGGCTTTTTCTTTTCTGCCTGATAATTCTAGAATGATGGGATCAGATTTATTGGCCTTAAACATCATTGATTTTCCAAGCTCATTTTCACAAAGACCTATTTGAGAATTTGTTAATTCTAAATTGAAGAATAAACTGACGATTGTAAAAATATTGAAAATGTTCCTTGCTTCTTCACACAGAGGGTGCATGATGCATGCATTTAGGCCCGAAGATCTTTGGCGTAGACCTGGCTGTTTTGTCGGCGTAGCAGCGTCATTCTTTTTCAATAAAATCGGTTCTTGGCGCGACAGCGTTTGAAAATCTGCCTACCTTGGCGTTAATGTGATGTGAGATTTTCCTCATTCTTTTGGCAGTTTTCTTTTGATAATGCAAGTGTTTCTTTTTTATAAGAAACCAAGAATTTGGGCCAGATTTTGAGTACTCAGATCTTTCGCAGCTTCTTTCTCTCTCGCTGAAAATACCGCGTACGAAAAGCTCAGGGCTCGGTCGGCGCTTTGGCTTAGGTTTTACTGAAACATTTACGCCAGCGTAAATGTGCTTTAACGACAAGGCGATGCAATGATACTTCCTGTTAGTTCCCAGTCCTTCAGCAATTCTAAGGTGTGCTTTGCATGTTTGCTGAGGATCTAGAAATCAGCTTTTCATTGCCTTCCAAATAAAAGTCATATTACTGCTTGACATTATCAAACCAGCTCATGATCCTGACAAGTGACAAGTCATGTTATGGCGATAAATTATGGCTATGGTTAGAGCATCTACTATTGTTGGTTGTACTGAAATCTTTCACGGGAAAGGCCAAAATTAGGCCGACATCAGTGGAGTGGATCTTGTGTCCAAGGCTTGTGTTACGGACGTTTTGTGGCTGACAAAAGTTATGTATCCAGTGAATATCTTACCGATAAACACTTTAACTGACAGCAGAAGCGAGTTGCGGAGAAGAGGAACTGCATGCGCTGTGAAATATTTTCCGAACGTTGTCTTGAATTTATAACGAAGTGGAATGGAAATCTTCCTGTCGTCATTTCATGGAATGCAATGCGGAAGCACAGTTTTCAGTATGCACTGTTTTGTGACCAATTTCATAACAAATAGAACAACAGGGGAGGCAATTACAAACCAGAGTTGTCAATCACGCAGTGCAACCAGAATTATCAGCGTTTTAGCTGTCCACAAGGGTCAAGCAATGAAAGAGTTCTCAGTCAACTGCATAACCGGAGGTGGAACAGAGGTAAAATCCTGCTACCCGCGCAATGTGATGGAAGAGAAATATACGCAGAAATGGAACACTTGTAACCTCAGTTTGTTCCCTGGCAAAGGAGCAATGAAAAGTTGTCGAGTTATTGATGAATTTGCAGTAAGAAGCAATAAAAAGTTCAACCGGGAGCTACAAGCCCAACCCAATTAGCCACAGTTGCAGTGGTTGTAGCATAACCATTTTCAAAATGTGGGGTCACTTGGCCAATGTTCAAGTCTTAACTTTAGTTATGTTATACATACAAACAAAAAACAAAACAAAAAACAAACAAAAACAAACCCCCCTACCCATACACACTGCTTTGCTGCTAAGGCAATTCCCTGTTTACTGTTTGGTCTGCGCAGTTAAAGCTTGCTTAGGGCAGTTTATATTAACCTTTCTTCTTCTCAATCCCTGCAAATTCAGGTCAGCCATAAAGCAAATACAATGCAGTAAATATCCTTGTGTTTAAAGAAAAAGAGAGAAGTTTTTCCAAACACAAAAGCATTTACCCCCCCCCCCCCTCCACATAAAGGCTCATTAATCCCGGTGCCCACACTATACAACTCAAATCAGGAGTTATCAGGTAAATGTCAAATACAGATTTCTGGCCAATTTTTTTTTCAAACCAAAGTCATGCGCAAGTAGAATGTATGTGATAGATGTAGTCATACGTCAACAATACTTGGATAAGATATTGTCACTGAAAATCAAACAAAAACAAAAAGTTGAAGGCTTCAAACTCCCAAATTGGATTCAGTTTATATCAAGTACCACTGAG
This sequence comes from Aurelia sp. 3 sensu Dawson et al. (2005), assembly GCA_964020215.1. Classification (NCBI taxonomy): domain Eukaryota; kingdom Metazoa; phylum Cnidaria; class Scyphozoa; order Semaeostomeae; family Ulmaridae; genus Aurelia; species Aurelia sp. 3 sensu Dawson et al. (2005). The sequence goes on along the minus strand of OZ026572.1, from coordinate 30,127,589 downwards.
TCCATCCTCGAAACAAAACATCATTTTCACTTGCAGGGTACTTTTGCTTTTCAGGTATAACCATTTCTATTTCAGGGTTCACTATTTATTGCAGGCATACAAACAGCTTGGTTTCAAACTTTACACAAGTATCCACGTTCAGTCACAAATATCAATTAGATCAAAAAATTTTTCAAAAGGTTCAATCACAAACATCATTTAAATAAAAAATTGCAAAATTATTGAGTTAAGTTAAGCAAAATAATTACATGCCATATGTAGACCTTTCTATGGCAACCTTGAAAAATGGTAATGAAAAGAAAAAAAAAATGAAACAGAGGCTGCACTCTTCTAAATTGGACTCAGTTTAGATCAAATGATGCTGAGTCCCTTATCTAGTAACAATTAAAATCATTTCATTCACGTAACACTTTGTTAAGGCCTGATTACTTCTGTCAACAGGCTTGGTCCCAGTTGGTCCACAATGTAATTTTAAATTTCACTCAAGGACCCAGGAAAATCCCTGTATCAACTTAGCCTTTGTCAATGATATCCTTCAGAAACCAAACAGTCTGCTGGTGTATCCAGAACAATCTAAAATATGTTAAGCTTAGTGCTCTCAGCAACGAAATATAGTAAAACAAATCAGAGCTCTCCACAAAATGGTGCCTTGTAGCAAGGGGCTGGGTTCTAATGTGATTGACCCCTTCCTATGGTCTGAACGAGGCTGGGTGGTAGTTTTGGGCGTATCTTGGCGGTCAGGCCACCATACAAGAATGGTGGCAGATTTGTTGTAACAATTCAATCCGTGAAAACAATGAACTTCAATCTAGTCAACCATTTCACCTCAAAGTCCAGAGTCCAAACTGTGATTACCAAACATGACTCTGCAAATACCATTAATTCAAGTCAAGCATTCTTCAAGAACAATGAACTTAATTGTAGCATACAAATTTAATCAAAAGGAATTCTGATTCCTCATTTGCTTGTAATAGAATAAAATTAGCCGATACGACCCAGTTTCTGCCACCCAATGCCTCATTATTCATGCCTCCTCTTTTCAAGTGAGCTGGCTCACATTGCAGGAGCCACAGGCGTTAATGAAACATTTACGCCAGCGTAAATGTGCTTTAACGACAAGGCGATGCAATGATACTTCCTGTTAGTTCCCAGTCCTTCAGCAATTCTAAGGTGTGCTTTGCATGTTTGCTGAGGATCTAGAAATCAGCTTTTCATTGCCTTCCAAATAAAAGTCATATTACTGCTTGACATTATCAAACCCCCCTTTCCCTCCCTCCCTTTTAGGTACTAATAAGCCATCGGGCAGCAGGTACTCTTGTCAGCAAGCCTGCAAGATTCCCTGCTGCCCCAAACATGGTCGTATCGTAGTTAATTTGTGCAAATGCAACTTTTCTGTTCATCTATGTAGATAATTGTCCCCTACAAAGAAAAGCAAAGATAATGATAGTAATAGTTCTCACAACAATTTGATTAAAAGGGGAGTCCCAAAACAAGGAAGTCCTTGAAAATGCAACGTAGAAGTTGTTAATTGTAAATGGGAAGTCCCCAAAGTATATACAAAACAAGGACGTCCTTGCAAATGAAATTGTTGTAATTTGAGTAAAAAAAAGGGAAGTCCCCAAAGTATATACAAACAAGGAAGTCCTTGAAAATGAAGTTGTTGAAAGTTTGATTGAAGTGGGAAGTCCCAACAAGTGTACACAAACAAGGAAGTCCTTGAAAATGAAAGGGGAAGTCCCCAAAGTATGTAAACAACAAGGAAGTCCTTGAAAATGAAAGGGAAAGCCCCCAAAGTATATAAAAATCAAGGAAGTCCTTGAAAATGAAATGTAGAAGTTGTTAATTGTAAAGGGGAAGTCCCCAAAGCATATACAAACAAGGAAGTCCTTGAAAATGAAGTTGTTGAAAGTTTGATAAAAATGGGAAGTCCCAAAAAGTGTACACAAACAAGGAAGTCCTTGAAAATGAAAGGGGAAGTCCCCAAAGTATATAAATAACAAGGAAGTCCTTGAAAATGAAGTTGTCAAAAGTATGATATGAATGGGAAGTCCCAAAAAGTGTACACAAACAAGGAAGTCCTTGAAAATGAAAGGGGAAGTCCCCAAAAGTATATAAAAAACAAGGAAGTCCTTGAAAATGAAAGGGGATGTCCCCAATGTAAAAAAAAAACAAGGAAGTCCTTGGAAATCTAGTTGTTGAAAGTTTGATAAAAATGGGAAGTCCCAAAAAGTATACACAAACAAGGAAGTCCTTGAAAATGTATTGATGTAATTGTTAACAAAAAGGGGAAGTCCCCAAATGCGTATTGAAAAGAAAACAAAACGGAAGAATCCACAAAGAGCGTGTGCGTAAAGAAGGCAGGAAGTCCTTCAAGACCAATGTAGAAATTATTAAGGGGAAATCCCCAAAAGCGTATGCTTAATTAGTTAAAAGGGGGCAATCCCCAAAGAGCGTATGCGTAACCAAGGAATTCCTTGGAAATACTTGTAGAAATCGTTAATTGAAAGGGGAAGTCCCCAAAAGCGTTGCGTATTTAATAAAAAGGGGAAATCCCCAAAAAGCGTATGCGCAAAAACAAAGAAGCCCGTCAAAATCAATGAAGACATCATTAAGTGGAAGTCGCAACCCAGGTACAACAAACTTAAAAGAAAAGAGCAATTTTGCAAGGATGAAGAAGTATACGTCAAGCGCAAATTTAATGGTATATGTCTATCTGAGGAACACACTTTCAGGAGCAAAAGCAAGTGTTGACACGTAAATCTTTAAAAAAGTGCAGTCAATTACCAAGCAAATGAAGAAGCGGTCAGGCCACCATACAAGAATGGTGGCAGATTTGTTGTAACAATTCAATCCGTGAAAACAATGAACTTCAATCTAGTCAACCATTTCACCTCAAAGTCCAGAGTCCAAACTGTGATTACCAAACATGACTCTGCAAATACCATTAATTCAAGTCAAGCATTCTTCAAGAACAATGAACTTAATTGTAGCATACAAATTTAATCAAAAGGAATTCTGATTCCTCATTTGCTTGTAATAGAATAAAATTAGCCGATACGACCCAGTTTCTGCCACCCAATGCCTCATTATTCATGCCTCCTCTTTTCAAGTGAGCTGGCTCACATTGCAGGAGCCACAGGCGTTAAATTAGCTTTTTGGATCAACAACAACATTTCAACATATGCCTTTAGGTTGCCTTGTGCATGCAAGGCTTACTCACCAGTGTTAGTTTCAGTTCTTTGGCTAATATCAGGAACAATTAAGTTCGATTGAGTTTTAGGTAGCAGGTCAACCGATTTCCAAAATTTCTTTGCAAATTCAATTTCTTCTGATGAACTCCCAGTGAAAACAACTCCCGCCATCTTCGTTGCTAAGATGAAGGGCACTTTGGTACCCTGTGCTTTTCTGTTGCCAGGATCAAAATGCTTTGATTTCCTGTGCTCAACTGTTGTTGTTGCTGTTTCCAGATAAACCCTGTGTGAGCTTGCAAACATGTTCGCGTGAAGGGGCTTTTTAAAGCCTGTCCAGTCCACAGGCTACTGCAAAACTGCACGCCATAAAGCTGAATTGCCATTTGGTCTACTTGAAGCGTCATCATGGACGCAGTCCAGATAACGATTAAGTGCTGGCCTGCAATGTGGCAAAGCTGGATAGATTCAACTTTGCCAGACCTGTCGTATCGAATTAGTCTCAATCCACTCGTCCCAATGTTTTCACTCCATTCCACTGATTCCATGGGCAGGAGCACAAAATGCCAATCATAAAAAATGCTCGAAACGTTGTAGAATATCACTTCTTAAGTACAAAGTCGTATTTTTTTTAAAAAGAATCAAATGTTTGCATAAAAAATGTTGTTGGAATCCATAGCGTTAGGAACTCTTTTCCAAAATCGCACCCATGCCCCCTGGCCTCGCTTTCGTGTGGTCAAAAGGGCGCGAAAGCTCGCAAAAGCGCGAAAGCGCGAAGCGAAAACACGAAAGTGCGAAGTGGCAAAAATGAGCTGCGCTCTTTTCTTAAAATTTGACCCAGGGCAAAATTCAACTCCCGAGGTTGCTATCGCTAAGGAACTAAGAAACTCTAGCAGTCGGAAAGTATTTAATAACTACTTCTTCCGTCCAGGAAATTTTTCTTGTATCGCATTACTCAGGAGGTGCTCGAGTAATGTCTCAGAGTAATGCTCAGAGTAATAAGCGAAGTGTTATCGAGGCCTTGTCATATTTTCTAAAGGAAGCAAGTGACATCCGAAGAAACCACCTAGGACAGTGAATTTTTTCCACACCAATTACTGTTTTATTTTTGCTGTACATTGATGATTAGTTCTTTTTTTGTTGTTTTTTTTTCTTTCCGTTCTTTTTTCTAATAATAACATTGCTGCCATGCCTGTACTAGGTAGAGCGTTGAAGCTGAAAAAAATGTCTACACATCATTTATAGATGGTGTCGGAATTTCGCTGCAAAAATGTTCATGTTCATGAGGCTACAGGGGCTACAGGAAGTAAACACGAAGAAAGTTTTGGCTCTTCTAGCCCTTCTAAGAAACTCGTAAGAAACTGTGAGTACTCAAAATCTGATTATTTTAAGGAACTTTCAATACTTGACCAGTTTCTTGGTTTCTTACGAAAAAATACGTTAACGGTTCATGCGCATATGCCTGAGCAACGCATCCGTTTTGTCCCTGTTGAAAATTAACATTACAAGGAAAAAAGTACCAGTTTATTTTTGTTTGATCTTAGATATAAAAGCATGAATCCAGGGCCCAACGGTGCTACCTACACAGGTTGTGAGGACTTTGGTAGCAAGCCCGTTGGCCACCCACAGGCCGAAAATATCATTAACTTCTTGAAGCAAATTAACAGTATAGTAACAACAACCAAATGAAACAGTACTATTTTAATTGGTTTACATAGTACAACTAAATCGAATACCGACCAATAAATTGAATTTTAAAAAGGCTAAATCTTGTGTTCATTTCTAATTTCTCGCGTGTGCACCGCCGACAGTTTACCAAACAAGAATGTCACAACACATGACCCCTGCCCTTGAGAATAAATAATGGTTTTTTTGGCAGAAGCACCGCTAGGTAATGAAAAACAATAGCTATATCTATCAATTTGAGGCCTCAATGTGGGTGTGCCAATAACTTTGACTTTTGGTTCTTGCATCTGCAATTTTGATATCATATCATTTTGAATTTAACGAAATGAAAAGGTATGTTTTGCAAACAAATTCTATCTTAACGTTGAGAGCTTGTAACTTGAGAAAGCAAACAGAAGGAAACAAAGAATTACTTGAGAACAATGACGCTGGTTGAAAAAATACAAACAAAGATAAGGTGTTACTTAGAGATCTGGGCAGGAACCACAACTGGATTAAATTTCACTCTTCATACGAAAATGATAAGCAAAGCTTTGGAAATCATGAAAATGGCCAGGAAAAAGATGGAAAAGCTAGTTTCTTTGTGTCTAGTCATTACTGCTGTTGCTCACTTTGCAAAGTCAGGTATGCCTCATAAGACCTAATGTCATGTCATCTTGCAGTTGTATCTATACATTTGACCCTGATATTTTTTAAATCAAAAGTCGTGTTGGCGGTTTTAAATATCGCAAAGCCCTTGATGTTATTAGGGGTAACGCCGCTTTCCACTTGCTCTTTGCCGTGCACGCGAAACAATGATACCGAGAATAATATGAAAGATAAATACATTGACAAGGTAATCGTTTCGTAGTATCATCGTAATTTGTTGCTTCGTAAATTAATGCAAACTTTGATAATGTTTCTCAAAGTATCACTTGACTAGTGGAGATGTGATTACCACGAAACTGTGTTTAAGGGCGGAGCTGCTGCGATCCAGAGACGAGAGTCGCGTCAGTTCTTTTCAACTTATTGAGGTCAATTCAACTGTTTCACTTCGCTTCGAACATAAAATGTACAAAGCTAAGTATAGTCGTGTCGAAATCGAAGTTGCAGGATGTCTCGTAAATATAAACACGCTTCGATAGTGTGTTACTTCAGGAATGTAACATGAAAACTATCGAGTAGCCACCCCTTTTGGCGAAATCAACGCATGATGAACCGAGCCTCGGGAAGCATTTTATTTTTATGCAACGCCGGATAAGATTGCCATGAGATTCCTTACCAAATATCAAAACAACATATGTATGCAAAGATCAGACTAATGTCTTTGAAAGATTTGTCTATTTTTACGTCATCAATTTGGTACAGGTGCTTATCGTTTTGAGGGGGGGGGGGGCAATTTTGGAATCGCCATAAATCAGCTGAAATGTGTGTAAGGCGTCACTGCAATGATTTTTTGCACCATTCGATCTTAAAAGCAGGTCGCATCCCGACATGACAGCAAGTATTTCAGAGTGTGAAATTTGATATCTTCAGGTTTTGACTTCATTGTCTAGAAGCCCCTTCAAAAAGAACCAACAGAAGACGTAGCTTATCAGATAAGTCTAAACTCGTACATTTTTGTGGTTGATTTAAAACTTCCCAGCCTAGTATATTCAATTGTGGGCTCTCCTTAACAACACTGACTTCGTGGCTCCCAAACTGAATTATGACATAAGTTGTTATTTTCATTTTGTCATTGCCCAAAGAATTCCATACCTACATACTTTACTACTGTATATCTGTTTTCCTCTTATCTACATATTACACATATAGAAATGCCCCAGGGGGTACATGACTTGCATCTGCCCCCTGGGGTCTGCCACCCGGTTTTCAGAAAGCTACCCTCTTCTAATTACCGACAGTTGCCGTCATGCCCACTTTTATGATGAATCTTGGTGGAAAACTACCCATTTTTGACAATATTTTGCCAATTTCTGGAAAACCCACTCATGTATAAGGAAAATCTGCCGAAAAAGAGACCCTTGTTTAGAGAATTTTTACCCAAAATGCACCCATATGGGTGGCACATACCTGTACCCTCAATATGTTATGTTCCCCCTCCCCCAAGGAAACACACAACCGTTTATAAAATACGTTTCGATATTAAAATATTCTTCATATTACACACTAAGATATTATCTACATATCTATATATCTACTAATTCAGATGGGTTCAGATGACAAGTGCATGGGGTAAATGTAATGGTGATAAAATGAGCCAGGCATTCCACAAGCCTTTCTCAGGACTAAAGGGAAATGGGAAGCAGCCCTTGCTTTGAGGGATGCAGATCTCAGGTCAACTTTTTACCTAAAGGTATACCCAACTTTTTCAAAACAGAAAAAGGCACCACCAAACAATTATGGAGGAAAAGGCAAATTGAGACTACGATTGGACACTTTCAGAAGACTTGGAGGGGTACTTCACCCATGGGATTCCCAGTCCTACATCCATGAGAGAGCAAATATAGAAGGCATGGGACAGGGGAATGTACAAGAGGAGCAGGAGGGGGAAACACAAAATTAATTTTTTTCTTTCTTTTCCACCCATCTTTGCAACACAAAATCAGACACAAATAGAAACTCAGGCACAGTAACCAATAACAGATTTGTCTGCTATCCATGATTCAATGAAAGATTGAAAACCTAGAACACTGAAAAGTGGACGAAACAAAACAAATGTGGTAAGATTAATAGATTACATTATTAATATCATTGATGTTGTGGTTGAAAGAGTTTCACTCGTCACATAAGTTTACAGGGAGCTAAAATTGGGGGCATGCTAAAATATTCCCCAAAATGGTGCCCAGGGTACTAGATCTTCTTCCTACTTATGGCTGATTGGTGTGAATTTTTCCAGCTTTCAAAAAGGGGCTCCTGCTATCCTCCAGCTCCTTGGCTCATATGTTTATGACCTTTTTCTTTTGGCTAAATTCAGGTAAATGGCATATTGGTATAGAGCCAACATTTTGAATTAAAAAAAGTTCGAATCTTTCATGGAAGATCTCCGACAACATCTCCAACTTTTTGGTTGTGCCCTTTTTGATGACTATAATTCATTTGATTTCATTTGATTTTTTTCAGATCTTTATGTTAATCAGCCTGGTTATATCCTGTACAAGCAAGCGCAAAAGACAAGTCAGTACAATATATTTGAGGTCACATTCAAAACGATAGATGCTACTGGTATGCTTTTGTATGCACAAAGTGTTGAGAAAGGAGATTTCCTAACTATTGAACTTGTCAGAGGAAAAATCAGGTCAGTACTTTATTTTGGGTGTTTGGAAAACTAAGACCCCAAAAACGAAGACCTAAGACCTCGAGAACGAAGACCTCGAAAACGAAGACCTCGAAAACGAAGACCTCGAAAGCTAACCTCGAAAACGAAGACCTCGAAAACTAGAGTTGCTTAGAATTTTTGCTATCTTAACACTAATTTCTTATACCAGCACGTGTAAGAGCGGACCTTTTTCAGGATGCCTTCCAAAATGTGCATATTCTCATTTTGGAAAACGCGCTGGTGCAGTTTTAACCAACTAAAACGGAGCAATGTGAACAGGCAGCATAAACAGAAGCAGTGTGAACAGAAGATGACATCGAAAACTAAGTTTCTCCAGAACAAAAATCACGAAAACTAAGACCTCGAAAACGAAGACCTCGAAAACGAAGACCTTGAAAACGAAGACCTCGAAAGCTAAGACCTCGATACGAAAACCTCGAAAACGATTCCGCGCATACACCGATACACCGAAGAGACTGTAGCTGAGAGCAAACTTTTTAATGTTGATATGTCTTCGGGTCAATTTATCGAGCAGAAATATTTTTCAAATCCTTTTTCTGGGGGGGGGGGAGGACTGGGATGACAGAGTTTTTAATGACAGAGATGACAGAATAATTTTCGGCACCCTATTTCAAAATTTACATGAAAACATTTACATGAAAGTGTAATCTAAAAATTAAGAAAATAGTCATCAAAACGATGAGCCATCACTAGCTATTTCAATTAACTTCTTCCCTGCATGATGAACACAGCATTGAGACATATAACTGAAATAAAAGATATAATTTTTATTTCATCTTGATGTATGTTCGAGTTCCAAAAATTTCACAGCCCCTGCTTGAATACATCGTTAATATATAACATTATAGATAATATATATCTCTGCCAAGATTTTAATTTTCTGGAGTTTTTTCTTTTTCTGGTGATCTGAGGGTTAAGTTTGTTTTCAGTTCTTTTTCAATCAACCTGCCCCCAGTTCAGCGGTTTTCTTGTTCCTGGTCTTCGTCCCTTGTGGTCTTTCTTTTCGTGGTCTTCGGTTTTGTGATATTTGGTCTCGAGCGTCCTTCCAAAACCCCTGTTTTTGCGAATATGCACATTTGGATGGCGTCCTTGGAAACGTCTGCTCTTAACTAATTGTTTTGCAGTGCAAAAACGAAAGACATCCTTCAATCAGTTGGCCATTTAAAAGACACTTCTGTCGTTTCTATGAACCTGGTTCTATATGGGTGAGGGGGATTCTTGATAAGATTTTAAATAAGATTTAGCAATGAGTTGGCGTTTGCCATTTCTCGACTAAAATTTTCTTCGCAATCAATATCGCTAAAATTGCATGTTTCTTGATATGAATTAGCAAATTTTGACCTTGTCTTGACAAATATTCCCGAAAATTATACCCTTTGCCAGGAGTACAAAAAAGTACATGGGACCCATTAGAGCGGCTCATGGAACCCATAGAAACCATCGTTTTAAACTATTTTGGGGTCTTCGTTTTCGAGGTCTTCGTTTTCGAGGTCTTTAGCCTGCTGCGCGCAGGCTAGAGGTCTTGGGTATTAGGTCTTCGTTTTCGGGTTCTTAGTTTTCCAAACACCCGTACTTTAGTTCAGTCTTTTCATTTTCATATGTGTTACGTCATCTTTCTGTGGTAGAGGTACAAATAGTACCAATCTCGTCGTAACACTGCCGCAAAGGAGTATTGATAGTAGCATCTTTCATTGAAAACTTGAGAATCCTTGGGACCTAATTTTTTTGTGTCCGACCAGGCAACGCCAATCCTTCTTGTTCTTAGGACTTCACAGGGGTGGCGCCAGGGGAGGGCTAGGGGGCTGCAGTCCGCCCGTCGGAGGCATCTAGCCCCCCCGTCGGAGGAAATTTTGGGTTCTCGTCGGAGGAAATGTGGCAAAATAACGCATGGAAACGCCAGTTTTCAGTCATTTTAGCCCCCCTGTCGGAAGCTCCAGCCCCTCTGTCGGAAAATTTCTGGCGCCACCCCTGGGACTTCATATCACAGTTTAGGTCAGGTTGTATATTCAAGCAGGTTCCATTTACCCAGATTGAATAGCGTTTGCTGTGATATACGCAATATTTCAATCTTCTTCAATAGATATTGAAAAGAATAATTCCTTTGATAAATACTTGAAAGAAATGCCTGCATGCTTTGGGTATTAGAGGTATCGAAATAGTACCAATCTTGTTGTAACACTGCAGCAAAGGAGTATTAATAATAGTGTCTTTATTGAAAAAATCAGTATCCATGGAGGATATCTAGAAATTTTTCGTGTCCGATCAGACAACATCAATCCTTCTAGGCCATATTGTATATTCAAAACAGGTTCCTTAGTGTATTAACCGAGATTAGATTCCATCTAAAAATGATAAATTCTGAATTTCAACCTGGTTTAGTAATACTTGCTTGCTGGTTTCTTTCTTTCTTGCTTACTTACTTGCGTACTTGCTTTGATTGATCATGAGTGGTGGGACACTAGTAAATTAGATTAGGTTAATTTAGCTTCTTTGCCTACCTTGAAATGCCATAAGATTCTCTTCCTTGACATTGGCAGCCTTTCTCAGCCATAGTTCTTGCCTTGAACTGAAGAGCTCTATCACATGTGCTTTCAAAATGTTTGGGCCTAAATTAAACTTTGTTATCTCCTGCGCAAGTTCGATTTCGAGACCACTGCGTAGGCACAGCAATGCGCAGGAGATAACAAAGTTTGATTTAGGCCCAAACATTTTGAAAGCACATGTGATAGAGCTCTTCAGTTCAAGGCAAGAACTATGGCTGAGAAAGGCTGCCAATGTCAAGGAAGAGAATCTTATGGCATTTCAAGGTAGGCAAAGAAGCTAAATTAACCTAATCTAATTTACTAGTGTCCCACCACTCATGCTATTACGGGCCCTTCAGCCTATGAAACACACTATCCTGTGTGGGGCTCACGGGGGGGGGGGTTCTTCCATAGTAAAGGTACCTGGGGATGTGCCGCCCACAAGGGTATACTTTTTTGGACCTCTAGTCTAGCCAAGGGTATACTTTTTGGCAATTTTAGTCGAGTTTAGTCTAGGCAAGGGTATGCTTTTTGGCAATTTTGGTCAAAGAACTGTAAAAGTTCGGTAATCTGTAAAAAAAACCAAATTAAAAAAAAAATTCTGTCCTGAGAATGCGAAAATTTGGCAAGTTTTGTCTAGAAAACGCCCTTTCATGGCACTTTTAATGGAGAAATTAGTCTAGCCAAGGGTATCATTTTCACAAAAATTGGTCTAGCCAACGGTTCCATTTTGAAATTTTGGGCGGCACACCCCTAACCGAAATTTAGCTGAGAACCCCCCCCCCCCCCGTGGTGGGGCTCAAACCAGTCCACCTGATTTTTCTTGTTTCAAAGTCAGAGGATTACACTACTACGCCACAAAACCTTCAATACAAATGTTTATGTATCTATAGGTATGGTGCAGAGTTTGGAAATGGTGCCATAAACAACCCTAAGCAAGTAAAAGGATTTCATCAGTTGTATGTTGGACAAGATTTAGCCGACAATCAATGGCATACGGTGAAAGTTACACAAAACACCCAGGACATAACTATTATCATTGATGGCAAAAGGGAACCAAAGTTTTTTGGATTTAGAAGAGCTCCCCCGGCTCCTACAGCCTTTAGTGTGGAAGAAGTATACGTTGGAGGCATGTATTCGTACCTTGGCGTTTCAGAGCAAAGATCAGCGGCACAGGAGGGCACATCGATGTGTATCCGTGCTGCATCTATGAATGGAATTAATCTACTCGACAACTCAGCGTCGACACGTATTAACATTGCGACATTTTGCCAAGCTATAAATTACTACCCAATATTTTTCCCAAATAAAGTTTCTCATTTGGCTTACAAGAATTACGCAGAAAAATCGCTGAAATTGAAGTTTGACTTCAGGACAGTCATTCCAGAACAGATCGTCGCAAATTATTCAAACACTTTGACTAAATCTATGGATCTCATTATAAACAGAGAGGGTAGGCTTGTTCTGGGCGTAACTGTTGAAAACAGTGGAAGCCATCTTTTGATGAAAACTGCAAAACCTAAACTGAACGATGGCAAATGGCATACAGTTGAGTTCTTCATAACGAATCGAGCACCAAATTATGAGGCGGAGTTTACAGTTGATGGTGTAAAGCGTAGATCCAAATATATGAACCCATTTGTTTTTAATGGTGGACCTCTTCATCTTGGTTTTGGTTTCACTGGATGCATGAAAAATTTCTTCCTGAATGACAGAGCACTTGATTATACGAAGCTTCAAAAAGTATCAGTTCTGATGGGGAAATGCAGCCTAAAGGATTTCTGTACACCGAATCCATGCAATGGAGGAAAATGCAATCAAACTGATACGATCGTTAGATGTGATTGCCGGGCGATACCTTACAAGGGTTCAACTTGTTCACAATGTAAGTGAGATGTAATCATTGGTAATGTTTTTATTTATACCCGGTTTCGTAGAAATATGACTTTAGTAACAAGTGTCACAAATACAGGAAGTCTATAAGAAAAAGTATTGTACGTTCTTCACTATCTTTGTAGCCTGCGTGCAGACTTTACTTTGGCTACTATCTTTGAGCCTATCAAGGATTCTGGTCTTTGTCTAAATGGTAATACAGGCAACAACGCATGTTGAATTGACGGGAAAAGGGAAACCAGTTTTCTGGTTAGAGTTTGTTGCTTTTTATCTTTTTATCTGATTTCTATCAAGAATTTGTTCCTATATGTATGTTGCATTTTTCTTCATATTCCAGCTCGCTTCAACTACACATGCACAGAAATTCATCAAAAAGCAGGAGCACGATTCAGAAGTGACAAGTATTGGCTTGATATGGATGGCATTGGTCCGTTTGCGCCAACAAGAGCATTTTGCAGGAAAGGAAGAACCCCTCAAGATACCATCACACAGATTAATACAACCATTCAGTATGATATTAATGTTATAAATCCGACTGGTAGAAAGAGTATTCCTGTGACGTATTTAGGCAATGAGGGAAGTATTCGGCAAATACGGCTGCATTTTAAGAGTTGTCGGCAGTTTATTCGATACCGTTGTGCCAGAAGTGCATTATTCAATTCGCCAGAGGGACCTAAAATGGTACGTACGAGATATGTCCAAAAGCATATAGATCGTTATAGATACGTATATTCATTTTTGATAACCCCTCTTCGCATGCACAAGGAATGAATTAGCCGTCAAAGAAACCCTGGGATATCGAAAGACCGTATCAACTAGCAGAGACCTGGTATATTTCATGTCTCAGTTTTGCGCCCCAAGAAAGTTTAGGTAAGGTCTACAACTCACAGGGAGACAACAGACACGTCCAATGTGGCATCTGCTAAGGAGCAGTGAGGAGTGAAAGATTTTGCAACTTTTTGCCCAATTTGTCTGGTTTTTGCTACTTTTTTAAGGGGGCTCTCTGTGGTCAACTTTGCAGCCTACAAATAGTTTCATCAATGGCAAAGACTTGGTAAATAGAACAGTTACCTTGCTGAAGATTTATTTTTGGAACAAGCCCAAGGAAAGCTTGGGCGGCAGATCTTTCAAAAAGACTGAACAGTTGGTCATTGGATCTTCCTGTTGATTTGATGCAGCGATAGGGAACTTCAGCAGTGGTTGGTGTTCCGACATCCGACAGGGTTTGAAGTTGATGTTTGAGATTATCATTTCCAGCCATTTCAAACAAGAAATTACAAATATTTATTTATTTTCCAGGCCCAGTGGATGGGATTCGATGACAAATTGCATTTTTACTGGGGAGGATCAGGTGGAAAGAGAGGTTACTGCGCATGCGGTATTACACGAACTTGTAATAACCCCCTAAAGCATTGCAACTGTGATTCACTGAGATTTATTCGCAATATGGAAGATAGAGGGTATCTTTCAATAAAGAACCATTTGCCAGTCCGCCGTATTGATTACTTTGATGTCGAATCAGAATCTGGAAAAGTTGGAATCAGTTCTTTGGGAGCTTTTGAATGCTGGAATGTTAGTAAGTACCAGTTTGAAGTTAGTTACTCTCGAGGTTTCTCAATGTAGAGCCTGCGATGAAATAGAAATCTTCAAATCGAGGTTTGAATATTCAAGGACATATTTTCCTCGTGAGCAGTTATAGCATGTTTTGTTTGTTTGCCAACTTATTTTACATCGATTATTTACATTAAGTGTAGCTTACTATATACAAATGTCTAAAGTAAACTAATCTAAATCGATGAGGTTTGTAGCCATCGTAGTTTTTGCAACCGGCATGCCTTGAGAATGCATCCTTTCGTGGTTTCTTTGTTGTTACCATCTTCATGGTCCATTAAAATGGCCACCAAGAAAGAGGCGGTGACACGTACCTACAACTGCAAGCTGTGCTGGTTACAAACCCCTTTATAGGCCCTGCAACGACATCCTTTAGATTGATTATTGGATTATAGATCTTCCTACCTCGAACTGACGATCAAAACGGTAACATTAGTCTCTTTACAAAGGAAAATTTGAATTAGAAATTTGCCTGAAAAAGTGCGTTATCTTTAACCATAAGCTTGCCAGCCAGGGGGCCGTTCACTGCGACAAACTTTATGGCCTATTCGTAAAGTGAATTGTGTGTGGCGAAACATTTGAAATAACAATGACAATGGTTTTTATTTTAGATACCGATGACTTAGCAGCTACATTCAGGGAGCCATTTTCGTACATGCAAATCGGAGTAGACTGGAGAAATGATTGGAATAATAACATTGATGCATCTGATGTGGCCTTAGAGTTTCTAACGACGTCGGCTTCTGGTGTTATTGTCTTTGCTAGGGGCACAATTTCAGGTGATTTCCTCCAGATCAGATTGATGGGCAGAACGAGGGCACGTGCTACAATGAATTTAGGTTTGTATGAGCTAAAAGTTTTGCTTTTTTGCTGGTCACATACTAAAGCCATGATAGAATTGTGGACTTGGATGTCAGAGGGAAATCTAAATAAAATGTTTTCGTAGTTTATCTGCAGTCTTAAATGTTGATCTTCAGTGTCACAATTCTCTGATCGATACGTTTCAAGCTACAAAGTTACTAGATTATGAAGACTTCTGTTTTCGGAGAATTCTTCCGGGAGTCAGGAAAATGTTTACATGTTTTACGGGCGTTGGAATAAAAAGTGTGTGGCCGATATTCAAAAATAAAATGTCAATCTATCAGCCAAAGGCTAACTTAGATGAAAAAAATGATCATGTTTGGTATAATCGTTCATCTTCAAGACCTAAGAATTATAATAATGGCTGTAATGCGTTTGTCTGAGAACGAGCCTTCCAAATTCCATTCCAGTCCATGATTTACTTGCTACTAAAATTAAATTTTATTTCTGAAACGGACAATTATAGTTGATTCAAAGTTTTACTTGCAGCATTACTGTATCATCAAAACATTCCGATTCGAAACTCAAAACTGTGGCAAACTGCCGAGAAGCGAATGGTTTGTCGGACAGAATCTTCGTGATTTTCAAGCGTATGCCATTTTTGGGACGCCAAAATTGTTTGTGAAAACAGTCCATTTTTCATGACTGACATATTAAAGCTCCTGTTTCATTTCATTCGTAGGTTACTACAAAAACATGCATCTAGATGTTGACATTGCCAGCCTTAACCGAACTTTTGACGACAATCAACCACATCAACTTAGGCTTGATTTCAACAGAAGAGAAATGAACTTGACCGTAGATAACATCACTCGTATCGTCGAATTTCATTATCAATACGGTATTACGCATCTTGATCTCGATGGAAGCCCATTTTACGTTGGTGGTAGGTCTGATGGATTGGAAGACGGGTTCGTCGGCATTGTCAGGCGCTTTGTGAGTATCTCAGTTTGATTAGTCTGTTTCGTTAGTATTCCAATCTGATTGGTACGCTGTGTCGTTTATGAAACATTCTTCATTGATATAATTCAACCATGGGTAGTTAGACACCGCAGTTATGTTTTAGTTTATATGCTGCTCCGAAGGAAAATTTACGTTTCTGTGGAGGAGGTTTGAAGTTTTTTAAAATAGGTCAATTATTTTTCAAGCTCAAATGATCACATAATCAATTCCTCACTTTGAGACTTTATCGCCCTTTCTGATTTGCACTTTTCAAATTAATTCAGAGTATTCGTTTCGTTTCTCCTCTCTTAGATCTTATATAACGATTTGCTGTGACCAGTGCGAGTGTCAGATTGAGCTCGTTACTTGTTGCAACTCTTTTTCAAGCTCTGTACCGCACACAGACTTTTAACTATTTCCCTTTCGACTGGATGGGAAAAGTTTCTCGCTAGAATTAGCATCCCTGCAATGTTTTTAATCTCTGCACTCATCTCTGTATCATTTTTAGTATTATGGTGGCAAGCTAGTCAATCTACCAAGAGAAGCTCAAGGTTTATCAAAAATTGGAGTTTATCCTGGCCAAGGAAGTGCTTGCGTGCTGGTGAAATCACCTTGTAATCAAGGCTTCTGTATTGAGGAGTACAATCAGTTCAAATGCAATTGTTCTGTCTCAGCTTTTACTGGCCCAAATTGTCAGCTAGGTAAGTGCCAGGATTCACTCAAGGGGATGGGCACTCGTTAGTAAACAGTTCAATAGGGATGCTCGTGCGATTTTTTAGTTAAAATCTGTCCATACGTTGTTCTTTGGGTTGCTGAAGCTTTGAGTAGTTTTTGATTTAACAAATACAACATTTGCTGTTATTTTTTGGGCTTGGGGAGAATCAAGAGTTGCCTTTGTTCGAATTTGTTAAAAAATCTATTTTTGTAATAATCCCTTGTGATTTTCGAGTTCATTTTCGATCAACTCTGACATTTTCGATCGATCAGTTCTGACATACAAAATAATCATAAGGCAATCTCCCGAAAGCCTTTGGGATAAATACCATCAAAGAACCCAGGTCTCCAACCACATAACAAGGAATTGCAGGGACCTTCAAATCCCAAGAAACAATCTTGAATGCGTCAAGAAAGACTTTCACTATTCGGCACTGAAAGCTTGGAACGACATTCCCATTGGCATCACAGAGCTCCCTGCGCTTAGTAGATTCAGAAAGCAACTAAACTGTTATTTCAAGAGCTGAAAGAAAACAAAAACACGACTCCCTGGAAGAGCAGCTGCTTCTAAATAGGTTTTAGATAGATACACAGTATATATGTATATATTATAATGTATTACTGTAATTAGGTTGTTTTAGTTGTTTTTCTGTTGTTACTTTCTGTTGCTGAAGGGATTGTTGTTTCTAAATAATTAAAATGAAATGAAAATGAAATGAATTTTAAGACCAGTTAACTTCTAAAGCATTATTTACCATAAATTTAAAGCCACTTTAAGACTTAGCAACATGTCGGAATGATCTTTGATACAAATGCACATGGAGGAATTTTTGTGACTGGAATATAATTAAATTTTGATAATTTTTCAAACGTTTTACTTTCTTGAGTCAACTTTTTTTCCGCATCCCCCAGCTAAGCTGGATTTGATCTATTGATTCACTTCAAGGTGGAAATTTGCAATCATTGCATGGTGTAATTTCGAGGAAGAAATTTTTCCAAAAACTTTTGACCATCAGAATGTTCTTAAATTAGCCATTCTACGTACCTAATATGAAGTATTTTTGCCATAGATGAAAATGCACTGTTGTTCCAGACAGGCAATTACATCGAGTACAACTTCCAGAATCCAGTTTTTGTGCAAGAGGCCTATATTAACGTTGCATTCAAAACAAAGAACCCTAATAGTGTGATATTCCAACTACGAGGTTCTGCCAACGCCCATATTACTCTTGTCATAATTGGAGGCGCCTTAAAACTATTATTTAACTTCAAGGAACTTGAAACTGATGTCCAGTCGATCGCATTCAGGCACCCGACGCTGATGGGAACTTTCAATGACGATAAACGACATGTTATCAGAGTGCACCACAAAGAGAACCAAATTTTCACATTTGTACTTGATGATAACAACAAGCCTATACAGCAAACTACAAATATCTCTGCACCATTCATTACGTCATATTTCCCGAAACCTCAAAGATTATCACTTGGACGACGAGGTAGTCTGCTTGTTGGAAACCCGACAACGTTTGGTGGCTGTGTCACAGGGCTTCGCTACCAGTATCTACCTAAAGATGCCAAAGTGGGTGTCAACATCGACTTGGTGAAGTTATTTACAATAAAGAACACCAATCTTGTTTATAGCAGCCCACCTCCCGTCAATGGTTCATGTGGATCCCCGCTTCCTACCCCTCCACCCTTGCCTCCAATTATCGCACCACAGCAGTTTAATTTCAGGAATCCAGTCATTACCGTCGCCCCGATAGGAACTCAGTTTACATTTGCTAAAATCGTCATAGTTATAATCATCATCATTCTTGCAATCATTGTTATTATCTTGTTTTTTGTGACAATCAACTGTGTTGAGAAATATAAAAAGAAATACAAACTCAAAGAGAAGAGATACAGGGAGGAGAAGCTCATGTTGACGGAGAATGGCGAAGGACCAAGCACTGCAGAGTCTGCACCTTTGAAGAGAGAATACTATCGTGATGTCCAGCCTGAGCCCGAGATCCCAATGCAGGACCTCAAACCAAAGCCACAACAAGATCCATTTGTGTACAACAGAGAACCTGAGGTACAGACCGCTCAGCCCTCGCACGGTGCTGGCAGTGTCTCTTACGCCCCAAATGCCCCAGTCTCTAAGCCTTCATATGAGGCAGCGCCGTCTTCTCCTGATGATAAGGAAGATGGCGACTGGTTCTTGTAAATAGGAGTTGTTGTTCAATCAAGTTGCCGTTGCTGTAAGTGCTACAGACATGTTTGTTAGAGAGAGGGATGCTTTGTACCCGCTGCCAACAGTAAGACTTTGAAAATAGGCGTTGTAAACTAATGAGTCGATTCAAATTTATTTTGTATTTCATTTTGCGATTAAATCTATCTAGTTTCACCTCTGATAGCTCCCCTTGTCTCTTTAGAGATCTGTACCTCTAAATTACGACCTTTACGATAATTTGAAACACAAAATCTAAAGTTTGACCTCTTCACTTGAATACAAGAGTTGACCCATTTGGGAAAATGCTTCGAGAGAACAGTCTACAGAGGCAAACTTCAGGCCATTAAAAGGGGAGAATGATGATGTTTACAGAGCTGTAAGGACAATAAATGCCATTGAAAATTTGAAGGTACTACCAGTAAGGTATGAACAATTTCTCGTAGCAAACAAGCACCGATACATGTGAGCGAATTTGGGCTAGAAACACATGTTCTCCTGATCTGATTAGACCTAAACCAATATTGAACTGCCAACTGAACTGCCCATCGCCCTTTGTCGACCTTCTTTCGAACGGTAAGTATACGCTAGATCCTGCCCCAGATTGAAATAGTCTTACAATATATACGCTTCCAAAGCTAATTTGATCAATGTGAAATCAGATCTTTCTGTAGCTGATATTTGAAATCACTATTTCGTAGCAAGTGGATCTGTCTATGGTAAGCTGGTGCCACATAGAGACAATTTTGACCGTGTAGTTTGAACAGTCAGTGCAAGAAGATCATTTCATGACATATCTTATTACACCGGCAGCCTTGTACATTAATACTTCTATTTTCTTGCCTAAGAAGTCTCAAGAGATTCTTGTTCGAAGATTTGAGTTACCTCTTATCATGAATTCTTATATAGATTTGAAGGATGCATATTTACGAACAGCTCGATATACTGACATACTGTACGAACTGTACCGTACTTTTAGGCTTATACTGTTAAATCATATTATAACCATGGCTAAATATTGCAAAAATCTGGATGACAAATTTACATTTCTTAGAAAGTTTGGGTATTGTTCTCAGTACAAAAATACAGGGTGCATATAGAAATTATATCAGTTGTTATGTAACTAATTGTTGTATTTAAGAAACTGTATTTACAAAGTATAGATATTGTTTTTACAAGCCACTTCTGCTTTTTACTACTCATTTCCATCAGCCTGATCAGCAGAGTTAGAACATTACCAAGAATAGGAATTTTGGATGCAAGTATTTTTATGGGAAACTGCTTGGACACTGAATTCTCAGATCACCAAAAATTCAGAGACTCCAGTAATGCGAAAATCTAGCTTAAGAAACTATTTAGATATTTTGACAAAGGAAATCCTTAACACAGTTTTCTTTATTTTCACTTGTTTCCTGTACGTATCATACTCGGAAAGTACTAAAGTAATGTCCTATGTAATTGAAAAGGCTTGAAAAGTTTGTTTTGAATGTTCTCTCGGGCGCAGTTGGTGAACATAAAGATTGTTATGGAACCTTTAAGAAATTCATAAGAAACTCTGAGTACTCAAAATTTGATGATTTTAAGAAACTTTCAATACTGGCCTTCGGGAAGCTGATTTATTTAGGTCGGAACAGTTCTGTTTCTTATAAAAGTACGTGCAGTGCAAGAAAGTTTTTGTGCAGTAAAAACTTGAACACTAGGCTTTGAATTCTTAAGTTCAAATTATCCTTCACGTTTCTTTCCGAAAATAGCGACTCAATATCTGCCATATAGCATCATTATTTGTCAACTGCTCACCTGCATCATGACCTGTTCTTTCTTTTCTGCTTGTTGATGATCCTTGAACGAAGGAATCAGATTACGTTCAACGTGAAATTTACTGATTTTTTTATTTTGTCTCATATCTCATTAGATATGAGCAAATGAAAAGTTTTAAGTGAAATGATGACTCTGGAAGTTTCGTATCTTCTATCGAATCTACGAATGATCCCTTCTTCATGCATAATTTCTTTCTGAAAGATTGAAGTTTTCAATTCAGGATAAAACTACAGGCATAGACCATTCCATGACACTTCTTTTTGGACATCTATCTACAGGCCGCTGTTGCTGGATAAAACCCCAACAGTTTTGGTTTTTAGTTTCAGTTAAAATCAGAGACAATTAAACTCAATTGATTTCTTTAGCTAAAATCAGAAACAATTAAACTCGATTGAAGATGATCAACTGATTTCTGATTTCTTGATCATTCAATTTCTTCGGGAGAATTGCCAGTTAAAACACTTACCACCATTTTTGTTGCTAGGACTAAAAGCAACTGAGTTCCCTGTGCTCTTTGTTGCCAGGATGAAAGACACTTTGGTTCCTTGTGCTCCATTGTTGCTGTTGCTGTTTTTGCAGCGGAGCAGCGCGAAGCGCCTGCGTAGCGGCAGTATAAACTCGACAAATGGTCAATCGTGGGCGATCTATGTGGCTGGCTGGCTATGTGGCTGGCACATTGATTTCAATTCAATTGAGTTCAATCCAGTTCAATCACAGATCAGTGAATTCAACCATGATTCAACCCACCGCCACTGATGCCAGGGAAGCCCTGGACAAACTGGCAAAACTTTTAAGGCAAGAAGAGACTTCGTTCACTCGGGTAAGCATCAGTCGTTTTGTTTACGTGCAAGTGTGAGAGGATTTCTTTTCCTCCTCTCAGTTGTTCAGTTGTTTAAACTATTCAAAAGAATTAGTTTAGCATGTTTTGTTTGTTTCTGGAACAGGAAAGGAAGCAGGCCTAGAACTTCATAGTACTTATTTGCCGCATGCCACCGGCAATGGATCCTGGTACAATGTTCAAATGTTAGACGGCGAATTGTGTGGATTATTTCCTGTCGTTCATTGTGTTCCTTACGGTTAAAACATAGTTATATACGACATTTGGATCACGACAGAAAAGATGAGGCCATGTTTGCCTTTCAGATGACTGTATTCCAAATTAACATAACAAAACAGACGGTATGAATGAATAAAAGGAATTATGCAGCTGTGGTTAATAGGCGTTAAATGTTCAGGTCATATTTCAATGATGATGTAATGCAACTCAAAGAACGATAATAAATGTAAACAAAACATTGTTCAGTTCAATAACTTTATTATTCGGCACAACGGCAAGAAACTCCTCGCACTATCCTCTACCAAAACTTGTACCAGAGATGACAAAGGCGACCTACTTTGCATCTAACAGAACATAATTTTAATTGATTTTCATCAATGGATTTGTCTTAACGTGCAAAAGATCTTGCTGTTAGAAATATTCCTGATGCCATGATGATGCCATGTTTGGCATAATTGTCCGTCAATTATTGGTTTGGTTACAAAGAGTGTCAAGATTTTTTAACATGCTGATCCATGACATTGTCTATTATTATTATTACTAGAAATAACAGCAGTCAGGAAGTGCTGCGGATTGGTATTTATACCAAATGCGAAGGAGAAAGAGATGTTATACGGGAAACAATTATTAGAAATCGTGTTCTTTCTGGGAAAAGGGTTTCCTCACGTGTTCACAAGTTTCGGGACATTGTGGCTCCGTAGTAGGGATTACTCGAGAGTTCAGAAATAGATGAGAAGTTAGTTGGGGGCGGACCATATCGTGATGGAGTCAGAAAGCGCTACTATGCATGGAAGGAAAGGTCATTGGTCACTGGAGAATGGTCAAAATACTTGGGACAAGTTACGAACTTGCGCTACTTTGGTCTTTGATTACGTGCCTCCTGCTCCTCCCGTTTCAATGTTGCTTGAATGAAACGCCATTCGAGCACGTCAACAGTGAATTAGGCCAGGGAAACCAGAAGGTCCTAGCTAAGTGCATGGTTTTGTCTCGATATTTTAGGAAATATCACGAAAACATGGGAAAGTGCCTACGTCCCAGCTTATTTCGCCCAGAATTGCGTGGAGATGGTTGTTAATACGTCTTCCATTTTCACACAAAAGCGATATCCGGCGGAAGCAAACCCTATCGGACAGTACCCTCGTTCCAGAAAGAAATTTGCCTTAAATTCCATCAAGAAAACTCTATTTTTTACGGGAATGGGTCCTCGTCCTGTGGTCCTACAGTCCTAGCCGTGGCAGACAATGGTCTGGTTAATAGATCAGGCCTTCTTTGTGTTGTTCCAAAGAAGTCGATTTATTGTTTCGCAATTCTGATCAAGTGAACAAAGGCTATTTTATTGCCATTATATCAGCATGACAAGCAAATTCCTTTCCCACGTAAAAATAAACCTTTATTTGAATGAAGCATTCTTTGCCAACATTGTGGCAGCATCCTTCAATATTGATACGAAGGAGTTGTTGCATTCATGTTGGTGAATTGAATTGTTATTGATTTGAATTGAAATCCGTCGCCCATTGACCCATTGACGCATCCATCCATCCATCCATCCACTCTTTCAAGCTGAATTTCACTGTGCAAGAATATTAATGCTGCGCAGGCGCAGCAATTATTATTAATTATCTATTTAAAGTAGGCTAGGAAAACAGAATAGCTAAATTACAGCTAATGAAGCCTACGAATACCTCATACATATTACATTGAAAGCATGGGCCGAAGGAGACTACTGTGGTAGCCTAAAAATGCTTAAATTGCCTCATTAAGAATTATATTTATTCATACTTACGATGCTGTGGTTGTCTCTTTCTTCTTCATTGTCTTTACCCAAATACAGAAATAGTCTCCACAGTAGTCTCCTTCGGCCATATGCACAGCACGACTGTGGCCTATGACCGCCATATTGCATTGATTCTACGCATGCGCATGGGGGGATTCCCAATCCCTTCTCGTTTTCGCGTTTGGGGCCTCCCAGAAACCCATATCGAGGCACAGCGGAGAATCAATGCAATATGGCGATGGCGGCCTTGTTGGGGAGATGAACCTCGGCCTGCATTGTTCAAAACAATCAGAAATCGTGTAAGTCCTGGCCAATGAAAACTTGAGTCTTTGAAGCATGCGCAGAACGTAGGATTTTAAAGACTGATAACCTGATTTTAAGGTTCGTCCCTGCGCAGTAACTGACAGATTTGGAATTGCTTGTTTGAAGGAGCGACAGCCTTGACTCTTAGTAATCAGTCCATTCCTGGTAAAATGACAGGATAAAATATTCTTGTAAATAATTCCATTTCGCAGTTCAATTTGCAAGGCTTTTGTTTTCTTTGCATGCCTGAAACCCTTGAATATCTTTATTCAATGGGGTTTCCAAGAGGAAAGAACTCCTATTGTAATTCACTAAGCTCCGCCCAACGCAGCGGAAGCACTATTCGAATAGAACAGATAACAAAAGCAACATTCGCATGGTCTCGAATTTCATGAAACTGTTGATAAATATCTTCTTTCAAATTGTCTAAAAATGTTTACCGTAAACTTGGCCACAGAAGGCCTATCGGCCAAAGTTCTCTGGGTTGATCAGTCGATGGCCTAATTTCTTTTCGTTGCTTTCACAGTTCTGTATCTTTTCGTTGTGTTCGTATGAAAACAAAGCTTGCTGATGGATCGTGATAACTAAAACAATACGTAGGCAGCATTTATACCATCCCTTGATCCATTTGTGGGCTGTAGACCTGGGTGGGCAGGTGGGCAGCAGCTTTCTTGCCGCCATTACTCCAACGGTCATTTCTGAACTTTTGATTTTGAAAATCCCGCGCTTGATAAAACCCTACTACGCATGTGCCAAAGACTCAAAAACGACTCACTCCAATTTCACCGGACTTACTGAGGTTCATCTCCCCAACAAGGCCATAGTCGTGCTGGGCATATCTTTCACATATTTGGGTAAAGACAATGAAGAAGAAAGAGACAACCACAGCATCGTAAGTATGAATAAATATAATTCTTAATGAGGCAATTTAAGCATTTTTAGGCTACCACAGTAGTCTCCTTCGGCCCATGTTGAAAGTTGGTCAAGTTTTTCCGAGTTTTCCTTCCGTTTCAGGGCTGAAAGACAGTCTGGCAGCAATTGAAATTCCTGTAAAGAGCAGCATTGGATTGAGCATGACATTCAGTGTTGATTTTCGCCAAATAAAAGAGCCTATCGTGTCAAGCACCACACAGAGCAGTATAAGCCTGCAAAGCCCAAAGGAACTTTGAACATGAATGACAATTAATAGTTTATGACTGAAAATTTCAATTTAATGCTTTGGTTGCCAGCAATATTTGATTGAGTATGATCAATGTTCTATTCATGCTAAGCCATCTTGTAATTATCAAGAAGTTGTCTTTTTCTCATTGTTTGCATCGATTGGTTTCACAAAGGATTTGCAGTCAATCGCTCTGAGCTGCACTCACTTAACTTTGTTAACAGCTAGTCTAAATAATAATAAAAATGGCTTCCAGATTAGTTCAGTATGTTGTTGTGAGGAGAGATCTTCTTGATGGGCTCAGTTGGCCAACAGGAGCAGTGATCGCACAAGCTTGCCATGCATGCACAGCTGCAATCCATCTTTTCTACTCTGAAGATTCGACCAAAGAATACCTGAAGGATTTAGACTCTATGCATAAAGTTGTTCTTGAGGTGAGAAAAAAATCAGCAATTAGGCCTAGGAGCGTAACGTAGAAACTGTAGAAAGTTTACAGATCCGATGATAAAGAAACTTTCATTACTGTCCCCGCGACTGTCCCCAACCAAATTCTTCGTTTCTTATGCTTTTAATTCCATCCTATTCGCCAAATGGTGGCATACAGCTCTGCATTTTTCTTCCCAGGCAAAAGACAAAGAATCCCTGATGTGCCTATCAAAAAAATTATCAGACAATGAAATTGATTACAAATTATGGATTGAGCAACCTGAAGACTTTCCAACATGTATTGCAACAAAACCATATCCCAAGGACGAAATACAAAGATTTTTCAAGAAATTTAAACTTTACGAATAGTAGGTATATTTATTGATAATAATTTCTGATCTCAATGAGAATTTCCAGTTCCATTGCTTCCTCTTGTTGAACAGAATCTGAGCAATAAAAGTCAAGAGTATGAATACGAATATAAGCTAGCAATAACAATGATAGTCAAGGAATACTGTGACTGGGAATACCAAGTCACTCTCCTCTGCAATGTTTTTCACTCCTTTACTCATTCCGCACTTCTGTGGACCCTGATTTTGTGGTCCATAATTCACGCATGAAGACTCAATCTTCCAGAAATAGTTGCTTTTCCACGAAACAACAGGCAGATTTTCCACTGTCATTAACAAAACGAATGATCTTCCTATCATTGTTTAACAAATAACAAAGCTCGTTTGTTCAATTCTCATCACAAAAAATTAGGAGCAAAGTCTCTAAGTGTACTACTGTATCCAATCAAATTGCCTCTTTTTATGATCATGACTTGAGCACATGACTGTAGGTCAGCATTGGGGCCTGATGCTTTTCTTGTCATTCATCAACCTATAAAGACATATCAGAAAGCCAATTCTGCGGGCATGTGAAGGGTATATGATCACATGAACACATGATCTATGGTGCATGCAGCACATCTGAAATGCACATGATCAGATGATGCAAAGTCACGTGTTTTGAAAACAGACCTACAGACATACACAGCTCGATTTCACTATCAAAATTGTCTCGGCAAGATTAGTGCTGCTGCACAGCAATGAAAATATGTGAATATATGCTTCATTGACAAGATAACACTTGATAATGCGGCTGAACAAACAACAATAACAACTGCCATCCAAGCACTTTCGTTCTAACTATTCAAATTATCTGGCTGCTATTCAAGTACTTTGTTCACGTTGCTATTCAAGCAACCATTTCTCAGTTCAATCTAAACTTAGTCATCCAAAGGTTACATGTCATTCATATACGTTAAACAGAACGTACAGTAGATATATCAGGCTACATACAAGTCAAACAGAGGCTCAACCATCTTTGTAACACTTCAACTTACCCGTCTGCCAATTTTCAAATTTCAAAGTCTTTATCATTTTTCAACTGTTCTTTTGCTTTATTAAAAAATACCTAGTGTCATTTGCCTAGATTGATGTGTAAAAGGTTGATCAAATAAGTTCCCAGTTTCCAAGGAAAGCAAACCATTTAAGGCCATAGATTATTTTTTTGGTGCTTGTTGAGTGCAAAAGCACCCAGAAATCTTAGAGAATCCAAACTTGCCCTTAATACCAGCTAAGATGAAAAAGAGTAGATTGTCTTCAGCAAACTCTTACATGCAAGAGCCTTCTCTGTTGAAACTTTTCTTAGACCATTTGCACTGTACCAGTGCAGAAAATTGTTATGTTTCAAGACCATTCACTTTGCTTCTTGGCAAGATTGCTCTTTAGATGGGAGAAAAATGTTACTGACTAGCAAAAACAGCTTGAATGGGACTTTAAACTTTTGTTACAGATCCAGACATGAACTGGCACAGTCTAATGGTCTTAAAGCTTTGGATCTGCATTTATATAATCCTAAATAACCTTCAGTTTGACTATTGATGAAATTTAATAATAAGCATAGCTACAATGCAGAAATGGCTCAATGAAACAACCTTCGTTGATTATAAAAAATGTTTTCTGGAGACTTGCATCCTGTGGCAAATGTTGACCATTATAGAAACTGAATTACTCACAGTCAAAGTTCCATTCCATTACTCTGATATCAACAATGTTGGTTTATAACCTTGTAAATAAACAAATTACTCAAACACTAGAGCTAGTTACACAATAACCGGTATGTTTTTCTTATCTAATGCATCTTCTCATACTTGTTTGAACCTTCTTGGGCAGCCAAAATGTATTAAAAGTACAATATTCTAAGACTGTTTTTAATATTCATAAACTGATCTCATCATCTGTATAAAAAATTTACAAACAATCACACATTTCTTGGTAATCACAAGTGATATATTTACACAGCTAGCTGTATTGCATCTTTGATGCCCTGTTCAGTGTTAATGACAAATTACAATTTCTACTATTTTTTGTTGAACTAGTCCCCACAAAGCAAGCCTAACTGATACCATGCTTCTAGCAACCCAAAAGAGCCACTGTCCCCCTGTATTTTTATAAGGCATTCATCACGTTGGACACTAGACTTATGACGTCTTGTTTCCTTGTGCTCTTTGACTTGATGATGGCGCTTCAGTCAACAGAGACTCATATAATATTACTCTGAAAAACCTGGACCTATTTAGGCCCAAACTTCGCGATTCCTACAGTACCAATCAGATTGCGAGATTTGTGAATTACTATTGTTACAGTGCAAATGTGATACATTTTTCGATTCGATGATTGAAGAAAATAGGGCCAACTTTTTCACTGTTTCATTATGAGTCCCTCTTGAGCAAAGTTTACCGAAGGGATACAAGGGACTCATCGTCATCAGTCTAGAAGGATACACAATGTTTATATATATTTTTATCTTCTATGCCAGCAATTGTAGACAAGTTAACACCCATGAGGCATGTTTCTTTAGCAGTCATTTAGCTTTTGATCTCCAGAGCTAGGTCCAGTTGGAAAGAAGATCAATGGAGCCAAGAAATTTTGGTTTTTAGTTGTAGTAAAGATATAAAGTTGTAGTCGTAATTTAGAGGCATAGATCTGCCTTGATAATGAACTACCCACTGGATGAGCCAAAAAGAAGTTGACCTGTTTTGTGGCAGGAGTTGCACCAGAAATCTTCCGAAAGAGGGGCTGGAGAGCTTCGCAACAGGGAGCCTTAAATGGCTAAAAATGCAGTTTTCATACATCATTTTGCTAAATTTCTTCCGACAGGAACCCGAATTTTCTCCGATGGAGGGGAGGGGCTTGATGCTTCTGACAGGGGGCTGTTTTCTCATCTAGCCCTCCCCTGGTGCCACCACTATTGGTGGACTGTGGAGTATGTGGCTCATATTCAAAAGTAAAATGTTTATCCGTCAGTCAAAGGACAACTTAGATGTGAAAATTTTGTTTGGTACAATCACTTATCTTCAAAATGTATGAAAGGGCATATTTGGGAACAAGAATTCCACATTTCATTCTGGCCCATCGTTTAGTTGTTATTGAAATTGAAATTCTATTTCTGGCGCTGAAAATTGCATTGAATCTTAACTTCAAGGCAAAATGAATTATGGACCAGAATGGAACATTTTTTGACAAACGGCTACCAAGGTGAACCTTCAATAGATAAACAAGGGAAGCTAGCGGAGGTGAGGCTAGATGGATTTATTTGCAGCATAAAAGAGTAAAAGGATGGCAACAAAGTCCGTAGTGTACAGCTATAAATATCCAGTTAAAGACTAAAAGCCTCATTTTTAAAATCTGAAGGGCTTAGTACATTTCATCTTTCTTGCGTTCTCTACTGGCAACAGGTGTAAAGTTTCTCTCTCCAGCAAACACGTCTGTAGCACTTACAGCAAGTGAACGTCCTGATCAACTTGATTGAACGATAACTTCTGTTTACAAGAACCAGTCGCCATCTTCCTTATCATCAGGAGAGGACGGAGCTGCCTCATATGAGGGCTTAGAGACTGGGGCATTTGGGGCGTAAGAGACACTGCCAACACCATACGAGGGCTGTGCGGTCTGTACCTCAGGTTCTCTGTTGTACGCATATGGATCTTGTTGTGGCTTTGGTTTGAGGTCTTGCATTGGGATCTCAGGCTCAGGATGGACATCGCGATAGTTTTCTCTCTTCAAAGGTGCAGACTCTGCAGTGCTTGGTCCTTCGCCATTCTCCGTCAACATGAGCTTCTCCTCCCTGTATCTCTTCTCTTTGAGTTTGTATTTCTTGTTATATTTCTCAACACAGTTGATTGTCACAAAAAACAAGATAATAACAATGATTGCAAGAATGATGATGATTATAACTATGACGATTTTAGCAAATGTAAACTGAGTTCCAATCGGGGCGACGGTAATGACTGGATTCCTGAAATTAAACTGCTGTGGTGCGATAATTGGGGGCAAGGGTGGAGGGGTAGGAAGCGGGGATCCACATGAACCATTGACGGGAGGTGGGCTGCTATAAACAAGATTGGTGTTCTTTATTGTAAATAACTTCACCAAGTCGATGTTGACACCCACTTTGGCATCTTTAGGTAGATACTGGTAGCGAAGCCCTGTGACACAGCCACCAAACGTTGTCGGGTTTCCAACAAGCAGACTACCTCGTCGTCCAAGTGATAATCTTTGAGGTTTCGGGAAATATGACGTAATGAATGGTGCAGAGATATTTGTAGTTTGCTGTATAGGCTTGTTGTTATCATCAAGTACAAATGTGAAAATTTGGTTCTCTTTGTGGTGCACTCTGATAACATGTCGTTTATCGTCATTGAAAGTTCCCATCAGCGTCGGGTGCCTGAATGTGATCGACTGGACATCAGTTTCAAGTTCCTTGAAGTTAAATAATAGTTTTAAGGCGCCTCCAATTATGACAAGAGTAATATGGGCGTTGGCAGAACCTCGTAGTTGGAATATCACACTATTAGGGTTCTTTGTTTTGAATGCAACGTTAATGTAAGCCTCTTGCACAAAAACTTGATTCTGGAAGTTGTACTCGATGTAATTCCCTGTCTGGTACACCAGTGCATTTTCATCTATGGTAAGAATGTTTCGTAATAAGTATATAGAACAGATATATTAAGGAAGTGCTAATGAATGAAGTTTTGGAAACATATAATGATCAATAATCGGAAATTTTCCTTCTTTAAAGTACATATGTCATGAACCTGATTGGTTCACACTATACAATTCTCTCTATTGTTTATTACAAAGCACAGGATCGAGGCTGAATTTTCATTGCAATTCTTGGACAGGGTTTCTCATTTCAGAAGAGTTTACTTCAAGCCGAAAAATAATGACATCCCACAAATGATCACCCCGTAAGATTCCTAGACTCAAGTAAATGACAGGTCAGTTTCTCAACAACAGGTTAACAAGTTGACAGTGATTTTCTCCGAGCCTACACATAGCAGCAAATACGGGATGACTCAGACCCCGTTCACATTCCCCCTCTTTTTGTTTTGATTCGCTTTTGATGCGTCAAAGCTACCCGTTCACATTGCTCCGTTTTTGTTCAAAACGGAGGGAAAACATCCGTTTTCGTTCGTTCACATTGATACAACTGATAACAAATACGGTACCAAAGATATCCGTTTTTGTGCGCTCACATTGTTCCGGTTTTTTGAAGCTCATTGTTGAATATAGCAGCGTTTTAAAAAGCCGTCAAAAACCTCCGCGTTTTTGTGGAGATCCACTTTTGATAGCGTTTTCGAAAGCCTCCATTTTTGTACCGTTTTTATGCAAGATCAATGTGAACACTCTCACAAAAAAGGAGCTTTTTTCTCCGTTTTTGTACAGAAACGGAGCAGTGTGAATGAGGCCTTAAAAAAGGTAACACGTTTGGCAGGCCGCGGAAAAAAGAGTACGCGAACGATATTCAAACTGAAATGTCACTTTATCAGCCAAAGGCTGACTTAGATGTGAAAAATTTGTTTCGTAAAATCACTCATCTTCTGGACCCAGAAATTTGGAAAATGATTGAAGGGTTTTGTAGAATTCCATGTTCGATTTTGTTCCATGATTTATTTCCCATTGAAATTTGAGCTCTGTTTCTGAAACTGGTAGGTATTGAATTTGAATTTTAATGGAAAGTAAAACATTGACCAGAATGAACGGTGGAATTCTCGTTCCCATAAAAAGCCCATTCCCAGTTTTTCCCTAATTTCTGGGGCTGAAGAATTAGTGATGTTACAAACCAAAATTTTTCACGTGTAAGTTAAAGGAACTGAGTCCATATAGATACTTGAGCGTTGACGGTGTCCTGAATTTTTGCTGACAGAACGCTGACGGCCCTTTGTTATAGCACAAAAATGATAAGTCATTAGCAGTGGAAATCAAAGTTCTTTCTTAATCCTTGCATTATCCTCAGAAATTCCTTTGGTTTAATTTCAATAGGGATTAGATGACAACTTCCGTTTTATGATTGAAAAGAAGTTGATATTTTTTTCTATCAAATCTTAAAAAACTACAACAACTATAATTTGATTCAGCTATACCATTCATAACGGAAAAAGACACAAGGTCATCGAGTTTCCACTATGAATGGCACAAGTTGATATTGGTCATGGGATGGGCACGCTATTTATACGGACTCAATGCCTTTAATATCGGCCGCGTACTTTTTATTCCACAACCCGCCAAACTCCTTAACTTTATAACGTATGGCCAAATTTCAGCACAAGGATCCCTGTTGAATTATTTACTACCATTAATCAATGTTTATTACAAGTGCCCAACCCCTAGACTGGTGACGATGAGTCCCTTGTATCCCTGCGGTAAACCTTGCTTAAGAGGGACTCATAATGAAACAGTGAAAAACTTGGCCCTATTGTCTTGAATCATCAATTGAATTATGATGGAATCACGGCTTCGAATCTCAGTCCCGTGGAAGTGTTTTCAATTCTTCAACGAATCGAAAATTCTATCACATTGACACCGTAACAATAGTAATTCACAAATCTTGCAATCTGATTGGTACTGGAGGAATTGCGAAGTTTGGGCCTAAAAAGGGCCAGGTTTTTCAGAGTAATACTATGAGTCTCTATTGACCGCAGCGCCATCATCAAGTCAAAGAGCATAGGGAAACAAGAGACTCATCGTCATAAGTCTATCCAACCCCTTGCATGAATTCTAACTCTTACCAAGGTGACAATTTGTGCCAGTAAAAGCTGAAACAGAACAATTACATCTGAATCGATTGTACTCCTCAATACAGAAGCCTTGATTACAAGGTGATTTCACTAGCACGCAAGCACTTCCTTGGCCAGGATAGACTCCAATTTTCGATAAACCTTTAGCTACCTTTGCTAGATTAACCAATTTGCCAGCATAATACTGAAATGATAAAGACATGAATAATTAGAAACACTACAGGGTTACTGCCTAATTCATAGGTTTAAGGACCCCTGCCCAATCGAGGGGAAATAGTGAAAAGGCTTACTTATTTGCCCGGTGGGGGGAGTACTTGACTAGGGAAGTGACAGGGGTGTGTGGCAAATCTCTCCACACTCTGTTCCCTGTCGCAGAAAAAATGCCCCAAAAGTATATCCTGTCGCATAAGAATTTTGCCAAAAGTATACATTATCCATTGTTTCAAGAGAATTCTAAAAAATGTCCTTCCACGTGATACACTGTCGCATAATTTTCTTATCAATCATAGTACCCTGTCGCATAACTTTTATTAGAAAAGGACACCCTGTCGCATAATTTTTACCGTAAAAGGACATCCTGTTGAGCGGCAAATCCCGTCAGGTCAAGTTTGGGAGTACCGCCCCCCCGGGCTTATTTGTAAGTAAGGTTCCTTCTTCAACATACCAGAAGCGTAAACATGCCAGAAGAAGCCTATTAAGTGGGACGCTTTTTTGCAAGCCCGCCATGTAACATCTTATAGGGTGTAGCTTGGTGTCGAATACAGAAAGGAAACGAAAACATCCAAGGTTCGGCTATTGAAAAAGAAAAAGTTAAGGGTGCGGAACTGGCAGCGAATTTCTAAATACAGACTTCAACAGAAGTGAAAGTTTTCTTTTGGCTGTTCAGCATTGTTAAAAACCCCAAATGTTAAGTAAAGAGAAGTTTTAACCATTATTTCGACATTCTAAAGTCTGGTTCTCATTAGGTCTTTTGGGTCGTTAGGGTCGCTCAGAAAGACCACAAAAGACAAAAGTTTCAGAGTTTGAGTCCATTGTCTTTTGGGTCTTTCTGAACGACCCTAACTAACGATCCAAAACACTAAGGGTATGTTTGATTGGTAATTTCAAACCTACCGAATTCTGAAAACAGAAGACATTGCAGAGATGGAAAGGCATTTCCCAATCAAACACAAAATTCTCAAAAGCGTCAGGCTTCAGGGTCATCCTGACGAAAACGAGGTTTCCAGTTGGAAAGCACTATTACGAGTCTGGTGCTTGGCAACAAAGATTAAAGTTACCGTTTACCGTAGCAACGCAAGCAAATTCGCCTCGTTTTCAGAGTTTCGCAAATGAAAACGAGAATTTCTCCAAAGTCTGCCGAACCTTCTACCTTTCGGAGCAGAATGTTCAGCAGGCCTTCGAAACTTGCGAAACTTGCCGTTTTCGGAATCTGGGAGTCAATCAAACACGAATTCCGAGTCTGCCAAGTCTACCGTTTTCAGAATTGGTACCAATCAAACACACGCTAAGTGTGAACCAGTGAAATGCCGCAATTGATCAGTAATTTGGGGTGTGTTTGATTGGTATTTTCCAAACCCACCAAATTCTGATAATGGTAGACTTCGCAGAGACGGAAACACAGTTCCCAAACAAACACAAAGTTCTTCAAAGCAGCAGGTTTCAGATTTATCTTGGCGAAGACGGGGTTTCCAGTTGAAAAACATGAAGACGAGTCTGGTGCTTGGCAACAAAGAGTAAAGTTACCGATTACCGTAGCAACGCGAGCAAGGTCGCCTTGTTTTCGGAGTTCTGCAGATGAAATCGAGAATCTCTCCAAAGTCAGCCAAACCTTCTGCCTTCTGGAGCAGAAAGTTTAGCAGGCTTTCCAAGCCTGCCAAACCTGCCGTTTTCGGAATTGGGGAGTCAATCAAACACAAATTCCGAGTCTTCCAAGTCTACCGTTTTCAGAATTGGTACCAATCAAACACACCCTTGCCTTGGATTAGTAATTTTGCCTCATGGTAAATCTGACATGACATCTAATTCTAGACAGGCCATAGTATGAAAAATATTTGAACTTTATTTCGTTGACTTGACGAAGACCGTTTCAAAACCACCCAACAAACCAATCAGATTAAAAAACTCACGAAACGCATCGATCAGATGGAGTACTCACAAACCGCCTAACAATACCCACGAACCCTTCTTCCAATCCATCAGATCTACCACCAACGTATAATGGGCTTCCATCGAGATCAAGATGCGTAATACCGTATTGGTAATGAAATTCGACGATACGAGTGATGTTATCTACGGTTAAATTCATTTCCCTTCTGTTGAAATCAAGCCTAAGTTGATGTGGTTGATTGTCGTCAAAAGTTCGGTTAAGCCTGGCTATGTCGACTTCTAAATGCATGTTTTTGTAGTAACCTATGAAAGCAAAAGGAAGGTATTATCATGAGATGCGTCATAGCGTGACAGTTGTAGCTGCTACCACACCCCCCAGTAACGACCCCGCCGGACTATAAAAATACAGCGGGGAAGTGATGATTTTACATATTTTCAGGGGGGATTAAAAGTATATTGACGGGGATAGGAAATTTTCAAATATAACCATGATATAAATTGTATAGATTTTGACGGGGAGGCAAAAATTTCCACGGGGAAAACAGCAGAAACATGGCGGGGAAAGTTTTCAATTCCAAACTTGGCGGGGAAACAAATCTTATCAGCGAATCTTCCTTCTACCTTGGTGGGGCAATGTTTCAGCGGGGTCGTTACTGGGGGCTGTTGCTACCGGTTGTCACAAAAAATGTACTCCCTTTCAAAGATCACAAATCTTCGATTATTTCACCTAATATGGAATTTTCTTTTCGACCTCTTCGGTCAACTAGTAATAGCTATCGCCAACTAATGCCCACGCTTCATTAGAAAATTCCGAAAGAAAATAGGCAAGGCATGCGGTCACTTGCTATTTGCGTTGGGAATGAAAGAGGACTCTGGGCTCTGGCTCCCTTCAGACTTGAATAATCGCAGTATTTTCTTGATAAGAAACTTCCTATACTCAACTCCGTCGCCAGAAACCCCATTGTGTTATTACAACTTGAGAAACTTGGATCGGCTGCCAAAAAATTTGTTTTGTAATTTTCACGAGGCCACAGGCAGCGAAAAATACTCTGACATTGAGGGAGACCAAGCTCCTCTTTGATTCAACAAGGAAATACTTTACCTGTACAGTGGACTTGCCCTATTCGTCTTCTTGGGCAAATCCACCTGCACAGATCCCCAATCAAAATGTCGCAGTCATTTACACATCAATAAACTCCAAACAATGAAATCTTAAAATCTGTCTAGCAACTCAAGAAAGCGGAAGTCTTGTGGAGACCCAAACAAACGCTTGTTTGTTGATCAGTACAATATCAATTGTCATGAAATCAATAGTTATTGAGCTCTGGATAGCATGAAAACATAAGAACAAAGCCCTGAATTGTTTTACGTCATAATAGAGAGTGCTGGAAATTTTGCTGATGCATTTTCAAATTGAACTTTCAAACAGATTTACTTTCCCGCGGCAGTATACCAACCCACACGGAATCGCTGGCCAATAATCCAAATGTAGTTATAGGTTAGACTGATTACATGTCGTAGTTGCGCTCCTTGATAAACTGATAATCGCTCTAACTACGACTCATGATCAAGGTATTCGAAAAATCGGCCAGTTGAGGCTAGTTGAAGCCAGCCTCGTAATAATAATTCAGGTTCCGCGGAATACACATAATGCGGTGTTCATGGTCGGCAAATTATCAAGCATGTCTTTTTTGTTCTTTCTTTGCCAGGTAACTCCCAAGTGCTCCCGTCTCTTGATGGCAGTCTTTCATGCATTCATTATGGGCTCGGAAAACAGAATCATTTTGTGGAATCGACTTTTGGTATAGCATAGGTCGCAACGCTGATCCTTTCTCGACGAATCAGGTCACAAGTAGAAGGTCCTGTGATCTGATTGGTCGCGCCATTTTTGCGGCGATTTTGGCTGGATTTTCAGTTAGTTTGATTATCAGGCCCAGATGAAGCGCAGTAGCGGCATCCAATTCAGTGAACGAAGCAGAAACTGGGACTGAGGTAGTTAGTCTAGTTATAGGTGATAAAAGTTTGGTTTTCCAAACTTCTGTATCTCCTCTTGACCTTGAGATATCTAAACCGGTATCCAAACCAGAATACCCAAACATCTGGAGAGAAGATTTGTTCAAAAAAGTTCGGGAAATTTCCAGAAGCTTTTTGTCCTGGTTGCGTTTTTTGCAGGTAGGTAAAGTTTAGCAAAATCGTCACAGGTTTCTTTTGTCTCCTTCGCTATTTCGCCGTCTGATTGGTTCGTGAAAATGAGGCCTTAGAGGTTTGAGCAATAGACAACGAGCAAAAATTGACTAAAATATTCAATTCCTATCTTTATCAAAGATATGGGACCCATGCTAATGTTGCAATACAGTGGAAGCTCCATTAACGGACATCTCTACACAACAGACAACATTAGTCTCACAGTTATCCGTTACATGGAGGCGCCACTGCTGTACAAACCTAAATTCATTGTAGCACGTGCCCTTGTCCTTCCCATCAATGTGATTTGGAGGAAATCTCCTGAAATTGGGCCCCTAGCAAAAACGATAACACCAGAGGCCCTTGTTGTTAGAAACTCTAAAGCCACATCAGATGCATCAATGTTATTGTTCCATTTATTTCTCAAGTCTGCTTTGATAGACATATAAGAAAATGGCTCTCTGAATGTTGCTGCCAAGTTATCGGTATCTAAGATAAAACAGACCATCATTTAATTCAATGTGGGAAACTGAGACTCATGTAACCACTCTATATTCATGCCCCAATTCGGGGATTTCACAGACCCCTATTTACACTGTACCGGTAACTCATTGGATCGGCAACGAAGTGCCACGGATCAGCCTCCTTTTTACACTGCTCCTGCTAAAATGGAACACTTTTTGCTTCATCCGTCCACAGAATAATTCTGTTCTGGAGCAATGTAAATGCTCTTGAACTGCAACAACTTTGTAGCTAATCAACAGTGTTCCGGTACAATGTAAACGTGGTCTAGCACTAGACTTAAGACCTACATTCTCTTGCTTTCCTGTGCCCTTTGACTTGATGATGACAGTTCGGTCAACAGAGACTCATAAATGTTACTCTGAAAAACCTGGCCCTTTTTAGGCCCAAACTCCGCTATTCCTAGAGTACCAATCAAATTGCGAGATATGGCAAAGAACAATGCTGTCGAATTTTCAATTTGAATGATGCAGTTGACTGGATTTTGAACGCAGTTATGAGGCAAGTAGTCGAAAATTTCTGTGGTTTGTTTCGGTCTTAGAAACATAGAAAAAGATTCATCTTGCACCAACCAGGTAATGTGAACTTCCTCCTTCGCATTTTACGAAGTTTCTTTGATTTCTGCTTAACGTGGTTTTATCGCATTTTCTTTCTGAGGAGTGACCGGTGAACAGAGCTAAGGCAATCGTTCTATCATGATTCGATCGATCGAATGCAGAAAATAAGGCCAACTTTTTCACCGTTTCATTATGAGTCCCTGTTGATGAAGGTTTACTGCAGGGATACAAGGGACTCATCGTCACAGGTCCAGTCTAGCGTTTGCTTTGTGCTGGTACAACTTTGGACCGAAACAAAAATGTTTTGGATTAGCTTCCCGTTTTCCTTGCTCCTGCTAATCCATAAATACTTTTGCTCCTTCAATCTTTTGACAATTTTCAATAACTTTCAAAATTTGAAAATCTTGCTTCTTCTATCGTAGAAAATTTTGTTCTGGAACAGCTTAAACGCCTTGTGAACGTAGCAACTTTGCAATGGAACAAAACTGGTAGCGGTACAGTGAAAATATTGGCCACATTTACACTGTACCGCAACAGTTTTGTCCCGCTACAAAGTTGTTAAAGTTCTCGAGCGTTTACATTGCTTCAGGATAACACTATTCTACAGACCGAACGAGCAAAAGCGTTCTGGTTTGGCAGGAGCAGCGTAAACGGGAGGCTGTTCCATTACATTTTTGTTGCGGATCCATAATTGTACCAGTACAGTGCGAATGGAGTCTAAGTCATCACGGCTTCTCACAGACCAAGGGATCGTTCAAATTGAACCGTTGTTCTTCAGCCCAATTCTACCATAGGAGGCCCAATCGCATATTATGGGAGCCTAAGTAACCTTACCGAAGCAATTTATGCTGTTGCTGTTTCCTAACCGCAACATAAATGCGGCAGTACTTCTTCTTTGAACTGAAGAAAAATGAGATTCACAAAAACAAAATTGTGAGGAAAAACATGAAACGTGTAAGACGTGTAAGTGTGTTTTAGATAGTGGTTTTCAATAAGGTATGAAATTACCAGGACACGGGATCAATCAAGATCGCTGGCAATAAGCGCTAGCGAAAGAAAACATGAAATTCATACGATTGAATGGTTGATTGTTTATGTTGTGTCTTTCCTCATGCTCCAAAATCATTGCAGCATCCTACTGTTATGACAACATCGGATAGTCTGTTTTTGTTGCTGCATTGCAATGACTTTTGTCCTCGCTCGATCTCAGCGACTTTGGCAGGAAAGTGTCAGTTGATAATATAGGCTGTACTGTACAATATATATAAACAACCAATAATGGAATGGGGTTGCGTTATTGCAGTACAGCAACAGCAACAGAATATCCGATGTTGTCATTGCGGTAGGATGCTGCAATGATTTTGGAGCCTCAGGGAAGACACAGCGATAAATAATCAACCATTTAATGGTATGAATTTTATTTTTCTTCTTTTCAAAAAAAAAGTGCTGCTGCCTTTATGTTGCGGTTAGGAAACAGCAACAACATGAATCGCTACAGTAAAGTTACCTAGGCTCCCATAATAAGCTCTTTTAGCAGCAAGACGTACACGGATGTCTTTGAAAACGCAGCTACTGTTTTATGTTTTCAGGGTA
Source organism: Aurelia sp. 3 sensu Dawson et al. (2005) (assembly GCA_964020215.1). Taxonomy (NCBI): domain Eukaryota; kingdom Metazoa; phylum Cnidaria; class Scyphozoa; order Semaeostomeae; family Ulmaridae; genus Aurelia; species Aurelia sp. 3 sensu Dawson et al. (2005). The sequence goes on along the minus strand of OZ026572.1, from coordinate 30,088,016 downwards.
TCACTTTGCATGCACGCATTTCCATCATTTGTGAATGTACTCGTATTGCATTTTGCTTCCCTTCCCAACGTCCAATTTTTGCAGTGTGGCCTTCAAAAGTATACTTTTCAGCTTGTCAGTTTCAGAATAGAACGTACAATGAGTCTCTCCAGAATCGCAAAAGTTTTGAAGGTGATCTCACTTTGTAATCTACATCCTCGAACGAAAGAATTATGCTGGACAGCCCAATACGCGATTAGGCCTCCTGTGATTCTACCAAAGTAAATGTATTTAGATGTTGCATGTTTTGGAAATCAATTCTGTCGAGAGTAAAGAAAGAAAGTGGCAGGTACTTACTAAGATTCCAGCATTCAAGAGCTCCCAAAGAACTTATTCCAACTTTTCCAGATTCTGATTCAACGTCAAAGTAATCAATACGGCGGACTGGCAAATGCTTCTTTATTGTAAGATAGCCTCGATCTTCCAAGTTGCGAATAAACCTCAATGAATCACAATTGCAATGCTTGGAGGGATCGTTGCAACTTCTTGTAATACCGCATGCGCAGTAACCTCTCTTTCCGCCTGATCCTCCCCAGTAAAAATGCAGTTTGTCATCGAATCCCATCCACTGGGCCTGGAAAAATGAGTAAAAATTTATGGTTTCATGTTTGAATGATGGCCTATATGCTCGCCTGACCTCCAGTATGACACGGGCTCTAGCGTTTATCAGTATTCAATCGTTTGTTCATTGGCTGTACGAAACGGTGAATTTGGAACATGATTTTGTTATACAATACATCGAATCCTATCCTAATTCATTATTCGTTCGTGATATGTCGGCCCTTTGCCTTAAGTGTTTACTTCTCCTGTGAAAGGGTCATTTCAGTTCCTACGAGTGGCGGCAGACTGACGTGACCTCGAGGGCCCTGGAGAAATTATGCCACTAAGCCATTCAAGTTTAAGTTTCCATTTGAGTGGCATAATTTCTCCAGGGCCCTCGAGGTCATGTAAATCTGCCGAAACGGGTGGAGATTAAAAAAGCGCCTTCACAGGAGAAGTACACACAAGGGGAAACGAAGTTGATATATCACGAATGAAGCGATAAATTAGGATATGAATAGCTCGATGTATTATTCAAATCTTTTTCCAAATTCTTTTTTCTCAGCGTTTCCTACAGCCCATGGTTCATGTGTGACCTTTTGTAGTTGGTACCTTAATTTTGATTTAGTTGCATGTTCTTTATGTAATGACAGCGGGGTAGTCATTACGTGTACACGCCTTCTAATGTTGAAAAATGAACTTCCAAGTGGTTTACTGTCAGTAAAATTTTCAATGGAGCAAAACAAACTTATTTACAAAAGCTTTGAGCAGGATGTGAAATTCACAAAATAGCCTGCTTCCTAGCGGTGCCAAACCGAGCCATAAGACATTGAAATGTATCTGCATACTGAAGAGTCTCTCGGTCTCCTGAGGTGATTTTGATGGCTAATGCACTCACTGTGCATGCAAAGAGGGCTTATTGAAAATGAATATACGGGGCGACCCAAAAACTACTTCAAGAGCTAGGATGCTTATAATTTTCCGGAAATCAAATGTTCTGTACCGAAACAAGGTATCAGCATGTAGCTAAAAGGCTCAGCTATGTTTTGCGATGGTGCCTGGTCAGTTTAAGGTATGCCTACTGTCCGAACAAACAGTCTCAAAAATATGGAAATTAACTCATTTCTCGGACTATTTCCCTCATTTTCCAGTCGATGTTTTGGAGGCAGTGACAAAGCTGAATTCCAAATTTGCTTTGGAGCACAAAATTTGAAGGAGGAACAGAGGTCAATCATTTTGAAAACAAAAGTTTCCCCAGACTACTTCAAAACCATCGATAGGTTGAGTTGTCACAAAATGTTGACTGGAAAGTGATGGCAATTATTTCGCACAAAAATTAGGAATCCGGGGTTCAAAATTTTCTTTGAACTTTGTTTTTCAGGTGGTAATCATTGCTTAAAATGACTCTGCAGCATTTCAAAAGGTTGTTCAGCCTTTCAACAAAACTTTAATCAGCAGCATTTTACAATAGCTTTTGATTTCAGGGTGCCACTGGGTGACTCAAAATAAACTTAACGAGCAAGCTCCCTGAAATCAAAATCTGTTGTGAAATGCTTTTATCACAGTGTAGTTGAAAGGCGTAGCTATCTTTTGAGATGCTGTATGATCATTCTATGCTATGATCATTATCCGAAAATCCAGATTCAAAGAAAATTTCGAATCCAAGATTCCTCATTTGGAGTGAAATAATCGCCATCATTTTGCAGTCAACATTTTGCGAAAACTTAACGTAGCTATCGATTTGAAGTCGTCTTGCAAAATGATTGAACTCCATTCCTTATTCAAATTTCGTGATCCAAAAAAAATTTGTAATTCAGCTGTTTTCACATCTTTCAAAACATCAACGGGAAAACGAGGGAACAGTCCGAGAAATGAACAAATGGTCATATTTAGGAAACTGTTTTTCCGGACAGTAGGTATACCTTAAATTGACAGGAAACTATGTGCGATCTAGCTTGTGAAGTTTTTTTTGGGTCGCCCGGTACATGTGTCTGCAACCATCGACTGCGACCTCTTCAACCCGAAGCTCAAAATGCTCCTCGTATGTCCTGCGCAATTCTGAAACAGATTTGAGACTGCTCAAGGAAAAACACAGGAGCCCCCTTAAAAAGTAGTGAAAACCAGACAAAATGCGTCCTCTTCCAGTGAGAGACATCAAGCGAGCGCGGCGTCTGCGAAGGAGCAATGAAGAATGAACGGAGAACGGAGCACGGAGCACGTTTGCGTTTGCAGAGGAGGAGGAGGGAAAGAGCGGAGGAGAAAATCTCCTCTCCTCCCCGTTTTCTCCTCCGCTCTTTCCCTCATCCTCCTCTGCAAACGCAAACGCGCTCCGTGCTCCGTTCTTCGTTCATTCTTCATTGCTCCTTCGCAGATGCCGCGCTCGCTTGATGTGTCTCACTGGAAGAGGACGCAGTTTGTCTGGTTTTCGCTACTTTTTAAGGGGGCTCCCTGTGGGAAAAATTGAGCAATGGGCAAAAATATTTTTCTTATCGAGGAGCAAAAGCGTGGAATGACCTAGACTGATGACGATGAGTCCCTTGTATCCCTGCGGTAAACCTTGCTCAAGAGGGACTCATAATGAGTGAAAAACTTGGCCCTGTTTCTTCAATCATCAATGGAATTACGAAAGAATCACGGCTTCGAATCTCCATCCCGTGGGAGTGTTTTCAATTCTTCAATCGAATCGAAAATTCTATCACCTTTACACCATCACAATAGTAATTAACAAATCTCGCAATCTGATTGGTGCTGAAGAAATCACTCAGTTTGGGCCTAAATAGGGCCATGTTTTTCATAGTAATACTATGAGTCTCTCTTGACCGAAGCGCCATCATCAAGTCAAAGAGCACAGGGAAACAAGAGACTCATCGTCATAAGTCTAGGAATGACCTTCCTGCCGATGCCAAACAAGCATCTTCCCTGAATAGTTTGAAAAAATCTATTTAGGATTCTGCTCTAGTTTTCTTTTATAATAGACTTTGTTAATTCTATATTAGGCTTTTAATATTATGGTTTTTATATTGTAATCTTTCTTTTTCCTTTGTAAATGTATATTGTAATTAATGTTTTGAAGTATAGGACCCCTTGTAAAAACAACTCCGGTTAGGGGGCAAACCTCCTTAATAAAACAAAAGTGAAAAAAAATAAAATGAAATTTACTCATACGTACCCTCTTCGGTCCTTCTGGAGAATTGAATAATGCACTTCTGGCACAACGGTATCGAATAAACTGCCGACAACTCTTAAAATGCAGCCGTACTTGCCGAATGCTTCCCTCATTGCCTAAATACGCCACAGGAATGCTCTTTCTACCAGTCGGATTTATTACGTTGATGTCATAGTCAATGGTTGTATTAATCTGTGTGATGGTATCTTGAGGGGTTCTTCCTTTCCTGCAAAATGCTCTTGTTGGCGCAAACGGACCAATGCCATCCATATCAAGCCAATACTTGTCACTTCTGAAACGCGCTCCTGCTTTTTGATGAATTTCTGTGCATGTGTGATTGAAACGTGCTGGAATAAGAGGCAGTATGTAATATACACACAGAAGCACACCCTTGATCGATGTGATCCAATTGTGACGATATATACCGCGTGAATCAACAGAAAGGTCGGGCGTTTGAAAAACTGCTGTTCTTTGAATATCAAAGCAGTGATGTTGAAAACTGTCTTGTTTTATGCCCGATATGTCCATTTAGGTTCAGTAATTTGCCTTGCTTTAATCGGCCATTCCTTCCCGTCGATTTGGGTAATTTTCTGCAGAAAGCCCCTTTCGAAAACCTTCAAAACGAATGAAAACGACGAGTAAAATTTCCCTTTGTTTCCTTCTCAACAATAATGACACATGCATTCATGTATATTGCTCTTTTGGGAGAATGGAATCCCCCTGGAAAAGTTATTCATACCAGGTGAAAGACTTCTTCATTCCCCTAAGATGTCCTAAAGCATGCTAAAGTCATTGCTGCGATGTAAACTATTAGGGAAATTAGCTGGTGATTTAGCATGTTTCTCAGGTTTCTCGAAGGTGGGGGTCGTGGGGGAAGGGAGCCAAAACAGTAAAACCGCCAAATTATTTCAGAAAAAACCGTAATCCGCCACTAAGTTCAGCTAAAACCGTCACAACGTCTTTCCACTCTTTGCGTACATTACCTCCGTTCTGAGCTGCAGACAACTGCCTCGATATCATCTTCGTGACCCAAAATACGGAAAGCCAATTCTACTTCCTTAAATCCGCTGGAAAAAGTGCTAATCATTAGAATTTTCCCTAGAAATCATATCGTTCTGGACAATTAGTCGTAACCATATCTCCAATTTTGTGATAGTCAAACCGTGGAGAAAGAGAGGAACCGTAAAACCGTCATTTTTACGGCCAAAACCGTAAAACCGTTCTAGAGAAGGCCAGAAACCGCGAACTCGGTTTTTACACAAGGCTTCATTTATGAGTCATTCTGATAAGTGGTTGCTGATTTATGGCAGAGAAAATGCAAAATTTGTGGTTGGTTAAAAAACACCACTTCTGTTGTTCTCCAGCAATGTCAAAATAAAGTAAGTTTTCAAACAAAGGGTTCTAGCGTCGTATTAAAATTGTTCCAAAATCTTGTAAAGGGTTAGCAGTTTTGTATATTCATAAGGGAGGACTTCATACCAAAAATTTTGATGCGAGGCTAGAACCCTTTCTTTGAAAATTTACTTTGTTTTGACATTGGTATACCCTGGGTACCAGAGCCTCAAAAAAAAAAAATGAAATAAAATAAGAAAGAAAAATTTGTCTTTCTTATTTCATTTTTCTTTTTCTTTTAATTTTTTTTTTTTGAGGCTCTGGTACCCAGGGTAACATTGGTAGTGAACTATAGAAGTGCTGTTTTTGAAGCAACCAATTATTTTGCCTTTTCTCTGCGATAAGTCAACAACCACGTGTCAGATTGACTCATACAAGGTCTCAAACTCGAAGTTGAAACTTGACCTATGCAACTGTGCAAGAACCATGGTGATTGGATCTATAGTTCCTCCACAGCAGCCACAAAAACGGAGCACACTTACTTTAGGACACCCTGTTGATTTTTAACTTATATTTTCTCAGTACTGGAGTTTCTCAATTTTTTGGCGATCTGGAATTCGATTTTCTTACTAGTAGTTTCTCATAGAAATACGCGTGTTCAGGGAGTAGCGGCCTGTCAAATGCTGGGCCTTTTTGACTCGCCCGATAGAAACAAACGTGTAAAGAGATGCGTCAAATCTTTGCAAAGCTTTAAAATGAAATTTGTAAAATGTCATTGCCTCGGTCACTGCCCCGTTCTCTCAACTGAAGTGCTTGGAGAGATTTTTATGTAATTTGCCGTAATCCTGAAGAGAGCATCTTTTTCATATCATTGCCGTAAAATATCTTAATCGGGACGTTCAAAAGATATCTTTACGAGAGAAAAAAGACGATGGGCAAGTCGGGCCATCTTGGATCAACAGGAAACTCGAATCATAACAAAACACGTGGTCTCTAACCAAAACGCGGCTGTAACATAATGGAGTCCAGGGTGTTAGGCGATAATTCAGTACATCATAATTATTTTTGTAAATGACTGCGTTTTAGAGCTTTATAAAAGAAAGTGCGAGAGGAGGCATCTGAAACTAACACCAACTTTAATAGCTCCGTAAATGAAATCTGATTGAGAAAGATCAATATGACCAATACGTGTAAGCATAATCCGTTTTGAAGGTCTTTAAGTTGGTTGCAGCAAGGGTGTTAGGACACGGATGTTTTGTTCATTGATTATTTATTTACCTTGCTTTAATCCTTGAGTCTTGTTTTCTTCTCTGTTTCGCCGTCAACTGACGTGTGCAATTGAACCTTGGTTTAGGCCCAATCGCCCTCAAGTTGTTCGAATATAACTCCCTTGTATGTCTTTGTCTTAGTGTACCTTCGCAAACGAAAGGTTTCAAAACGCCTTCCTTGTGCGAAGGCGCACTAAGACACAGAAATGCATGGGAGTAATATTCGAATAAATTGAGACCGTTTGGGCATAAAAACGAGTTAGAGTTAGTGTGGTGGTAAGAGTTGTTAAAATATACGTACATTGTGAACAAGTGGAACCCTTGTAAGGTATGGCCCGGCAATCACATCTAACGATCGTATCAGTTTGATTGCATTTTCCTCCATTGCATGGATTCGGTGTACAGAAATCCTTTAGGCTGCATTTCCCCATCAGAACTGATACTTTTTGAAGCTTAGTATAATCAAGTGCTCTGTCATTCAGGAAGAAATTTTTCATGCATCCAGTGAAACCAAAACCAAGATGAAGAGGTCCACCATTAAAGACAAATGGGTTCATATATTTGGATCTACGCTTTACACTATCAACTGTAAACTCCGCCTCATAATTTGGTGCCCTATTTGTAATGTATAATTCAACTGTATGCCATTTCCCATCGTTAAAATTTCGTTTTGCAGTTTTCATCAAAAGATGGCTTCCAGTATTCTCAACAGTTACACCCAAGACCAGCCTACCATCTCTGCTTATAACAAGTTCCATAGCTTTGGTCAGAGTGTTTGAATAATTTGCGACGATCTGTTCTGGAATGACTGTCCTGAAGTCAAACTTCAATTTCAGTGATTTTTCTGCGTAATTCTTGTAAGCCAAATGAGACACTTTATTTGGGAAAAATATCGGGTAGTAGTTTATAGCTTGACAAAATGTCGCAATGTTAATACGAGTCGATGCTCCGTTGTCGAGTAGATTAATTCCATTCATAGATGCAGCACGGATACACATCGACGTGCCCTCCTGTGCCGCTGATCTTTGCTCTGAAACACCAAGGTACGAATACATGCCTCCAACGTATACTTCTTCCACACTAAAGGCTGTGGGAGCTGGGGGAGTCCTAACGAATCCAAAAAACTTTGGTTCTCTCTTGCCATCGATGATAATAGTTATGTCTTGGGTGTTTTGTGTGACTTTCACTGTGTGCCATTTATTGTCGGCTAAATCTTGTCCAACATAAATCTGATGATATCCTTTTATTTGTACTGCCCTATTTATGCCACCCCTTCCAAATTCTGCACCATATCTATACAGTAGATACGACAAAATAGAACAAATTAGTTTCGTGTAAGTCCTGAAAAATTTTCGAAAATCCCAAAGATCTTGAAAATTTTGTAAATTTCAAAATCTTCTCAAAACGTAGAAAATCCCAAAGAAAATCCAAAATATTTCCGAAAATTTTTGAAAAACCCCACAGCAAATGAGATATATTCGCAATCAAATTGGATTTTCAGACTGAAATTATATCACGCCCATAAAAAACCCTGTGTGACAATGGCTCTTTGATAAAACAAATAACAATGGACCCAGCCTAGTTCCCTGCGTCAACTCGACCGCGTTCGCTTGAGGGTACTGGGCGCCAGGGAAGCGATTTGTTGACGCCTGGACAAAAACCAGCGAAACTTCTCAAACTTCTTAATCCTTATTTGGAAAACCGGTTATGCGTAGCCTGCGTGCAGTCTTTCTTTTGTTTAAGTTGAATTGTTTTATGTAAATTGAAAGAACTTCACCTTCTTTCAATTTTACAAAAGAAAGACTGCACGCAGGCTAGTTAAGCGTCGTTCTGTTGGCGGGCAAGATTTAAAGCATGCTTGATTGTAAGCATGCCACGATGACAACAGAAGCCCGGGCCATAGTTACGGTGCGTGGTTACGGTTTTTGTCCAGACGTTATTTTGGACCGCTTCCGTGGAGCCAAGTTTCCCAGTCGAAAATGACGTCAGGGAACCAGACTGCAATGGACCTATGACTGTTTACAAATGGCAACGCCAATATTCCTCATCATTAGTGATGATAACATGTTCCTATCTACTTCAAACTTCAGACCCGATGAACGCGGATGAACAGCAACGCCTTTGGCTCAATTTAATGAAACCGAAGGAAAGGAAGAATTCTTAGCGGGGAAACAGCAATGTGTTTTACAGAGCGGTAATTTTCCAAATTTATTACTGCACTGGTGGAATTTCTCAGTTTGAAATCTGTTGAATCAGAATGGGTAGTTCTTCTGCGGAGGAGCTTTTGGATAACGATAGCTCCTCCGTAGTAGTGAAAAGCCTTTTCCTCCGCAAAAGAACAAAGCGGTTGTATTGAAGCACAACTGCCGCGTCCAACCACGCGTGGAATATAAGGTGGCACTTTTGCGTGGATTACATTAAAGTAATTTAAGCCGGGTTAATACTTAAGCCCTGGCAAAACGACTCGACTTTTGCACTAAACATGCACAGTGCAAAATGTTGCGTCGTTTTGCCACCTTGTCCAATCTTGTTCAGTCGTGTTAAGCGATGTTGAGGTTTGTTCAGTCGATTTTGAAGGCAGTCAAAAATGTTCAGTGGAAAAGATTAAATTTCTTTTGTTTGAAGAAAATGTTCAGTCGTTTTGCCACCCCCCTTAACATTGTCCAGTTTTCGCAAGCGCATTGCAAATGCAACAGTGGGCCGTATTTTTGGCGCCGGCGCCATTTTATTTCCGCAGACTTAGATTTTCAAAGGAGTGTTCCGTGATTACAGTGAAGGACTTATCAGCAGTAGGGAAAGGTATTCAGGCAGTAACGAAGATTCCTCTGACCAGAGCAATTGCAGTTCTGATGATCAAAGCGATCGCAGAGAACAAGAATACGTTGATGTTGATGGGACTAGCAGTAGGCCTAATCGATCTCCAACTTTTCTTTCAAAATCCATGATTATCGATGTCAAAAATTTGGCGGCAGATATTATGTTTCCATCCCCTTGGCGCCCTGTGGTCAGTGTGCCCCAGGCTCCTAAAACTAAATTCTAGACCCCAAAATCGCGAGCACTTCATCGCAGAGAAAATGTTCACTGGACAATGTTTAGTCGTTTTGCCACCCCGAAAAATTTTCAATGTGTGCACACACTAGACACGGTGAGCAATGTTCAGTCAATGTTCAATGCAAATGTCCAGGCGTTTTGCCAGGGCTTTACCGGCTGCCTGGCAGCCTGGCCTGAAATTTGTCCTACGAAGTCTCAAGAGCAAGAAACCACGTTTGCCTGGCGACGCTACTTTCAATATCCCTAAATGCTGAAAACACCATGTTTGGACTATTTTTTGTGACCGCTATCATAAAACAATGACATTAGATGCAAAAACTTTACTAACCTTATTTTTCCTCTGACAAGCTCAATGGTGAGGAAATCTCCTCTCTCAACACTTTGTGCATGTAAAAGCGTGCCAGTAGCATCTATCGTTTTGAAAGTGACTTCAAATACATTGTGTTGACTTGTCTTCTGTACTTGCTTGTACTGGATGTAACCAGGCTGATTAACATAAAGATCTGAAATGAATAAAATTACATGAATTGAATCAGTCCAAGGGGGCTAGGACACAAATATTTTGATTAGATATCTATTTACTTCGTTTTCAACTGGTGTCTGCAATTGCAACTGAATGGCGTTTTAGGCCTAATCGTTCTCAGTTATTTGAATAGAACTCCCTCGTGTTCCTGTGTGTTAGCGTGCTTTCGCTGTGGCAGCATTTAAAACAGCAATTGAGGTATCAAGTGTTTTTTCTGTGATGACTCACTAACACATTTGAACACAAGGGAGTTATATTCGAGTAACTGAGAGTGGTTTGGTTAGGCCTAAACCGCGTTTAATTGCAGACATGAGTTGAAGCTGAAACAAAGGCGATAACAAGGTTCAAAACAAGTTGAATGAATATTTAATCGAAACATCCGTTTCCTGACACCCTTGACCAGTTTTGGTAAAGATCTTCTTCAAAGGGATAGGAGACATAAATCTCCACTTCATGTAAGACAATTTTATTTCATGAAAGGTGACGGTGAAGTTGCAGTTTCTTACGCCAAGCGCTGCTTCATACGCTCAGTTGCACAAATAATGTTTTTGGCTCGACATGATCCTACAGAAACTTGGCGTGTCCTTTCAAAATTTGCATTTTTGAACTCATCTCTTTACATTCTGTGGCTCTGTAATTTACAGGGGTCACCTCGTTCCTTTGAATTCTTTTGTGAGAGTGTCCTTCATGATCATTGACATGAAACTAAGAGTGTAGGGAATTTGGGATTGCGGTGGTAAGATAGACTGACGACGTGATTCCTTGTATTCGTTCAACATTTATAATCTGATGTTTTAATTTCACTCATACAAAGGACTCACGACCAAATGGATTTTAAACAGGGACTAAAATGTTACGAAAGTTTAGACTACATTACATAAGTCCCTATAACTTACGCTCGTTGTTGTTGTTGTTATCGCTTCAGTTGAGGGACTTATGTCCTTACGCTTCAATACAGGGACTAATTAGGCCAAGTCCGCCGCGTTCACGGTGCGGCCAATCAGATCACTACTTTCTTAATATGGTCAACCCACGTGCCTATTTTTAGCGTTTGATTGGCTCATTAGCTCAAAGTTCGACTTCTCGAAGCGAAGCGACGCTCGAAATGACCTTCGAAGGGACGTTCGACTTTTCTTTCCACGTTTGTAGGATGGAAGGTGTTCTAAGTTTCTCCTGATCTTTCGTAAGATTTTAGTCCCTGTTTAGAATCTGTTTGGTTGTGAGTCCTTTGTATGAGTGAAATTAAAACATCAGATTATAAATGTTGAACGAATACAAGGAATCACGTCGTCAGTCTAACGAAAGTTCAGAAGAAACTTAGAATATCTTCCATCCTACGAACGTCGAAAGAAAAGTCGAACGTCCCTTCGAAGGTCATTTCGAGTGTCGCTTTCGAGCGAGAAGTCGAACGTTGAACTAATGAGCCAATCAAACGCTAAAATAGGTACGTGGGTTGACCATATTAAGAAAGTAGTGATCTGATTGGTCGTGCCGTGAACTCGGCGGACTTGGCCTAATTAGTCCCTGTATTGAAGCGCAAGGACTAGACTCATGACGTAAGTCCCTCTAACTTTCGCTTGTTGTTGTTGTTGTTGTTGTTGTTATCGCTTCTGTTGTAGCGACAAGTCTGCAGGGGGAGCGAAACAAGAGAATTTTGGAATGAGTCTACGTAAGGACATAAGTCCCTCAACTGAAGTGATAACAGCAACAACAACAACAGCAAGCGTAAGTTAGAGGGACTTATGTAATGTAGTCTAGTGGTGAGATACTATTTGAGCACAGGACTAAAATCTTTCAGAGGTGGGTGTAAAATTCTATTTCATTTTCCTGTGGCTTGTAACGAACTTATAGCCTGCGCGCAGACTTTGGTAACTGAGAAGGGGAGGAAAGGAAGGAACTTTCTTTCCTCTCCACCCCAGTAACCAAAGTCTGCGCGCAGGCTGCGAACTTGTGTCACTTTGCTGTAAATCTGCCATGGAAATTTTTTTTTCTCTTTTTTATTTTGGAAATGGCGGCATTTTTTAATAGATGATGTCGCTAAAGATGGTGGCGAGGAACTTTTTACCAAGATGCGTTGCCTTCGAATTACGAATCCTTAACGATTCTATAGGAATTCGATCAAAGAACACAATGCATCTTGGTAAAAAGTTCTCGCCGCCATTTTTAGCGTAATCGTCTATTGTGCAAGAATCCATGGAAAATTTTGAAAAAACTTCAAATCATTGTGGATCCTAAATTGATAGAGGAATAATAAATGAAGATGTTCCTGGAAATTACAGTTTTTGAAGGTCTATAATGGAGCTGCCAAGAAGAGAATCTGTCGCTCGTCTGGTTTCAGATTTAGAAATTTGAATTTACTTTTTCATGACGTTTTGTTGTTGCTGTTGTTGTTGCTTAGAGACACCACGCTCCTTACGAGCTGAGTTATGTTGATTGACATTTAGATGATTAAAGGGGCAGGTCAGGTAAAGGGTCACGTAGCCGTAAACAAACTTGTTATCTCTATGTTCTATATTGTTGCCCACACTTGACCATTGTGTTCTGCACAGATTTTGGTGGATGGGGTGAATCCACTCTAAAGTTACTTCTAAAAATCCACCAGTATCTCTGCAATCGTAAAACGTATGAATGTTTCGTTTGTTTCTCTACGAACCTCAAGAGTCCATCTTCAAAATAACACCTTCATTTTGGGAAAAATAGTTGAAAATCTCTGTGATAAAGCCTATCAAAAATACTGCAAAATCGTCATTTCGAAAGAAGTTTGTTTACATTACGTGACCCTGCCCATTTAACGACTTTATGGTTGGCTTGAAGTCGTAGTTAGATACCGGGTGACCCAAAAAAACTTCACGAGCTAGATCATAGCTTGCTCCCTGAAATCAAAAGCTATTGTCAAATGCTTTGTATCATAGTTTAGTTGAAAGGCTTAGCTATCTTTTGAGATGCTGCATGGTCATTTTAAGAAATGATTACCATCCGAAAAACCAGATTCAAAGAAAATTTCGAATCCAGGATTCATCATTTTGAGTGAAGTAATCGTCATCACTTTCCAGTCAACAATTTGTGAAAACTCGACATAGCGATGGATTAGAAGTCGTCTGGGGAAATCTTTTGTTTGCAAAATGATTGACTTCTGTTCTTCATTCAAATTTCATGCTCCAAAGCAAAGTTGGAATTCAGCGTTTTTTCACATTTTCCAAAAAATTGACTGGAAAGCGAGGGGATTGCATATCTTAAACTAACCAAGCAACGTATCAAAAGATAGAGGAGCTTTTCAGCTACATGCTAATACCTTGTTTTTCTCCATAGCATTTTCCTTCAAGGAAATAGGTGCGATTTAGCTCGTGAAGTTTTTTTTTGGGTCACCCGGTAGTTGAAACAGAGAGTTGGTAGAGTCCGATCGATACAGAGTTAGGACGATAGATTTAGGGTGACACGACAGATTTGCCTCTTGCTCCATACGATTATAGGATAGGATTGTTTTGACTGAGATACTTGAGAATACTTTAACTTTACGATAACATCACTGCTTCAAATATGATAAATGCCGCCTGTTTGAAATTAAATACTTCACCTACCCTCTCTTTCAACTGCAATTCTAACTAGGGCTACAAGCCAACCATGAAGTCGTTAATCAATTAGTTAAATGAACAAGGGAAGATTTTTGTAAAACAATAGCAACAATTGCTTTAATTGACACCTCTTTTCAAAGCGGTTACTGACTGGCGACAAGGAAATTCTCTCAAGCGGTAAATCAAAACAATCACGGCCGTGAAAGTTGCTCCGAAACCAGTAGGGGAAACTCTCACCTTGTGCAAGCGAAATCAGGTTTTTAAGAGAAGCTATCTTAAAAAAACAAATTAGATGTTGGAATGGTGCAAAATGCAACTGTAGGCTCTGCAAAGTATACATCCCGAAAGTTGGTTTTCTAACAGGATAGATTTTTTTAACTCTGATTTGTCTTGTAATATTTATTGATAGTTGTAAATAATGTATATTGCAAATAGTAGGCCTTAATTAGCAGTAATTTAGCTATTCTTTCGTTTTCTGATTTTGAAATTGTTCTCTGTTTGGGACAAGTCCATGCAGTCCATGGCTCCCACATAGCTTTCCCTTTACCCGCTTTCAAATTGCTTACGCGATGAGTTAACATGTTTGTTGACTGAGATTCTTAACAGAAGCGAATTGAACAACAGAAAAATATCGTTGGCTTCTACCGTCGCTTGCTGAGTTTGAAAAATTACATGGAATAGCATGGAATAGCCATTTCAGTTCTACATCTGTGGAATGCTTCCTCAAGGTATTTTGCAAGCGCTTTTGTATTTTCTATACTGTCATGTCATAAGTAAATATTTGTTTGAAGAGCTCATTTCCATCAATTGGGGGTTCTTTAACATCGAAATTCGCGGGGCATTCTGTGAGAAAGTGATGTTCATGTTCGATAACATGAACTATTCCCGAACTATCGTTGTTTCGTATTTACTAATGAACAAGAAGAATACAGTAGCTGGAATGTCATGGGTACACCCAAATCACATGAAAAAGACTATTTAACACCGAAATTTGAATTCATTTCATTCATTCATTAATTTATTCATTCATTTTTACTCATTTAGGAACGGTAGCCCCGTCAGTCCATGAGAACTGCTTTTCAGGGGGGGGGGGGTGGCGAAAACATTCCATTTCATTTCATTTCATTTTTATCAAAAGCATGATACATTAAAAGATACAATTCTAACAAACTAAGGTAGAATGTTACAGCGAAAGAAGCAGTAACGGTAATAAAAATTATAATATAACTCTAATATGAGAACGAATTCTTTTGTGAGTTATGGAACCATACTTGTCGCATAGCTACTCTGTTTTGTGGCATTTTCACGGGCAAATATTTTCTGGCCGAATATTCAAGGTTTTTGTTTGCTTGTTGTAGAAATTGTGCAAAACTTTTCTGCTTGCTGATATCTTGGGACGTCAATATGTTGATGAATGCATTCTCTTTTTGTGCAGCTGTTAGTATCCTGTTTAAATCAGGTCCAAGAAAAGGTCATGATATACCTCACATTCAATAAGAAAATGAATTTTATTGAACATTTACAAATAAGAAGATAGATACTACGAAATAGGAAGGGTCATCATAGTTAGTTTTTGATTCTTCTCTTAAAGGTGGCAAGGGAAGGTGCCTGTTTGGCATTAAGTTGATTCCAAAGCTTAGGTCCACGAAAAGAAATAACCCTCTGCCCATTGCTTGTTTTCGTCAGGGTAGCGAAAGATCAGTATCGGAATTTCTCAGTTTTCTAACATTTCGAGTAGAATTTTTTCCGAACAGGTTGGAAAGGTACTCTGGGACGAGGCCATTTAGCGATTTGTACATTGCTGTAGCTATTTCGCTTTTAATAATGTCATCGACAGTTTCCTAATACATAATTCACCTTCCTTAGCTTGTCATACACGGGGCATTCTGTGAGAATCTGAGTATCATCGTTTCGAATTTACTAACGTATAAGCAGACTGGTTGGAAAGCCGTTGTCAAAGGGACCTATGATTTAAACACTACCAGCATAACTTTTAGTTTAAAAATTGTCAGCTTCCAATGTTGATACAACTTCAAGATTGAGACCCCGTTTGCACTGCACAATGCAGTTTTAATCCGTTATAAAGTTGTTACAGTTTGAAGGGCGTTTTCACTGCTCCAGAACAAAGTTATTCTGTAGAAACATCTTGGTAGGAAGGAGGAGCAACAGTGTTACAGATTAACAGATGCAGTGTAAACGGGAGGCTTAAGTAGTTAGTTACAAATCCAAAGTTGTACCCAAACAGTGCAAACGGAGTCTCAGACAATTTGCATAAGGCATACCTGACTCTGCAAAGTGTACAGTGGCAGCGATGACTAGACACAACGAAAAGAGTTTTTTCATCTTTTTCCTGGCCATTTGCGCGATTTCGAAACCTTTGCTCGTCACTTCGGAATGAAATTTGATCCAATAGACTATAGCACTGGAGATAACGTCTTGGGACGCTTAGACATGGTCCTCTCCTTGTGAAAGAACTTCCCTTTAACTACAGTAAACCCCCGTGTATGAGAACCTACCAAAATAAGAACCTAAAAGCCCAGAGGCTGTTTTTCCTAAATTATGCAACTTGCAATTAAGAACCTGTTTCAGTTTGACGGAAAATAGGTTCTTATTGCAGGGGTAGCAAAGTTGACTTTTGATTGCAGTTATCAAGTTCATTTTGGTCCTAGCTGGCTTTTAATTTTTGATTCTTCTCCCCAATTAGTTATTAGGACCATAAGGACGCTTCCAAGATAAACGATAGGGCTGAACATCTTCGTAAGACTATGAAAGGACCTACGCGAGGCACCCTTCAAATAAGAACCTTTATATCTTGAAATTAGTCTTAGTACCTTTAAAATAAGAACCATCTTCAGCTAGACTCTCAATAAAGTAGGTCCCTATATGCGGGGATTTACTGTAGTTGGTCAATTTGTTATGGAACGCGCAGTTAGCGCAATCGCCTATTGTAGTCCCGTTGGTACACACTCACGTCGCGAAAATATCGAAACAGACGATACAAAATGGAATGTAAATTTGGCCGTTAGACCTTCGACGCGAACACAGGTCAACCAACTGCCATAGATAGAAATAAAGGTATTCAACGTAGCGTTTTGGTTATTCAACGTCATTACGTTGCTCTTTCTTGCAAGCAGTTACTACCTTATTTCTTCGCTTTCAGGGTTTTAACATAATACCAAGATAAATTAAGGAACTAAGATAGTCTAACTAAATTTGAACCAAGTTCCTTATTTTATCTTGATTTTATCTTGATAATACTGTCATAGGAGCGACAGCAAAAACAGAGCTTGTCTGGTTTAGGCTCCCCCCCCCCCCACCCTTAGAAACCCATGTGCAACTCTCAAAGACTATCTTCTGGAAGTGAGGGGGTGCGAATCCCCCATTCCCCCTATGGATCCGCCATTGATTCTTATTACTCTAAGCTATCTGCTCTTCTACGCAATTCAAAACCAGGCACAAAAGAAAACCCAGACACTATCACGGGTATTGGGGAACAGATTTGTGTGCAATCCAATAATTTAGCCAAAAGAAACTGATAAGTGATGAGATTAACTGAGGGATTTGCTTAAAGAGTTTTGAAGAGATCGGATACAAAAACAAAAAGACTTACCATACTCAGATTGGGCTTTCGAGTAGACAGAGATTTGTTCCACTGTAGGGCTACTATCAGTTT
The DNA here is from genome assembly GCA_964020215.1 of Aurelia sp. 3 sensu Dawson et al. (2005). NCBI lineage: Eukaryota > Metazoa > Cnidaria > Scyphozoa > Semaeostomeae > Ulmaridae > Aurelia > Aurelia sp. 3 sensu Dawson et al. (2005). Next base: position 30,070,852 of record OZ026572.1, on the reverse strand, counting down.
GTGAATAGACCTTTTAGTTATTCCACAAAAGAGCCTGGATCGAGCGTTATTTCTCTACAATTTTAAACGCGAGGCTCGATCGAGTGGCATTAGAGGTTCTATCACTATTATGCACTATGCACATTCGAAGATTCTTCAAGTTGCATCATGACATCGGGTCGATTCAGATTCTTTCCTAGAAAAGCTAAAAGGTCTATTTGAGATCAAGGAATTCCCGTGCAGTGTGATTGCTGAAAATTTGGACGTTATCTCGTGAATTGGACTTTTTTTAAAGCACGTGACAGCGTGATGAGTCTTGCTCGTTAAGGCTGGTTTTCATATGTCGCATTGCATCGTATTTTCATCGCATTTCATCGGAATTCCGGGTCTACGATCAATTAGGATTAATTCCGATATCTGAAAACCAACCAAATCATATGAAAACCAGGTATCCTAATTCATCCTAATTCGTCGCAATTCGTCGCAATTTCCAGGGGGGTACTCACTAACTTTCAATACGGGGGGGGGGGGTCCATGCCACTATTTCTTTGCTAACCCCTAAATATAAAGCCTAATATTTTGGAGACCCCTAATATTGAGTCCTGATAATTTGGAGACCCCAAATATTGTTATTTATTTCTGGTACTCCTAAAATGTTTTTAATGATCTTAATTTGAGCTTCTTGATCTTTCTAAGTTTTTGAATAATACCAAAACAGTTATTTCATGATTCGCAACTTCAGGGTCACACTGCATTCCATGTGAAGTCAATGCAAGACAAATTCCACGATTCTTCCTTTCTTCAGATTTGTGGACCCCAAATATTGAATTTTTGTCCATGTTGTAATTCACAGACCCCAAATATTGATTTAACATAAATTTTCGGACCCCAAATATTGGCACGTATTGAAAGTTAGGGAGTATCCCCCTGGGTCGCAATTCGTCGCAATTGATCCCATCGAATCAAAAAAATTTGTTTTCAACAATGAAATAGGACGAATTGCGATGAATTACGACTCTCGATTTTCATACAGTTTGACAATGCCAATTATAGAAATCTGACAAATTGCGATGAAATCCGATGAAATGCGACATATGAAGACCAGCCTTTAGTATTAAATTTTCTTACTTTCTTACGCAACTGCAATAAGGCTGCGTTCACATTGGGCAGTCGTTCGTAAGCGCTTATACGCTCGTGCAGATTTCCGCCATACTAATCCCTTCGAGTGTTCGGAGGACAATATTTGCACGAATCACATCGCACCAATTTGCATAATTCTTCCTGTCTTCAGATTTTTCGACCGCAAATATTGAATTGTGTCTATCTTGTTATTCACTTAAGCTGGGTACTCACTGGGCGTTTAAGTGCGTTTAAGTGCGTTTATCTTTGTGCGTTTAAGTGCGTTTAAAATCTTGGATAAAACCCAAGATCATACTCACTGTCAATACGAAGACGCGGACATAAACGCCAAAACGTGGTTTCAAGAGCAACAGGCACAGGAGCGGATCCAGGCCGGTTTTCTGACCGGTTCAGAAAAATTTTCCGTGACCACGCCCTTCAGACTCTCGGAAAAGATGGGCAACGCCCTTTTCAATAAATGAAGGTTGTTCCAGTTGAGTATCCACAATAACGCTTTCACAAGGTGAAATCAACAAAGATTGCCTACAAAAAATGTAAAAGTTGCGAAATTCATTAGATACTTTTGCAAGTCCACGTCTTAGGCTCTTTGAAATTTCCAGAGCTCTCCCTTCAGGGCTCCCTATTTTCTATCATTTTATCGTATTTCAAATACATTCGTACTCTTCTTTTATCTTCTTTGCCTCTCCCTTAACCTCCTTCCTCTACAGGCATGGTTTACTTCCTTCAGAAACGGTTTACTTCCTAATCGAAACAGGTTCACTGATTTTAAACAATTGCGTACCGGTTCACGGAAATGAATCCACCGGTTCACTCAACCCTTATTGGCTCATCAGATTACAAAAGTGTTTATATCAAAACAATCTGAAATGTCATGACCATTCAAAGCAAATCACATGCGGAATTCATTGCGCAAGTTTCGAATGACGTGTCCCCGAGAACACCATGACAAATAAAGCATAGTCAGTGCAGCCATCATGACGTTTCTTATTGTTTTCGAGCGAATTATGGGGAGCCACAGTGTGTCATGCCTTTAAAGACAGCTCTAATTTTTCTAAAAATTTTGGTAAATAACGTCATTCTTTCTTTGGTTTGGAAACCTGACCGATGCACGGAAACCGGTGAAACCGGTCTGAATCCGCCCCTGAGGCAGGGGAAAGTCGAGGAAAAGTTCACTATTAACGAAAGATTCTTCCCTTGAGCATGTTTTGGAGAACTTTGTGATGAAAATCGGCAATGTTCTTGTTGTTTCAACCTAATTCCATAGATATTTTGAAAATTCAGCGTATTCAACTCAAACTATATGCGTTTATTTTCCGAAATAAGAAAGCCAAGCACATAAAACAGGGATGTAGGTTGTAAAATGATTTAGAGAAAGACAGAAATTGGAGGCTAAGGCATGAAACTTGAACAGGAAACATCACATGGAAACAGCCTGCAAATTCTTTCAATTGCACAGAAACTTCACTATTTCTCATTGAAAAGTTATCCTGACTCACCAAAACGGACAACGCAATATCAGTTTCAATGGCGTTAATCCGTTGCATATTTCGGCACTTTTGAACTTTAAACGCCAAGATCAAAATTTTTTGATCTGCGCGTTTAACTTTTTTGAGGGTTTAAGTGCGTTTAAGTGCGTTTAAATCCCGAAAATTAAACGCCCACATCATACTCACTGAGGGTTTAACTTAAACGCGCTCGGATAAACGCACTTAAACGCACTTAAACGCGCAGTGAGTACCAAGCTTTAAAGGTATCTCGTTCAAAGATCTTCTAGTCAACGCCGAATCTACTACAATTCATATCCATTCTACAGGGCCTCCGACGATGGGGGGGGGGGCCGGGGGCCATGGCCCCTCCACTTTTTTGCAAAAAAAGCAATTCCAAAATTTGTTGACAATCGTTTAATTCTCTTTAAGGTAGGAGTCTGGTCGAAATTTTGCGATCTGACCTCAAATTTTCACTTTTTACATCTTTACCTCATTCGAAAGGAAAATTATTGAACTGCAACATTTTAATCACAGAATATTGAACTGAGTTGAGAAAAACAGTAAATTTTGAGTTCTTTTAGGGACAGGTCGTGCTGTTTTTGAGAAAATTTTGGGTATTTTCATGCTTTTTTGCGACTCTTCAGGACGATCGCCTTTGCGTTTCTTGTTGACCCCAGACACTGTTCGATAGCTCTTTTTGTGCTCTCTCCAAATATGGCTTCACCTTTGTTGTGGGTCGAACCATTCTTTCATAAAATCCAGTCTTGGAATAGCAACTTAGCAAAGGCTTCTTAGCAACTGAATGTTTATCTTGATTGTGATTGGTCGCTAGGCCAAGCTTGCGCTTTTGATTGGCCTCCGGTGGTCACGTGAGTCAGTCATCGTCAGCTGTTGCTCAAGATGGAAGCTGCGGCAGGAAGACGAACATTGAAGAACGTTTTTTGGATACAAACAGCTTAATTCAAGTTAAAAGTCTGAAACCGAAAGCATTACTATTTGCAGGAATTAAAGGAGAAACACTCAAGCAGAAGGAATTAGACTTTCGGACAGGAAGACTCCAAATTACTTCACGGACAAGATTGCAGTAACATTGGGCCTAACTCCACAACAAAGATGGCGAAAGATCAAAGAGGCCTGTTGAATCAAGGAACGGGGAAGTGCAAACATAGCTAACAGTGAGTTCGGAACCTATTTGGAAGTTGTCATTTTGCCAAAGAAGAGCTGTGCACAATCCACTTTCGTTAAAAAGGAAGGTCAAGAGATTTCAGCCTAATAAAAGTAGCAACTAAACAGAATTATTATTTTTGCTTGTTTTTCCCTGGAATAATTGTATTTGGGCTGTGCAGCAGTGATGAAGAATTATCAACATGCCAAGGAGTTGCAGGAAATAAAATTATATTGATGTTATGCAAAATTTTTAGAACTGATGGAAACAGGTTTGTGTAGCAGTCAGGGGCGGCGCTGAGGGGTATTCAAGGTATTCACTGAATACCTATTTTTTTGCAAAAAAATTCTTATATTTTTCTGACCCTCGAAAATAAGTTTTCCAACAAGAAAACCTCTCTCCAGGAGATGCCGGGTTTGATGAAAAGACCCTTTTGTGATGTCGGAAATGATGCAAAGACTATATTTACCATCCTTTTTGTCTCAAAGAAAGTGGATAATAGATCGCTAATCCATTGAGGAATTTTGTCAATAGTGGATATTGATATCTGGGATTATTACGGCCCCGTTGGCCGTGAGGTATTCAGAGGCCATCCTGAATACTAAGTCTTTGTTTCCATGGCCCTTTGTGACGTTGACTGTCATTGAACTTTCAGCAAGACAACAAAGGTTTTCTGAACTGAACATATTCAGTTCTCATTCTGAATACCACGGTGAGGTTTCCTTGTGTCTTCACTTTCGACTGCCATTGTGTATGAAGGATTGGGTTTTGGGAAATGAGTATCGTTGGGGTGTTTCAACAACCTTTTTTTGATCAAAATAAAGAAATCAGTTCACTCTCGAGCGGCGTCCAGGTAAGTTTTAGAAGGTGTCTTTTAACCAGGGAGCGCCGCTTTTAACCTTGTAGAAGCCATGTTTCAGAGTGTACTCTATGGCTATCCTGTAAGTTACAAAGGGCGAGGGTGCAATGTCACTCATTCGGAAAAGCGTGCAAGATCTTTTCTTAAAACAAATGATTCTTACGGGTTTTGAGGAATTTCACTTGAAAACAAAATAATTTTCTTAAAGATATACGGATTTTTGGGATTGAAATGCCCATCGATAAAGGGGTCCTTGATTTAATTCAAATATCTAACATCTTGAATGAAAAAAACTTTCTGATTCTACGCGATTTACTTTGTAAAACATTTACTAGTACCAAGGAATGTTTCAGCAACCTTCAGAATGCAGATGCGAACGCATTTATGAGAAGATCAGGTCCTTCTGAGAGGCCGTGGTATTCAAGTCTAAATCTCAATACCTTGCCCTTTTGGTGGCTTTTTGGAGGCGGCAAGTCTCCGCGAGTTTTGATTGCAATATGATCTTTGACGATAACGGTAACCCTCACGGTTTAAGCCCAAGGCCCTTTCTCTTCCTCTTGTGCACTTGCAGCTACTGGGATTCACAAGTACAAGGATTTTACTAGTCTTTTCCAAACTTTGAAGGGTTAGATGTCTTAGAAGATTTTAACAACTTTTGACATTTGACACGTTATTAATATCTGTTGTATGATGATTGCTGAAGATGATTTTTCTCATGAACAAGTTATGAAGGGCACTCTGCAACGAGGGGCAAATCACTTCTCAGAATAGCGTACGTGATTTTTGTGATTTTGAAATCACATGATTTTTTCTGTGATTTTTTTGTGACTTTTAGGGAGCTGTCATAAAGAATGAAACAGAGGGGGGCGGAAGGGATTTCAAAATTTGTTGTAAAATGATATAGCCCGATGGAAGAAACAGAAACTGTTTTCATAGCCCCTTAAACATCTGCAAAATGATTTGATGACCCCACCAGGGCTTCAAAATGAACTCTGCCAATACTGTATTTGTGGGATCCAGTATAACGTTTTAAGAAGGCAGGGAGGTACCTGCAGATACCACTGTATCAGACACTGAGATAGAGAACAACATCAATGATCAAGGGAACAGAAAAAGTGACGCTGACAATGTTTAAAACATTTGTAAAATATTGAAAACAAATCCGAAGAAGTACAGCTTCATGGCCCATGTTTATCACTTGCAGGAGTTTGTTAGCCCAACATTTTCCATCCAATAATTTTGGTGACCCTGTCAAATCCCTTCCGCCCCCCTCTGTGCCATACTTTATGACAGTTCCCTTAGTGATTTTTTCGAGGATATTTCAGTAATTTTTAAGTGACTTGTGATTTTTAGTGCTTTCTCGATGTGATTTTATTGTGATTTTGTGATTTTTGTGTGTGATTTTTTTGTGATTTCAAGGGAGGTGTACGAAAAAAAATCAGTGATTTGCCCCTCGCTCTGCAACGCTTTAGAATGTTTTAAAAACATTTTTTTACTAGGGGAGTAGGCTCCCTTTCCTAATTTTGAATACCTAAATATTTTTAGTCCCAGCCGCCCCTGGTAGCAGTGGTTGGTGTTGTGATGTCAACTTGATGTCAGGAAGTAAGCTGAAACAGAAATTGATTTATTGAAAAAGGGGTTTTCCCAGAGAGAGACAGTTTGGTGAGCAGGTACAAAATGCACCATACTTTATTTCGAGGAGATTATATTTGTCTCTATTCTGATCTTATGTGGAAATTTGTGAGAAAGTGAATTGGAGGACATGGAAGGAGCCATGATGACTGTTTTCACCACACCTTTCAAGAGACCTATTTTGCTCCCCAGGGACAGTATTTATAAAGGGAACAAAGACTAAACATCGAGACAGAGTTTACAGTTGATCATTCAGACAACTGGGGAAATTATATGCACAAAGTAAGCAAGGACATAATTTCCTATGAAGAACTATAGAGGACTGAGAGAGGGGCAAATGCACTACTTGCGAGCGCCTGTGTGTGGTTGTTGATCGTTATGGACAGCGTTTGTCATTTTGGTAATGTAAAAACGACAAAAACTTAATATCATTGCATAATCATCAGAGTTTTTGTGAGAAAAGTCTTATTCCTGAAATAAATCTAGAAATAATCCCAAATTGGCTCCAAAACTAAGTGAAATCATTATTGTAAACTTTAACAGCAATTTTCTCAAAAGTATGTTTTTCGCATACTGCTGCAAAGTTTTCAGCACACCCCTTTTTTATTGCTACAGCTACAAAGTCATGCTATAGCTCATTTTGATCAGCAGACCCTGCTGTGTGCAAGTATCTATGTTTCATTTGGCTTTAATGTATGTGAAAAGAGAGTTGACCAGTCAAGAATTGAAAATTTGTTGAAAAAATGTTTATCTCTGAATTTTCATTGATAAAATGTAAAATATACCATCTATGCAAAAACAAAGGAGATACTTGCACTCAGCAACTCAAAAGCATCAATTTGACATATAGTACTTCTAAATTGAAGCTCAAAATAAAAAGTGGTGATTTGAAAATGCAAAGGCACTAGAAATGCAGTCATCCACGGTTTCCATGGCAACAGTTAATCCGATTAAGATTATTGTTACATTTTTTAAATCAGCATGTCAATTTACCCTAGTACCCCAAGTTTCTTGCTTTTATCTATCATAATGAGAAAGTTGGATTTTCGACCAGACTCCTACCTTAAAACCCTATGCTCATTTAAATTCAAGCAAATTTCCTAGCATCCATTCGATTCAATCCCTGTTCTGTTGATAAGTGAAACTTCATGTCGGAAAAGCATAGCGGACAAATCTTTTCTTTTGTCCAAAGATCCCGTGGGGTTGTCAGTCACGCTCTGGTCAGATCACAGTTTCTCCTCATATTGACCAATCAGGTGCCGTCGTTGTGTTTACTTCCGCGTTTAGCTGCAAAGCTTAGACCATTTTTGATCGTTTTGACCACCATCCCGAAAAAAAACATTGCACGCTCGACTATGTTGATTTTCATCAAAATTTCAACGGGAGAAGATTCTCCATACCTCGGACCATACGTGTTTTCGGCATCGCTATGCTATCGCTAAAGTTAGCTGATTTGTGACATTTTGAAAATCATTGCAGCCATTTTTGCGTAACAAATCCTACAAAACTTAACAAAAGGTGGGCAGAAACTGATATTTAAGTCTATAAACCTACCTCAACTGTTTTGAAGGCAAATATCCACTTCTCTGCTGCAATCCACTCCAAATTTCACCACCAAATCGCTCCCATTGCTATGAGCCTTTTTCGATAAACAATGCCCCAGTCCTTCTCCCAACTCCGGCAATAATTGCAAGTCTGAAGGAGTGGAAGCCGACAATACCAAAATGTCGCATATATTTTCACATTCCATAGTTCTTGCATAAGACCACAAGATAGGACGGTGCCGTCTTTCAGTGTAGCAGGTACGTGAAATAGAAATGAAATGAAGCTGTGTTTAATCTTCCTAAAAATAGCAGCAAGCGGAAGAAATGTACATTTTGTTTTCGTCACGAAAAACCATTGAACTTTTTAAAAACTTTTTTCAAAAGCCCTCAAATCAATTTCACATTTTGTGAGGGTATCATAGAACATATCTTTAGTCCTCCAGTACGTATTAGGAAATCACCCCTTGGCACTGGCAGTTAAACAAAAAAGCAGTGTCAAAGCAAACATAGATATCAGTGTTACATTTTGTAAACTCATGGAAGTTCACATGCATTGTTAGAGATACTAAAACTATGATCTGGTATCGATAACCTCTCAGAATTGTTGTTTATCTGAGTAAAAAAAAAATTCTTCAGGGTTCGACTCTTGTGCCCTGCTGTGAACTGTTCTAAACAAAATTTTCGAGGTCAACGTTTGGATATTACTCCACCTTCTGAGTCTTATGACACAGAGTTTCTTACAGGCAGTTTCTTACAGAACTTTGTTTACAGAACAAAATCATTTCATCCTTAGCCTGTTTCTTTTCCTCCAAGTTTCTTGCGTTATCCCGATCCTAGAGATCCCACACCAATACCAATGGAAATCTGAGGGGCCCCCTATCAATGGAAATCTGAAAGAACTTATAAGAAACCCTTACGAAACTCTATCTACTGAGATGATAAAAACAAGAATTCTGAGAAGCTTTCAATACTGGATCAAAGTTTTAATATCTCGAAAATTACATGTGTGCCTCCATGAGTTTACAGAATGTAACATTGATATCTATGTTTGCTTTGATGCTGCCTCGTTGTTTGACTGCCAAGGGGTGATTTCCTAAATACGTACTGGAGGACTAAAGATATCGTCTATGATACATGTACAAAATGTGAAATTCATTTTGAGGAGCTTTGAAAAGTAGTATTAAAATCCTAAATAGTTTTTCGTGATGAAAACAAAATGTACATTTCATCCGTTTAAACACAGCTTCAGTTCATTTATATTTCAAATACGCGCTCTACTGTAAAACGACACTATCATCACTTGTGCTCTTATGCAAGAAGTGATTCATAAATTTCCGAAATTTTGGTTGACATTGCCGGTTTCTACTCCTACAGACTTGTAATCATTGCAGGAGTTGGGAGAAGGATTGGGGCACATTTTCTCGAAAAAGGCGCATAGCTTTGGGAGCGATTTGGTGGTGCAACTGGGAGTGGAGTGCAGTAGAGATGTGGATATTTGTCTTCAAAACAGTTGAGGTAGGTTTATAAACTTCAAATTATCAGTTTGTGCTCGCCTTTTGCTAAATTTTGTAGGATTTGTTACGCAAAAATGGCTGCAATGATTTTCAAAATGCCACAAATCGGCTAATTTTAGCGATCGCATAGCGATGCCGAAAACACTTATGGTCCGAGGTATGGAGAATCTTCTCCCGTTGAAATTTTGATGAAAATCGACATAGTCGAGCGTGCAATGTTTTTTTTCGGGATGGTGGTCAAAACGGTCAAAAATGGCCTAAGCTTGGCCGCAAAACGCGGAAGTAAGCACAACGACGGCACCTGATTGGTCAATATGAGGAGAAACTGTGATCTGACCAGAGCGTGACTGACAACCCCTCGGGATCTTTGGACAAAAGAAAAGATTTGTCCGCTATGCTTGTCGGAAAACTAACAAGGTCACAACCTCACTATTGTACACAATCACAGACAATTTTCAGTTACACGTTTTTTATAAGAAACTTGAAATTTTGTCCATTTTAGTACTAAAAGTTTCTTAATAGACCGAATCGGCTAAGGTTTGTTTTACCCATTTCAACTCATGTGACCATACCCTTGGGAAGTTTAAATATTGTCCTACTTTTTGCACACATGGCACAACTTTGCATGGCGCGAAATTTGTAGGAGAAATCAAAAGATATTTTATCAAGAGATTGATCACATGACTTGAAATGGGTGTAAACAAACCTTAGCCGATTCCGTCTATTGGTTTCTTATTTTTTGAATGCATGAATTGTCAACGTGGTCGCTAACACTGCTGCAGATATGTTTCTTGATATTTAAAGCATCATATAGGAGTAAACAGTGTTCTGTTGAAAACACAAATGGTTAGATAATATTGCCCAATAATAAAGGTTCAACGATCTATTTGCTATAAAATTCATGCTTTTAACTTTGAAAAGTTTCTTAGTACTTCTCAGACCTAGTACTAGAGTTTCTTAAAATTTTGGCCATCTTAGTACTAGTTTCTTATAAACCAGTTTCTTCTAAAAAAAACGTGTATATCAAAATCTACACCTTTCAAATCACTATGAATATATAAGAAAGCTAAAGCTATAGAAACTGCGGCAGGGAGCAGATAGTCAACGCAGAGTGCAAATACCTCGTACCTTTTGGGCACAAATCTAGTAGGCAAGTAAGGCAAGTGCTGCTTGCCAGCCAAAGAAAATGCTACTTTCTAAAGATTATACACTTTCTTGGTAGGGTATCTTACAAATATTTACTTCTCAAATCTGCCAGCTTTAATTCAAAAATGGAGATTTTTCAATGAGCTGAAAGGCGTAGTCTAAAAAATCTTCCAGGGGCTGCAACCCCCAGACCCCTACGTTAGGACCCCTACATTAGGATTTTATTCGCGCTTCACGCTCGCACACCTCAGTCACTTTCCCCTTTAGATCTGTCCCTGGGAGGGCAGCTTATTATATAGGGCTATGGTATATTTCATATCAAATTTTGGCCCCTCCACTTATGAGGTCTCGTCGGAGGCCTTGTTCTATTAGACTGTTGGCACTTGAAATTTACAAAACTTTGCACAACTTGAATCCGGCCTTTTTGAGAAACTATTTTCTCCCAAAATCCACTAGCTACAATCTTCGAAGAAATGACGTTCTATCCATTCCTAAAGTTAAAACTACAAATTATGGTATAAAATCCATTAGCTTTTTGGGTTCAAAGATTTGGAATTCTCTTCCAAATGAAATAAAGTCATCCGGAAATACAAATCAATTCAAAACTATCATAAAAGATTGGGTCGAAAATAATTGCGCCTGCAACGTTTGCAGTCAATAAGTCCCATAATGCAATCTCTGAAATTGCTCTATGTTCACACTATTATACAACTAACAGTTAAAAAAGGTATTGTTATTACTTTTCGAAGGCCTGTTAACAGGCTAGTAAGTTATTCACAGCGAGGGGCAAATCACTGATTTTTTTTCGTACACCTTCCTTGAAATCACAAAAAAATCACATACAAAAATCACAAAATCACAACAAAAATCACTTGTAAAAAGCATAAAAATCACAAATCAATGAAAAATTACCGAAAAATCACACGAAAAGGTCACTAAAAATCACTAAAATCACAAAAAATCACAAGAAACAATCATGTGATTTTAAAATCACAAAAGTCACGTACGCTATTTTGAGAAGTGATTTGCCCCTCGATTCACAGACCCCAACTGGTGATTTCACGTAAAATTTGGGACCCCAAATATTGGCATGGACCCCCGTATTGAATTTCAATGAGTACCACATGGGCAAGAAAGATACAATGTAACTTGCTATTCAAATCTGAAAAAAATTCCTCATGAATATGAATCAGACAGATCTAGATACGAACGCGGTCGCACTTGTCAGCCACACATTATTCGATGTGACTCTGATTCGATAAAGCAGTGACCTAAGATGAAGAATTCCTTGTTGTTTTCGCTGTCTGTTGGTGTCGCCTAAACTTACGATCGAAATTTTAAGTATGTTAGATAAATGGTAGGGGAAGTAGGAGCTGAAAGTTGGAGCTTTTTAGCCTCTTTAGACCTCTTTTACGATTTGTAGTTGTTAAGACATGCCTAATTTCGATTTACGGATATAGTTTTGTGCGAGGGGCAAATCACTGATATTTTTTCGTACGCGTTCCTTGAAATCACAAGAAAATCATGCAGAAAAATCACAAAATCACAACAAAATCGCATGCAAAAAGCACAAAAATCACAAATCACTAAAAAATTACAGAAGATTCACACACAAGAAATCGCTAAAAATCACTAAAATCACAATAAAAATGACAGAAAGAATCACTTGATTTTAACATCAGTCACGTGCGCTAGGGTGCCGGCGGTGGTAATCGGACACTTAAGGAAAGCTGAATTTTTAGACAAGAAAAATACTTCGTAGACAAAAACTAAAGTCATCCAGTGAAAGAGCAGCCCTTTTAGCATATTTACTCAAAGACTTTTGGTTTCGACTTTGCCTGATTCGCCTTTGGGGTCGATGTCTCTCCTGCTGAGCTCGGCGGTGGTTTTCGGACACCGGCGGTGGTTTTCGGACGGTAAGTTAAAATTGCAGAGTATGCCAAGAAATCGCTTCTTTTGATTTATACTATGGACTCATTCATTCTGTGGACTTATCTGCTTAACTTGATGTACTCTGAAAAACTACAACCTTTTGTCTTTGCTTTTGTTTACGACAAAACAAACAGGAAACGCACAGGGGCGCACATTAAAATTTTATTTGGGGGGGTGTCAGCATGCTTTGGACCGACTAAATTTTTCTGGACCGACTGAACGTATATGGACTGTTCGTACTCATTGGGAACTTTGATACAAGCAGTCGAGATTAACGACCGTGCTAAAAGAAGGGGGTCTGGGGGCAAAGCTCCCAGGAAATTTTTTGAGGACACGCCCTCTACTTTGGCTTAGAACACCTCTAGTGATCAGATGTTCGCCGGTTCTAAGAGAGAATTTTTGCCGTTTTGCAGTGGCGGACTGGCAACCATTCTACTCGCCGGGAAAGGCGACCAAAAGGGCGCCAGTAGATGGTCAAGCTGCTCAACTTTGGGGTTAGTGACACGGTCTCGAAAACTATGTGTGGCAGAGAGTCAGTTGTTTTCAAAACAATCTCATAATATACTTTTTCTAAGAATAAAGGGGTAATACCAACCTCGTGTCTACGTATGCTTATGGATGTTGGCGTTGACCTTGATTTTATTGAGTTGTTTGGTTTACTATTGAAATTAAGTTATGTAACTTTCGCAATAGCCTTTTTGATGTCTCTTTTGGTTGTTTTGTTTTGTTGGCAACTTTGTCAACTGTTGATCATCAGTCTTAATCCCACTTAACGTTTCTGGGCTTTAATTAAGATACGTTAATTGATAGTGTGGGTGCCCCCAGTGCTTTCCGTCGAAGAGCACTGTCAACAGTTGTTTTTCTGTTCAAGTTGTACATTGTATGCTTTTGTGAGAGGTAGGGGTGGTTCACTGTTTTGTTTTTGGCAAGTCAGCACGTACTAAGATGTCCCCTAAGCTTGGATGCTTTTTTAGGGACAGGATGGGTGTGGCTGGCCATAGTTCCTTCAAGCGGGGTTCATTATTAATGAAGTGCCAATGCCTTTTCAGAATGCTACTGATTGATTGTGTAGTTTTGTCAAATGGAACAACAAAGGGAAGAATGTTGGAATGTTGTTGTTGCTGTTTTTTATTGATTAAGAGTTGTTTTTGAGAATAATGTAGAACTTTGTTGAATTGTGAATTGATTTCAGAGAATTTGTAGCCTCTTTGCAGGAGTTGATCTCTGAGTTTTTGTAAGTTTTGTATGAGATTGTCATCTTTTGTAATGACTCGACGATACCGTAAGGCTTGTTCTAAGAATAAAGGGGTAATACTAACCTCGTGTCTACGTATGCTTATGGATGTTGGCGTTGACCTTGATTTTATTGAGTTGTTTGGTTTACTATTGAAATTAAGTTATGTAACTTTCGCACTAGCCTTTTTGATGTCTCTTTTGGTTGTTTTGTTTTGTTGGCAACTTTGTCAACTGTTGATCATCAGTCTTAATCCCACTTAACGTTTCTGGGCTTTAATTAAGATACGTTAATTGATAGTGTGGGTGCCCCCAGTGCTTTCCGTCGAAGAGCACTGTCAACAGTTGCTTTCTGTTCAAGTTGTACATTGTATGCTTTTTTGAGAGGTAGGGGTGGTTCACTGTTTTGTTTTTGGCAAGTCATCAATCAATTGTTTACATGAGACAATTAAATTCACAGCACAACTGTCAGAAAAAGAAATAAGCTTCCTTGACACTATAATTTATGTCAATAAGGAACGAAAACTCGAAAGCAACTTGTTCATTAAGCCAACAGACATCTGCACACTCCTACACAAAGGGTCCTTTCACCCAAACAATTGCAAAAATAGCGTCATTTTCAGCCAAGCCCTGAGGTACAGACGAGTCATAACAGCAGATGAGAACCTAAAACTGAACCTGGACAAACTCAAATCCAACCTCATCAGAAGAGGATACACACTATTAGAAATAAACAAACAATTTGAAAAAGTTTCTAAACTCTCCCAAAGAGATGTTCTTTTTAAACAATCCATTGCGAAAGAGACGGGAAACCTCCTCCCTTTCGTAATACCCTACGATGAAAACACTGTAAAAATTAACAATATCTTGAAAAGACACTGGAATATGATAGAACAAGATGAAACATTGAAAAAGATTTGGCCAGAAAAACCCTTCTTGGCATTACAACGACATAAAAATTTAGCCGATCAAAATTAAAATTAAAATTAAAATTAAAATAAAGATTTAGCCGATCGAATTTTGACACTTCTTTGAGTAACAAACATAATACGCCTGAGAGCACAAGGTATGCCTAAAACTTTTGACTAAAAACTTGACTAATTACAAACCTACTGTCATGCAAAGGAGGTTAGAGAGTAACTTTGGAAACGAGGTTACTGGATGCTCTGCGGACCACATCGCGTCCCGACCGTAAAATGCATCCGAAACGCGGGTCCGCAGTTGGTTGGCTTGATGACTCATACGCCTCCAGCATGACAGTTTAGGTTTAAATTGGCATACTCGAGACTTTACAACATGTCTCCAAATCCATCAACACGGGAAAATGTTTTCCGTAATGACATACTCTACATGGGTGATCATCCGTGCGGCGCTGGGTTGGCGACTAGTCACATTTCATATTGTTATTCATTTTTTATCATTTAAAAATAAAAATGTAACAGATTCTTTTTCATAAATTGGCATCTTCCGGATAAATTTCAAGTAGACACCACTCTCTTTGGCTCAGATAAGCAGATTTTTTCGCAAAAAAAGTTAATCGCAAACAAAGCTAAGATCGCTATCAGGGTGAAAGAGGAGCCTCATACATATTTTCTCAAAGCTTTTTGATTCGACTTTGCCTGTTTTGCTTTTGCAGTGGATGTTTTTCCTGTCAGGCCAGACGGTGGTTTTCGGACAGCATGTATACTTGCCATCTGTAATGTGTTCCGTCTAGGGACCCTTTTGCTTCACTTTATTGACTATTTTGTGCCGCATAGCAGTTCTTGTTATGTGTTTTGGAGATTTCACTAAAATTTTTTGTCTTAAGCACAATCTTTCGTCACACATCAAACTTCTTTGGTTGAGACTTTCGCATCATTTGGTCAAGGATTTGGAGTTTCAAATAACGGCGTGATCTTCAATAAAACGACTTCTTCGCTGCAAAGCACAGCGAAATCGCTGGTTTTAGCATGTTTTTTCCTTTAAGGAAGCATTCTCTCGTGATTTTTAGTTTCTACAATGCTAGCGTTTTGTTGAAACAGATACAACGTTTGATGGATAACATTTACAACCGATTTTTCCTTTTATTTTTGAGATTCATTCAGAAGTGCCTGATTTTTTTTTTATATATTCCATTAAAAGTTTACAAGACGAATTACCTATTACAATACCTACTAATTACTCTACGAAACACTACAAGGACGATAATACCACGGGGAGCAATATACTATGACAACCCCGTGGCAATTAACATAGAAAGAAATAAAAACTACCGGGTGAATCAGGAAAGATGCACCGCCCGCCCGCAAAGTCGCACCCAAGGGCCACCAACCGACTCGCACAATTCATTGCGAAGTTACGATCCATTAAAGAGGCTATTACAAAATTATGCCCAGGCCTCAGTTGAAGAATTTGGGATTAGAATTAGGAACGAGTCGGGTGTGTGACCCTGCATCACGACTTCCCGAGCAAGCAAAACCCCTCCCCCAACCCACCCAGTGCCTGATTTCCTATGCCACCACCGACACAAGGGCCGCAGAGAAGTTTTGGAGGCCCATGAACAAACCTGCCAAACATGAGGCCCCTGCGAGCGAAGCGAGCAGAAAATTTTTGCCATCATGCTACTTAGATTAGCTTAAAATGGCCTAAAATGCATTATAGAGCATTTCCTGCAGTCAAAATGATAACAAGTCTTCAAATACGAGGCCCCCTAGACCCTGAGGCCCCAGGGGCAAATTGCATACTGCTCCCCTCTCAGCCATTACCGACACCCCAGTGCTAGACTGGAAACTTTGAGTATTTGCAACAGCTGGGAAATAGCATGTCCGGGAAAATTTTTTTAAACTTGGTCCTCCTCTTTGGCTTAGAACGACTCTCCCGATCACTGTGTCAAGTATTTCTTGTGAAATTGCTAACTGTCGTCATGGACCGACCTTTGCCCTAAAAATTCAGAAGTCGGACCAACTTGGATTCACACTATCCAAGCTTTATCGTGGACCGACTTTTCGTTTCATTTTGGACCGACTCTGAAAATATTGGGGGGGTGTCTCACCCCCCCCACACCCCCCCTAATGTGCGCCCCTGGAAACGCAAAACAACACAATTTCAGTTTTGTTGATTTCAGAATCAAATTTACTTATACTTTAATTTGAAAATTTAACGGAAAGTGTTTGACTATGAAGAATCATTTTACACCAATTTATACAATCTGAGAATAATTAGATATCTGAGCAAAATTTTATTCTTCTGAATGAAAGAAATGGACAGGTTACCCGAAGAGGTCAATGACCTTGCCCCAGCTAGTGCCATTGTACACTTTATCAAATAGTAGACAAAACTTTGATTTAAAATATCAGATGCCCAAGCATAATATGCATGTTGATTTGCTTTTTTTCTCAAAAGCCTTCCTTTTTGTTTGCGAAAACAATCGCTGTGGGCAAAGGACTCGCAAGGCATCTTCGAGCTTGACTAACCATTCTCTTCCAGGGATGATTTGCTGGGTGTCCGAAAACCACCGCCGTAACCTTTTCAGGGCAATCGAAACAAAAACCGCTGCCCCCCTTTAGTGGGAGGTTTTTAAGTTTCAGCCACCTTCCTATATTTCGGTATCATGTCGGACATTCTACTGCTTTAGTTTATTTAAAATTCTTGACTCTTTCTGCCACGAATTCAAAGCTTCTTATGAAGATGCAACTTTCTGAACGACAATTTCTTTACCGCAATTATGCTGTGAAGGTATAAATAGTGACTTGTTTGATCGCGTCTTGCATTCAAGAGGGCTTTCCCTGGGGATGTTTACTATGTAGACTGGTAGAATATAATGCAAACAACCATCTGCACCTATTAAAAGTTATTGCGAATATGATTTACCCCTCAGTTTCTTAGATTTATTCAAAAGTGGTCGATTACCACCGCCCGTCCGATTACCCCCGCCGACACCCTATTCCGAGAAGCCCCTCAGTTTTGGGAGTATTGAATTCCACTTGTTCTCACTTTTACCAACGCAATTCAGGCAAGGATCAGGATTTACGGAATCCCCAAAGATCCTGAGAATCGCCTGGTTATTGATTTGTCCGCGCGTGAAACCAGCAACTTCTATACACACCATACAGCAAAAAATGCATCCGAACAGTCGATTAGCTAAATTTTCAAAATATTTTACGTTCTTTTCCAAACTATGCTGTTATAAGTGCCAATATATCAGCACGCTATTGTTTACATACTATTGGCTTAGGGTATGCAATGTATCAAGACTTGATCCACAAAGAAATGTTTGTTATAAAGGCCCGTGAGTCCTCTGGAGGGTCCTCTGATTCCTCCTCCTCACTGACTGCAGAGCGGAGGGAAAAGGAAACTTGAGGCTCAAAGAATCGGTCGCAAATAATGAGTCACTTTTTGAAAGGAGAGCATACAATTACTCACCGACAAAGAATTCGTCCTTCTTGTTCAGAACAGATTGTTGATTGGCCATGTGTCATGGCTAAGTAGACTATGCTTCAAAGTGCTGGAAAAATATTAGTATAATAAAACGATCTATTTTTGACCAAGGAAATCCTTCACGTATTTTCGCTTACTCGAAAGTTGGAAAGGCTTCAAAACTTTGCTTTGCCATGTTTGCGATCTCCGACGTCAAATTTTAGTCCCTTTCATACATGTGGTACAGGATTTCCTTGCAGGCCCGTCGGAACGAATTTCATATTGGGGGGGGGCTGAAACGAGGTGCGAGCGAAGCGAGTAAAAATGGGGTTCCGGGGGCTTGCCCCCGGGAAAATTTTTCATGACCACGCCCTTTAGATCGCTGGAAAACGCCCCATTTTTGGAAAATGTGCAACTGATGGAAGCCAAGATCACGACTAATGAGAGTCTTTCCCTGAAAATTTTGAAATCCTTGACTTCTATGTCTTCAAAAGATATTGCATTTTGATTGATTCTGGAAGCTTCCTCGAATATGTACGAGTTTGAATATTTATTCCTACGACCTTGGCTATTACAGCCCTTTTCAGTCTCAAAATCAACAAACTTCAGCAAATTATTGGGGGAGCTGAAGCCCCCCCAGCCCCCCCGCTTCCGACGGGCCTGCCTTGACTGAGATAAATATTTCTGAAGGTCCCAGGACTAAATTTCTTATGTCTTTGGCTGTCTGACAGCTGAGTTCTTTTCTAAGAGCCATAATCAGTTTTATATGAAAAGAAATACATGTTTAATGATTTAGTTCTGTTTTTGGAGCGTATCTTACATAGGAATGGTATTTTATATTTCAAAAAAATTTGAGGATGTGACGTCATCAAATTTTTACATTCTGACCAAGAAGAGTGACAGACTTTGGCTATATTTTAGACATCCATAAACTGTCATTCTCTTGAAAATCGTTTCATATTTCGTGAAAACTTTAGAATTGTAGCGAAATGGCTAAATTTTCATTGAAGTCATCAAGTTCAAAGAAATAGGTCAGAATTATACACCAAAATTTGTAAAGATTTGGAACCTTCCTAGCAATAATGAAACCAGATGTTTAGCCATGACATTTACCGACCGAGTAGGCTGATGGGTAATTTGGAAGGCGCCCTTTGAAAACAATATACAAAAGTGAGCTCCAAAATGGCCGAAGGCTCCAGGCAAAAGATGTGGCTCTCAATATGCTTGCTTTTTGTGGCTATTTTAAATTTTGCAGCATCAGGTATGTACTTCGGTATCTTCTCTATTATCTAGACCAGCCTTTGGTGTCTTAAATTTCGTGAAAGGTCACTTTGCGTACCCTTTGTGGCTAACAAAAGCCACTTGTTGACAAGCTGATTTATTTAGGCCAAGCTATCAACGATTATATTGGGCTATTCCATCTTTTCTCCATACATGATAGTGGAAGGCATTTTGACAGATTTTTCCCTGGGTTGGAAATTCCAGGGGGTCAACATCCCAAACCCCCTGGAAATGATCATCTCACCATTAACCCCCCTGGAAACTTAGAATCCCCTTTTCACCCTCCTGGAAATGGAAAACCTGCCATTCACCTCTCTGGAATTGTGAACTTAGTAATCTTACCCCCTCTGGAAACACTGACCTTGCTATTCCCCCCTCTGGGTACAGGCCATTTTGCGATTTGGACAAAGGAATTGAGGACGGCGCAGCCAATCCTGCCACTCTTCACAAAAGGTAGGAAAGCAAGGAAATCCTCTAACGGCTTGCACCTCTTTCACATCTCTCGGCAAACAGCACTCTCCCTTTTCAAATTACAAAATGGTTTGACATTTCGCCCAGTAAACAAAGATATTGTTTTGTTTCCTTAAAAAGACAGGCCTCAAACAGATAAAGACTGTTTTTAAAGGGTCTGTATCCAGCATTCCTTGCAAGTGTCGTCTCTTGGTTTGCAAACGAAGGCGAACAACACGTGCAAGGAATGCTGGATGAAACCATAAGCGTAGGAGGCGGGGGGGCCAGGGGGCGGTAGCCCCCCAACTTTGGAGAAATTTTTGAAAATCAGCCCCACTCGGACAAATTTTTGCCCTTAGTCAGGCAAAAATGTTAGCAAAAGAATAGACTTTGTGTCGGGCAGCCCCCTAGATTTTTTCGTCAAGTATGCTTATGGATGAAACAGACCCTTTAAGCATTCTCCAGTACCATTGAGAAGATCTTTCATTTTTTCAAGGACATTTTCTTCAGAATGTTTACATTTTACCATACATCTCCAGAATTCTATCACTTTGTGGAGAATTCTTACAGTTGTTAAGAATTCCTATCAGGCTGAAGTGTGTGTACATTACTACCCTGGATCAGAGTATTTTTAGAATTTTGATTTCAGATTTTTCACAGGTACTAAAGAAAATACTCTGATTCAGGTTTAGTACCTTACAGTTTCCAAGTCTTTTAGTTTCAGGACAGAGACAACCAAACATAGTATCAACTTTGTAAGAATAGTTGTAAACTGGGTGAATAAAAAAGACGTTTGGCAGGCTGTGGAATATAGAGTATGATGCTGATATTCAAAACGTATATTGTTGTCAGTCAAAGACTTAACTTTGATGTGAAAACTTTGCTTGGTAAAATCACTTATCTTTTAGACTAACAAATTATTAAAAGGCCTGCAAGGGGTTTGTATGGGAACAAACATTCCCATATTTCATTGTGCTCCATGATTTAATTGCCATTGAAACTTGAATGCAATACTATTATCAGTTTCAGAAATATAATTTTATGTCAATGGTAGGTAAATCATGGACAAGCATGGTGGAATTCTCGTTCCTGCCACATACTCTCTTAAAAACACTTTCCTAGGCAATAGGTCTGTAAGATATTTGTTTTTTATTAATCTTCACATTCACGTTAGCCATTGATTGATGACTAGGTTTTAGTTTTGAATCATTCAAAACTAAATTTTTTGGATTTGGATCAGCCAAGTACTTGTCATATAATCAATTTCTTAAGAATGTTCCATGAAATAATAACAAATGAAATCAATTTGCTGGATGGAAAGTTGTCTTTACGGAAGTCACTAACTGATCCTCTTCATTTTGGTCCAGTTCTGGATATTCATTCGTTCTGTCTTCTTCGCGAAGCCTCCTCTCTGCCTGCTCCAGCTCTGCGGCTGATACGTTCTTCTTGGCTTGATCCAAGCTTTTACGGAGAGCATCTTGGGCTTTCTTGAGATCTACCCAATTTGATTTTTGCATTGTTTCCAGCCTTGTCTTCTCTTTTCTCAAATTTTGCCTTTCAGACGTATTGAAGCACTGGTTCATCTGATCCCTAATATCAACAAGAGAATCATTGCAGTCATTGACTACTTTTGCTGCAATACCAACTCGATCCTCATTCTTGGCAATGTTTGTTTTAGACAAGATGTCTTCATCCATGTCTTCGTAAATATCTTTCAGGTGCTTCACCTTATCCTCTAGTGCACAAACCTCCTGCTTCATGATTGCAGTCTTTTTCAATGTCCAGTCAGCGTCTATGGCCCCATGAATTTGCTCCTTTTTCCAGTTTCTAGTGAGTGGGCTTTTGCACAACTCTTCAGCTTTTTCATTCCAGAATCGAAGACGATGAACGTTGAAGCCTTTTGCTTTCGAAATATCACTGTCGCTATACAACTTAATGTTTTTGCTTCTTGCATGTGGATATCGATCGTCTCTTGCTGACTTGGTTCCAAAATAAGTTTGCAACATGCTGGGTTTGCATTGCGATTGGATGTCCTTTTCTTTTGGCGATGAAGAACTTGATGGTTCATCTTCAACAAACCTTCCCGAGCTGCTTAAAACACTAAATGCAGGATTCTCCAAACTAGAATCTGGTTCGTCATGAATTTCGATTGTTTCGAATGGCTTTTCCGACTGACTTCCTGTGAGTGATGCAGTTGCAGTTGCATCGGATGATGTTTGTGATTCATCTTTAGACAGTGACACTGTTACATTTGCACCATTGCTGTCATCACTCTGAAGATCTTGGTCAATGGTAGATGTCGTATCTTCTTCAATGCAATCAACTTCTGGGTCGAAAAATTCAAAAGGATCCGGTTTCTCACGTTTTTCTTCACTCTCAAAGTTTGGTGTTGGGATTCTGAACTGTGTTCTCTTTCTTGCTTTCCCAGCTGTTTCCCTTACTTTCTCTTGTTGATCATTCTCAGGGTTTGGCAGTGTTCTTATAACCGGCGTACTGCTATGTATCTCAGGCTTCTCTATCTCTTGGCTCTCTATCATTTTGTCACGTTGTCCAGAACCACTGATAATGAAAATGCACATGGCATCAAGTCCCATAATCATCGGGTCGTGTTTTGACTTTTTGAGGAAGTACTTGGTTGGGTAGGAAAGTTCTTGCTTTGAGGAGATAGGTACTCCACCGGCTGTAAAACGATATGATGATGGCAGGACATCACTTATTTCTGCCAGAGCAGCTTCCCGTAACTTACTAAGGGATTCTTCTATCAAGACTTTGCTGCAAATGAGGAATCCATGAGGCTTCTCGGTTTCAATTTCCGTAAATATAATCTGAATGGAAGATCTCTGCAATAAAAAGGTGTTGATAACTGTTACAATTTGCAAGAATCAGAGAATAGCGTGAAAGCAAAAAGTATCACTCTGTACAAATCTCTTAAATCTTAGGCAAAATCCTTTATTTTCAAGATTGATACAACCCTTGATACTGAAAGCATTCTGATGAAGATGAAGAAGAATACCCCCAACCCTGCTAATTTAGCACAAGGCTACATACCACCTTTCGTAAGATATATGCCCTAAAATTGTCACAAATTCAAACTTCTAAGAAAGTATGTGAAATTAGCTAATTGATGCCTTCTTGTGCTCTTGCCAAAAGCAACACCCTAAAATTTATTTTCTGCCTCAAAAGCCCCCCCCCCATGAAAAGGCCCATCATGCACCAGTGTATATGGTATATACAATCTAATTATTTGCTGAAACACGGAGATTCCTTAACAAATTACAGAAAGTGTAAAGTAGTGTGATTACATACCATATCCATTTTTGAAGATATCGACGTCGAAGATGTGAAAATTGATACTAATGTTGTAACGATGTTGCAGGTTTTAAATTGATTGAAGTGAGGAGAGCGGATCTATATATATCATTTGACTGAAGAATGAAAACCATTTGTAAATAAATGAGAATTCTTTTTTCTTTCTGTATCGGGTAATTCAATTTAGATAAGTAAGAGATCAATAGCGAATAAAAAGAAGGTCGTTACAGTGTAGGTAAATCCTATGGTGTCAGGTCTTAGGCAATCAAAGTTTTCACGCAGCAGGGTGTGAAAAAAGCTCGATTGAGTCAATTGTTTCATTTCGATGATTTTTCGTTCAATATCCTCATCCCTCATCAATGGATTGATTGTTCAGGAGACATGATACAAAATGTGTAATTAGCACATTAGCCCACATTCTTTTCGTGTCACTTCGAATGCTAATGAAGCAATTAGAAAAACTATAAAACAAATAAAAATATTTAGACGAAAATAAATATTGTCAGATTAAGAGATTAAGATGATGATAATAATGATCTTTCGCTGATACCATAGCAATGACGCTTCTTAATTTAATCCATGTGTCTCTCTGTTTGTTATGCACTGCATTGACGAGGCATTTATTACGACACACATGACGCCATCATAGACGGTATTGTGTGAATACAACGAAAGGAAAACAAATGCGAGGCTAATCACGGGATATGAAGGTATTTTTATGACCACCTGAAGGCTTTTTGTTAGCCACGAAATCGCGAGACGAAAGAAATGACGAAAACTACGAAACGACGCACGTTTCCCCAAAATATATATTTGAAATATGGAGTAGATGTTGTTACGAATAAATTGACGCCCATGTAAGAAAAACTGACGCGGTGACAGCAACTGCTGTCCTTATTTTCCATAGATTTTTTGAAACCTTCGGGACATTCCCAATGCCAACTTGGCCTTTCTATTTTTGGTCCTTTCCAGGCCAGGAAGTTTCATGGAGCTATTTCGTTTCGTGACTTCGTGACTTGGTGGTTAACAAGCAGCTGTCATTATTTGTGTCTTTTTCCATGGCAGCAACAAAAATGTCTTATTCCCTTTGTTATGTGCCCTGTCTAACGGGGTCTAAATATACCTCTAAATTTTGTATAAATAAGGAGGAAATTTGCCAGAATAGCCAGACAGCAGGCAATAGCCAGCCACCCGAGTGCATTCAGCAAAGCAAGAAAGAGTAAAGACCAAGAACTCTGGTAAGATTTTGTATTTTTTCATTTTTTTAAAGTAATACACACGTTTTTTACGAGAAACTGGTTTAGGACAAACTAGTACTAAAAATTTAAGACATCTCCTTTCTATGCTCGAGAAATAAGAAACTTCTTTTAGTTAAATCAAGATAAAACAAGGTTAAATAGAAAGATACCATGGCAAATGTATTGTTGAACCCAAGGGGCAAATCAATTCTCAAAATAGCGTACGTGACTTTCGTGATTTTAAAATCACGTAATTTTTTTCTCTAATGTTTTGTGATTTTAGTGATTTTTCTGGGATTATCGTATGATTTTTCAAAAAGTTTTCAGTGATTGGTAATTTTTGTGCTTTTTGCTTGTGATTTTTTGTGATTTTGTGTTATTTGTAAGTGATTTTTTTGTGATTTCAAGGAAGGTGTACGAAAAAAAGCAAAGATTTGCCCCTCGGTTGAACCTGCCTTCCCGAATGATAACAATACACTGTTTAAGCCTTATGATGTTTCAGATTTCAAGAAGTGTATCTGCAGTAGTGTCGGAAGCGAAGTTGATAGGAAATAAGGAAAATATTGAGAAGCTTTTAATACTGAAAATGCTAAATTTTTATGTGGAGATGAGAAATTTTCAGTACTATGGTCTGATCCACGTTTCTTAGAAAAAAGGCTTACTCTATTGGAGTTAAAAAAAAACCGTTCACTGCCATGACTGACAATCTCTGACCTGTGAACAATCTATAATCCAGTGCAATCGATCAAAAAAATACCAATTCCATTATCTTTGTTTCCATATCAGCCAGGGGATATGCCTTTGCACTGTTTAAGCCTGGTTTCCATATGATCACAAGGATCGCAAGCGACGCAAGGATCGCTCAAGATTGTGACTTGCGATCGTTGCGATTCTTGCGATTCTTGCGTCAAAGAGGTTTCCATTTGATCGCAAGGATGGCAACAATTTGAAGCACGACGCACCAAATCATACGAGAATCTGTGAAAGTGAGGCCAGTGTGGCCAAAGCGAGGCTTTATTGAACATTCCGGATGAAAAACTGACGCAACAATCGCCAAGGTTTGAAACAAACGGTTTCCATTAAAAAATCTCTTGACGCAAGGATCGCAAGAATCGCAGAGATAGAAGTTTTTCTAACTCAAATCGCAAGGATCTCAAGGATCGCAAGGATCGCAGCAAATTTTAAAAGCAGTTTCCATTAAGACGCAAGGATCGCAAGGATCGCAAGACACTATTTTCAGCGATCCTTGCGTCGCTTGCGATCCTTGCGATCATATGGAAACCAGGCTTTAAAGATACAAGGATTACCGACAACCCTTTCGATTAAAAAAGAAACAAAGGCTGTTGATTGAGCATTTTATCTATATCTGTTCACATTGTGATAAATCAGATACCTTTAGAAAGTGATAGATAACAAAATATGTGATTTTCTCATTTTGATATGAATCTTGCACTTTGCTAAGTTTCCTGTGAGTTCTTTACATTTGCGAGGGCCAAACCATCCATAAAAGCGTTCGAGATTTTTCGAATCATTTGGGTTTTAGAGATTTTTACGAATATTTCTTGAAAAAACTGTTGCCCAAGTGATACACCCCTTGGCCCTGACAAATGAGTTTATGCGACGTTTTTTTTTTGAGGGGCTTCCATTTACCTGCATGCAGATAAAGAAAGAAGTCAAAACAAAACTTGATATGGCTAACAAAGCGTTTTGATACCTTTCAAACGTTTACATTTAGACACGTCCCAAAATAATAATGTCTTGTTTCAGCCTGGTTCCCTGCGTCAACTCGGCCGCGTTCGTTTGAGGGTACTGGGCGCCAGGGAAACGATTTGTTGACGCCTGGACAAAAACCAGCGAAACTTCTCAAACTTCTTAATCCTTATTTGGAAAACCAGTTAAGGATTTCTGAAAACCGGCTTTCCGTGCTCATCAGAGCGTGTTGCAGAGTTTATAAATAGCCTATTGTATTTGATAATCCAGCTTGTGATCATGTTGTGACGAAAGAAAACAGAGACAACGAAAACAATCGAGTGATTAAATGTTTAGCACTTTCCACCTTTTCGAAAATGTATTGAAAATCTTGATACGACCAGAACCTTTTCTTGGAAAACCTATTTCTTAGATTATATTTTCCCAGTATTGGAGTCTCTAAACTTTTTGCCTTTTTGGCGATCTTATGGTTGTTAAAAAAGCGTACGTAATTTTTCGGAACAAAAGAATTTTTAAAGCATGTTTGAGAGATTTTCCTTGAAAGCAAAAGGATTTATCGCCAACAGTGTACGAGACTTTTGGGAAGTGATTTAACCTTCAATAAGCAGTTTCTAATAAAAGAATACGTTTAGTACAGGTACAGGTACATAAGCTGCTAATTTTTGGTAATCTGAGGGCTGAGTGAGTTTCTTACGTGCGGTTTCAGGTAACCAAGCAAAAGCTATTGAAGCTAATAAAACAGACTCAATGGCAAAAACTGACAGAAATGGTATTATGACTTGCACCTTTGTAATATTAAAAAGGTGCAAGTCATTTACCTAGCCAAGGCCGGTTTGCACAATCGCTTTTCCTTAGTGATGCCGGTCACAGGATAATTATGGACGTTTGTGTTTGTCAACTATCCCATAATGCAATGTCAGGGAGAACTTGTGACCACATGCTGACTTGTTTTCAATAACGAGATGGCTATCTCTAAAAAGGGGAATGGAACGGGGAATGGAATGGGGAATGGAATGGGTTCGGGGAATGGAAAAGTTATACAGTATATAAAATAGTAAAGTATATCATTGCAGAGTACTTCTATAGATATATCTTTTCACCAAGTTGCAAGTCAATAACACTTATACTTTTGCTACAAATCAAAAAATAAACTTTGCTTTTTAAAACAAAGGGGAATGGAATGGTTTTCGGGGAATGGAATGGTTTTTCGGGGAATATAAAAACTACTGGGTAGAAAGTTGATTTCAAGGTATCATTCGATGCCCCTTCTTCTCAGCAATCCAAATTTGCCAATTTCGCATCGATACATTGAACTGTTACACCATAAACTTACTGTAAAATTCAGCTAATAATTTCTTAAGATTTGAATTGACAATATCAGGCAGATTAGCGAAGGAATTCTTCTAAACAAAGACAAGATAGCAGCTGTCTCGCTGATTCAAAAGAAATGAAATGACAAATTAGAATGACGTAGATACATGTTCCTGGGAATTTTTTTGGCCTTTGTTTTCGCAATCAGGGGTGATTCAGCCAGGATATTCAGATCAAATTGAATGCAAATTGGCATTGCAGCCGTAGTCGTCGCTACTATATGTATAATAGAATGTACCCCCCTCCTCCCAGAATTTGCAGGGCATTGTGTGTTCTCCATGAAAAAACGTTTCGTCAATGCTTGTTGACAAGTAAAAAACCCCTGGTATAACTGATGCTTGTACTTGAATGTTTTAGAACCTTGAGGAATAAATGGAGAATTCGATGTTTTTTCTGTTAAATTGTTGTATTTTTTTAATAAAATAGCTATCACCACGAAACCTATCAATTCAACATTCTTGCTCGTTTACACATATTTCTTTTATAGAAAACTAAGGCCCCGGGCTAGCAAGCAGTTTCTTAAATTTTCGGTTCATTTTAAAAACCAAAGTTTCTTACGTGTTTCTTATTTTGTCAAGAGGGCTTTCAAATAACTTGGTAAGAGCTCAACGCAAGTCGCACTGAAACTAACGTCCAAATATAACGTCCTATTAATGTACAATTTCAAGACAGTTTCAAGTGACTTGGGAAAATTACAACTAAAGGCCAGTGTGTGAAGATGCACTGCACGCATTGACGAAACGTTTTTTCATGGAGAACACACAATGCCCTGCAAATTCTGGGAGGGGGGGTATATTTTATTATACACATAGTAGCGATGACTACGGCTGCAATGCCAATTTGCATTCAATTTGATCTGAATATCCTGGTTGAATCACCCCTGATTGCGAAAACAAAGGCCAAAAAAATTCCCAGGAACATGTATCTACGTCATTCTAATTTGTCATTTCATTTCTTTTGAATCAGCGAGACAGCTGCTATCTTGTCTTTGTTTAGAAGAATTCCTTCGCTAATCTGCCTGATATTGTCAATTCAAATCTTAAGAAATTATTAGCTGAATTTTACAATAAGTTTATGGTGTAACAGTTCAGTGTATCGATGCGAAATTGGCAAATTTGGATTGCTGAGAAGAAGGGGCATCGAATGATACCTTGAAATCAACTTTCTACCCAGTAGTTTTTATATTCCCCGAAAAACCATTCCATTCCCCGAAAACCATTCCATTCCCCGAAAACCATTCCATTCCCCTTTGTTTTAAAAAGCAAAGTTTATTTTTTGATTTGTAGCAAAAGTATAAGTGTTATTGACTTGCAACTTGGTGAAAAGATATATCTATAGAAGTACTCTGCAATGATATACTTTACTATTTTATATACTGTATAACTTTTCCATTCCCCGAACCCATTCCATTCCCCATTCCATTCCCCGTTCCATTCCCCTTTTTAGAGATAGCCATAACGAGATGCTTTTCTTTCTGATAAAACAAATCACTACAGCCAAGTTTTCAAATGAATAACTGAATGCCTGTTAACTTAGACAAAGCCGTAGAGTCCAAGTTTGATATTTGACTTTCTCCAATTTCAATGGAGTTATTCCAACCTTTCCTTGCACGTGTCACCTTGTACAATGTCGTTAATTCCTCTTGAAATTCTTCAACAATAGGTCGTTTGTAAATGACTTTTTAAACGAATTGAGACGAATGTGTGATGTCAAAAGGCAGACATCACAATGAAAACAGCCAAGCCAATTTTTCATGGATTTGAATAGGAATGATATTTCTAGCAAAAGCTTCAACCCCTGTTATATCATTGAATCATCTGACTCATACAGTGACTCTGGTCTCAGCAAGAAGCAACCTATAGAAATGAAATCTATTGAAATACACGTATTCTTAACAAAGAATACTCCGAGCAGCAGCACTCAAATCGCCAAAAATTTAAGAAACTCCAGTACAGGGAAACATTAACAAACTACTTATTTGCAATGTTTCTACCAATTTCCTGTATCGTATCACTCGGGAGCTCTTGGGTAACGTCTAAACTCTAGATGGCATAAAAACCTATTTCCAAAATGTTTACAATGGCAATAGAAGTAAATATGAAACCCAGGCATGAGGTGGACTTGCTATAATTTTAATTCTTTCTTTACAGACAATCGGTAGTTAGAAGTAGCAATGCTGATGTGAAATGAATCCTATAAACGATTTGCATTCCCTAAAATCTGTCCTGCAGACACAGAATGATTTTGATGAATTGGTTCACATCATAGACCCCAGTTACCCAGAAGATGAGTTTCATCACAGGGAACTGAAGACAGATTTCAAAGGATTTGCTATTGACGAGGTTACAACTAAGATACTCTCTCCTTCTTGCCGAGAAAGTCTCATCCCACTTTTTTCCAAACCAGACGGCAACTGCTTATTCAACAGTGTTAGCATACTTTTTTGCGGAACTGAAGCTCTTTCATCTCACCTGCGAATGCAAACATTTCTGGAGCTTTACAACAACAATGAATACTACGCAAGGCATCCTTTCATAGAAAATTATCATATAGAGAACTGTAGTGACATGACTTATGAGACGCTCTTTGGGACATTGTGCTATCATGACCAAACATATAGCATCTTACAAAGTGAAGGATTTGGTGCTGCCCTTCGAAAAGAAATACGCGAAACCGTTATACTTGGGCATGGTGCTTGCTTACTGCACATACTGGCATTATCAAGTGTCATAGGAAGACCAATCACATCTGTTTACCCAGACAACAGTTACAAATTTTCTGACGCATACAACTGTTCCATTAGCTCTAGAATCTTACGTTCAAATGTAGCATCAATTACACTTTGCTGGACTAATACACTTGGATGGTTTGATCGAACATCGCGTTTTTTGCCAAACCACTTTGTCCCTCTTGTGCCAGCCTCTCTATGTCGTCCAGCACTACAGAAGCCATTTCATCAGACTCAAATGAGTAGCAAACAATCCAAACCGAATCAAACTAATTCTATCCAAAGCTTTTTCAACAAGCGCAAAACTGACAAAACCCCCATTGTTATCGTGGATGAACAGCAGTCAATAAAAGAAAGCGTACTGACTTCTCACAGAGCTGAAGTATCCCCTGTAATACCGTTAGCCATGCCATTAGACTGGTACAAACAACTTGGAAGAACGGTCATTGGCAATGCAGCTCGCGACGAACAACGTCAACAGCGGAGACACTCTGGAAATGACGAGATTCTGAGAGGAACAGTTAAGGGGTCGTTACGCGAGGCTGTGGATAGAATCGACTTGCAATTGAAAAGTGCGACAAGTCTTCACCGTAGGAAACTTGAAGCTTCCAGAAGGGTTGCTTTGTTCCTGATCGATCAAAAACCACTTGCAGAAACAAAGGAAATTGGGAAAATTTATCAGGGAGACGAAGTAAGACATTTTTATATTTATAAATTGTTTCTGTTCTAGACTTGCTGCAAGTCTGTTCCATAGTCTATCAGCGCTAAAAGAATAAAATGACTGCTACGGGGGCGTGCACAACTGAGAAGACGCTGCTTCTTCGCAGCATCCTCTTTGTTGTGCAAGCCCTTGCAAAACTAATCGTAATCTTCTGCCACTGATAGACCAAGGATGGACTTGAACAAAATAAGTTCTGCACGTTGGATCTTTGTTCGAATGTCAACGCTCTCTTTCATATTTTGGAGACAGATAAGAACCTGTAGTATACTTGTCACACTTACCTAAATCCATTGTCTACTAAGTAGACTAATTTGGACCAACATCACATAGAGATCTAGCCGAAGTATTCATTCATTTTACATTTTAAACTTTTTATGCATCCCGGTTTTTATTCCGCTCTTTCACTGTATTTTGTGATTACCAATAATGGCACATTTTTATTTTTTCCCAATTTTTTACGATGTTTTAATCCGTCGACAAGCTCTTCAATCACCGTTTTTGGGAGCAAAAGATAGAAGTTCTTTTTACTTCTCTAAAAGTTCTTTTCTATCTCCCGGTTATTCCATGTCATGGGATATGTTCTGGTGGTAAAATATTAATGAACTTTCAATCCTTATAGGTGCATGTAAAAGAAAAGGCAATCAGAATCTTTGAAAAAGTGAGCCAGTTCTTGCCAGTTTGCCAAATCTACATTGATGGTACGGCCTATGTCATTGAAGACAGATTATCGGACATTTTCGCTGTTGTGGAAAAGCTTGTATCGAGCAAAGTAAGCAGAAGTTCGACAAATGACCTGATCGAATCAAAGATTGGAAAGTCCTACAAAGATGCACTGGAGTTCATGGACACAAAGAGAGATCAAGACATACTGCGAGGGCTGCTCACCAATTTGACAAGCATCAGGTTTGCCTCACGCCTTGAGGAACGCAAGAGTAGGGAGGGCTGCAGACGTGCAGCAATGAAATTGGAAGGAGATTTACTAACGTTTGATCAACTTAAGGTGACTTCCCAAACTGTCAGGAGCGATTTAACGAACCAGCAGCAAGCAAGGTAAGATTATCAATTCCTTGTAGTACAATTGTTTGGGCAATAGACCTTCTATTTATTCTATGAAAGAGCCTGGATTTTTCTTTAAACAACTTTTTTATACTTACTTTGATATGGGAAGTTTGATCCAGTGGCGTTAGAGCTACAGTTGCAAGAAAGTACATGGGTGTCTCGAAACAATTTTGCCCAGTTTGTGCGGCTGCTGTAGGCGAGCTATGACCAACATTCTCACATCTATCATAAAATTGCATAGAGCAAGCTTCAACTTAGACCTTGAGACCTTTCTTGAGTACATCTGAAAGTCCTCTCTCTGTCTGCCTCCGTCTTTCTCTTACAAATAAATATCACTGTTAACTTTTTCACGAATTTAGCAACAATGTACATTCAACGCTAGAACCCTTTCGTTAAAAGTTTACAATATTTGAAATTGCTGGAGAATGATAGCGGTGCCAGCAACTACAAATTTTGACTTTGTTTGCAGTTAATTTGTAAACACTCATCGCATCGACTCAAAATGATACTACAAGGTATGTAATTGTATAAAAACCGATACAATTAAGGCTGCAGCTCCTCCACAGCAGCCACACAAGCGGGGCACAAGTTTTGAACTCTGACAAGCTTTAAACTCTGATGTGTTGAGCTGATTACCGTAAAAACCTCGCCTACAAGGACTAGCATTTTGAAACCAAGCTGTCTTGGCTGTTATCATGACATCAGGAAATCAGGAAAAACAGTCATGAAATCAGGCTGTAGGCTTGAATCCTACATCAGGTTCTTAAATATCGTCAAGGCAATGACTTCCAAAGTTGATTTGGTTTTTTAAATATCTTCGTTTAAAATCAAAATACTGTGGCAGAGGGTAGAAAACAAGCATTGTGGCGGAATCTGACTTACTAGTAATTATAGAATATATCATAAACCACTCCTATGATAATAGAAAGTAACTTGTTTCGTTACAGATTGCACAAGGTGATAATCCAAAAACGAAAATTCAAAGAAATGAATAAAATTGCGGAAGGACGTGGCAGGAAGCTCAAATCAAACGAATATCCAGATTTGACAAAAGTCATGGAATGCTTGTTTGCTGAAGAAGGGCTGGAGGCACATCCAAGGCTCACTGACGAAGTTCTGTACAGATCAAAAGGAAACACACTTACAATGAGGAGGGCCAAAGAAGTGATCCTGAACCTTGCACCTTCCAGTTTCTCAATCTCTCTCTCTTCACTGTACAACTATACGCAGAACTACAAAGTGGGAACTTTGCAAGCCAAGCGACACCACCATGGGAGACAAGTTAATGCGTGCATTTCACTGAATAAGCCTTCTCGGTCAAAAACAGTTGTTAGCCCTGTTATAAATCTTCACTGGTCATCTGCCAACGTCAACTATTGCCTTGAAAAAGCTGCTACAGCTCCAAACAGCTACGTCATCGACTCAAAAGACCCAAAGAACATTGTATGTGCGGATGTAGCACCTGTACAGCAGCCAGGAAAGACTTGGAAGAAGTCTAAAGGTGTCCTTCTTGATCATGAATGGAACCAGTCCCGGACGAATGCTGTCACCCCAAGTACGCATCTTTTTGTTAATGCAAGGAAGGAATCAGAGCTAGTAGGTGCAGACAACATTGTGCAGGTAACAAGATCTGGAAGTGCTGTAACCCTGATCAATTTGTCTTATTTCGAGCCCTCTACAGCTTTCAGAGCAATGCATGAGATACTCCATTTGATGTCAATGCCCTCAATGGAAAGCAAGTTCAGAAGTTCTGAAACAAACAAGCTCGCAAAAAATTTCTTGTTCATCGTAGACAATGGTGCGGGTGAGCAGCCCGCGAGTCCTTTGGTGCAAATGCTTCTAATTCGCATGAGATATTTACTTGGCCTCGACAGCATCACGCAAGTGTCTTATGCCGAATATAACAGCAAGAGAAATTTCGTAGAAAGAGTTCATGCAGAGGAAAACCGAGTTTTGTCAAGACATGGACCATTTTCGAGCAAGATGGCACACTCCGTTTATCGTACTGGCTCCGAGGAACATAGAGCAAATATGGAGCAGATGGCTACGGAAACCATTTCTTGCCTCAGAGAAGCCCGTTTTGGTGGGGAGCCGTTGAAATCATTTCGAGGTAAGTAAATGTTAGAGACACTTTTAAGATTTAATTGCATTGCTCCTTTATGCATGCCTGATTTAACATTCTGAACCTTTCAGGAAAATGTGTTGGACAACGTTACAACATTTAGGACAGACGTTATACTGGCAATAGAGGACGACTAAAAAGAGCATTCTTAATTTCATTACTTCTTTTAAATCATGTTTGCTCTTGAAATTGTTAAACTTTCTTGGCTATTATCTTTCTGGCGGCCTTGTTGGTTGGAGTTTGCTGATTTGTATCAGGATGTCAGGATGGGTTAATAAAATGCTTTTTAAAGGTACATGTTAAGTAAAGAGAGAATTGTAGAACTTTGAAAGCTTACTCATTTCCGATTAAAACAAAAGATGACAATGACCAAGATATCTTGCAACAACGCAAAGGATGACCAAAAACCACGAATGACCTATTTTGCTACTTCACTTTACTGCTGCACTCTACCAAGACCTGCTTCTCACAATTTTGGTTGTAATTCACAATTTGTTTGAGTCGAGAGATATTTACACATTCTCACCTCATTCATTATTTAAGTTTTTATAATATCTTTATTTACGTTCCAGGTATCAGAGACTGTGATGCCATCTACAAAGACGAAGCAGAACTGAAATCCTTTCTGTCGCTCAGCGAAGCATCGAAAGAAGAACACGAAGCTTCGTACGTCACCAGCGATTCAAGCCTGATGCATGACATTGCAATGATTTGGAACATCAAGCAGCCAGAACCAAGGCGATACATTGACGACTACCAAGAGCTAAATGACAGCTCAGTTACACGGCGAGATAAGTATACCTTTACGACCTACTCTTCACCTCAGGAAATGGAGGGTGCCGTACAACCAGTGCCAGACTATTGGAGATGGCTGCAAAGTAATGGTGAGCTACACTATCTTCCATATGATCTTTGTTTGAAGTACAAGGAAGAGCTTTCAGCAAGCAAGTTTGGGCTTTATCTTCCCTCATTGATTCTTAAGCCAATCCTAAGCATCTTCCCAGATCCCCAAGCAGATCTCATTCATGCATCAGCATTTCTCACCTGGACAACGGTGAAGGAAGTGGAAGAATATTGGCAACACATTTCAGCAAAGAACAAAGCGGTTCTAGAGAACGATATTTTGAGAGAAAAATTGCGAGAATTGAAGTTTTTTGAAAAAAGCAAATCAGACCTTCAAAAACTGTGTTTTGAGAAGAAGCTGTCTTCTGATGGATCAAAGATTGATCTTGGAGTAAGAATTGCAGCCTCTGAGGGTGTTGACTTGGATCAAATCACAGCCCAATTGTATGATGGTAATCTCCAGTCTTTGCCAGTGTCAGTTGCAGCCATTAACAAGCTTAATGTTTCTGTGTTAAGGGCCATCTTGCATTATCATAATATTAGCCATGACGGCACGAAAGAAGAACTAGCTCTTAGGGTTTATCTCCTGAGAGCAAACAGGAAAAATTTGATTCATTACCATTTGAAAAGGGGGTTACTTGAACTTATCCACAAAGCAGAGGATTTCATACACCTTCAAATCAGCGATGGTCTTCTCTCTCCTACACGTCACATCAAACGAAGGAAGTTTGAAACGCGACAGGAAGCATCAGTTAGTGAAAAGAACCCACGGCAAATGGCAAGTTATTCTCGTTTATATGAGAATGCCATCTTACCTGTACCACCAGGAGTAACTGCATACAACATAACATCACTGATGAAGTCTTTAAGCACACATCTAAAGGTTCAGGGTAGCCAAGAGCAGATTGACCCAAGCATCATCCTACGGACCCTGCCAAGCAACAGTCAACTACGAGCAGGAGTCGACAACATATTCTGCATCGGTGCAAGGGTGAGGGTAAACTGGAGCAAAGATGAGATCGGAGACAGTGGATGGAGACCAGGCTGGTATGTGGCAACTGTGGAAGCAGCTGACATGGACAATGATTGGATCAAAGTGACATACCTAAGTGAACCAGGATGCATTTACAAGATAGATGTTAGTTCATTCCTATCCTTGGGGAAACTTGAGATTCAAGATTGACAATTTAATTAAAGAATGACGCCACAATATGACTACATCTTTTCACAGGCATGTTTGATCAGCTTCTGAATGACACAGCTGAATTCAACTTGTTTAGAGCTTTTAAATGGTTTATGAATCTTTGCATTTTAATTCGTCCAGAAAATGTCTGTGACGTCATTACCCAAGGGTACTCCCATACTTGACCAGACGGGATGTCCCGCTCACTAGGGTGTACTTTTATGGTTAAAATTATACAACAGGGTGTCCTAATCTGATAAAAATTATGCGACAGGGTACAACCATTGATAAGAAGAACTATGCAATAGGGTATTGTGCGGAAGGATAGTTTTATATTTTTTATCGTGTGGAATGATATTTTTTTAGTGTTCTCTTGAAACAGTGGATAATTTATACTATTGAAAAAAATTCCATGCGACAGGGTATACTTTTGGGGTATTTTTTATGCAACAGGGTGCAGGGTGTGGAGAGATTGCCACACACCCCTGTCACTTCCCTAGTTAAGTACCCCCCTGGGCGTTATTAGTCCGATGAGTGCTGCATAATGGAAATTTTTATTTCATTCATGTATGTTCAAAATTTGTAGTGGAATTTTACTAAAGTCGATCATGCTGATTCCAAATGAACGGTCAATAGCTAGTCTTTATGAGGAGCAGGAGACATTTGTCAATTTCCCAAAGACAGTATGTCAAAACGGCGTTTCGTAGTGCAATAACTGAATAGCAGCTGCACATTCGGAATCAGCATAATCAACTTAGTGTAGATGTCTATCATGATGTCATAGGACTAATAAAGTCATGAAATTCTTCAAGATCAATCAAAATGCAAAATATTTACATATTATAGCTCTAATTAAGTCAAATTCAACTGTGCCACTAAGAAGCGGATTAAACATTCCTATGGAAAGAAATATTTGCATTAATCCCCACAAATTTTGTTATTGACATCGTCAAACAAATAAAATCTTGTCTCAGTAGTTTAAATTGCCTAACAGCTTCAAAATGGTGACTGTGACTAAATTGGGCCAAGTCTGTCGTGTTTATAACCAGTCACATCTCTACTTATCGTCACATGCCTATCCTCAGCATTTGATTGGCTGATTAGTTTGCAGCTAGGCAACTGAAGCAATGCAATGCTCAAAGTGACGTTTGAAGGATAGCCGGCGTTCAATGTTTCTCCAGATTTTTCGTAAGATTTTAGTCCCTTTAGGATTGGTTTGGCTCAAGCCACTGTATGAGTGAGCATAATAACATTTGATTAAAAACTTTGAATGAATGCAAGGAATCACATAATCAGCCTGATCAAGTGTACCAAGAGATTGCTCTGAAACTCAAAGGAAATTCAGCTTTGGACTCTTCTTCTCATAAACTGCAAATACTTCAAATTTTGGAAATTGTTGCTTGAAGTTTGCAGAAAGTAAACTCTCCCCCCCCCCTGCAAGTCTGCAAGGTGATCAAGCCAGACAGATTTAGAACCATTTAGAACATGAAATTGAGTTCCCATGATTCGCTGGCTTTGGCAGTGATTGGCTTTGTCATAGTAATTGTTGAATTCTGTGAGCTGTTCTGCGCAGATCAAAATTATTGAAATTCAATTAATTTGTATAAAATCAGCTTTAGATGCTTGCAGGTTACTGTCCTTTATTTTTTTCTTCAACCCTTCAACCCCCCTGGAAAATCTTTGCAATACAGAGATATAAACCCTTTCTACCCCTTGGAAATTTCAATGTCGTTGCATCCTTGCCCCCCTGGAAAGACCCAGCAGATTTGAATGTAAACCCCCTAGGAATACGCCTTCCACACCCCTGTACGGACAAAAGATGGAATAGCCCATTACCAACACTCCAAACATACATTCATATCGTGTTACAAAAGTATGGCTTACATTGTATGCTTTAGAATAGCGTGCATTTAGTGAGGAAAGGGTCCTGGCAGGAATTGATTTAGTTTTACGAAAAACAAAGGACAAAAGTAGGACAGGTATCACCCGAAATGTCGCAAGGTCGTCGATAGAGGGGGCCCTTAGGCTGGATGCAACTGAATGCACAGAAACTTCATAAGAGCGGAAGAAGCTCAATAAAAGACAATCAGGAAAAGACGACTTCAGTTTTTAAGACACATAATGAGAAAAGAGAAGCCTGAAAACCAATTAGTGACGACAAGATGGATCAAGCAAGGAAAGGAAGTCAGAGGAAAGAGCTTGATCCAAGTCCTTTGCCAATCCAGGACAAAGTTTGATTGGGTCTACTGGTACAACAGGTAAGCTTGGAGTAAAATGGGTAAAGCAAAGGATGTGAATAATAAAATCCTCAGATACCCTGTATGGAAAGTTAAATTTCTGTGCATTGCACTTGTGCACCAAGAAACAATAGGGAACAACAGAAAACAATAGAAGCCAGGGACTCTGTGCGCAGCACATGTTTCAGAGCACTTTCATTTGAAAACGCAAAAAGTATGATGGGTATGGGATTTGTGAGTTCTGGTGTAAACAGGAGGCCAATATGAAATGAAAACATGAATAAGGTTATTGTGTAAACAAGGCCTTCATAGCCTTTCCTGTGACTCAAGAATTCATTTCAGGATGTCATGGGTGCAATGACTGTAAATGCATATTTTGTAAAAGGATTTGAAAAGTATCTTTTCATTTGCAGATATGTTTGTCAATCAACCTGGTTACATCATGTACAAACAAGCCCAGAAAACAAGTCAATACAATGTTTTTGAGATAACATTTAAAACTATAGATGCAACTGGTATGCTTCTGCATGCACAAAGTGTCGAGAAAGGAGATTTTCTCACCATAGAGCTTATCAGAGGGAAAATCAGGTTTGTTGATTGCTTTGTCAGAGTTGAGTTGATTTGAAGGTGTTATGGCGCAGTGGTTTAATCCTCTAACTTTGCAGCCAGAACAGTCAGGTGTAGTGGGTTTGATACCCAATAGGATCCCGTCACTGGTGTCATGACAAGGGGAGGTGGGCTCAATTAGCGCTTAGCAACTTCTGTGATCCAAGCTTTGGCGCTAAAAACTGCAACTTCACCTTGCCGTTGCTTGCATGGGATCAGTGGCCAAGTCAAGCAGCTTGTTCAGCTTCTCTAAGATAACTGAAGTTGAGCTCAGTCGTGTGAGGTCAAAATCCAGATGGGTGACCTTTTGGATGCTTACTAAGCAACTCACCTCACCAGCCTTGGGAGGGAATAAACTTAGGATTTCCACATCCACATGCAGCATAGATGGAGAGCATATATTTTAGCTAGAAATAGCTAGAGGAATCCTTCCAGCCATTGAAATAAAGTATGTACTAAATGCATGAGTGAATGAATAAATGAATTAATGGAGAAATAAATGAATGAATTGCCCATTAAGAATCACTGGCATCAAATCTCTAAAAACACCAAGTGTAATAGCTATTACATGTCATTCTATTCATTGAATCACTGAGTTAAGATCTATTATGGGACTTTCCTGCAATCTTAAATATTTTGAAATTAAAACAGTTTTTCTTTATATATATATATATATATATTTTTTATATCCGCTCTTGGATCTTTATTTTGTTGGTTTTGTTCTAACAGATATTTCTTCTGGCTCCTGCGAGACACACACAGCCACCGACTCTAGCAGTTCTTTACTCTGCGCTTTCTCTGATCTTTCTCCTGCCGCTTTTGTCATTACCCGCTACTTAACACATTTTAAATACGCATTGTAATTAATAGGATCCCGCTTAGGCTATTGTCTTGTATTGTTTTTTAATTTCTGAATCTATATGTACGCTCCGTCTAATTTTGAAAAGTCATACTGATGAAGGCTTCGGCCGAAACGTTTAATGAATGTGTTTTTCTTGAGAATCTATATTTACTTTATTACATATTGCGAATGAGCTTATGAGAATATATATATATATATATATATATGTATATATATTTCAACCCGTTTGAGGCTGTGATGTTGTCTAAATTTAAAGGTGTTTGAGCTCAATGCCAGAATGTAGGCATTCGTACACGATGGTTTTGGAAATTATTCTTCGTTTCCTCTAAAGCATCTACAATGATTGAAATTTTCAGAACTCTACCTTTTAATCATGAACAGCTTGAAGATTTTAGAAAGTCCAACTGTAGAGTTGTAAAGTAGCTTAGATTAAGTTGTTGTTGTTGTTTCTAGCACCAATGGCTGTGTTGTTGTTGTTTCTAGCTCCAGTGGCTGGGATTGCAGAAGTAGAGAAGACCTATGTAATCAAGTTTATGACCTTTTGTCATGACGTTGAGGTAGTGGGGCCCAAATCAGCTTAAGCACCATCTGCAAAGTCTGTTCTGGCTGCAAAGTCAGAGGGTTGCTGTATGCCACCACCCTATAACACATTCATTTAGACAAACCTTTTTAAAAATTTAACATGTATGCTATATATGCTATTCTTGGGGGTGAAAAGTATTTGGCCAAAGAAAGAGGAATGTGACAATATTTCCATCCATTTTACTGGGTGAATTGTAATGTATATACCTTAGCTAAGTGATACGGCAGACAGGATTAATTCAAAAGATCTCAACTCCATTGACCGAGTGAAACTTTGACTTAAACTGGGATTTTTTGTAGATTACAAGTGCCTGATTTCAAGCTTGAATGAAGAATTTCCTGAAAATTGGTTGTCCTGGTTGTTGGTTCAAAAATAGATCTGGTTTTGGCGCTTTTTGTTTGCTGTCAAAAACTTCATGTAAACATATATATACAGGCCTTTTCTTGAGGAAAGTTGCACGATAGTGCCAAAATGCTTGCGTAATTTCGTTTGCGCGAGCGATCGCTCAGGTAAAGATTCACAAGCACCGTTTATTCCTTGGAAAAGGAAGTTACAATGAATCTCGATATTATTATTGTCAAATGAGAATGAATCGTTGGAACACTAAAGGTTAGTCTTTTCAATCATATGGTAAGCACGGATAGGATACCATCGTTTTTTCGTCTTGTCTCATCAAAACCGATGAATCTTTACTTTCTATCTTCTGTTTCTGGAAGTGTGTTTGTTCTTACTATTTATCAACTCTGAACATCGGGCAGGGAAATTTTGTTCCTCCTTCTTCGATTTAGACCACAATTTTATCCGCCGTAATTCCGTTAAGATACGGTAAACAGTATGATGCTCTCATATAGAAGGACTTTAAATGGGAAGAAAGGTTTTGCATTCAATGATAAAAGTAAAGGATCGATGCACGTTGATTGATGAAATGACGAATCTGATGTCTGGCAATCATATTTGTACCATCGATGAGCCTGCTGCTACAATGTTGATTCCCCATTTGCAGTTTCTATGAGGATGATTCCTTGTCTTCTTGAAAGACTTTAACTTTACACCAAACAAACTCTTCGAAAGTTGGTTCCCTTCATGTAGTATTGTAGGCCCTGTTCACAATGTTGAAATTCTCTAAATTATATTTCCGTTGCTCTTAGAACCAATGTTTAATTAAATCATCTCCCCTACCAATCCAGCAAAATTCTTTCCAGCTTTAACTTTGAGCTTATAATGTAGTTATTCCAATATCAGGTTTCTATCGCATGTTTATACTGTTTTTCGTTTTCCCGAAAAAGATGTTTTCTTGACGTATATGATCATTTCCACCTGAGGCCAAATCCATTAATTCTGTTTTTCACAACTTAGCGGAAGACTTGTTCATTGATCAAGGAGGATTTTATCCTATTGCAATTCACAAGAAATTGTTGAGAGCGATTTCCCCTAAAATTGGCAATTTTGCGAGAGCGATAAAGAGCTCGCGTGATCATGTGTGCGCGAGTGCGGACGTGATCGCGAGCGATCGCTCGCGTAAAACGAAAAGGCCTGATATATAACAAAACTGCTGTTGCCATAGTATACTGCTTGATAATTAGAGGAAACAGATGTGAGGCCCCCAAAAGGGGGGTCGCTGGAGCTCTGGAGCCCATCATCTTGAAGGCTTGGAGCCCTGGAGCCCAAAGTGGTTTTCTAGAATTTTAAGAGATGGAGCCCCTGGAGCTCTAAAAAGCATG
The DNA here is from genome assembly GCA_964020215.1 of Aurelia sp. 3 sensu Dawson et al. (2005). Lineage (NCBI taxonomy): Eukaryota > Metazoa > Cnidaria > Scyphozoa > Semaeostomeae > Ulmaridae > Aurelia > Aurelia sp. 3 sensu Dawson et al. (2005). The sequence continues at coordinate 30,028,802 of OZ026572.1, read as the reverse complement.
CAATGGAGCCCTGGAGCACTGCAATTTCGCCATTGGGAGCCCGGAGCCCATTAAAATAAATCCTGGAGACTTGGAGCCCGAGATCCCTTAGAGGGCCTCAGATGTACACTAGTACAGCCCTTGTGCATACTAACATGGCAACAATATGGTAGGATTCTCGAGCTATATGAAGCCTGTGAATTTAGCTAAACAAAAACTGTGTAAGGCATGTAGGATGTAAAACTTCTTTTCAACACATAAGGACAACAAAGAATAATTTTGCTAAATTTCTGTAAATTTCTGGAAGTTATTCTCATCTTTCATGTGTTGTAGATATGCAGCAGAATTTGGCAATGGTGTTGTCAATACTGACAGGCAGGTGAAAGGATATCATGAAATGTATGTGGGTCAAGACCTTGCAGATAATCAATGGCATACAGTCAAAGTCACTCAAAACACCCAGGATATCACCGTTATTATTGATGGCAAAAGACAGCCAAAATATTTTGCCTTTCGAAGAGCACCTCCTGCTCCCACAGACTTCAGTGTTGATGAGGTCTATGTTGGTGGCTTATATTCATATGTTGGTGTAACAGAGGAAAGATCTTTAGCACAGGAAGGCACTGCCATGTGTATCCGTTCAGCCTTTATGAATGGAATCAATCTGATAGATAAATCACGATCTCGTAATAATGTTGCTAGTTTCTGCCAAGCTGTAAACTACTACCCAGTTTTCTTTCCCAACCAAGTGTCTCATTTGTCTTATAAGAATTACAATGGAAGGTCACTGAAACTGAAATTGGACTTCAGGACCGTTATTGCAGAGCAGATAATTGCAAACTACACCAATTCACATACAAGAGTTATGGACCTTCAGATAGATAGAGAAGGTAGACTTGTGCTTGGTGTGACAGTTGAAAACACTGGTAGTCGTCTTGTTGTGAAAACTGGCAAACCAAACTTTCATGATGGGGAATGGCATACGGTGGAGTTCTTCATAACAAACAGGGCACCCAGCTATGATGCAGAATTTGTAGTTGATGGTGTGAAACGTAGATCAAAATTAAACCAACCATTTGTCTTTGATAGAGGTCCACTTCATTTTGGTTTTGGTTTCACTGGCTGCATGAAAAATTTCTTCTTGAATGATAGAGCTCTTGATTACACAAAGCTCCAAAAAGTGTCTGTGTTGATGGGAAAATGTAACCTGAAAGATTTCTGTACACCTAATCCTTGTATGAATGGAGGCAAATGCAATCAGACTGATACCATATTTAGATGTGACTGCAGACATATTCCATATAAAGGCTCTGCTTGCAGTCACTGTAAGTATTTTTTGTTCTGTGTATGTTAAAGATAGTTTTGTTTTCCAAATTGAACAGAGCTCTTTAGCGTTTATTGGTTTGTAAAGGAATATTCCCAAAGTTAGGCCTTTAGAAGAGCTCGTGTGTGCATGTTAAACCTGCCATCTGCATTCTAAGGAAGAACCATTGATCAGAGGAAAATCCGCAATTTGAAGGAGTCAAAAGACAAACCGGCAAATGAAGATCATCATTATTATTATTATCGTTAATTGTCATAGGAGTAATTATATAATTATGTAGGATATCGTAGGATAGTCTTAGCGACGGAACAACGTTTGAAGAATTCCAACCGGCCACTTAACTTTTTAGATAGCGTTTGGTCACTGTTCTTTGGTTCGCCCAGTAGTAGTTAATTGTTCCATATTACATAAATTTTTTCATTTCAGTTGATTTACTTTATAATTTTCATGGTGAAGTGATTGATTTTATTTAATGAATACATCTATATATTTTAATTTTAGCTCGTTTCAATTACACATGCACAGAAGCCCATGAAAAGGCAGGGTCAAGATTCAAGAGTGATAATTACTTCCTTGATTTGGATGGTGTTGGTCCATTGCCTCCAATCAAGGCGTTTTGCAGACAAGGAAGAACTCCCCAGGACACCATAACTCAGATAAATACAACCCTGCCTTATGATGTGCCTACTATTAATCCTACTGGAAAGAAAATTATACCGGTCCCATATTTAGCAGATGAAGAAAGCATACGAGAATTGCAGCTGCATTTTAAAAAGTGTAGGCAGCTGATTCGGTACCGCTGTGCTAGGAGTGCTTTGTTCAATTCACCAACAGGACCAAAAAAGGTATGTACAGTATGGGCATTATTTAAGCAAGTATTTAATGGTACAGAATTTAAGCATTGCCTGAAACAATGGACTCGTCTTTAATGGAAAATCGGAGGCAAACATTAGTAATGACGTTTGGGGGAATAGGTAAATGCTACAAAAACACAAAGCAATTTCTGAACATTGATTCTACAGTTAAACTTTGCTTGCTGTTCCTCTACTATTTTTTTTGCTTGTTATTCTGATGTATATACGTTTATCAGGCTAATTTTGTTGATTTGGTATGTGTTCTTTTGCAAGGTTTAATGTTTCCCCACAAGCTAACTAATGTTTCATTTGAATGTTCATAATGACGAGTCCATTCTTTCAAGCAATTCTTGTCTTCGAAGAATGAGGCAAGCGACAACAGTCATTATCAGGTTTTTCATCATTCATCAGTTAGACCAAATTAGTTTGACAAGTCCATGATTATAAGACACATCCAGTTGACAAATCCATGTTACTAAGATAAAAATTAAATTAAAGACAAAATCGGTAGAATGTTTCGAACCATACTTGGTTCATTCATCTTCAGCAAATAATCCCAATTCTTGTCTTACCATTATGCATTTTTGCACTGTCATTACCGTAACGGGTACGGAAGGTTGGTTTCTGTTCCAGATTCCTATTGCGAAGGGGACAATATTCCACATCCCGATAATGAAAATGAGAAGATCCCGAGCATGCTTAGCCATTATGCTATACAAATGGCACTTAAGTGGCCTAATGGATGCAGTTATAGATCTAGATCTTGAAAATATCAGTATTGGAGTTCCACAGGGATCCTGTCTTGGACCTTCGCTCTTTAAACGATCTTCACATTGAGTCAAACATAGCTAATGTAACAATGTATGCTGATGATACCACCAGCATCTTCCTTCTGAGATACAATGAGTTTGATTCTGGTGTCAATGCAGAGCTTGAAAATCTAGTGAAAATCATTACAGGGCAGTAACGTTTTCGTGAATGCCATCGAAACTCAATACTTCCTTATTTTCTCACCAAAAGTCAGATAACGTAAGATGCTGCACATCAACCGAGTTTTTAGATTTTCTCGTTGATGCACAGTGGGCCAGATTACGATTTTTTTGGACATAAATCGCATAAGGCATAAAATGGTAAAGAATTCTATAAAAGTTGGAAACTTACGAAGAAAAACGTCGTGAGGACAAAATTTCTTTGCTTAGTTATTTGTGCAGTTGTCGGAAAATTCTGCTAAGTGCTTATTTGAAACAGCCAAAGTCAATGCATCAAATAACTTCTGATAAGTACGTACCCATAATAAGGAAAGCAGAATTAATGACTATAAATCTATAATCTGAAATGATTCTTAAACAAGGACAGGCTTTGAAATAGACTTGGCATAAAAAATGAATAGAATTTGACATCGATCAGAGAGTTATTCAGCAGTGCCCTATTCCCTATACACCTCAATTTTGCCGTGGCAATAACCATCGTTGTATTTTCTACGGCACCTCTCGGCAGCCAAATGTAAGTCAAACGGTTAGAGGATGCTTCAGTGCTTGTAAATATGCAAAGAAGACGTTTGGCGTTTACAAGCGAAATTTTGAACTTAGTTTTAAAACACAGCGTACAAAGTGCAGCAACGTGTTTCTGAAGTACTTTGAACAAAATCACAATTTTGCAATAGGAGTCTGTGCTCAATCGAAATGCAGTCAGTTACACTTAGATCACTGCCTGTGAACGTTATGAAGATGCTATCGAAATGCCGCTTGCAGACAAATCTGTGCCTGAAGACGCAGTTGGTAAAATTGAAGTTGAAAACAGTTGACGGCTTGAAGTATTCAATAACAGTTAGCATCCTGTGATTTGAAATTGATTAATTAATAGAAAGCAATTTTTTCGATAACGTTGAATGTGATTTCCTTACTCGATGAGGCATATGATATCAATTTCCACTGACAAAACTATTATTTAAATTTTTTCATTTTTTTATTTTTGTCCACCCTCTGGCCCACTGTGTGATGGTGACAAAATTGAGCTTGTAAATGACACCAAATATCTCTGTATGGAAAAATCCGAATAGGTGGAACCAAGTACAAACGAAACGAAGGAAAGTCTCGTACAATTGGGCTTCCGAAGTATGCAAAAAGAGATATACCGCAAGTAAAGTGAATAACCTGAGTTAAAGCGTGAGATCTCTAATTTGATAACCCAATGCGTCAAAATTCAAAATTTACAGAATGATTTGTAGCTTTTCATAATAACTTACACTTTATGTGACCTTGCCTCGGTGCCATAGGCTTTCCTGCACTACTTTCCAACAGCGGATGCATTCTCTGAGTCACCCGCTACGATGATTGCACTAAGTCTGATTTCAAGACGATGTATGTAACTTACTTATTACCCATAGGCTCAGTGGATGGGATTCGATGATAAACTGCATTACTATTGGGGAGGATCAGGCGGTAGAAGAGGTTACTGCGCATGTGGTGTTACAAGAACTTGTGATAATCCCAATTTGCTTTGCAACTGTGATTCGTTAAGATTGTTGACCCAATTCTTGTTGGAAGATCGGGGATATTTAACCATAAAAGAACATCTGCCAGTTCGACGTATTGATTATTTTGATGTGCAGGCAAACGCAGGAAAAACTGGAATTAGTTCTATTGGGCCATTGGAATGCTGGGGTACAGGTAAGATGACTCTTTCTTATTTTTATGATTGATGAATCGATTCTTGCCAGAAGATCGAGGTTATCTGACAATAAAAGGACATTATTTTTGATGCGTAGTAGCAGGATTTAGGCCTCTTTTGAAGGATATTGAGATGAAGATCCAAAGATGAAGATGAAGATGAACGTCTTTATACAGGGTATCCCAAAGAAATTGTGTCCCGTTTGTGTGGCTGCTGTGGAGGAGCTAAAGATTCAATCATCTCGATTTGTACACAGTTGCATGGGTCAAGCTTCAACTTAGAGTTTGATGCCTTGTATGAGTCAATCTGAAACGTGTTTGATGATTTATGGTTGAGGAAAGGCAAAATAAGGGATTGCTTAAAAACAGTGCTTCTATTGTCCTTCAGCAATGGTAGTAAAGTTTTCACCTGGTAAAATTCACTATATTCTTGGGTCTCGAGTTCATCAGGATTGAAAGTCTCGGGGATCAGTCCTAGTATACCTGAAAATGATATAATTTCCCCTTTTTGAAGACTCTAGGAGACTTTGCTAGAAAAATATCGCCGTTTTGAGATCCTTGGTCCTAGGATTTTGCTTCAAATATATCACTTTCTCAGTGAAATCATATCTGAGCGTAATTTCATATTTTTATTGACATTGCACCCACTGGGCAAACGTCTAATCATTTTTTCACTCACCTGTTATGAACAGCTCTCTTGTATCCCCAATCTACCTTTTTACGACAGGAACCGATGATCTAGCGGCAACATTTAGAGAACAATGGTCTTTCATGCAAATTGAAGTTGACTGGAGAAACGACTGGAATAACAGAATTGACGCCGCGGATGTCAGTATGGAGTTCTTAACAACAAAGGCAGATGGTGTACTCATTTTTGCAAGAGGACCAGTCTCCGGAGATTTCATACAAATCAGATTAATTGGAAGAACCCGAGCTCGTGCCACAATGAATTTAGGTATGTATTTTCATATGAACAGTATTGAGAGAAGAAAAGACAGGTAGCAATTAATTGCTAGCTAGACCGAAGCCAATAAAATTGTCACAAGAAAATACAGTGCCTGAAAGCGAAAGAGAAATTTAGTTGAAAAAATCTGTGAGAAACTTTTATTTACGCCGATGATTTTGTAAACAGTGAGAAAAAGGTTAATTTAAGGCATACACGTCACTTTTGAAGTTCTCTTTTGCCCCATTCACACTGCAAGTTAAACCAGCTTAAACCAAACCAGGTTTTCGAATAAGGCCTTCTGATTGGTCTAGCCAACAAATCCAGTCATTTGATTGGTTGAAATTTAAACTGGTTTAGATAAAGCTGGTTTAACTGTGTCAGTGTGAATGCAGTATTTGATTCCTCTTTGATTTTTACTTGGAAATGTTTTTGAATGATTTGAACATCTTCGATACTATTATTTAGAAATGATTTGTTTCAATGAATAAACGAGATACTTTTCATATCCCATTGAGACGCAATGTATCTTGACGGCTTCATTTACCCTAGTTCTGATTTTTAAAAGAGAGTTGATTAAGTCCCATGACATGTCGGCTGGACGAACTGAACCGTCTTTGTTTACAGATTTCCTTTAATCTCATTTTATCTCGTTTTGTCTTGTTTTAGGTTACTACAAAAACATGAATTTGGATGTCGACATTGCCTCATCGAACAGGACATTCGATGACAATCTACCACATCAACTCAGACTGGATTTTAACAGAAGAGAAATGAATTTTACCGTTGATAACATCACTCGTATCGTCGAGTTCCATTATCAATACGGTATTACACATTTAGATTTGGATGGTACACCGTTCTATGTTGGTGGTAGGAATGATGGACTGGAGGAAGGATTTATGGGAATCATCAGATCTTTGGTAAGTAATTTCCAAGCATCCCAAATTATTTCCCTACCTCCCCTTGTTTCAGGGCTTTTAAAAGATAAGGGGGTGCATTCACTTTTTAGAAGAAGCCGCCCGTAGGAAATTATGGTTCTTCTAGGAGTTGAGAAACGCTGTTACAAACTACTGTCTGTCCAAAAAGCCCAAGATAGATGATGAAGTCCCTAGAATTGTATAGAATTGAAGATAGAATTGTAGTCCCTATAATAGGCTCCATATGTATAGTATATATGAAGCCTATAATATGCGCATACAAACCGGTTTTGTTTTGCACAGGAAAATATAAAGCCCGAGCTCTTAAAAGTATAGATCGAGCTTGCGAGTTCTGTACATTAAGACCGAGGGCTTTATATTTTCCTGTACGACACAAAACCGGTTAATATGAGTTTTATTACCTGATAGCTTCTAATGCTGACTCGTATCACTTAGTCAAACATATTTTGTTACTGTCATGTCGTCTGAGTTAATTGTAAATCTCACAGGCCTAAAGAAGTTGCTGTGACGACAAAAACGGGTCCTTGCATCGTTTTATACAAGGCTGTAGGAAACCCAAGGGAGATGTGCAATTAACCAAAAGGAGTGGCGGGATTCAGTATTGCCTCGTTTTTGAAACTTCAATCAGGTAATGATAGGCTTCATGATCTATCTTTCGTGACTTTTCAAACAGTAGTGCCGGTTTGGGACAGACAGTAGTTTTTAACAGCGTTTCTCAATTTTCTAGAAGAACTACAATTTAAACATTTGTTGGAAAGCGCAGCTTTAGTATAAATTGTAACATTTCATTTCATTTCATTTCATAATAATAACTTGCTACCTTAATAGGGGCGTCATTATATTTAATCTACGAACTAATCTACATTAGGACCATGATGAGAGTCATTTCAGAGATTCAGGAATTCGATGAAAGAACGCAATGCATCTTGATTAACCCTTTCAGGCCCGGCTAAAATTACTGTTAACAGGAAAACTTAATGTAGATCGTCGTTTTCCAGGGGTATCATAATCAATTATTCAATAAGCACTAGATAAATGCAATGTCCATAACCTTTCAAATCAATCAAATTTCTAAAAGCTTTACCCCCTGAAAAATTCGCATTTCTTTTTGAATACTCTTGGGCTATATGGCCCTTCGGGGGGTGAAAGGGTTAAAAATTCCTCATGGCCATCTTTAACGCGATCGTCTATTATAGTATTTGTAAGTAGTATTGTTGTAAATTAATTTAAGTTAGTTGATATTTGTTAGTTTGTGCTTCTTAAGACAAGCTATACCTTATGAAACTGTAAATAAAGTGTTTATTATTCATTGTTGATTTGCGCTGCGCAGCAGCATGCAAATCATTAAAACGTCTTCGGTCTTCCACTCAAGACATAGAGTGCACTATTGTTTCAGGGCTTGCTTTTGCAATGGCTCTATTTTTGTCAACCAATGAGATATCCCTTGCGCAATAGTGTTTGCGTGCGCGATGTTTGCTAAAAGGGCACAAGCTCGTATGCGCAGATGATAAAACGAGTTCAGTTGCGAATGGAAGCTTCAGGGATATCTCCTGGAAGAGCCGAGCCGTGAGGCCGTCGTGAAAGCCTAGAGGCAGTGAAACGAACGTATGTGAGTGCTATTTAACTGTGAAACTTTACCTGTTATATTTCCTCGAATGCCGTTTTCTCTTTCCTTGTAGGAAAGTAGGATTTTTGTAAAGTTGCTGTGTGCCGTGCCTTCACAGTCTGTGCCGTCACTGATCATGAAACTTACGAAGTTCTCACAAAGGCACCCGTCAATACCTTTCGAAAAACATAACGAAAATTTGAGGAGGATGCTCAGAAACTGCTGAGAGACCAGCAGTATTCAAATCTGATAATTTCAACTGTTTGCGAAAGCAGAATGCGACGTTCAGCTAGGAGTCATGTCAAATTTTGATTTGTCAAAACATACTGAGCTGATTGCTGACACGTCCCCTACTAGTCCCCTTCTGGACTTGGTGCAATAACATTACCTATCTTTACTCATACCCCCAGTTGGGATATAATATTTATGAATATGTAAAAATATGTACATCAAGAGTCACTCTTACATCGAATAGACACTACTTGAGCAACTCTTTTAAAAAGTAATGAAAAAATATTAATTAGAAATGCAACAGCTGACAGCTAACAGCCGTTAAACCTTAAAATTAAGATTTACAGGAGGTTATTTTTAATCGTAATTTTGCGAAATGAGGATAACTTGGAGATAAATGTAGAAACTTTTTTATAGCGGGAAGGATTCCTTTCATTCAATAATGATTGAAATTTGTAATAAAAGTTCTGATCTCCTGACATAGAGCAAGTTACATCGGTCCCAGATTCCGTTTCATCATTGAACTGGATGATCACACTTGCATGGCACAATACTTCAAATCACTCAAATCACAAACAAGCACAACTGCGACATGGAATCAGTCTAATGATGATTTTGAATCGAAAAGGAAATCTGCAGCTACATCAGAATGCGGAAGTTCGTTCTGGTGCTGCCGGGGGTTTCGACACAATAACGAAAACTTCAAAGCCTCTTGGAATGCGAATTTGTCTAATTTCAGTTATGACCACGACTGCAATTTTCAATGAGATCAAAACAAAAAGCAGTAACGGCCAAATTATTCGCAAGAAGGGGGTGGTAAGACAGCGCTCATCATGTCAACAGCACTTGAAAAGGCCTGCCTTCCTCCGTTGAATTGAATTCATTTACTGACGGGAGATCTCAACTCTACGGAAACAATAGACAATAGGGGATGCACGCTACAAACAACAAACCTCATTCTGTGAAATTATAATTTATTTTCTTCAGCACAATAGCTTCTACACTATACGGCTACTAACTAAAAAATAACATAACATTTATCCACCAGAGATATGCTATTTTTCCGGGCATCGTTTTCGCCTATTTTTCCTGGAAAGGGGTGTCAAAATAAAGCAATTTTTCTAGAGCCAATTGTCAAAACATGTGAAAAGGGGAAATTTTGCTAGGTCGGGTTATTATATTGTCCAATTTTTGTGTTTTGGAGTATGCTTTTCACCGATATTTTCTAGAATCGGATATCATTTGAAGGCAAAAATTCTGGAGCTGGGCAAATTTTTTTTCCGTAAGGACACCCCCGTACAAATTTAGATCCCTTTCCCCCGCTGCGTCCCCATCCTGGTCCCCAACGAAAAAATATCATCAAAAATTGAAACTTCACAGAATTTGATGAAAATCACCAAAAAGTACAATTCTGATAGATTTTGAAAATTGACTTAGTTTTTGAAAATTTTATGATTTAGGGGGGCTAAACAGGGGGCAAAGGTGGGTGACTTGGATAAAATTCGAAAGAAAATGAAAGTTCACAGAACTTGATGAAAGTCACCAAAAAGTACAATTCTGATATGGAGATTTCGAAAATTGACTTAGTTTCTGAAAATTTTATGATTTAGGGGGGCTAAACTGGGGGCAAAGGTGAGTGACTTGAATTAAATTCGAAAGAAAATCAAAGTTAACAGAATTTGATTGAAAAGTCACTAAAAGATACAACACTGATGCAGATATTTCGAAGATCGAAGTGCATTTCACCGTCAAGAAAAAGTGTGAAAGATTTTCAGAAGGAAAGGATTTTCACGGATTTTGGTGGATTTTCTTGGAAAACAAAAAGGATTTTGGCCAGTGGTGTATGATTTTTTTAGGGAGTGAAATGCCCCTTGTGGGTAGATGAGTTGCTGCCACACAAATTATATTTAGAAGGTCAGCCAGTTCTCATCCGAGGCCACCTTATTAGTCCAGAACAATGATATAGAAAGTTTATGATGCATGCTATAGCGCAAATCTTAAGATAGGAATATCTCTTGTTGTTACTTATTATGGTTGCGAGAGTTTCCTTTGTCTGCGATCGCTAATCGCTTTGTAGTCTGGTGTCAATGAAAAGCAACAGAGGATATGTTGTTGCAAATCTGATTTTTTTGTTTGAAACATTTATGTTTTTTTTGTAGTACTACGGTGGCAGAATCGTCAATCTTCCCAAAGATGCCCAAGGACTTTCACGTATTGGAGTATACCCAGGACAAGGAAGTGCATGTGTTTTGGTGAAATCACCATGCAATCAAGGCTTCTGTATTGAGGAATACAACAAATATCATTGCAATTGTTCTGTCTCAGCGTTTACAGGAAAGCATTGTCAGCTAGGTAAGGAAACAAGATTGATGGATGATAATCGATGACCCAGACAAATTTCTCCCAGTTTTCACACGATGCCGGCACATTTTGAAAACCTTTGAAGAGTGTGACAGTAGCAGAATTTGAGCTAGCGTTTACACGATGCCCGGAACAATTTGAAAACGGTACGAATTTTGACGGTAAACAACTCACTGCAAGACTTTGATGCCAAAGAAATGTACCTACACCCTAAGAATCGATGGGTTTTGTTTCAAAAGCATCGAAAAATGTTCTGTGATCATCATTTTCGAGTGTTCACACGATGCTGTTTCCAAAATGTTTGGTTAGAGTTCCGTTTTCAAAATCTTCCGGCGAAAAAATGTGCCGTTTTCGCGTGAACGGGAGTCTGTCCCTCACTATTTTGGCCGTTTTCAAAATGTGCCGGTATCGTGTGAACGCTGTCTTAATTCGACGCAGTCAACAAAATTTTTTTTATCTAAAGTAAGGATTACGATGTCATTTGAATAGATGATTTAACTTTGCATTAAAATGAGAGCAATTTTATTTTTTTACAAATATTCTTTTTTTGTATCAACCATTTTGTCAGGCATTGATAAATTGTAAGGTTCAATTATATATATAGACCGATGATGTATGCTTTCAGTCCCGAATAGTGCGATTTGTCGGTCGCCAACTTCTCATGTTATGAGCAATTTCTTGAAAAGTCATAGTCAAGGAACAGCCAAAGTCGATCGAAAAACAACGATCAAAGTTTCCAATGACTAAGTTCTTGAAACAACTTCATTGAATTACGATCGGCTCGACGAGCGGTTGCCCCATCCTTGGGAATCTTTTTGGTCTACTTAAAAAGAGCTTCTGTCAGTGGGCCGTGGCAAAACCTAATTGCAATGTTATTGAAAAAGAAAGGAATATTTAATTAAAGGATGTATGGTGGTTGAGAAATGCTTTTCTGATTACAGCTCAAACCAGGAAAATTATTTTGATATTTTGGAAGACCAGGTGTAATTCCTATGACTATAAAAACGCAAGAAAAGTTTCAAAAATACTTCCATCTAATAGCTATCAAGCTGAATTCGATTCTAACGCATCCATTAAGTACAGTTTGTGCTATACATTTTCAAATGTGGTAACTCTTGCCTGGCTCTCCAGGTGCTAATATGAATTCTGTCAACTCATTGCAATTTAGCAAATAAATATGTATTTGTTTTTTTTTTCTGCAGAGTGTCCAAAGAGGGGGGGCGAGTGAGTGACTGCTGCGGAGCAGCGACAGCTCCAAGTTTCCAGGTTTTAAGATTTGGATAAAAGAGGCACTGAGTCAAAGTCAAAGGCATTGATTGTCTCAAAACCAAGGGATTCATTAATTCTCTCGTATGTTATAAACAAAGATATTGACTGAAAACAGTCTTTAGTTGGCCTTCTGATTTTAACATTTGAAGCACAGAGTCATAAATTGGATTTTAAGTCTGTTTGATGCTAAAATTTAAGTTAAAAAGTTAATTACGGTGCTAAAATTCATTGGTTTTGTTTTATATCATTTTGCGTCCAATTTTTGCCTTCTCAGATGAAAATGCATTGGTATTTGCAACAGGAAATTACATAGAGTACAATTTCCAAAAGGCTGTCGAAGTTCAAGAGGCTTTCATCAATGTTGCATTCAAAACAAAGCTCAGCGATGCCGTCATATTCCAGTTACGTGGATTAACAAATGCCCACATTACTCTCTTACTCATCCGAGGATCACTGAGATTGTTCTTCAACTTCAAAGCAGCGGAGACTGACGTGCAGTCCATAACGTTTACACATCCATCATTAATGGGAGTTTTTAATGACGATAAACGGCATATTATCAGGGTGCATCATAAGGGAAACCAGATGTTTGCATATGTACTTGATGATAACAACAAACCAATTAATCACACTAGAAATATCACAGCACCCTTCACAACTGCATTTTTCCCTCAACCAACAAGATTGTCTATTGGCCGTCGTGGAACTGTCCTTACTGGCAACCCAACAACCTTCAGTGGTTGTGTTTCTGGTCTCCGCTATCAGTACTTGCCTAAGAATGCAGTAGTAGGTGTCAACATTGATATGGTTAAATTATTCACGACTGCAAACACCAACTTAATAAGGAGTAGCCCTCCACCTGTGAATGGTTCTTGTGGGATTCCCCTGCCCATCCCCCCGCCGTTACCAGCGATCTACAGACCACTGCAGTTTAAATTCAGGAACCCAGTTGTAACGCAAGCGCCGATTGGCAGTAAATATACCTTTGCTAAAATCGTTGTTGTTGTCATCATCATCATCCTAGCAATTATCGCCGTCATTCTTTTATTTGTGACTGTACGATGCGTTGAAAAGTACAAGAAGAAGTACAGACGCAAGTACAAGGCCTACAAAGAGGAGAAGTTGAATCTGACGCGCAATGAGCAGCAACTAAGCACAACAGCTACTGCACCTGCAAGGAAAGAATACTACCGTGATACAGAGCCGGAGCCCGAGATCCCCATGCAAGTGAAGCCACAAATGCATTCACAGCCGCAATCCTACGCCACGCAACCGCAGTCGTACGACACACAGCCGCAGTCGTACGACACAAAGCCACAGTCATACAGCTCACAGCCATCTTATGGTGCTGATAGTTTGGAATATGCCCCAAGTGCCCCAAAAGCCAAACCTGGTTATGCAGCAGCTGCCCCTTCCTCTCCTGATGAAAAAGACGATGGTGATTGGTTTTTGTAAGTTAGGCCTTTCTTTATAACATTTTGTAGGTGTTTTGCACCGGTCGTGTTTGGCCTGTTGAGCTACATTGCTATTAATGCGGGCATGAATATTTTCCATTTTGGTAATGATGGGTTGAAACTGGATGGTAGGAAGTTTCCTTAAATGGCTTGTATCAGTTTGGCCGATGAAGATAGGATATTTTAATGTCAAGGGATATGGCATTATCATCTCTTCCATTAGAAATGTGATGTAAATGTTTTCGCAAAGTAATTGCTAAAAGATTTTCTCTGTCCAATTAAGTAAGCATTTTACAATTTTGAAAGAATTTTCCGTGTCTTGGATCACCTGATAGGTGGCTAGTAGTTTCTATCACTCGGCACTTGTATGTTTCTAGTATGTGGAACATTGGCCAGCCCTGGAATATTTTTTTCACTTTTTATCACCAAAAGCATTAGACGGAGACAACTGTAGTATGTTTTAGAAAGAGTAGAGAACGGGCCTATGGTCTCTTTCCTTTGACATAGGAAAGCCTTTTGGATTAAAAAACTCGAAAAAAGAGATGTCCAGACTGGCGGCGTAAGCCATTTTTACCTCCATCAGTTGACGTTAACTTGTCAACAGCACTTGCTGCTAACTTAAGCAAGCACAGCAATGTTTCAGATGTAGAGAACAATTGAACATTTTATAGTAATGTAGTTTTGTTCTTGATTTATTCTTATCCTTAGTCTGGTTTATCATTTTATTATGAACTTGATTTATTTAATTTTTTTGCATTTATCAGCATATTTATATTTAAATTTCATTGATGCATATTTCATTCTGTGATTATGATTTTTCGGAGAATCAAAGCATTTGTTCGGTATAACGAGTAGAGCAAGAAATGTGAAGGCCAAAAAAGCTGGACAGCCTTACTTCTAGCAACAGGAGATGTGATCTAAGTTAATTTTCTAATCGAGGACATATCCTCTTTGACAACAAGTGTAGCCATAGATAATAAACAGACCAGTTTTGACAGCAGTTGGGAATAATGATAACTACTTTGATTTTTAAAGGACAAGTCCGGGGCTGGTATAATTATCGATTATTTAAAAGGTTACAATGTTGTGAATGTTGTGTAGTACTTTTTTCGACTTTTTCCTCTCTTCTTATCTGCGAAAAGCGCGATATGACGTCATTATCTATGACGTCATTTCACGTTGACCTGAACGGAGGCTGCCAAAAATGTGTTGATATGCCACTCACATTACTAGCCTCCTTATAGCACATTCACACACTTGTACAAAATACTAAGTGGCGACGACATTTAACTGGACTTGCTACAAGTCTCTCTCGCGTAAAAAAACAGGAGAAGAAAAAAAGCGAGAGAGACTTGTATTACTTGGCATGCTCATTAATATTCATGAGCTATCGAGCCTTGCTTCCATTTTCAAAATGACAGGATTATTGTCAACCGTTTCATCGAAGCTTGAGTCGGGCATTGTCAAAGAACATCGCAGAGCCTCCCTCTGTTGTATCAATTTACTTTCTAAGCATATGATTAGATATTGGTCTTTTGTCAAAGGATGCCGACTGGACAGAATCCTGTCCAGCTAACGATCCATGCTACCAGGTATTACAAGTCTCTCTCGCTGTTTTCCTTCTCCCGTTTTTCCGCGAGAGAGACTTGAAGCAAGTCCAACATTTAGCCTAACTCTTGAAAATTGGAGTTGGAGAAAAATGAAAAGAGACGTCCCAACTTGGAAAGAAGGTATTCAGCAGTTGGTAAGGTTGCTTTGTGACAATAATCTTATCAACTTCGGACTCGTCCTTTAAAGCCAAGGTGCGCACAGTATATAGATGCCAGATATTAAAAGAAAAAAGTGGTAAATTGGCTGATACATTTGTAAATTTGTAGGACACGTTTTTAGTAAAATGCTTTAAAGGTAACTTTGCATCTATGCAATATGCAATTCACACATTTGTTTAGAATGATGTAGGATTCGATGTATGTAAATTTTGACCCATTTATTAGCACTACAAAGATTGGGTGATATGTATATGGTTTCAAAACTTGGAAATCTATTCGAATTGCGCACGATATGATAACGCAGAATTAGGCGAGTACACGAAAATTTGTTATTTTCTTGTAGTTCTCAGAAATGTTGATGATTATCTTAGTTTTGTTTCTGAGCCCCAAGTCACACGACCTCGAGTAGAGTTTCTTCGGAGGCGCACGCTTAAGGATCACATGATGTAGTTTTCACACTGGTGTTATACCACTTGAGCCAGAAAAAAGTTCCCACTTTTGAAAATTCACAGCATCAAGAGTACTTCACAGATCTGAGTGATTCAAATTCTAGTTAAAAGTCGAAAGATAGCAGTATTTTCGTGATTTTTCTCGCTGTCTCACGAGCACCTGAAACAGACATCATTTCAACGTTACAAAAATTTCTTAGTTGCAAAATGACTGAAAAAAGGCCTAAACATTGATCAAGTGATAGAAGGCTCCTCACACAGAACAATGAAGAAAATGCAATTTCTCATGAGTGAGGGATAGATATCCTGTACACATTTATTGCCATGGGATTCAAAATCTTGTGTTCCTTTTGAAAATCTATGTCTTATGTCTTGTAACTTTTGAAAAGGGTGAAACGTCCACTGCGTTTTGTTCTATGTGAGGAGGGTCCTTATAATATGATCATTTTTTTAGGCCCTTTTCAGTCATTTTGCAATCATGAAATTCTTATGAAGCTGAATTACCTATACTTCTAATGCTGGGGAGGCAGCGAGAAAAGTCATCTAAATACTACAATCTTGCGGCTTTTAAATGGAATTTGAATCATTCAAATCTGTGAAGTACTCTCGGCACGATGAATTTTCAAAAGTGGGAACTTTTGCTTGCTCCCTCGGTAGGTGAAGTATTTTCCCGCTCAACCACGTAGCCAAAGCAAGTACCAGTGGGGAAAACAGACGAGGATTACATTACTTGTTTATAAGGCAATTTTTGGCTCATCTGGTTGGCAGAAGATGTAAATTTTGTTTCTTTGGTGGCAGATGGTTGTCTTTGTTGCGACTTGGTCAGTGCCATCTTGGTCTTCGCTTCCGCCACAGAGTTCTCTTTGCTTCCTGCCACAGGGAGGGGGGTTCTCGGCTAAATTTCGGGCAGGGGTGTGCCGCCCACAGTTTCAAAATGGCACCGCTGGCCAGACCAATTTGTCTGAAAATGATACCCTTGGCTAGACTAATTTCTACATCAAAAGTGCCATGGGTTGGCATTTTCTAGGCAAAACTTGCCAAATTTTTGCATTTTAAGGACCAAAATTTTGAAAAAAATTTGGGTTTCTTTACAGGAATTACCGAAGTTTTCACATTTCTTTGACCAAAATTTCCAAGAAGTATACCCTTGCCCAGACTAAATGGGCGAAAATTGGCAAGAAGTATACCCTTGGCTAGACTAAATGGACTAAAATTGGCAAAAAGTATACCCTTGGCTAGACTAGAAGATTTGAAAAAGCATACCCTTGCGGGCGGCACCATTCCCAGGTACCTTTACTATGGAAGAACCCCCCCGTGCTTCCTGCTCCTATTTTTACCATAGATATGATTTTATTGAATTTAGGCGCAACATATAAATTGGTAAATTTTTCATGTGCCCCATATCTGCATGTGCCGTTGATTTCAAAAAGGATTATGTTTGCACGATTTAAGGGCCGTGCAAAGTACTTTGCTTCATTTCTGGAGTTAAAATGCAAACCAACTCCCATTCGTATTCGCATTCCTTGCGGCTGCACTCAGAGCCGCCGAGAGGGGAGGCAGGAGGGGCCATTTTGGCCTCAGGGTCTAAGGGGCTTCATAATTGAAATTTTTAACTTTTTTACTGCAGGAAATGTTCTGAAATGCATTTTAAGCCAATCTACAGGGCTTGATCGAAAAAACTGTCTGCTCACTTCGCTCGCAGGGGGCCTCTATTCGTTGTTTTGTGCCGGACCTCGAAAGCCTCTCGGCGGCCCTGGCTGCACTGCCCGGTTCAGTTTTCAACCCAGAATCTTTGAGAAAAGTAGACGTTGCTTAGCCATGGCTCTCCACTGTGGAAAGGTGAAGCCTACATGCAGGCTAGACTGCGCTTAGCAGTAGGCAAAACGTCAGCTGACATCGTGCGTGTGATTTTGTGTCGTGTGATTTTGTGTCGTGTGATTTGGGCCTTGTTGCCAAATTCGTTCACAGAGAAGACTTCGGAGAGTTTTAATCAGGTAGACATAATCATGAGCAAGGAACATTTTGTAATCGCTGTCTTCATTTAAGGATGTTGTTTATTTGCACGATAATTAGATTAGAGTAGTACATTTGGTAGATTTTGTCATTCACTAGCTAACCGACTCTTTTCATTTTACATCTGCATCTTTTCGTATCCAAAACGTTTCATGAGGGAAAGCATCCAAGTCCCACGCCATAATGACGACGTTATGGAGCCGTTGTCACCCAGTGTCCTTTGCAGGCAGCTGCAATAGACCATTTCGGCAATTATAAAAAAGACTGGGGAGAGCGGTTTGTTCTGGTAAATGGCTGACACGGAGGTTCTACCAATTGCCAATTGCAGACTACCTGAAATCATTTTGGCCCCTGGGGGAGTACTTGATTATTTAATGATACTGGACGTGCCACTCATATGGGTGGGTCGGGTGGGTATTGCACCTGAAATCCCTTACATATGGGTCTGTTCTTTTTACCCTTAATTCTGGCAGATGGGTAGCTTTTTCAGAATGTTTATCACAACTGAAATTTAAATAGACCTTGCATCCTCAAATCGACAAAATTCATAGACATGGTTACAGAACTTCCTGAAATTCATGTCAAATGGTTCGGAATTCGTGAAAAATTCTATCATACAAATTGGTCCTTTTGTCAAAGTTCAGATTCACCTCGAGTGACGGTCACACTCAAGTACCCCCCCCCCCCCACCCCCAAATCCTCACAAGCAGTAGCTGAACTCGAAAAACTTTGACGTTCGTCGACTTCTCTATCATTTCAGCTGCATTCTGCAGTGTTGTTCCATATTTTCCGCCAGGCCAAATTTGACTTTGATACAGTCTGAAATAAAAGAAACTTTGAGTACGCGAAATCTCAATTTTTAAGAAACTTTCAACTGTGGCTCAAATTCTTACTTTCTTATGAAAAAACTACGTGTAAATGATTTATCCCTGAGATTCATGAAGCGGTGCTGCAAGAGCGAGCCCACTGCCAGCCCCGACTGCCAAACTTCGAACGGAACAACCACACATCTTTTCAAGAGGAACAAAACGTCGGCATAGCTTCCTGACCTAAAAAGCATTTCAAAAAGACGTCAAAGCTGATGGTTTTGAGGGACAATTTTAAAAGATCAATTGCAAAAATCTCATTGGCTACGTCCAAGTTCGGTCTAGCTATTGACCAATCATATTAATGGACACATTATACTCAAACCTCAATGATACGTGATATCTTAGCTGTGGAGGAGCCACAAATATTCTCTTGGCAAAGATACCCCCATACTAGACGAAAACAAGACACATCGTTGATCGTGACAATGGATGGAAGCTCGTGGAAAGATATCTTTAGCTTGTTTTCCTTGGTGTTTGTTGGTTTGTTTCACTCAGTTTCTTCAGGTGAATGATTTTTTGTTCTATCATTTTATAACAAGTTTCGATATCCATACCTGGTTAGTGAAATCAGTTAGTTTTCCTATATCATATTTTTGTGGTTTAATTGACCTCGCTTTTTCTTTCTTTGCGAGAAGAATTGTGATTTTATTTTATAATTTAGCCGCCTATAAATCGAACTCTGAACGAAACTATTTTCTCAGTTGATGAGGAATTTCACTTGCCAGAGTTGTTTTAGTATTTGGCTTTAGTCGCTTTATAGTTTGAAGGAGATTGCATTGCGATATCTAAGGAGCTTGATAAACCTCTTTCATTTACCAGGGCACATGAAACTTTTTCTTTACATACTTTCAAAGTTACAAACTTATAGCGATAGATGAATATTTTGTTAGATGCAAGCAGTTCCTCTCATTCGGCATCGCTGATTCGCAAAACCCAAATCGTAAAGCATACCGCATTTAAAGCTCAGGATTCAAAAGTCAGGTTGGAAATAAAGAAATCAGTCGACACTGATGCCACGAAACAGAACTCGTTCACCCATGCGATTCAAAATTGTAATGTGAAGTAGCAATCCATTACCAAAAGGTTTAAAAACATGAAACTTTGATACATTGAAACTAACTCGTAAAAACGCTGAGAATTTAGAATGTACTTGTGTGCGATTTTGTTTGAAGAATATAGAAGCCTCAAAACTCATAACATATTTTGACATCAAATACCATTGACGATCAGCAATGGGCAACTGCTTTGTCAAAAAGAAACTTGTGTCCCAAATACGATCGTGCAGAGTCCTACGTTTCTCGCTATCATACCCTTAGTTATTTTTGGCTGCATAGAATTTCCATTGTGTATTTATATGAAATTCTGAGTGAACAAATAAAGATGATGGCTGTAAAGGTACAGGATTTTTTTCATAAGAGTAAAAATAGGATCAGTTCAACATGTCAAAGAAGCTTATTTTTCGAATGCGTATACTATGGTATTACTCGTAAATACCAAAGGACTGTTGTTGTCTGTGTTATTTTTATTTCTAATGAGCCGAGCTGATAGCCCAGCAACAAAGGAAGCCTATTTCACTTCCAGTCTACGTCACAATGCAAGCGAAAAGTCCCAGTTTGCAGGAAAAGTTTATTTCTGCCCCGTCTAGGAATGGCACAGCACATCAACAATCAGCGCCTTTGTCCATACTGTGGTCATTTCTGAGACTTGCATGATTTATTTCTATTCCATAATTTAGGTCATGTAGGTGAATTGAGCTACAGGCAACACTCTTCATATCGTACTGGTACACGGTAGTGTCAGGACCGTAAATGTCCTGATTGTACAGGTTATGGTAAATAGTGATGTCAAATGGTACAGATACTAGCTTCCAGGCTGTTGGTGCTAGTTATCCAGATAGATCCATTCCCTTTCAGCAAAAGTTTTTTATAAGTTTTTAACCTAAGAGGGTGGAGTGGGATGACATGACCACCCCAGTCTTCTCAAGGTAGCATTTATTGTGAAGCAAAACGCCGTACAATAGTTTCTACCTTAATTCTTTTACAATTATACCCTACTTCGTAGGTCTGGCAGTCTGGCGACGCCCCTGTCCAAAAGGAGCCCTGTATCTTCCAGATTTTGACTACTCGCTGATGTAACAAGCATCTCTTAGGCCCGATAGGCTTAGCTCTATGCCAAAACTACCCTGTAGCAAATAACCTCTCGGCTAATCAACTCGTCAGATGGTGTTCGGTAACCTTTTTTTCCTGAGAACTTGTTGGCGGGCCTTCTTGGATTGTTTCATTTTGAAGGTGCAAAACATCATGACAAATTTCCGTGACATAATGTCTATGGGTTTCCTTTATCATTAAAAGAGCTGTCAGAACCAAGGTGCCTATTCCACTAAGCTTTGCCAGGTTCTCGTTGCACGACATGAGCAGAACGAGAGCAAAAAATGTTATTGGTTGAAAAGGATTGAGTTCCAGGTATAGACTCATGACGTAAGTCCCTCTAACTTTCGCTTGTTGTTGTTGTTGTTATCGCTTCAGTTGAGCGACAAGTCTGCAGGGGGAGCGAAACAAGAGAATTTTGGAATGAGTCTATTCCAGGTACATTAAGTTGTTGTGGCTCAGTTACATAATTATGTGTCCGCCTTAAAGAGTCATTGTCACTCACCCAGAGTCCTTTGCGGGCATGCTGCAGTTTCAGACTGTCTAGAAAGCAAATTTGGTTGGTGGAAGCAGAAAATATCGATCGGCGCTGCAGGTAGAAAAGTTTGACTGGCGAAGAGAGTACAAAGACCAGCATGCTTTGCGGGAAGTCAGCGACTTGTTCTGTACAGGTTTTAGAATAACTAGACTTTTCTCTCTGTGCTCGAAACTCGTACCTCTAGCTCACTTCGCTCACTGTTCCAGTGGCGGATTTAAGGGGGCAGGAGTAATTGCTCCCCTCTTCTTGAAGGAAACTCATCTTGGCGCTCCCTTTTTTGGCGAGAAGTGCGCCCCTCATCATGACACTCTTTTTTGGAGGGCAAACATACAAATCATGCCGTTATTTTATAGAAAACCAAAAAATTTCTCAATAAGAAGTCTAATAATTTTCAAGCACCCTCTGTGCAGGCTGCCCCTGCCTCAACTTCCGGACGGATCTGTCCCTGCACTGTTTGTTGTGACGAGCGGTACTCCGTACTTGGGGCAAGTGTAAGAATAACTGACTGTACGAAATTCACAAAACAAAAACATATGATGGCAAAAGCTGCTGGTCTTTCTACTCCCTTTAACTAGGGACATCTCGGTGTTAATCATTGTAAATCGCGTTATTTCTCAGAGAACCAAGTTTCGCATTTGGAATCAGAACCTGCCATTCCAAAGAAAAGCTAATCATCATTTCTTGGTTGATTTGATTTTTCTTTTCATGTTCATGAAGTATCCCAGGAATCTCGTCAAAATTCAACACAGTGACCTACCGTCTTTTGTATACTGTTTCAAAGCAAATTTAATATACTCAGTATCAACTGTGTTGCCCTTTGAAATTGTAATGCCAATGACCTGATGCTGGCCTACCTTTTTGAATGTTGAAAAATAACTCATTTGTGTTTTTCATCAACTTTACAGAGCCATTGTGTCCCAGGATCCATTGCGGGCACGCTGAAATTCACAGACTGCCGGAAAGTCCAATACGGCCTAAACGGAAGCCATGGATTCATACTACAATCGTCGAAATGACGGCAGTTTTTCTTTTAGTAATTAGTTGAACAGTTCTACTGCACTGTAGATTTACAGTTCCGTTTGGACAAAATTTGATTTCAGACATTCTGAAATCGTAATGTGCCTGCAAAAGGACCCTTGGTGACAATAGTCCTTCAAGGGAGAAATTTCGAAGCTTTACAACAATTTCTAAAGTGTAGACTAAGTAGTTGATTAGTACAAACGGCTGGTAGCCTATGTACGTGCACTACTGTTCCTAAACATCCTTTTGCTTCTTGCAAAATCCTAAAAATTCCCACAAATCCGTTGGTTTTCAAAAATCTAGTGCATATTTTATCAAGTCTGCATTCGCCATTTGCCAGGTCATAGCGCTCTTCCGAGTCAATTTTTTAAATTACTGTTTTAAAATGGTCCATTCGCATGACATCAAAGGCACAGGGTATTCGAGTCGAGCCGATTTAAGGTCAAACTTCCCTTACATTATTTATTGCCTGGACTAACGGATTATAAACTCTTAGAAACAATAATCTGGTTTCTATATTGTATGGATTTCGCTAGATTTAACGTTTTCTTTTGACGTGACGTTCGAATCCATGGATTTCCAACAACCAACAATGTGGCCTAAATTGCATTTGATTGTGGTTGAAATAAACCATCCGATGAAACTGAAGATCAAGGAAGCAAGAGCGTGGAAGACCCTTGTAATGTTTCTAGGACATCGTGGTTTTGCCAAGGGCATGCTAGCTCTATATATTTGATGAGTCATTAGCTGTTTCATTTCCTACCGCTAGATTTGTTAGACTTGGTTATTGAAACAAGAGGTATCCCCAGTTTGAAAGGCCACTGGCCCCTATGATTTCAACAAAAATAACATAAGCAAGTTTATCATTCAATGGCGAACATGCACAAGTATATTTTAAGTTTACCTGACTGAAAGCGGTCACTCTGTTCTGAAATTATAAGGGATTTCTCAAGGAAGACCTTTCCAGAAATCTTGGTATCTTGGTAACAGGCCTAAAATTACGACCAATTTCCTGCCTCACAGCAATGACTTTTACATGTGTTATCCTTTTTGGAGTATGAATATGTGAACCCTAACAGCATAGCAGCATTATTGTGTGGATTTGAATATCTGTGAAAGATGTTTTATATAGATATTCAAACATGCATATTCCGATGAAGGCACCATAATCCTAGATTATGTGGGTAGTCATTGTCTGTTGCTCCTGGTGGTATCGTCCCTGCAGTGTGGTATAGTCGAATAGTAATCAGAAAGTATAGTAGTTTGTAGCCTTGTATTGTAACATTTTTAGATGGATATATAAAGCATGATCTCATCTTGGCCTGTTTTGGAGGTTTATTGAAACGGGTTCTCTCGGAGGAACCCCTCATAATTTCGGAACGGAGTGCTGATTTCAGTCAGGTAGTAAATTCTAAATTGGATTTGAACAGTTCTGCCATTAAAAGATATATTTATCAATATGAACCCCTTGATACCTTTGGAACAACAGCGTTTCAAATAGGGATCTTTTTTATCAATCAGCCGATACCGTTATGGTAGTTTGAGGAGACGAGATAGGCTTTGTTCGAAGAAACTTATGTACCCCCCCCCCCCCCCGTATAGTGGGTTTAAAAACTCATGCACAGTAGCGTTTGGGGTTGGAGCTCTGAGCACTGCTACCCCACATTGCCATTGTGCATGAGCTTTAACTCATTGCACGGGGGGATAGATCAGTTTTGTCGGACAAAGCCTATCTTGTCTCCTCAACAATTTTGCTCTCCAACAGAACAGCTTTACCCATGAGCTGGAAATATATGTTCATGCAATGGGGCAACCACAATGGATGAGATGTGTCTACCATTTCCCCACTTCGCCTGAATTTTCAACGAAAGGCTCATACCTTCCAGAAGTCTCGATATCTTTTGACGGAAAATCTCTCCGCCAAAACTGAAAAT